>JAVLUX010000002.1:46270940-46943440 GCA_032164185.1 Moxostoma hubbsi | reverse complement strand
AATATTTGTTTGGAGATACCACAGAGTTTGATGGTTTTTTCTGCAAAACATTTTTTTTTTAAGGGTGGCCTTAGTGTCTGAACACTTTTTGGGTCCACTGTATACAGTGTAAACATACAGTGTAGCGGTTATAAAGTTAACTTTGTATGCATTTGTGTGTATGGTGCTGTGTGCATATGTGTGTATTCTTGCATAATGTTGAGTTTGTTGTGTATTATATTCATACTGCTTTGCACCCAATTTGCATGTTATTTCTGGAAAGAGCTTTTCTAATGTTAATTCTGCTGGTTTGTTTGTGTCTGTGAGTGTGTGTGTGTGTTTTCTGAAAGTGCTTGCCCTACATTCCAACACTAGCCCTCTCCCCTGTCAATATCACCCCATCCATAATGCAGTGCCTATACTCCAGGCTGTTGAAATGTCCTCGCAAGGGCATATTGGGCTCTCCCAGGGAAGTTTTTTCAGTTGGCCAGACTTATTTCTTGTAGCCTCCATTGAAACAGAAGGGGACAGTGCAGCCAAATCTTTAATCACGCGTCCCTCAAGGCTCATCCAACACATCACAGATTTGTGGAGAGCTCTTACCGAGATGAAAGGCTAAATACCGAACTCTGTTTTTTATTGATTGTCATAAATGTTTTTGTCACCTGCCTGTGCAGCATTATTCTTTTGAACTCTTTGTAACCTGTGGCTGTTGTGATATGGTTTCTACTCAATCTGTTTGCATAGGAACTAATGGTGAGCGGTTAAATCTTGGTGGATTTATATTAGGATGATTAGAGCTTAGTCCACATTGAGCCTCAAACTACTGAGTGACACCAGGAGATATATTTGAACTGTGGTGTCTCTTGGGTATTTGATTTTTATTGTGCGCCAGGCCAAAACTTGTGTTGAGGTTTGATGTTTAATCTTAGTTTAACTTTGGCCAGGGTTTTACTGCTTAAAACTGGTTCTTATGTAGACAAAACATGAAAACACACACACACACATTTATACTGTAGATTCAGAAAAAAAATTTAAAGGGAGAGCAAGAGAAAAAAAAGAGAGAAAACACTTAATAGACTGAGAACTAAGAGGATAATTATGATGTTCTCGAGTTGATGTGGAAAAGAACAAGGGGGGAGTGAAAAAACAGGAGTTAATAGGGCTTTCACCTCCAGGGGAAAGGCAAAGATTTTATGTGACATCAGCCCTTCCGAAGCAGACACACACACACACCATCACCACCCTAACAGCTCTCCCAGGCAACCGTGCAGAAGGTCTTCCGTGGTAACAAAACACACACACGGCCAAATCGTTTGTGTAACCGCTCTTTGGAAAAACATCCTTTTCTCACTCTTTTGCTCGAAATCTGTGTTGTGTGTCTCCTCTTTGGGGAATATACTAATCTGAAAATAAATGCAGCATGTGTATGTGAGTGTGCAGCCTAAAGATGTCATTGTGTACTTATGTATAGTCTCAGTGGTTTAGTGACATGTATAGCTGACACCACACCAATATATGCAGCTTTCAGCAAGTAAAACATTGCGTACAAATTACATAAAAAAAAAAAAGACTGTTGTGTCTCCACTTTCTGATATAATTTTAGTCTTGGAAAAAAGGCTTGGTGACAGTATCACTATGGATTACAATCAGCGTTTGTGTTGATATGCAGCGAGTGCAATGAAATGTGTCACATCAGCTTGACGTCTTGTCAGATCTTTAGTAAAAGAAAAAGCTCACTGGTCACTTGATGAGAACATAAGACACCGCCTTGGAGACAGAGCGAGTTTTTCCAGAACGTCGGATGAGTTGTTTCAGTATTTGGAGCCATTAACTCAGCAGAGAGTCCTGATGGTTAAGCGATTAATGACCTCCCGCTGAAAGACGCTAATGCACGTTCCGTCTCTCTAAGCCTGGCTGGTGGCTGGCATGTTAATGAAGGAAGCTTACACCTGAAAATCACTGGAAATATCAGCTAGTTGGTGCCAACCTAAGAAATGTAGATGAAATACTTTTAGAATATACCCTAACTTAAAATGTAATTAACTATGACTATTATTGATTGGCTCAGTTACACTCTAAAGTTCTCTTCCACTTTTATGAAATTCTATTAATAAATGTATTTCAAGTATTTTACATAAACAGATGAGACACAGTCAGCTTATGCTTTCTATAGTTAGAAAAACAATTGTCCTATTAAAAGGTAAAAAAAATGCCCCTGAAAATGTAATCCAGGGTGCACTTTTTTCCTTTTATTCTAAAAGAAAATTTCTGACACTCATACCAGGCCCCATTTCTAACTATGGCCCTTCATCTAACCAGAATGCCTTGCAGGTTTACTAACTGTAGTGCACCAATTCAGTGCCTACTTTTAACATTACACATTGCTTTTCACATTAAACTGTTCTCCGTAAATCTAGAAAAGAGTCCATAGTGTCTATCACCTACACCTACTTATTGGCACTTAAATATGTTGTTCTGTATAGGTATGTGCCAATGCACTGACTGTTGCAAAACTTTTTGACTGTTCCTCACATTGAAAGAGTGCTTGCACTCTAATCAGTGAAAAATCTCCCTAAAGCATGGCAGCACTGACCAACACCGCCGCCACCCCAACCTGCCTCACACACCCTCACATACTCTTTAAACAGAACCACCTACAGCTAAAATCAATAAACCTTTGAAGTGGCCCATACAGTGTGTAGCAAACATGCATAATTACAGCAAGTGATTTTATTAACAGTCCACAAGAACTGAAATATTTGTGTCCTTTTTTATGTAGCTGGCTTACTGTGTGGTGCAATTCATGGAGAAGGATGCCACGGTTACAGAACATGTAAGACCAGAAATGTCATGTCATAACACAAACTATTATTGTTACCATTATTACTACGGCAATTGCTTTGAAAGTCTCACTCATAACAGGAAGGTGAATTTTTTTATTTATTGGTCTACTTACTGTCCTTCATTAGATCATCAGGGGGTTACTGAGATACTGGCCCAAAACATGCACTCAGAAAGAGGTAAGAAAGCATAGATGGGTGTATAAATGGATAGATACATGAAAGGTAGAAGAACTTGATACTAATATTCTGACACAGAATTCTGAGATATTGAATTACTACCTAATTCATACTTTGCTGAGAGTGATATTGACTTAATTATAGCTAATAAAAACAATGACATACTTCATGACATGTCTTCGTACTTAATGTACAGTATGTTTGCCAATAAATATTTTGTGATATCAATTCCTTTTTGAGTGTTTTTGGACATCATCCTGTGACTCCAGGTGATGTTCCTGGGGGAGATCGAGGAAATTCTGGATGTGATTGAACCATCTCAGTTTATCCGTGTGCAGGAGCCTCTATTCAAACAGATTGCTGCCTGCATTTCCAGCCCTCATTTTCAGGTCAGCTTCCTTCTTTACACTTGTGCATTACTCCCACACTGTGCTTTCCCATCTCTGTCGTTCACTAGAACTGTTCCTCAGATGGCTGTCTGCAGTATTTGTGAATACAAGGATGTGCGATGAACATCTTTCTGTTTCTTTACTGGTCGGGCAATCTCTCCACTCTTTCTTTCTTTCTTTCTCTCTCTCTTTCACTCTCTCTCTCTCTCTCACAGGTTGCAGAGCGGGCTCTGTATTTCTGGAATAATGAGTACATTCTGAGTCTAATAGAGGAGAACTGCCAGGTCGTCCTGCCTCTGGTCTTTGGCACACTGTACAGAGTTTCCAAAGATCATTGGAACCAGTCAGTATTTTTGTTATACATAAGATTGATTTAGAACACTTTCAATAATACTGAGTGCATTTACATGCACCAGTACGCTGGTAGCAGCCAAAAATCAGCAATCAAACTATTGAAAATCTGACAATGCAAGAAAACCTTGTTTACATAAGATTTGAACTCATCAGGTCATTTTAATTCATGTAATTTGTTGAGTAAAGACGGCAATCTTTAGTTTAGTTTAAGACTCGTTTTTCCTGACAGGACTACGAACAAACCTCTCAAGTCCATTGTTGTTATGGTAATGCAGACTAGCATTTTAATACATGTGATGCACATGTAATCGGATACACATGAATAGTACATTCAGAGTAAGCAATTGGATTGCATTTACTCAGAATGACAAAAATCTGTGCATGTAAACAGTCACTGAAATTTACCTTAAATATCTAACATATGCAACGTTTATAAAATTTTATTTAGTTAGTTTATGTTAAGTTTATGTTAGTAATTCATTAAGAAATTAAAAACACAACTACGTTTTTTCCATTTATCTTTTTTTCCTTAGGACGATCATCTCTCTTATCTACAATGTGCTAAAGACATTTATGGAGATGAACAGCAAGCTCTTTGATGATCTCACTGCCTCCTATAAAGTGGAGAAACAGAAGTGAGTACAGGGCTGAGGCCTGTGATTATGGTCCTGTTTACACCTGATATTATGATGCATTTCGTGCAATCCACACGACCGTTTACACCTGGTAATACACCGTAATATCTCTTTTGACCACTTGTGTTTGGATTTCGAGAGTAGGGTCTCTGATTTCACAACATACATCAATCATGATGATAAAGCACAACTAAAAACTGGCAAACCGATTTTCTTAATTATATTTGCATTTAATCTAAAGTTATTTTAGTAGAGTACCTGCATTAACTGAGCTTCAGATTGTTTCTCATCTGTGTCCCTGGATGTTGTTATCGGTACACTGAAGAAATTTGTGTATTTAATTTGTAATGTATTCTCTTTTTCAAATTTGCCAACCAGACATTTATTTCACCTTAAAGTGGAGCCTATCCCTGTGCAGGACGGGACTCAACTGGTGGTGGTGGGGTGGTGGAGGTTGCCGTGTTAGCTACTAAAACAGCAATGTGATAGATTGTGAGCAGACTTATAAAGCAATGGCTTACATGCGATTGGCTGGGAATTATCCAGCTAATGGTGCGATGATGTACAACTGCTAGTCTTCCCGCTAGAACTACGCTGCGCTTACATTTCTCTAAACTCATCAAGCATTTTGATCCTTAATCTTCCTCTTATAACTTAAACTCATTTTACACCTTCTGTCTTGTCTCTTTCAATCTTTTTCCTCTCTGTAGGGAACTAAAAAAAGAGAAGGAGCGAGCCGAGCTGTGGAGGAATATGGAAGAGCTACAGGAGAGGCGGCTACAGAGTCTGACTGAGGACAGCAGAAACCAGAAAAACCTACAGGAAACAGAGAACACTACCAAGAGCCAGTCAGAGACCAGTGCTGCCAACACCACCTAGAGACCACACACAAACATACACAAAGCCACAAACAAATATCACAGCACTGTAAAACAGTTTTATCAATAATACCGACTCGGGAACCAGTCAATGCCTCAATTTCATCTTCTGAAACACACACACAAGGTGCAGACACTTCTATCATAAGCACCCCACAGAGCACATGTACAACAGGCTGTCCATATGTAGATATGTTACAAACACTGAAGCACACATCACACACTTAGTGAGATATAAAAGCTTAAAAAAAGGGGTACCTCTCACATGCATCCAACACTTTCATATGCTTTTCACACACTAGCCTTTCTGCGTCTTTTATTTCTATTCCTACACACTGGGATTATGAACTTCAAACATACCTGCATGGGGTCCAAACATGGAAGACACACGTGCGCACACTCAAAATCAAACACATACAGTATACATCATTCATTATTGTCATTCAGGAACTGGCTCTGTTTCTCTCAGGCCCAATCCGAGGCCCGTCGTGAACCGACCAACAGACTCTGCATCCTGTCAAACATGGAAGAGAAATTAAGTTATTAATGATGATCCTAAAGATGAAAATTATAAAATTATAATGTTCCTACTTCTACAGCTTATTCTATAAAAGTACCACTTCTATGCTACCATAACTGATGTTATATATATATATATATATATATATATATATATATATATATATATATATATATATATATATATATATATATGTGTTATATCAAAGTCTGATTATAGTGTTGGTGGGGGTATTCTAGTGTAGCACCTCATAAAGTATGCTGCTACGTAAAACTAAAACTAAACTACTTTAGTCTGTTCTTATCATGTTTTTGTTTTTTTTAAACAACATTCAAAACATTTTATTTGATCAATATTCCCATCTGGGTTTTTTATTTATTTATATTTTTTAATCATTTTTACAATTTTATACCCTTTTCTCCGCAATTTGGAATGCCCAATTCCCACTACTTAGTAGATCCTCGTGGTGGCGCGGTTACTCACCTCAATTCGGGTGGTGGAAGACAAGTCCCAGTTGCCTCCGCTTCTGAAACCATCAATCTGCGCATCTTATTATGTGGCTTGTTGTGCATGACACCGCGGAGACTCCGCATGTGGAGGCTCATGCTACTCACTGCGATCCACGCACAACTTACCATGCTCCCCATTGAGAGCGAGAATCCCTAATCGCGACCACGAGGAGGTTACCCCATGTGACTCTACCCTTCCTAGCAACTGGGCAAATCTGTTTGCTGAGTCCTGGCTGGAGTCACTCCCTATATATCCCTGTATATAGGCACACCCTATATTCGAACTCTAGACCTAGAATTGCGACTCCAGGAGTGGTTGTCAGATTCCCATCTGTTTTGAAAAATGTGTCATACAATTATTTATTTATTTATTTTTCTTAATTTTGCTTGCTAAAACCATCTCTTTTGTGTTTCAGGACAGATTCTTAATTTTGTAATCTTGTTTTTTGGATGTTTGTTTATTGTTTCTTATATTTATTGATGTAGAGGCTTGATAATGGGAAGGAACGGCATGTGTATAGGCATATTGAGAAAGCATAGGAAGAGATTGTTCTGATGTATGTGTGTGTGCGTGTGTGTGTGTGTGTGTGTGTGTATGATGTAGAGAAGGGGTGTATTACTATCTATAGTTTAGAAGAGAACAGGGATTAAATGAGAATGTACTATCCACTTTGAGTGTGCTTATACGCTCAAATGAACTGCCACTGGTGATTATTGATTTTCAGTAGTCTCTCTCACTGAGAAAAAAAAAATGAAAAGAGCAAACAATATCACTCTTGTTCTTGTTTCAAAGAAAGAAACCAGGTTGACTCCCTTTGTTTGACCTCTGAGAACTAGTATCTGCAGAAATAAAACATTTCATAGTAACAGTATGGAAAAGAGAAATGAAATAGAATAGAGATGGCAATAAAAATGGACTGAAATTGTACGCATACGTAGCATCACTTAAACTAGAGTTGCACTGTCCTTTTGATCAATGTCTTGTGTTTAAACATAGCAATGTATTTTTGGGGGACAAACGCCTTTGGGATATGAATGTATAAAAGTGGGATGTAAACATGAAAACGTGTGTTTAATAACTCCGCATCAAGAACACTTTTATCTTTATTTTCACTCATAACTTTTTGCCTGTTGTTCAGTCTCAATTATCTTGCACCAATTATTTTATCTCTGAAAGGTTTTCATACTGAAAACTGTACCTTCCTTCAGCTTTTTAAAATAGCCTATATTAAACTGTGGTTGATATCAATGCAGCTTATATAAGCCCTTCTCATTCAACTCACTCCTAAAACAAGAGAAAATATTTATTATATTGGCTACGTCCTCAAAGTAGTATGTAGTGTTGTGTAATATCCGGGCTAGATTAATGGGAATTGTAATTATAGTGATGTCAGAGTGATTTAAAACAGCAAGGCAGCCTGTGAGGCGACATGGTTAGAACATTTTCTCTTCAGTAGCTTCTGGCATCTAATTATGGGCTCAAACAGGTGAGTTAAGCTCCACTCTCAACTTTTATTGCATTTTTTTTGTGCCCTTCATACGGATAGGTTTAACTTAATTCATCGTTCAGTATCATTCACTACTCCCCTGGTCTCAAGTTCTCGCGCGAAACTTCAGCAGCGCGTTCACTTTAAACTGCAGAATGACAGATTGACCGTTTGAGAACAAATTTGAAAGTTTCGCGCGAGAACTTTGTGCCTGCGTCCGCGGGAATAGTGAATGATGCTGAATGATGAATAAACGAATGAAAACAAGATAATAGTGCTACACGTTACATGTGTTCCCTTCGGTAGTTTTTAACCAAATATTTTTCAATTTCGTTACAGCCATTAGAGTGTAAATGTAATGTGAGTTTAGTTTTGTACCATTGAAGTTACTCACTACTCAGATAAACACGCACTCTGGCGACATCTGCCGGTCAATCTTTTGTAATTGTAACCGGAAGACCCAAAACGACACCTAAACTGAGAATTAAAGGGCACTGGCCTACAACATTTATTTAAAGGTATTCAACTAGATTCTCAAGGAGTACATTTTTAATCTTTTAAATTTAATTGTTTTAACCAACGCTCTACCAATGGTATAAAAAACATATATTTTACACTTTAGTATATGCTACTCTTTGGCCATTATTAACAGGAACCATCAGACACATCTTTGATCAATGCTACAGGTTTTCATGGCACAGTCTAAAAACGTTGTTGTTTTTTTACTTTAATGTCTAACATGCTGATTTAATTGGACATTTTTAAAACAGATACTCAAGAATTTGATTCTGTTCCAGTTATGTGAATTAGATTTCACTTGAGAAATCTTTTCAGTATGGGAGTCTTTGAGAGGAATTACTTAAGAATTGAACATCACTACTACTCATTGGTGGGACAGTTTAGGGACAACCTGTTACAATGACCAGCTGAACCAGTATGCAATTTCCATGCGGGTCTAGGCTTGTTTATGCTAGTTAGTGCTGGTTTGGGGCTGGTCTAGCTGGTGGACCATCATAGCCTTGCTTTTCACCTAGTTGGTGTAAATGGTTGAACAGCATGGTCTTTCTTATGAAGCTGGTTAAGCCAGATTAAAGCCTGGTAGTGTCACCAGTACACCAGCATGCCTTGCTGTGGGACCAGCACCCAAAACACAAATAGCTGGTGACCAGCACGGAATTCTTAAACTGAACAAACCCTAAAATGTATTTAACTAAGATGAAAATGACAGTTGCTACCATAGACCCATTGGCTAATAGACTAATAAAAAAATTCTAAATATGAAAAAGGTCCATTGGAGGTTGTGTAGCACATAAAGGTGGATGAGCATTTTTGTTCCTTCGGAAATCCATTTCTCGTGTTTGAGAGCCCACACTCCACCTCTCCCTCTATAAATCATCTAATACATTATTATTCATAATTTTCTTTCAGAATGTTCCTAGACCACCTCTCTATGACCGCTGTGACCTTTCTGCTCATGTTTGCTGGATTTGATTTGACCATTGCAGTGACAACCTTGCAGAGTTTTCGTGGATGTGCAGTGCGTGATTTCAATTTTGTGGCACAGAAGCCTGGCTGCAGGAGTCTGCTTATAAACACAGAGGCATGCTGGGGTCGCTGCCACACCTGGGAGGTGACCAAAATCTGCCATATTAAAGGTGCACTTGTAACCGAAGCCAGCTGGTATGTGCTCTGCAGTTTGTGTAAACCTCACTCCCCCTGGGTAGGGTTGCACCAGCTGTGCGTAAGTTGGGGCGTAAAGTTTACACTAAGGGCTTAGTAACTACTAGTTAGTTTGTAACTAAGTCAGTTCTTAATTTGGTTGCACCAAATAACTATATATAGGAACTGTATCTAAAATAAATAAGGTGATAAATAAATACTAATACAACAGGCTGTAAAAATAAACATTTATTCATTTTAATATTATATATATATATATATATATATATATATATATATATATATATATATATATATATTTTGAATGTGTTGAAACTTGACACCGGGCGACGCATCCTGAAAACTGCACTGTTAGAGCGGTTTCATGCTGAAGAGCCGCTTTAAAGTAAAAATTTTTCTCTCTCATAAAAGTAAATGAGTGTTATTGTCAACATCATACCATATGTTGAAAGGATTGAAGCCTGTCACACAAAACATGAGCTCATTGACGCCATTAAATGAGTCTGCTTTTTTATTCCAACTGTTACACCTGGTCAGAGGCTTCCGTAAATATTTTGTTTATACGTACGTCCTACCTGTTTAATGGTGCAACACTCAAATATTTAGTAGGGCATAAATTGTGACTTAGTGCCCATTAACACCACAACTAGGCTTTAAATTTAAAATTACGTATAGCTGGTGCAACCGGCCCCTGGCCTCAAGAGGCTCTCTAGCGAGTGACGCTAGAGGCTGTAGCCTTTAGCCTCCTCGTTAGTGCGTCCGCCTCCCATGCCAGAGACCCTGGTTCGAATCTCTCTCAGAGTGGGTCGAGCAGGACCGGTTACAGTGGTGCCATGACCTGGATGGGAGTGATGTTTAGGGGGTGAGTGTAAAGGTAGCCAGCTGGTACGTGCTGTTCAGTGTGTGTAAACCGCAATCCCCACCATCGACTGACGCTAGAGGCTGTATTCCTCTCAGAATGGGTCGAGCAGGACCGGTTAATTTTTGTTCATATAACTTACAGTGACACCTAGTGGTGTGGATGCAGCATCATTCATAATCAATAGTTTTCAGTTACAGATGCCATTGTATAAATTCACAAAGTCTTGATGGGGATCTACCAATTTGAATTCAATTCATAGTGTTCTCTTTATCATTTAAACACAACTTTAATTAGTTTTATAATGTTTCAAGATAAAATGAGACAGTTGAATACAAAGGGTTGTCAGTAGATTGAGGATATTAAAATCTGTATTTGAATGTGCTTTTGTACTTATCTGTGCATGACTAGCTTATGTCCTTTAATATTTTGCGGTACAGAAGCTGGTTCTGGAGCCGCCGTATATCCAAAGGCACCACCATGTCTGCACGTACAGCCGCACACGCCACATGACAGCCCGTTTACCAGGTTGTCGCCCTGACGTATCCCCGCTCTATCATTACCCTCAGGCCTTGCAATGTGACTGCACCTACTGCTCCTCAAAACACACAGAGTGTGAGACCTTTTGAGGACACACACACACAAACACACACACACACACACACACACACACACACACACTCAGCCCATTCACATGGTAATGCTCTCTCTCAGCCGAGATTACTACGATTTGGCAGTTTATGTATGATTTTCAAAAATGTTTTTGACAAAAGCTTTTCATCAATAAAAATGAACAATGAAACATTAATTTAGTCATTTACTTCTTTATTTCATCAAAAGATTAAACACACAATGTTGTCAAAAAGCTCAACTTTTGTGCAAAACATTACATTTGAATCAATACATTTATAAGTATGTACATTCTTTATGTCAGTAGGTGGCACAGACATTAGAAAAACTGAATACTTATATGAAGTAGTGAGTATTTTAGTTCAGTGTTGCTATTTTTATTACTGTTGTATTGCAGTGTGTTGTCTTTTGGTCATTGTGCTTTGACTGCACTTTCATACACTCCCTCCTCCCTCCCTCACTATTACACTCATTGTTTCAAAATTAATATTCTTAAAAGATGAAGATTTTGTGTCGGCTTTGTGTATTTAAGTTGTTGAGTTTACAGTATTTCTACAAGTGGTGTGAAAATATAAAGATAAAATCAGAGCATTATTTCTGTTAATTTATAGATATTTTTATAATTGCACGCTGCTCTTATCTCTACAGTACACCATGAGTCATTTAATGTAGAGTGTCAGTAACGGGATTTGTGACACATGTTGCACCGACAGGCAAGCGCAGTCAAGATCTCAATATCATCATGGTGACGGCCTTGCAGACAGTGCAGACGTACTTTGACCTAAATAAAGACAGGTGTAGACATACAATTATAAAACTGTTTAACCAATGATTACAAAAAAAATAAAAATATGTTGCATGACAACATGTACCTTGGCATCCTTGCTAATGGTGCAGCAGCGGGAAGCAGACGTTATGTTGTGAGTAAAGTTGGATGCCAGCAATACAGAGTAGCGGGAGGGGAAAGCGCTGGACTCACAGTAGCCCACACAAGCATATACTATTTGGGTTCCTCGACATGTTCCACGTTTGTCAGTCCGTATGGTCACATTAAATGCTATGCATAGACAGAAAGATTCATTAGTATGAGGTATGAGTTTGTGCGAATCTCTTACTTGGTGTGCAGATGAAAATGAGTTTGTCCCCACTCACGGTAGAGATGGCAGCCAGGACTCAGGGCCTGAAAGCTCCAACAAAGGGGCATTAGCAACACCAACAGAACCACTGGCAACATAAGTACTACCAGGTCAGATGTCACACTGCGGAACATGACGATGTCAACTTGAAAGGACTGGAGCAAATTAAGCAAGATTTAACATAATTTAACACATGAAGAAACAAGTAAAATGCCAATTTCCTACCCCTGAGTGACTGTTTCTCTCTTATTTACCTATAGTTCCATTGTTTCATTTTTGAAAATATTGTACACACCTGGAGTATCATGCTAGTTTATGTTATTACGCAGTGTTTATAGCATAGTAATAAAAGCAAATGGAGCTGAAATTGTTACCCAGAAAAACACATTAACATCGAACCCGTAACCAGTGGCTAATAAGTGTGCTGTGACATTACTAAATGATTTCATACCATTTACATAAACATTTAAGTCATTCTTCCCTTTACAAGAATCCTTTCCCTAATTGTGAGGACTGACCAGAACTTCCTGACTATTATCTTGGGAAACCATTATTTAGAGTTGTCAAAATGATCTGCAAATTAATCTGCCACCCCCCTTCATCTTGAGTAACGGTTTCCATGCTGTAAATGTTTTTGCCATGGTTTGTATTTGCTCACACTGAATGATCAGAGCAACTCTTTGACTACATATGAATGCATGTCTCTGGTCTCAGATGGTGAAGATATAGGTGTTTATCCTGCACGTGTGAAGATAACTGTGAAAAGTCTTTGAACCATTCTAAATGTCACGTCCATATAATGGACATTATCTAATATTCAATATAATATGAGCAAAAACCAAAATATGTTCTAAGCCTGATAGCACATAAGCAGATTACACTAAGTTTGGATACAGGCATGGAAATCATAAAGAAAATGCAAAACTATCCAAGTAATGTTTTCACACTTCATCACAACACAGAAATGACAAAAATGCCATGAATGCTTTCTGACGCGTTCTTGATTAAGTCTACAAAATTCTGGCAATATGAAACCAAGTATAGATCAAATTAGAACAGCTGGTTAAGATAAGGGTGAAACTCTCATTTACTGGAGTTGGATAGATATATAAATAGATGGAAAGATGCAGTACATAGATAACGGGTAACAGAGAACTGGATATCAAACAATTTTTTTCTTGCATTAATATTAATCTCACCAAAGATGGAAAACTTCAAATTAGTTTTTTTACTGCTCAGATACAAGTATGACAAAGGGAACTGAAGTTTACCTGTAGGTGTGGATCCTACTTTATCAAAGTGTGTGCAGATGAATCTTGACCTCAGAGAGGTGTGCAGGTGTGTGAATATGTTCACTAGATGAGGTTCTTTCTTTCAGAGTAGTATATGTAGTGCAGGTAAAACTGAGCTCTCAGTTTCCAGCATAGTCACACCCACCAATGTGTCCTCATAGCTGTGCATGTGTTTAAGGGACCCTCCCCATTGCCTCGATATCAAGATTATTCCACTATTTTTCATCTTCGCTCTCTGTATTTTGTTGCCCCTCAGCAACTATGCATACTGCATAATAAACAATACCTATGAGCAATGTTGAGAAATATTCACACATTTAATTGTTGAAACATTATTTTTAGGAACCATACTTAATGTAAAATGATTACATGCGTACATTGATTGGATAAAAAAATTGCACACATTGATCAGTCATGCATACAAACTGTTAATGGTCTTTTTGTTAAAAAGCTACATTGAAAATTCCTTAACAATACATTCCTGTGTGCTGACTGCACTAACATATGGCAAAACTACTATTAATCTGTACACTTTCCAACACGCACAATTAATTATGTCATTGGAAACGGAATGGGTGACATAATTCCCCACCTCCCACAATACCCTACACAATAACATGAACATTCATTCATACAAGTCTCTTGTTTATTTGTCATAGGATCTTTAATATACAATAAATAACATATGTGAGTTTAACATACAAACGGTCTATATCAATAGAAAGTTTCCTATTAATTTGACGGATTGGTCATAAATGTCTTGATATATTTAGTTTTAGAGTGTCAACAGCTCAGAAAACTTTTAGAGCTTGACTGACAAGGAGGTTTGAATGTCAAGATATGAATATAATCAGTTTAATAATCGAGGCAAAACTGAGGCCATGTCCTCCCCTGTTGGTTTGACAGCTGCTATACCTTCATAAGTTGGAAGCGGATGTATTACTAATATCACATTTCATGAATCTCCTGTTTCCAGGTTACAATGATATGAAAACTCTGAAAATAAAAACAAAAGAGAAATAAATCTTGACTTTTTCTCGAGTCATGAACCCAAATTTAGAAGTCTGACGGATACAGGAGAGCTTCAGCTAATTCTACTTTGATCCTGTAATAATTTGCAAAGACAGTTGTCAGAAACAGGTGTGGATTTTGAGACATCTATGCAGAGACAAGGGGTTTGGGTGTGTGCAGCCTTGGCCGATGACCTCACCTTACTGAGAGTGGTCTGCCACACACACTCCGTTTAGTGAATGGTGCTACAACATGAACACACTAAAGCACACAGATATACTAAAACGTGAACAAAACCCCATTTTCTACCCCATTCAGGTACACACACACATAATAGGAAGAACGACGCAATTTCAGGCTTACTGAGAGTGACATGCAACAAATGGAATTTCCACCCAAAAGCAACAGTAAAAACTATATTTGTATGAATTTAAAACTTACAGTAGATGCATATGAGGTAAATTAAGATAAAAAGATCCATATTTTAAACAATCTCACAAACATGCACAAATTAGGTTAGGTCACTGAACAGTGATTCAAAACTTTTCTCCAACACAACAGGTGTGAGCTCTGCAAGAGTTAAGAAATGATGGCTTGAAATGTTTAATTTGCAGAACTCTTTCGGAAGAACAGAGAGAAAGGAAACAATGAGCTGTGGAAAGAGAAAAGAATGACAAATGCGCTGGTTTAAAAAATGTATTCTTTTATCAATTTTTAACCTTAGAACTTCACAGATTCATACATTTCAGTTGAAATGCAGATGCAAGTCCTTTATAGCATACAAGTCTAAAAACACACTATGGAAAACTCAGACTACCATATTCACATTGAGACTCTTTTGATTGAACTATGAAATCTGGATATAAATAATATATGGATATAAAGAATCAAAGTGAGTGAGAGGCTGAACATAAAAATGCTAAAATATTCAGCAAAACACTTGCGAGCAGAGGATGTTTGGCAAGTCATAGCATTCCTGCAATTGTGTCCTCTTCATTATTCAACTTCATTATGTCAAAGTAGTTTCTCACCTGGCCAGTCTAGTAATGAGTCCTGTGTCCTGTCCAGTTGTTGAATTTGGGTCAGGAGTTTCAGGGGCAGCTATACAAGGAGATTTTAAGCCCATAAGATAATACAATGTATTGACATTTTTTGTGATGGAATATTTGCTAGTTAACCCTGAATAGGCAATTTTGATATTTATGATATTAATAACAGATTCAAAGTCTGGATTGTAAAAATGGGATCTGGCTTGGTACTTTGTAGACTATGTTTAGGTGTATTTCTTCAATGAAAACAAATAAAGAATACAGATATGTTGACTATTCAATTTACCATCATACACATCTTGTGTTGGCAGAGAAGTCATCTCTGAATCAGCATGAATCTGCAAAGACAAAGAATAAGAGAGAGAGAGAGAGAGAGAGAGAGAGAGAGAGAGAGAAAGTGGGCAAGCAGAAAATAAAAATGATGATGGATGTGTTCAGTTCTCAATCTAACGCAAATCAAATGTACCTGAAACAGGTCTTATATTTCTATCAGCTTCTATAATTAACATAATGGAGCAGTTATGCCACCTGAATGGGCTAATGTGTCAGATTGTGCACCCAGCAGGGGCAATTAAAGATGATTACAACTGAGACAGTGTGTATGAGTGACTGAGAGAATAACTGTCTATCACACACATTCATACACTAACCTCACTGCCACAAACCATCACTTCTGCTCCATCAGACAAGCAAGGGGACTCCCTGAAAGAGAGATGGGCAGAGAGGGAGAGAGAGAAATATCTATTTGTTCTCTTTTATTTGACACATTTAATTCCTGTTCCCATTTCCAGCACATTTAACATAAAAACAAAAGACCGGTTTTAGGCAAGTCTGCAAGCTAATAATCTTCAGGGCTTGCACACACACAGAAGGTATCTATTTTTGACACTGCAGTAGGTGAGTTGTGTAAACTCCACGGAATTACTTGAGTCCTCGCCAGAATGATTCGACATCCATCATTTTCTCATCGCCCACCACAAACAAAACCAGGACATGATGGAATTAAAAGTACATGTCAAATTCTGTTCTCCTCTGTTTTATTGATTTGTGCATCTCTGCCTATGCGGAGGAACTAGATGGCAGGGGATGTTATTTTAACAGCTAAATTATTATGTTCCGCTTGCTAGCTGAGTGACAGCTTCATTGAGATGGCGCCCCATTCTCAGGCTCCTCTATGATCCTCTCTTTCATAACTACTGCATCTTACTGAAGACCTCATCACTTGAATCACTAAAAATATAGTGGAAAATCCCACATTTATCTTTTCGGTTTGTTCCATAGTGTTTTAACCACCATCCCATAATTTGATGGCTTGGCAATGGCTTTCTTTAATTGTCACTGTGACTTATACTGTGGCTTTTAAATGATTGGCATCAGTTTATGTTCAGCATCTTTTATCTGCTGTAAAAGTGTTTGCTAAAGTTAGATTTTGGGACTAAAACATAAAGTATATTTCATGTAGTGACACTGGCTGCATCTGAAAACTGGAAAATGCTGCTTTCAGAAGCTGTATACAGATAGAGGTTGGATGAATATAAAAGGTGCCTTTCAAGATGTTCTAAAACTAGTTTTCATAAAGGTCCATTCATACAAAAATGCTATTGGTTAATCCATTAACTGAACACCCAACAAGAAAGCAATTCAGCTGCCTTTGCTTTCAGATGCAGTTACTGTGCACCCTGTAAGATAAAAAAGTAAGGGAGACAGATGATGTACTGGTATGAGATTACATGTGTAGCAATAAAATAACTAAAAGCACTATGAGAGATTGATAGATTTGCACAGGTGAAGGACAGGGTTTGACAATGATTTATGACTTCAGAGCATATAGAAGAGAAAGCTGGAGGAGCATAGCAAAGCACTTACTGGAAACACTGAGGATTCTCTGCGTTATTCTGGTTGTCTTGACTCATAGCGCCCTCTTCTGGACACTCCATTGCAGTGGTTTGGACTTTCCTCAATTGGTCACAGAGTGGGTTGTGGGCTATATACTCCTTAAGGAATTCACATTTACTTTATTTTCCTGTCAGACACTTGGAAGGATCAAAGTGACGGAGACTATGTAAATTTATGACAATTATCTAAGTCAACAACAACCACGGCAAGAGATAAGGGACTAACAAACACAACATTACATGATGAACAACTTTTCTTTAAAAACAAAACAAATACATTTCCATTAAAAAAACAGCAAGATCAATTCCTGCAGACAGTGTTAAGTGGGTACAACTACAAATGACTAATTAAACAAATTGACTAGTTCTTCAGGTGGAGTTCCACGCACCTTCTAAAATTGTAATCGGGTTACTTTACAGATTACTTCACAAGTAAGTACAAGCACATAATTTGCTTTTAAGTTACTTATTAAAACAATTTTCACAGAATAGTTTATGTTTTTCTGCTCAACCATTTCAAAATGTCAAAATTATTATTTTATCCTTGTTCATTGTTGTTGTCCCTTCAGCTGTCACAGAAACATAAACATACATATGAACATCATTCATGTTTCAATTATTTCTACATAATATTATTTTAGAAATGTGTCACCCAAGTTGTGTACTTTAAAGTAATTAACTTCATTGAAAGTTAGTAACTGTAATCTGATTACATTAATTTAAAATGCATTGAGTTACACTACTTTTGCACTTGGATAACAGTAACAGATTACTTTGTAACCCGATTACACCCAAAATTGACTGTAGGTAACTGGAAGTTAAAATTAGCTTTCAATCAGTTGTTTTTACAGTATGACATGAAAAAATAAAACGTGATGAGACACTCACCAGTGGGATCCAGACATTGGTATTTGTCCCTGTTCAAAAAGAGCAGATATGAGATATAATTTACTGTGTATAGTACAGTATATTGCATAATGCACTGGACTTCTAAAGTCATTATTCATAAATGATTACCCCTAGATGTCATCTATTGTATTTGTTATGTCCATTTATTATTATTTATTTAACCTTCACCTGGCACATCGTTACATGCTCTTTATGCATAGAGTCTACATACATGTACTGTTTATTGAAATCTGTATATAAACATTGAATATTGGAAGTGATTTATCACGAATAACTGACCCACATCAACCCACCATATAAAATTGCTTGTAAGTGTAATTTACCTGGTGAATAAACCTGAACTCTGATTCTGATTAAAAGATATGTCGTAGTAAAGGGATCAGATAGATGAGTGTTTGATGAGATGCTGAGACTGAAAGGGCTCCCACCTGTGTGTTGACAGACCGGTTCACGAGACTCCACATACAGTGTGATGAGGAATGGATAAGCAGACAGTTTCACACCACCCTTCATGAACCTCAGATTGGACACTCGTTCCCATTTACTCTTATCTGGAAGTGTGGTGTGTTTATTAAGGACAGTGATGGTTCATTAAACTAAGAATTTGTGTAATTTACATCTATTCCTTTTAGTTTAACTGACTCTGGACCTTGTGAATGCATTATTTTAGGTATATTACTTGTTTGATTTCTGAGTGATTTTTTGTTTCTCCCAAAATTAATTCTCCCAAATATTTTACAATTATTGAAAAAAAGAAAAAGTCCAAAGTTAAGGCTTGGCTGTACTCTTTCAAGCACAGTTAAAGGGATAGTTCACCTAAAAATGAAAATTGTCATCGTTTATTCACCCTCATGCCATCCCAGATGTGAATAACGTTCTTTCTTCTGCAGAACACAAACAAAAATCTTTTGAAGAATATTTCAAATATAGCCCAAACAATGCATAATATTTATGTGCATAAAAAGCACATAAAAGTAATCCATAAGACTCCAGTGGTTTAATCCATGTCTTCAGAAGCCATGTGATAGGTTTGGGTGAGAAGTTCTTTTTTTAAATACAATAAATCTCCACTTTCACTTTCACTGCCACATTCTACTTTTGTTTATGGCGATTCACATTCTTCGTACATATTATCACCTTCTCGTAAAAGAGGATTTAAATATTGATCTGTTTCTCATCCACACTTATATCACTTCTTGAGACATGGATTAAACCACTGGAGTCTTATGGATTACTTTTATGTTTCCTTTATGTCCTTTGTGAACCTTCAAAGGTCTGATCATCATTCACTTGCATTGTATGGACGTATAGAGTTGAGACATTCTTCTAAAAATCTTTGTTTGTGTTCTGCAGACGAAAGAAAGTCATACACATCTGGGATGGCATGAGAAAATTCTGAGACTATTTTCATTTTTGGGTGAACCCCTTTTTGGGAAGATAACTTTTACAGTTATATTCTGAAAAGCATACAGGGAAATATGTTGAAATGCTGGGTGGCAAAGGGGTAAAGACCATCCAAATTTGCAAGCACTGCACGCACAGCACTCTGCAAAACAAAATCGAACCAAATATGCATTATATGTAGACTCAATCAAATCAAAATGGATCATCTTGATCCAAAATGTCACCTCCAGCTCCTCATTGATTATTGCCCCATCCAGCATGTCTTTTTCACCAGTGCTGTTAAAGACCAAAACAGACATTTTGTACAGCGTTTCTCTTTTATATACCAAAATGTATAGTATGAAATTATATATACTGTGCAAACAGTCTAAGCCTTCATTGTCTTGCCTGCTCATGTCTCCTCTTCTTATCTTGAACTTGAAAACTTCTTGTCCAGCTTGAAAAAATCTGGTCTCAGATACCGGAAAGGAAAAGGGATGGATTGACATGGCTAATTCTTCTAGTTTTTAGCTACGTCTACTGAGGATGAACAACAACAACAACAACAACAACAAAAAAATCCATAAAGCAACACATACAAAATAATATTCTACAGTCTGTGAGAGCTTTTGTAATCTTTTTTCCCCTGCTCAATTTAAGGAAAAATTCAAATTACTCAAAAGGTGTAGTCTAGCTTTCTAAAACAAATGATCAGTCCACTTAATTTCTAACTAATAAATTATATTTAAAAACGTTTCAGTTCACTTAATGGAAATTACATGATTAATAAACACCTAAAGGCAAAAGTAACGGCTACCGTAAATCCTCGACTGTTAGCGCCAACTAGCGAACGTTGAAGTTTAAATCCGGCGGGTAAATGGTTAAATTAAAGCACGAAGGGCCTGTCAAGCGTTCCCGCCTCCAGGTCACGACAACAAACTCTGATTGGCCAAATGCAACATCTGGTGAGGGGCAAAACCGAGTTCCGCCATTTTATTGTCACATGATCAAGTTTGGTTGAGTTGAAGCTGGAGAATTGTGAAACATTATTTGATAAGGTTGTTACAGACCAGCTTCCAAGTTTTATCTCCTGTATGTTACAGGTAAAACGTGGGTAAATGTCTATGGCATTATTGTTTATGTGGAATACGCCATTAGTAACATTTAACTTATAACACAGCACGTGAACTTTGACCAAGAAATTGTATTGACGTCATTGGAAACAGTTTGTCTCCATTGTAAGAACTTGTAGGGTGAGTTTGTCTCTGCATTTCAGGCTTTATTGCCAGTTTTATCTGTTGAGTGCATTCTTAATCTGCTTTGATCAATTGTTTATTGGCTGTTGTGGTTTTCTTTATCTGTTTGCATTGTAGTTTCCAACTTTAGGTTTACTCCTGATGGCAGACAGTCAGCCATCTGTACATCTCAACACTGGCACTTGGATGCCTCTGTTGGGTCTGGGCACATTCCGTCTACAGGGTCAAGAGGACACCTACAATGCTGTGGATGCTGCTTTGACAGCAGGTTACCGTGCTTTTGACACCGCTGCAGTGTATCGTAATGAAGCACACTTAGGTCATGCCCTCCGTTGCCTGCTGCCTAAGCATGGACTGTCACGGGAGGATGTTTTCATAACCAGTAAACTGGGTCCCAAGGATCAGGGCTCCAATGCAAAGCAAGGCTGCCTAAGGAGTCTGGATCAGTTGGGACTAGGCTACATTGACCTATACCTTATTCATTGGCCAGGTACTCAGGGGCTGCCAGTGGGGGATACACAAAACCCAGGAAACCGTGCTCAAAGCTGGGCAGTTTTGGAGGAATTCTACTCCGAAGGGAAGTTTCGAGCAATTGGGGTATCTAATTACACTATAGATCATATGCTGGAGCTTCTGAAGAGTTGTAAAGTCTCCCCGGCTGTTCTTCAGGTGGAGTTCCACCCAAAGTTGGCCCAAAAGGAGCTGAGAGGACTGTGTGAGGAGAGAGGTGTGTGTTTTCAGGCATATTCCTCTCTTGGAACAGGAGTTCTTTTGTCAGACCCTGTGGTTCAGGATGTAGCTAGAGGGTGTGGCAGGACATCAGCCCAGGTGTTACTGAGGTGGACTGTACAACAGAATATTCCAGTACTGCCAAAATCAAGTCAGCCAAAACGCGTGGAGGAGAACAGGTGTCTGTTTGACTTCGAGCTTAGCGAGAAAGACATGGAAAGGCTCTCTGCTCTTGATTGTGGGGAGAAGTTTTGCTGGGATCCCACACAAGTGTCGTAAAGACAATTAAAGGGATAGTTCCCCCCAAAATGAAAATTCCCAAAGCCATGTCTTTGCTTCTTCTGCAGAACACACATTATGTAGGCTCTGTTGGTCCATACAACGTAAGTGCCAAAATTTTGATGCCTCAAAAAGCACATAAAGCCATCAGAAAGTAATCATATTTTCAGATATGGTATTAAATGTGAGTGAGAATCAGATCAAATTTTTTCTAGAAATTCTTCCTGCCCAGTAGAGAGCGATATGCATGAAGAATGTGAAAGTTGAAGTAGAGCCTGATTGAGCAGGTAAGATAATTTGTAGTACAATGACTTGAATATTAATTTGTTTCTCACACACACCTATTCTTCTGAAGACATGAATTTTACCACTGGAGTCATATGGGGTACTTTTATGCTGATTTGTGATTTTTGGCACCCACTCATTTGCATTGTATGGACCAAAAGAGCTGATAAATTCAGCAGATGAAAGAAAGTCATCCACATCTGCGATGGCATAAGAGTGAGTAAAGGAGAAGATATTTTATTTTTTTGGGTGAACTATTCCTTTCATTGACAAGAACTCCAATTATTGCTTAACTCATCAAAATTCCAAGGTTCATATGTTATTGTATAAGTGCCAAGGCACAATTATAAATCCCAGTCCCACTGCATACAAACATGTCTTTTTTTGGAGATTAGCTGGCTGACTCAAACTTGCTTGACAATTCAGTAGTTATAGGAATAGTTCACCCAAAAATGAAAATGACCTCATTATTTACTCACCCTCATGCCATCCCAGATGTGTATGACTGACTTCCGCAGAACACAAATAAAGAAAAAGCTAAAAGCACATAAAGGCAGCATAAAAGTAATCCATTCAACTTTAGTTTAATCCATATCTTAAGCGATCCAATGGGTTTCGGGTTAGAACAGGTTAGAAAACAATCGCAGTCTCAAATCATGATTTCAAGCTCGATTACACTTCCCAGTACTTGACACATATGGAGAGTGCTAGACGGTGCTAGGAAGAGTTATCGAGCTTCAAATCAAGACCATCAAGGAGACTGCTGATGTGAAGATTTATATTGAAAAAGGAGTTATAATTTGGTATATTCTCACTTGAAAAATCACTTTTGATAGCTTAAGAAAACATTGATATAACCACTGGAGTCATATGGATTACTTTTATGTTTCCTTTTCGTGCTTTTTGGATCTTCAAAGTTCTGGTTAGCATGCACTGTATTGTATGGCCCTACAAAATATATTCTTCTACAAATCGTTGTTTGTGTTCTGCAGAAGAAAGTCATACACATCAGGGATGGCATGAGGGTTAAGAAATTAGAGAATTTACAATTTTGGGTGAACTATCCCTTTGACTGCGAGTTAGAAGATGCAATTAAAAAATATTTTACTCAGTCTTTTGTTGAAAATAATTCAGAAATAAACAAGTTGCAATGATTACAGAGATTATGTCCAGGTGCAGTCTCTGCACCACAGATGGAACAAATCAACAGAAATAAACAGCAGAAATGCTTGATGTACATTACAAAACACTAAATACATTGGGAAAGAGTAATATTTGCTTATAAACTTTTGTGTCCTGGCCAAATTCTCCCCATCAATCCTTCTCAATCATGGCCTCCTAATAATCCCATCCATTACTGTTTCTCTCTACTCTCTCCTCTCCAACAACAGCTGGTGTGTAGTGTGCACACTGGAGCACTATGGCTGCCGTCGCATCATCCAGGTGGATGCACACTGGTGGAGGTTGAGGAGAGTCCTCTGTCATCTATGTAAAGCACTTTGAGTGTAGTGTCAGAAAAGCGCAACATTTTACGCAACAGGTGTAACATTCATCCATTCAAATTTTGTGAGAAACAAGCACAACTTAAGTTCAAATGATGGGGTGAATTAGGCTTTTATTAGAATATATTGGTTACAAACATTAACAAAATAAAACAGAGCAAAATGTTTATTGTATTGAAAAACTAAGTTATAAAAAATTACATTTACATTTTCAAGTAATACCAGTAATAATGGTGTTCCCTGTTCTTGCTCTCTTAGGTATATAGACCCATTCTTGTTTTTTACTCTTGTCTTTTCAGTGTTGAAGCCATTATGCTTGTGGGTTATAGACCATTCCTAAAGATTTTTATGACTCCAAGATTAAGGGCCCCCCAAAGTGGTCAAAGTCCCTTGACAGTATGATCCCTGTATGAGCCATTGTGTATAGAAATGCTACCAACTGACATTTCATGTTCTTGTACAGAAGATTGTCTAAAACTATTGTTAAAAAATCATTTAGGAGTGAACAATAAAACTGTTCAGACTTCTCTGATGTGCTTTTGTTAAAAAAATATTCCATCATCTTAATTTTAGTCTTTCCTCAAAATGAAAAAGTGGAGTCATCTGTCCAGGATTCATCTGTTTTGTTGTTGAATTTGAGAACTGTTCTATTGCAGAGTTTGAAAATCTTTGTGTTTTCAGCATGCTGATATCAGGTTCTCACTTTCTCTAAATTTACTGTATAGTTTTTTCAGAGTTAAAGAAAGATCAGAAGTGAATCTCCACTTTGTGTATTCTCTGCGTTATAGCACATGCCAGTGAGAATCAGAATATGGGTTTCTATAGTCAAGAGTCCCAGTGCAGCTCATGAAAAGGGTTTAAACCATTCAGTGGAATTATTCCTTCTCTTCAATGCAGTGCATCCTTTTCTTTTACCTCCAACTATTATGTACAGTAGTCCTCTTTTTCTCTCTTCCATCATTCATTCACATTCAATCAATCACTCTGCGGGACGTGACTCAGCATCAGACTCTTTGTGGCTCCAGAGGAAGGCCAACCAGCTGGGTGACTGTCGCATTTGACGTGCTGTTCCAGCACTCTTTGCTCTCTTCATCTTTAAGGCAGAGGTTTAAGAGATCAGAACAACATTTTCGTTCTGTATGTGTTGTTAAATAAGTAGCTTAAATAGTTTTGCAACATTTGCATTTCTCCATTGATTTATTCGCTATTCTTATTGGGACTGGTATTTCCATTTCTTTAATATTCTAAACCCTTTTCTCATTATAACCACTAATTACTTTCTTACCCCTTTATCAAGGAGGATGTCAAACTCATCGCTCATTCTTCTTAGCTGCTGGCCGTATTTCTTAGCTGCCCACAGAACTGGTGGAGCGGAGCGGGATCGAGGTCTGAAAGGATCGCCTCCAACCAAGTCTTCCTCTCCTGCCCCGGCCACCAGCAGGTCCTCCTCATTCATCGAGAGATTCCTCTGCCTCCCAAATTGCTCTCCTACAATGACATCTGATATTGAATGACCCTTACCTTGACCTAACATCAAGACAAAACTTAGACATTTCCTTTACTAACAATGTTTTTGTTCATTATTGGGTCCAAGGTATAAAAACTAAACCAAGGCTAAACTCAAATTGGCTTTTCAGGAGATAATTTCTCTTTGTATTTGCTTAAAGGAATAGTACACCCAATAATAACAAATCTTTCATTTACTCACCCTCATGCCATCCCAGACGTGTATGTCGTCTTTCTTTCATCTGCTGAACACTAATTTTTAGAAGAATATTTCAGCTCTGTGGGTCCATTCAATGTAAGTCAAAACTTTGAAGCTCAAAAGCACATAAAGGAAGCATAGAAGTAGTCCATAACAGTGGTTCAATCCATGTATTCAGAAGTGATATGATAGGTGTGGGTGAGAAACAGATCAATATTTATGTTCTTTCACCAGCACTCTTCTGAGAATTCTTCTTCAGCGATTAACATTATTTGTGCACATTGCAACCTACTGGGCAGGGAGGAGAGTTTACAGTAAAAGAGGACTTAAATATTGATCTATATATTGTTTCTCACCCACACCTATCATATCGCTTCTGAATATATTGATTTAATCACTGGAGTTTTATGGATTACTTTTATGCTTCATTTATGTGTTTTTTTTTTAGCTTCAAAGTTTTGGACCCTGTTTACTTGCATTTTACAAACCCTACAGAGCTGAGATATTCTTCTAAAAATCTTAATTTATGTTCAGCAGAAGACTGAACGTCATACACGCCTGAGATGGCATGAGGGTGAGTAAATAATGAGAGAATTTAAATTTTTGAGTGAAATATTCCTTTAAGCGTAAAAACATGCAGTTACACAAATTCTGTCTACATAATTACAAAATATCTACAAGCTTATTTATTCTATAAAACAATACTGATGCAATTTTAATTGTGTTCTGCAGTGCCATGTATCCAGGATACAACAGAGAAGATGTAGTTTCTAGGAAACATCCCAAAGGCTCTTGCGACTGACTTACCTTTCAGTTTATCATGTGCCGTGAGGTGCTGCTTTCTCTGCGGTGATCCACTCTTGGCTTCTGTCTGACGGTGACCGGAGTCCTCTCTGCCTTCCGAGGTGTCCGACTCATTGTCAGAAAGTGTGAACATTTGTGCCATAATTAAACTAAAATCTGAATAAAAAAAACTCAATTACATTTTATTTTTTTACCTGTCAAATAAGTGCTAAGTTTGATTGTTAAGAAGCAGAATTTGAATCACTGTACAAATTGTACTAATTGTCATGGCTGTATGATATAAAAGTTAGCTGACACCATTGGTGATAGCCACCTCATGGAAAAGCTCATCCTACAACATCAAGGATCAACTCCCACCCCCACTGGTGAAAATGAGGCTGCTAAGACAACATGAATAATACAAGGAAGAAACTAATTTAAGCGCAACATCTCACCAACAACAAAACAATGCCATGAATGTTTAAACCTCCCATCACAATCAAACTTTCAATCTTATCATCTTCACAATGAACGTCTGTGATGTAAACTGCTGCATTTCTCAGAGGTGTTTTCGGAGAACTAACCTGCTTCACTTTACGGCAGACGGAGAATCTCATATAAATAATTCAAAAGCTTTGAACACACTTCAACCAGCTCTGTGAATGGCGCATAAATGTGAGCGTCACAACACTGCACTTATAATACCCCCGATTGCTATTCTGTTGTTGTTCGGCACAAGCATACCAGATGGTCCTCAAACACAGTTATAATGGTTTAATCGAGTTTATTTTTATTACTTATCCTTACATTTTTAAACAGACGCAGTTATAATCCCACACGTTAAAACGAATCAGCGGGAAGCATTTGTTTACAACTTTCAGGCTCCATACCAGAACCTGGACGCGAGTTACACCCAGTATCTGTCCAGAAGTACTGGGAAGTTGCTGACCGATTTACAATTTCGTTGGTTTTTAAGTTAACTTACAACAGTTACTCGCTTCTTATATTATTTGGTTGTGTATCTGCTGAATATCAAATATCTCACCACCGCTTCTTGGAGTGTGTCGGCGTCTTGTGTGAGCAGTCTTCCGGGTGTGTGTGCGTGTGTGTGTGTGTGTGCGTGTGAGTTTGGACTCCTCCAGCTGTCCAGACACTCGCACGTGCTGTGTGTTGTAGAAGCGCAACAACATTTCACTTTAAAGGGTTATTCACACAAAAATGAAAATCCTCTCATCATTTTCTCAACCACATCACATGCCATTCCAGATGTGTATGACTATCTTTCTGCAGAACACAAACAAAGATATTTAGAAGAATATTTCATCTCTGTAGGTGAATGGTGACCAAAACTCTGAAGCAATAAAAAGCACATAAAGGTAATCCACAAGACTCCAGTGGTTTAATCCATGTCTTCTGAAGTGATCCAATCGTTTTTGGATGAGGAAAAACTATAAAACAAAACAAAATATAATGCCGTTTCACTGTAAATCTTAACATCAGCAGTCTTTATGATTTCATGCTTGATTACATTTCCTAGCACCATCTTGTGCTCTGTGCATTCATCAGGCACTAGGAAGTGTAATCGAGCTTGAAATCATGATTGTGCTTAGAGGATGTAATGGCAAGATTCATAGTGAAAAATTTGTTTTATTTTGGTTTGTTCTCACACAAAATGGATTAGATCACTGCAGAAGACATGGATTAAACCACCGGAGTCATATTAATGACTTTTATGGTGCCTTTATGTGCTTTTTGGAGCTTTAAATTTTTGGTGAACATTCACTTGCATTGTAGGACCTACAGAGCTGAGATATTCTTCCACTATTTTTTTTTTTTTTGTGCTCTGCAGAAGAAAGACATACAAATCTTGGATGGCATGAAGGTTAGTAAATGATGAGAGAATTTTTAGTTTTGGGCAAACTACCCTTAAATGCTTGGGAATTTCACCAAACACTTTTCTTTAGAGACCCGGCACATATATCAATGGATTTACAAAATGCCCAGATAGTGTACAATTTTCAAAGAATTATTTTTTTTTGTTGTTGAATATAATAGAATAAAATATATCTGTATATATTGTGATGTTTTATTTTTAATTGATCAAAAAGCAGGAAAAATCTAGAACAGGATTAATTATTTTCACACTGAAATTTCATGGGACACAACTGGCTGTCAAACACTTATTGAGCTACACATAACCCATAAGATAAGCAACACATAAGCTACACCTAAGTATTTTCTCAGGCACTCATTGAGTCTAAATAGTTGCATAACTTTCTTAGTACACCCAAGAGACAATATTCATATTATACTGTTTATGTGTTGTACTTGCTATAGTCTACTTCCACATTGTTTCTTCATCAAATAGCAAAGTTAAATGTCAATCAAGTCAATCACTGAAACAACACAACCACCCTGAGTAACAAATAGCATGTATAATATGTGTGCATGCATATGGGATACTAATAATTAATTTTTGCACAGAAAATCTATATAGTATATTTTTGTATGAATATAGTACAAATTTACATTTTAATAAACAAAGAAATAGATGGTAAACTGACATAGATCTGAAACAATCATAAAACTATAATTTATGGATGTGCAAAAAACAAAACAAAAGAATGACACTATAACATATAGGGTCTCCAATGACCTAATGCACTTTTGGTACTTAAGCCATTTTATATAGAATAAATATAAAACACATTTAAACTCACAATTCCTGACATTTAATTGTAGAAAAATTCCCTGTCTTAGGTCAGTTAGGATCACTATTTATTTTAAGAAAGTGAAATGTCAGAATAACAGTAGAGAGAATGATTTATTTCAGCTTTTATTTCTTTCATCACATTCCCAGTGGGCCAGAAGTTTACATACACACTTTTGTTAGTATTTGGTAGCATTGCCTTTAAATTGTTTAACTTGGGTCAAACATTTTAGGTTCCTTCCACAAGCTTCTCACAATAAGTTGCTTGAATTGTGGCCCATTCCTCCAGACAGTAACTTAGAGGTTTGTGGGCCTCCTTGCTCACACACACTTTTTCAGTTCTGCCCACAAATTCTCTATCAGATTGATGTCTGGGCTTTGTGATGGCCACTCCAATACCTTGACTTTGTTGTCCTGAATCCATTTTGCCACAACTTTGGAGATATACTTGGGGACATTGTCCATTTGGAAGACCCATTTGTGACAAGCTTTATCTTCCTGGCTGATGTCTTGAGATGTTGCTTCAATATATCCACATCATTTTACTTCCTCATGATGCATCTATTTTGTGAAGTGCACCAGTACCTCCTGCAGTAAAGCACCCCCACAACATGATGCTGCCACACCCATGCTTCACTGTTGGGATGGTGTTCTTCGACTTGCAAGCCTCACCCTTTTTCTGTCAAACATATCGATGGTCATTATGGACAAACAGTTAGATTTTTGTTTCATCAGACCAGAGGACATTTCTCCAAAAAGTAAGTTATTTGTCCCCATGTGCACTTGCAAACTGTAGTCTGGCTTTTTTATGGCAGTTTTGGAGCAGTGGCTTCTTACTTGCCGAGCAGCCTTTCAGGTTATGTCGATATAGGACTAATTTTACTGTGGATATAGATACTTGTCTTCCTGTTTCCTTTAGCATATTCACAAGGTCCTTTGCTGTTGTTCTGGGATTGATTCGCACCAAACTATGATCAACTCTAGGAGAAGATTTATGAAGATTGTATGGAGAACATTTCCCCTGACAATATTTTAGCAATCACGTTGTGTGTCCCGTATTTCTATCGCCTGTTTAGAATCAGAACTAGTGATGCCCGATTTACAAATGAATTACTCATTTGATTCCTTCAAATAATAAGTCAAATGGTTTGGCAAAATGGTCTGAATCGTTCAGACCGATCATGCACTGTATCGTTTGGAGAGTTTCTCACTCAAACAGAAATGAAATAACTAGAACAGAAAGCAATAAAGTGGAGTATTTACTGTCATGATACACAGATTAGACGAGGAGGTAAACTTAACTGTTCAAACTTTATTAAGCGCACTCACTCCAGCCGCATGTCTCTCAACAACTCTCTCTCAGTAATGACATAGACATTCTTATGTCTTTAAGTTCAACATCTGCGTGTGCAGCTTTTGAAGAACTCAAGGTAAAGCCATTATTTCAACAAAACATGTATTAAAAAGTATCATTGCATTTTTTTTTTTTTTTTACATGTACATTGGAGTACTATGTAAATACCATGTTGTACATCAATGCACCACAGTATTACCATCTGATACATCACAATATCATGGTCAGCAGGCTATTTTTATTTTTTTGGAAAGGTAGTTAATTTTGAGAAACTTTAACAAGTGCTGGGTGAATTAGACTTTTATCAATGCTTTGTAGCCCGTAGTTACATTAATTGCTACACAAGATATATACTTATGAAAAGGTAAAAATGCTTCTCCTGAAGTCACCAGAATTAAATGCGTTAGTGCAGTTTATGCAAAACGTTTCTCCCGGTGGAGCATGTCCCCAGACCCCCAATAAGGGTACACTGATTTTCTGGACATGTGCTTCAGACAGTACTGTAAAAACACCTGAAAGTGTGTTGCCTGTTTTATTGAGGCTGCAGCATAGAGATTTCTCTTCTGTTGTCAGCATGTGCAAACGGATATTCATAAAATTGCTTGGCTAATGTGGGTTTTGCACATATTTAGTGACCAAAGCTCAGCTCCCCCTGTCAATGATTTAGCACCTCTTCATCACCAGCAATCAAAATTTGCTGGTGTCGCCCCTGGCTACACTGATCATTTGTAAAAAATGTCTTACCGGAATAATGGACAAAAAAGGTTTCCAATCCTTTTTCACAGTAGTAGCAAGGAGTGGTACCACCATGGGTACAGCCAATGGGAAAGGTTGACTTAAATCTAGTTAAAGACAAAGACATATATGAGGGTGATTGCAATTATTATATGAATTATTTAAAGAGAAACTATTTCCCTTTTATACAGATATATACAGATGGATCTAAAGCACCAGACACTGCAGTAGAATAGGAACATACATCCCAGAATCCACTTCAACAAAAGATTGTCAAATAATGTAGTATATGCAGCTGAGTTGGTTGCATCACTTGAAAGTCTCCAATGGGTGGAACAGGTTAAACCAGATCATATGCTCAGCTCTCAGTAGTCTTTGCAGTCACCGACCAGGTAGAGAGGACATATTATTGGATATTTGTATGGCATCACAGTCACAAGATAGTATGAGAATTGATATAAGATTATGTTGGGTACCAGCACATAATGGATTAGAGGGTAACAAGGTTGTGGACATGCTAGCAAAATAGGCACAAAGGAGTATTATAATAGATATAGAGGTGTATTAGTTAGAGGGGAAATTAAATCAATAATTACAAATGCAGTATTAAAAGAGTGGCCGAGGGAATGGGATGGTGGTGAATTAGGAAGACACTACTATAATATTCACCCAACAGTATGCAAAAATATATATAATATAGGAAGGAATAGAAGAGAGGAGGTAATATGATCAAGACTAAGATTTGGACAGCATCTGTGGAAATTATAGGAAAACATGATACAGGCAGGTGTGAATGAAGCAAATAAGAAACTGTGGAACATGCTATGTTAAAATGTGAACAATATTTGGTGGAAAGTAAAATAATGTGAGAAAGTTTGAAAGTAAAGGAGGGAAACGTGTATTCGTTATGGTGGTTGCTGGGACAAGGACTAGAGAGATAGAGGGAATTGTAGGGTAGTTTTGGGAATTGTAGGGTACTTGATCAAAGGATATAATAATGTGAAATAGTTATTAAGGAAGATTTATTTCACAGTAGTTGATATGCACAGATGTCCGAGCACTTGGCACGCTTGATACATGAAGCACTAGATGTCACTGTCTTCCAGCACATGGTTTGTGATGGCGGTATGTCGTATGTCGAGGTTGTATTAAGCATTAAGAAACTTAATAATAGATTTTTACATTCATACGTACAATACTTAATCATTAATATAAATTTTCCCTATTAAAATGGCCCATTCAATACAAACTATATTCTCTGAACCGTTGAAAAGTCTAAATAATTGACTAAAAATAAATTAACTTAATTTAATGATTTTAAGCTGCTTCGTGTATCCTCTCAAAGTATTAACGAGACATAAAACGTGTATTGTTTCTCTCTAAAATGCATTTTCCCCGTGATGTTTCGGCCAGTAGTATAACCGGAAGTAAAAGCTCCAGTGTTTTTCCCGTCTCTGCGCGAGCGCTGAGTGTGTGAGCGAGTGTTCTGATGGCGAGCGCGGAGACAGCGGCGGAGCACGAGCGAATCCTGCGGGAAATCGAGAGTACAGACTCTAACTGCATCGGACCCACACTCCGGTAAGTCTTCGGTTAACGGATGTTGAGGGCTCGGGGTGCGTGGTGCCATTGTGGAGAAAATGTTCCCGGGGAGGGAGTTCTCCTTGTTCCTTCAACTTCTCACTTCAGAGGCTTGCCAAGAAATCTTCCATTCATGTTGTCAGGCTGGTGAAGTAGGTGTTCAGTAGCGGTTTAGTATTTAGGGTATTTTAGTTAGTATTCCTCTCACGCGGCGCTCAGCACGGCTCCCGGACAGCAGGCGGATATTGGAGAATAATGAATATAGCTCTTTATATGAGAACATACCAAAAGAAAGACGAGCACAGTTTGTGAGGTTGCTGTCCATTGTATTTAAGGAAGTAGGGCTTTTAACTGACTGAACCCGACACGTTGACTTCTCCTAAAATGGATTATTGTAGCGTCAGGAGCTTGTTGATTTCACTTAGTTAGGGAGCAAACGAGTTGAAAGTAGAAGTTCTGTTCATAAAGACTAAATAAAAGTTTGAACAGGTTTACTATTGTGGAGCTGTCAACTTGTAAGCAGTTAGCAATCAAACTGCACATCTCTGCTTTCAGTTATTTGGTCAGGAACTCGCAGGATTTGTTTACATCATGGAAAACACCAAACCAGCAGTATTTTGGAATAACACTTTACAGTAAGATTTCATTTGTTAACATTAGTTAAAGGGATAGTTCACCCCAAAATAAATCATCTAATCATCTCCTCACCCTCATGCCATCCCAGATGTGTTTGACTTTATTTCTTCTGCAAAACACAAATTAAGATTTTTAGAAGAATATTTCAGCTCTGTAGGTCCTCACAATGCAAGTGACTGGTGGCCAGAACTTTGAAGGTCCACAAAGCACATAAATGAAGCATAAAAGTAATCCGTATGACTCCAGTGGTTAAATTCATATCTTCAGAAGTGATATGATCGGTGTGGGTGAAAAACAGATGAATAATTAAGTCCTTTTTTATTAAACATTCTCCTCGCTGCCCAGTAGGTGGCAAAAAGCACAAATAATGTGAGTTGCCAAAAACTATAGAAGATGAAAGTGAAAGTATGTATATATATATATATATAATATATATGTGTATGTATGTGTGTATATGTTAGTAAAAAAGGACTTAATTGATCTGTTTCTCACTCCCTTCTGTCATATCGCCTTCTAAAGACATGGATTTAAACACTGGAGTCGTATGGATTACTTTTATGCTGCCTTTATGTGCTTTGTGGACCTTCAGAGTTCTGGCCACCATTCACTTGCATTGCGAGGAACTAAAGAGATGCGATATTCTTCTAAAAGTCATTGTTTGTGTTCTGCAGCAGAAAGGAAGTCACATCTGGGATGACATGAGGGATCTAATCATGATGAGATCATTTTTATTGTTTTGGGTGAACTGTTCCTTTAACGCATTGGGTATCATACAATTAACACTATGCTTTTTTCAACATTTGGTAATCTTTGTTAATGTTATTTACTAAAATTACAGTGAATTATTGTTAGATCTTGTTAGTTAGTAGTGCATTAACTAATGTTAACAAATGGGACCTTATTGTAAAGTGTTACCAATTTTTGGTTCAGTTGTGTTCAGTATGTGTGCCAAAAAAAAACATCAGAGTTTTCCTTTGCTTGTATGAATCTATTCCCACTAAGTGATTTGTACATTACACACCAAAATGATTTTAGCGTATATGTGGATACATTATAAATTCAACTAAATCTGTTCATAGAGAATATTTGCTCTGTTTGCAATGTGCTTTTTAAATTTAGGCTACTTAATATCGTAAGATTCACGACACATAATGTAACATAAGTATAATGTTCAGACTTCAGCACAGCCATTTATTTGTTCTTTCTCCACAAACTCTCCACACTGCTGTCTTGCATCTGTCAAAGTTGGTTGGACACGAGTGCTAATCACCCAGTCAGGCCAACCCCCCCCATTTGCTCTCTTTTCTTCTTCAACTAATTACTGTTTTACAAACTTGTTCTAATCGTGGCACTGTGTGGTGTTCATTTACTGTTAAGGAGCTGATGCTAATTTTGGTTTCTAGCGGTGTGTGCAGGGCACATTGATAACAGCTTCATATTCTCATAACCTGTGGTGGGGCTCTCGCATACAGAATGAGGTGACAGATATTGCAAGCGCAGCCTGGCTTCCTTCACTTTGAAATATCTGCATGTTGAGATATAACATTGAAAATATATTTGTGACACCGTTACTGCATTATCATTTGTGAAGCCTTAGAAGCTTTCGTAGTTTAGTCTTATACCTCTGCATTTTTTCTATACAAGATAGAACAAGACATGGTGTCATTTAAGCAACACGTGGAAGAAATTATTTTCTGGCCTGTTGAAGAAAAAAGGGGAATAGAAAAAATGTAGCTACCTGTATGTATTGAAGTTAAACAGTCATGGAACCCTATAACACATATTTTGAGAAGTTGGCAGATATGAACTTGTTGCACATGATCAAATGTAAGGCTTTTGATGATCTTTTAAACTTTCTTTCTCAGATTTTCTCATTAGAGACTCATAGTCTTTCAGTGCTGAAAAGCTCATGTAGATTTGTAGTTTCAAAATACATCTTATCAAAGCATTTTGTTTGTTTATAATCGTTATTTGTAGTGATAAAGGAAATGCTTGCTGTTTGTTGTCCAAGCATGTTGGAGAAAGAATCGCCATTGGCTAATACATTTTTGTATTTACTCACCAGACTTCTAAAGACATGGAAGCGTAATGCAACTGAAAAAGATATTCAAGGAATAGTTCACCCAAAAATGAAAAATTGCTGATAATTTACTCACCCTCAGGCCATCCAAGATGTATCTTTTTAGAGTTTCTTTCTTCATCAAAACAGAATTTGAGATTTTTAGGATTTCATTTCAGGCCTCCTCCTTTAAACAATGCAAGTGAATGTACTCCATTTTTGACGTTCCAAAATTCATATTTAGGGTGCATCAATAATCCACATGATTTATGATGATGAAGTTCTTCTGAAATCAAACGATTGATTATTTTTAGAAACAAAACAATACTTGTATACTTTTCAACTACAAATGTTCGCTTCCGTACGTCTCTGTGATGCGCTCATGAGAGGGATGAGTTAAGCTCGTTCGTGAAGTCACGCGTCACGTTGAGGTGTTAGGAAGCGCGTCATTGTTTACAAGAGAAACTTGCACAGATCAAGTGCCGTTCATAAACCAAAACAGTCCAAAACTATTTTAAAATAATAAAAATTAAATAAAAATATTTCCAAATAATAATAATAATAATAATAATAATAATAATAATAGGGAGTCAAGAAAGAAGTTTTTTCTAGTGAGTCAGTCTACAGTCGGCCATCTTTGGAATGCTCTCAGGAGGCTATTTACAGTCATTACAGTGCAGCTCATATCTACTTGAATGGGGAAAGACCGAAATTTCAAAAATAGTTGGTCAAGTTTATGATCACATATTTCAAACCAGCAGTAAAATCTGACAATGCTGGTGTTGTAAATGGTGCTGCTTTACCTCAGATTATGCAAAAAAAATGCAATTTTCCCAGCATTTACAGCGCATTCTCGAGTTGATTGACAGCTAATGTCTGTATCTAAAAGTTGATTGGTTCTTTTACCTGTAAGAGACTTCCTGGACTTCCTGTCTACATCTGTTCCTGTCTACATCTGTTGACTGCAGTTGGGTGTTCTAATTTCTCCCATTCATTTTAATAGAAGTGACCCATCTCTGCTAAATAGTCTTTGGTGCAACTTCAAGGTAAAAGCATGTTGTGACATGCGCTATTAGTAAATATCTTATTCACTATGCACTGTAGTAGAACTGTGCAGTTGGTTTGCTGATGTTGACATGCCATCCATGGTGGCTGGACAATTGTGTGTAGCCTACTGTTATTTCCATCTTCCTAATATATTAATAATTTCTTAATGTGCAAATAAATGACTAAAAATTGATGACTTATCAGAAATCAGAAAAAAACTGCTATCTATCCTTTAAAATACATTATAGTTTTTTTGGATTCTTTTTTTTATTAAGTTTTGTGAAATTGAGTAAATATAGTGCTAAATAAAGAGTAATTTTATGTTTATGTTATTTACCATAATACATTTTGTGAAATATCGGCATTGTACCGGCATATCGGCCACCCTGCTCTCTGGATATCGCATCGGCCATTAAAAAACCCATATCAATCGACCACTAGTGTGAACATAGTATTTTGACTTTGCTATACACAATACATAATTTAAATGAATTAAAACCGACTAAGTACAGTTCAAAAGACTCTACACTGTCATGTAAAGGTTAAACTAAACATAAACATGATGTTGATCATGTGCTGTTGGGAGCAGCACCTACAAAAGGGCCTCTGGTAAGAAACCTCTTTATTATTTATTTTTATTGAAAGCTGTTTGGTTGTAAAGAGTAGCGTCTAGTTTCATTTGACATGCTGCTTTAAAAAATCCATTATTTTTTCATGCATCAGCTTACTGATAAAAGTCAACAATGTGGAAAATGGGATCTTATTCCCCCAAAAGTTGAGTTATTTTGAAAATGAACACGTCTGTGGGTCATTTCGGTTAATTGTAATATAAATGTTGTTATTTTATTTGATCACTGTACAATACGGTTCTATTGATTAACATTAGTAAATGCATTGCTATATTTACTGTGCATTTTCACATTGAGAATCAATGTATTCATGCAAAAGCTGAAAAATGTTGCCCTCTTTATATGGATTTACCATAGCATGAAAATAAGGTGCATTTCAAACTGTTCTGAGACCAGTGCAGACAGACAGCACACTGGAGGTTAAGTCATTCAACAACCAACAGTTCAGTTTCAGGCTGCAGATGATGTTTGGACCACACAACATGTTTGGCAGACATGGGACAATGATCATCACTACATAGATTCAGAATTGTATAGTACAAATGTTATTTTAACATGGTTGGCAGTGATTGGATGATGCTGGCCATCACTTTGATTAAGAATGATTTATTCAGCTTTATAGAAAATCAGTTGTAATGTCTGTAATGCCTCAAAAACATGAATAACCAACACTCCTGGAAACAAACAATTTGAAGAAAAAATCAGAATCTCTATTGCTTGGTATTATTTAAATGTTACAATTTAGTCCTGCTGTCCACATATATGGACATCAATTTTTTAGGATTGTTTTTTGCTTGTTTATTAGATGCTACTAGACACAAATCAAAAAGGGATATGCTTGTGGGTCATTGACAAATAAGGTTGACCGATGTGTTAAAAATAAGAAATCTTTACATTTTAACATTTTAAAAATGTCATGTGGTGTAACCATTAAGTAAAACGTATTATAATACTTTCTTTGTACCTTGAATACATGAGAGTATAAACAACTTAATCGCTCATTTAAAAAAAAAAATTCAAACACAGTTTTCTAGGTAAAATTATTTGTATTTTTGAGACAAAAATATCAAGAAGTTTTCTCAGGGTTACACCACATGACCTAAACAAATTGTGCCTTTTCATAAAAATGTAAAAAAAACCAACTGATTTTTTATTTTTTTAAGCTTTATGCTCAGTCTTGAGTGTCCACTGTTTTTTATGTTTTTTATGGTCAACATAAACAACAAAGTCATGTTGGATACACCACATGACTTTGATTTAGTGAACAAAAGCATTTTAAAAAAGGATTCATATTTTAAAACACAATTGTTTTACTTTTTTTTTAAAAGCAATATCAATAAAATATTATTATGCAGTAGTCATGGCAACATTTATTTTTTAAAGAATTTCAACTTTTTAAGAATTTAAAATTACATTTTATTTTAATTAATCATTTTATACTGTTTCTGGACACCACATGGCATTTATTTTTTACTTTAAGCCCCAGAATAAAATATCAAGATGACATCAGACTCAGAAATTAAAAATATATTCATCATAGAAGAGGGTTATTAAGTAAACATTCAGTGTGAATTAGATTTTTTTTATGTATTTTTAATTTAATAGATCTGGACCAAAAAATTTGCATCACATCTTTGACCCTTACACATGACCATTATGTGCACCTGTTACCCTCTGTTATTGTATTTTATGATGAATTTTGTGAATAGAATCCATATTATGATCCTGACGATTGCTCCTCTATCGTTCACACACTGTCACACACATGCATTTTTTTTCTACTCCAATAACCAAACTTGCACTGGACGTTTGGGCTGTTTCTATGAAGGATGCTTAAACATTGGTGTAAAAAATGTATTCTACACAAATGCTTTTTATGGGCGAAACCCTGAAATCTATTTATAATATCTGGATTAATGCCTGGATAATATGACACAAGGTAATATGATACTAATACATGTGTTACAGTGCACAATAAGAATAAAATAATTCAGTAAAAAAAATGTGATGCATAGCATAATCTAGATAGGTACAATTCCTGAAGAAAATGTGAGTGGTGCTTGCCGTGGCAAAACTCATCAAATAGCATTTTATAACTTGTTGCTAAACACTAAAATAATGGTAATAGAATATTGCTAGCATGTGTATTTCATGATGGTAGCATGTAGGTTTTATGTTTGTGTTAGCATGATGCTAGCACATTTTTAGAATGTTTTAAGTCAATGCTAGGCGATGTTAGCATGATGCTAGCACGTTTTTAGCATGTTTTAGCACTTTGCTAGGCGATGCTAGCACGTTTTTAGCATGTTTTAGCACTTCGCTAGGCGATGCTAGCATGTAGCATGATGCTAGCACGTTTTTAGCATGTTTTAGCACTTCGCTAGGCGATGCTAGCATGTTAGCATGATGCTAGCATGTTTTTAGCATGTTTTTTGCAGTTCGCTAGGCGATGCTAGCATGTGTTAGCATGATGCTAGCACGTTTTTAGCATGTTTTAGCACTTCGCTAGGCGATGTTAGCATGATGCTAGCACGTTTTTAGCATGTTTTAACACTTCGCTAGGTGATGCTAGCATGTGTTTGCATGATGTTATCATGTTTTTAACATGTTTTAGCACTTCGCTAGGCGATGCTAGCATGTGTAAGCATGATGCTAACACATTTTTAGCATGTTTTAACACATCGCTAGGCGATGCTAACATGTTTTTAGCATGTTTTAGCACTTCGCTAGGCGATGCCAGCATGTGTTAACATGATTCTAGCATGTTTTTAGCATGTTTTAGCACTTCGCTATGTGATGCCAACATGTGTTAGCATGATGCTAGCACATTTTTAGCATGTTTTAACACTTCGCTAGGCGATGCCAGCAGGTGTTAGCATGATGCTGGCACGTGTTTAGCACATTTAGGGTGTGGCTATGAAGATTTTATGTCATTACTTATTGGCTGCTTGATAATATAAATCCTCTGAGGGAGAGAGAGGGGGAGAGATGCAGGGCTGTCAGGCCCTTTGGTTTGTGTGTTTGTGAAAAGGTTGGTTGGGATTTAAATTTCTGAACATTTTGCAATGTTTAGTCAATGGGACTTTTTTGGCTGCTTTTGACTCAGTCTTTTCTGTATTGAAATTATTAAAATACGTTTGACTCGCATGGAGGACATGGAGGTTGTTCATTAGTTATTTTTTTTTTTCAGCAGGCAAACTTGTGTAGTTTTGTGTATCTGTATACAATCAAAATGTTCAGAATTGTTTGAATAAATAAAACAGGCTACTAATACTGAAAAATAATTAATCCAAAAATAATAAAAACAACAATAGTAATAATAATAGTAATAAAGGCAGTAGCACAAACACTTTGTCATTACATCGAGGGTCGTGGCCCTTTGTAATGTTGACAGAATTTGGCCCATGGTGAAAACGAATTGGGGAACCCTGTTCTATTCACGGCACTGGAGAACTGCTTTGCCAACAAGGTGGAAGGATTATTAGCAGAACATTTGCTGTTTGAATGGTTAGAGCAATGTTTCAAAGTCAATAATGCACAGTAAACTGCTTACCTTTCCTCTCAATTTGCTGTTCTGCATAAAAAATGGTCACTAATGAATTTGTGCAGATGCGTTGAGTTTTTTTTCCGGGGTTGAGGTGTTTCCAATTTGTTCCAGTCAGGTTCTAAATAGGAGCGCTCCGAGTCCGAAGTAGATTAATAAGTTAATCATCAGTAATAGATCTTTATTGTTTTATATAAAATATACAAGGTGTTCATGTGAGTGCTCATGGATTTATAACATATACAGTGCCACTCTAAAATTACATTTAAAAAGACAAGACTTGAGATTCATACATTAAGAATGCAAAAGCTTTGAAGAAGGTACCAGTGTGGGACATTTTGTTTAAGTATCACCATGGAAAGTGATACTTACTAAAGTTCAGCACTATTTTACATGGAGTGGAAAGTTTTGATTCATAATATATACTTTAAAAACTATTGGACGATTTATCGGCTCTTGGCCTGTTTCCCCACCTTAGTTACCTGTATCGGCAAACCCACTACCAATCACCATCTAAATTGCTGTCTGAATACTTCAACAGTTCTTTATCTGTACACGTCATTTGCGTCAGGCTTCATATTTAATAAAAATCATACTCTCTGCCTCATTTTACGAATGGAATCAACATGGGATCAAGAAAAGAAGCTGTTAAAACCACTCTGATAATTAAGCAATCTCACACAAGCAAGAGTGCGATATGGCCCTACATCAGCACTGCTGTGATTCGGCCGCAGGTAATCACAGCACTGCTGATGTAGGGCCATATAGCTTGATTGCGAGTGTGATATTGCTTATATAAACAGTTCAATGAACAAGTAAATAAAAAAAATTAGGAAACGAAAGGAACGAGTACGGTCATAAAAACGCATTTGTGCATGGAACTACTTTATTACGTGATGGATCAAAATCTGCTGTTGCTGGTTCAAACCAAATGATGCGTCCAATTAAAAAATGTCACTTCAGAAATAGTATCACGGCTTAAGTTATTGGATAAACAAGAATGGATGTGTTTGTGTGTGTGTGTGTGTGTGTGTGTGTGTGTGTGAAAGAGAGAGAGAGAGAGACAGAGCATGTGCTGCTGCTCCCAAGCAGAGATGCTGTCAGCTTTCTGAAGATCAGCTTTCTCAGTGGAAAAATAGTCGTCCAAGCGGGGGTATTTCTCCCTATTTCGCGGTAGCCAGTGCGCAAGAGTCTTCCACTATAGAAACCTCAATTCCTCCGCCATTTTAAATGGCGTGTCCACTCCAGTGTGGAAAGTCCGATAAGAGGTATGTGCCTTCAGTTTGTGTAACAACTAATCATTCTCTCAGCTGTGATGAAGATGCTAAAGATTTTCAAAGATGTCGGATCGTGGTACTGTTCATATTACACATCTGTCTGTCTTGTCATGGAAGTCGTAGTGGTTTCAAATTACTCAACATATCCACAACAGGGATGAACACATTACAAAACATTTCACTATTGACGAATCCCCGACAGCTCTGCCTGGACTCCAAATTACGTTTCACAACAGAGTACATGCAAGAAGTGATACGAGATATGAAAATAAATGCATGATAATATGTTATGCATTACATAATATGATGTGTATGTTTTTAATTGCCTAAAGGCATCATATATTTATTGGTTACAATATGAAAAAGTATCTTCTACTGTAAAATCTACCTATTTGCTTGCCTGACTGTCCAAGAGAATTTGCAATTTCTCTCCAACTCTTCTCTTTCTCCACCCAGTTGTGGTACAGTTCAGATGAAACATTAAATAGGCATGGGTGCTCCTGCCAATTTTCCAATAATTTCTCCTCCATTTCTTCGGTCCAATAAGACTTTTACCCTACAATTACCCTGTAGCTCAAGACCGATTGCCCACTGAAGCTAAGGAGGGTTGAGTCTGGCCAGTACCTTGATGGGAGTTCTCCTGGGTTGCTAAGGTTGCTGCTGGAAGAGGTGTTAAGGAGGTCATCAGGGGGTGCTCACCCTGCAGTCTGTGTGGGTCCTAATGCCCCAGTATAGTAACAGGGATACTATACTGTAAAAAGGCACATTCCTTTGGATGAGTCAGAGGTCCTGACTCTCTGTGGTCATTAAAAATCCCAGGACAATTCTTGAGAAGAGTAGGGGAGTAACCCCGGTGTCCTGGACAAATTCCCCCATTGGCCCTTATCAATCATGGCCTCCTAATAATCCCCATCCATAAATTGGCTTTATAACTCTACTCTCTCCTCACCACCATTAGCTAGTGTGTGGTGAGGGTACAGGAGCACTATGGCTGCCGTTGCATCATCCAGTTGGATGCTGCACACTGGTGGGGGTTGAGGAGAGTCCTCTGTTCACTGTGTAAAGCCCTTCCAAAAAAGCGCAATATAAAGGCAACATTCATTCATTCAATTTATCAGCCCCACCAAACACACACTGGGTATTTAAAAGTCAACATATATATAAAAATATAACTAAACTAATCGAGGTGATAATATCATGTGGTGTGAGCCCTAGGGTAAGATGGCACCCCCTGGGTGTTGGTGCCCTAAGCAGTCAAAGTAATGTTCTTTAAATTGTGGATCTAGTACTGTTGCAGTGCAGTACAGAGGGTTGGACTCGGTGTCTAGAAAGCGTGTGTTAACAGCCTCCAGTAGTTGTATTTTTTACGCCATGGTCTGTTTCTGCCGCTTTTGAGAGCAGATGGATCAGTGCTGCGATCAAGGGAATAATTTCAGCAACAGATGCATTAGCTGAGTTTATTTCCTTGGTTAACTGTTCGAATGGAGTGAGAAGAGACACAATATTTTCCATTAACATCCACTGATGTGCTCTCAAAGATGCCGGCAGATCGTAATCTGTCATGTACGCAGCTAAGACTCGCTTTTGTTCAAGTAGACTTTGCAACGTGAAATTTCTGCTGAACAAACACTGCAGATCGCAAATTTGAGGTCCTTGTCAGAAACTTTGAAGTTTTTCCCACACCATTGACATGATCGGCCTTTGCACCGTGATAAAGGCTAGATCGATCGAGAGTGAAATCTGAGCACTGAGGGGCGGGGAGGCATTCATTTTCGGCTCATATTTTCAGCCTTTTTTCTCTTTCGGCCAAAACCAAAAATGCAATTTTCGGCCGAAAATATTTGGTGGACGAAATTTCGGTGCATCCCTACAAACTAGAGACTCTGATGTACTTCTCCTCTTGTTTAGTTGTACATCTGACCTTCCACATCTCTTTCTGTCCTTGTTACAGCCAGTTGTCCTTTGTCTTTAAAGACTGTGGTTACACCTTTTGTAGGACATCTTCAGTTTTTGGCATTTAGCCTTCATTCCTCAAAACAATGATTGATTGACAAGTTTCTAGAGAAAGCGGTTTCTTTTTTGCCATTTTTGTCCTAATATTGACCTTAAGACATGCCAGTCTATTGCATACTGTGGCAACTCAAAAACAAACACAAAGACAATGTTACGCTTCATTTAACAAACCAAATATCTTTCAACTGTGTTTGATATAATGGCAAGTGATTTTCTACTACCAATTTAGGATGATTACTCAAGGATAAGGTGTTGGAGTGATGGCTGCTGGAAATGGGGCCTGTCTAGATTGGATCAAAAATATATATTTTCAAATAATGATGTGGTGTTTTTTACATCCGTAATGTCCTGACTATACTTTGTGAATGCCACTTAAAGTACCAATTTCTTTCCGAAATATCAAATCTACATTTATTCCAAACTTTTGGCTGCCTATGTGTGGGTGTGTGTCTAATAAATATATATATATATATATATATGTGTGTGTGTGTGTGTGTGTGTGTGTGTGTGTGGTATATATACACCACATATACAGATAGTTCATCCACAGTAGAATATCTTTCACTCTTCTGGTTGATGTACACCATTTCTTCAGTTTCACTTCTTACTCCTTACTTAGATGAGGTGAGGTGTGTATCTGTTTGAGCTGTGCAGTGTTTTACACTTTTTGTGTAAAAGGTTGAGGTTGAGTTTAGCAGGTCTAACTACGGCTGTGTCAAAAAGAATAGTGTATGTTTTGTTAATAGATACAGCATGCACTGGTGTCACTATGGGCTGGCTGTGTTGCATCTTGTGCAACTCTGTCTCATGCAACATGTTTTTTGTTCACATGTGCACAAGCACAGACACTTGTAATCATGTAATCTTTTTATCTCTTAAGTGTGTAAGAAAACTATATCTGGCTTTATGTGAGTGTACTTCTAAAAAGAGTTCTAGGGCTCTGTCTCAAGTCATATGTGAGTGTCAGAGAGGGATCACTTAGACGGTGACCATGGTGTGCATGGAGTTTCCCCAGTAGTGCGTCTGCTCCCGAGTGTTTCCAGTATGCCTTACTGAACGTTTGTAGCTCAGATCAAACTCTGGCTATTTTGGTGAAAAGTTTGTCATGTAAATAGGGTGATTATGTTAAGCAGGGCTCAACGATAAAGATGTTTTCTTCTGGCCAGGCCAGAGAATTGTCAAACATTAATTGCAATAATGTTGCTTAATTGTCTGTTTTAAGGCTTTCACGATTATGACGATTAAATGTGTGTTTTAGGGCTTTCACAATTGTCAAACTTTTAGTAATTTATTCATATTTTTACAACTTTTACATGATTTCCTTTTAAAATACTTATTGTCTGTCTCTCTTTTTGGTCAACCATCTTAGTCCATTTTGCATTTACGCTGTTGTTTTTAGGACCAGGCCAACCTGAATATGTTCTGTTATATTCATTTATATTATTTTATATAGTATGTGTGCAATATAAAATGTATCCAAAATTCTTAGCTTTCACACATTATTGTAAGGCTCTCTGAATTAAACCCCTGAGCCCTTATTTCACAATCACATGAATAAAAACCTTTGATATTGTGTTTTTTGTTGTGAATTCGTTAGTGGGCGTTCCTACTCCTGTCGCTATCTGATCACAGATGAGGCATTTTGCCAGTAAAACTAAGATATATCTCTAATTTGACATGGATTCAGTTTTCTTGTCCCTAGAAATGCACATTGTGCAGAGTGGGAGTGTGCTTTTATGTAACCTGCAGCAGTGCTCAATGCATCATGTAATTTATGATAGGAATATTCTATCAATATATGAATCAAACTAACGTAGACTGCCAACAGTTTCTTTTCCATGCATCATTTTGTATGCATATAGTTAGTTGCAGACAAATAATTCAGAACAATGAAATCTCTCACAGAAACATAACAACGCTGCTCCATCTAGTCTGCACTCGACTCCATTATCTCAAAGGAGATGGGCGACGTGAGCACCACTGACAACTCTTCACTCTTATTTGTTGTCGCTTACGAAAGTTGCTACGTATTTGCATAAACTTAAATTTTTCTCAACTTTGTCGTGTCGCTCGCCACGGCTACATGTAGTCGCCAGAGGTCGCTGTCGCACATGTCGCCAGAAGTCGCCAGCTCTCATTGAAAATGAATGAGAACTAGTCACTTTGTTGCTGGAAGTTGCTGCATGTGTGTACGGGTCTTGAAGCGGTTAATCTTCACATGCTCTTCAGGAGCTGCACTCAGTGAGATGGTCAGAGTTCAATTGAATGAGACACACAAACATGCCGTTAATTCCCTGATTTGGACAGTAAAATGTGACTGGAATTTAAAGTGCACAATAATACAGTTTTTTGATCTAACCGTGGTTAAATCAAATAACTGCGATCAGGCGAATGATCACTGTAAAAAAAAAATTCTGTTAAATTTACAGTAAAAAAACTGGCAGCTGTGGTTGCCAGAAATTCACCATAAAAAATATGATAACCATATTTCAGGCTTTACGGGATGTAATTTTGGTGCCTGTATATTTTACGGTGCATTACCGTCATTTATATTGTTAGATAATAAACTTGATATAATAACATTCTGAAACAGTAAAAATCTGCTTTTCTCTTTGTAATGTATTGTTAATCACCTTAGTAATTACAAAAGGGCACATGATGACATGAATTAAAATAATTTAATTAACATGAACTAAACTACTTCAAATATAAAACAGAACAGCCCAATATACATAACTGATGTTCAAAATAAGAAGAAACCCCATAAAATATAATGAAATGAACTGGGCTTTTTACCATAATTTTAACAATAATTTACCATAAGTACATGTTAAAAATAATATAAATTTTTACTGTTAATTATACAGAAAATCATACTTTTTACATAAAATCTTTTTACAAACTTTTACCCTAAAACTACATGTATTGTCTTTTTTGAATATATTAAAAATGTTTACCGTATATTGTAAGGTAACTACCCGTTAACCAATTAAAGTTTTTTACTGTGGCATTTTTGCAGTCATTTACCGTTAAAATTATGACATTTTTTACTGTGTAACAGGCCTACCAACAAATGTAAAATTTTGTAACATTGCAGCACTGACCAGATAGGGCAAGTGAAAGTTCCATCACCTGGCCCCAAACTCTCTCACACTGTCCCCAGGCCAGCGGGCCATCCTTTTTGTTATGCCATGATACTGACATTAGAAATTGCTTTGAGAGGCAGGTCTATGCCATTACAGTCTGTTTATCAGTGTGCAAGTCATTTTCATCAGACCAAGAATTGGCTCTTTCATAATCTGCATGCACGTCAGGACCTGTGAAGACATTCCTATGGCTAATCCCTTAAGGAAAATGAGAACAGGGAAAAAATCTATCTGCCATCCCTTTGGGCATTCATCCTTTGGTATCAGAGGCTTCTGGATGGCACAGTTAAGTGCATAGCTGTTAGGGAGAAACCTGTTTACTTAGGCTTATTTAAATGGTCTACCGGGTTTTGGGGCCAGCCAAAAGGAGAGCTTTGTACAGAGTTTCAAAACCAGGCATTTGATATAATATACTTTGCATTAATTTATGTGTTGTCAAATTCCCTTTACAGCAAAACTGTTCACTTGGTAGCATCTTTGCAGTGCCCTCAGGTAATAATAATGTAAAAGAAAAGAAAATGAGGATTTTAGGCAGAATGTTAACCTCACATTCACTTTCACTGCATTTTATTCTAAGCAGAAACTGAAACTGATGGCAAGAGGCAATTGTAAGCTGTACTCCTGGATACCTGTATCCCCAAAACCAACACCTTGTTGTTTACATTCTCAGCTACCACAAGCTCCCTTCCTCCATCTGTATCTGTCTCAACCTCGCACTCTCCCATTCTTTCAGCTTGTATGTTTTGTCCATAAACAGTGTGGATTTCTTCTAAACCCATGCAAGCGGGCAGAAAACATAATTGCTGTTCTGGTGCTACACAGAGTCTTTCTTTACTTTTAATGTCCATGTTATCTTTGACTGTGTAGGTCCATGTGGTCTTGGCCCCTGTAGAGTGATTAACCTCTTGAAAGAGGAAGACAAGTTCTTTGTTCTAATTATGGGAAGAGGAATGTTGGAAATATTTTTGGGACTCTGCATCCACCAGAGGAATTTCGAACAAACACTTCATGGTACTATGCCTAGTTATTGCATAGGAACATTTCTCAAGTATTGATCATTTACAGAACAGAGAGGCAACAACAGTAAATGGGGCAAACAAAACAACATTTCCTTTTATTTACATGACTTGTATTTAATTTGTCTTATATTGCAAAGGAATGATCGGCAATGAAATGCAAAATTTTAATTTATCTATGATGCAATGGGGATAAATTTTTTTTTTTGAGTTGCTATTAACCTGACAACAATGCACATGCTGATGAAGGAAATCACTCCTGGATTTCCACCATCGGGACACCAAGATGGGTCTGGATTATGGCTCGCTTGGAAGCCAATTTTCCATTACTTTATTTAGAGTGAAAAATTATTTCTGGTTTCAGTGGACTGATTTGTAGTTTTTTTTTTTTTGCCATATGTTGTCCAGTTTTAATAAGAGAAGTGAGAAGCAAACAATGCCAGCATCAAAGTTAAATAGAGTCATACTTTGAGTAAAATAAATCAGAGTGCTGCATGAACATCAGCAGAGAGGGAAGGACGATGTCACCACAAAGGTGCAGCCAGGTCCACACCCAACTGACTCACTACACAAACACACACTTTTGGGATTGCTTACAGGCCTGCACTGCTTTAGCACGGGTGGAAGGATGTTCTCTGTAAGCAGTCTATGGCTTAACTCGCGGTTAGTTTGCTATTACCAGATAAATATTTCCAATGAGTTTTCCCTTTTATTTCCACTTTGGCCAGGGTGGTTTACTAGATTAAAGGTGTAAAAGGTGCTTAATAATTTCCCTTAAACACAATTGGTCTATATTTGTGTTGATGTTTTAGTTGGATTGTTGAATAATGCCATGGCCTACACTGACGACCGAATAAGAGCCATCTTTGTGACTGGATGTTATCATGTTTTAGTGCACTAAGTAAATTGTTTTTTGTTTCACTGGCCGATATGACAGTGGTCTTAATCTTTATACTAGGTCTGGATATTGATACAGATTTTCCGATTCAATTTGATTCTGATTCACAAGCTCTCGATTCGATTTGATTCGATTCAATATAGATTTAGATGGGTTTATTTCAGTGATAATGTCCCTTTTGCTTACATAAAGAAATTCTCTCCCAGCTAATGCTGTTAATTTTACAGGGGACCTTGTAACTAGGTACATTATGAAAATAGTTTTTTACACTATTTACAATTATTTACATTGATTTGTTGAACACGTGCTAAAACCGGTATTGTCTCTTTAACAAAAAGCATTTTACAGAAGCACCATTTCTGCCTTTAAATGAGTGCATGTTAACTAGAGAGGATTTGAATGGCTTTATCTCAGCTGTGCAATGCATGATTAGAATTAAATGTTTTTTGTAGTTGTAGTTTTTTTGTATCTACAACTGACTGTAAAGAACAGAATGGGTATTTGTAAAGGGAACAATGGGAAAGGAGGAGGCGAGAACTGGCTTGTCAATATAAATAAGATTTTAATGGTAAACTTAAAAGACACAAACACACACATGATGATCAGCTGTCCGTAAAAGATCTCTCTCTGTCGGACCACCATCCGCAGTCTGCCTTTATCCCTCTCGGAGGCTTAATTAGCCTGATAAGGGACCGGTGTGTATAATCACGACCTGGCCCCGCCTTCTGCCCTGTCACATTCCTCCCTCGTTCTTTCAGGCCGGGGAGCCCCCGGCATGATGTACAACCCCCCCCCCCCCCCCCCCCCTCTTTCCCTGGGAGGGAAACAAAAATAATTAATATATGGGGGGGTACTTCTTGTAACAGTGTAGTACCCCCCACAAAAAACACTGTAATATTTAAAAGAGAGGGAAAAGGCCAACGCGGAGTGGCAGTGGGAGAGAGAGAGAGAGGAGAGAGAGATGGAAAAAAACAAAAAAAAACACTTACTCGACAGTTCTCCGATACGCCGTAGCTTGATCCTCGGCCACTCCTCCACCCTCTAACGGATGACAGCCGCGCCTCCCCAGGTGCATCGGAAGCAGTCCTCCAGCCCTGGGGGAGATCAGATCAGATGCTGGTGTTACTGGGGGAGATCAGATCAGATGCTGGTATTACTGGGGGAGATCAGATCAGATGCTGGTGTTACAGGGGGAGATCAGATCAGATGCTGGTGTTACTGGGGGAGATCAGATCAGATGCTGGTATTACTGGGGGAGATCAGATCAGATGCTGGTGTTACTGGGGGAGATCAGATCAGATGCTGGTATTACTGGGGGAGATCAGATCAGATGCTGGTGTTACTGGGGGAGATCAGATCAGATGCTGGTGTTACAGGGGGAGATCGGATCAGATGCTGGTGTTACTGGGGGAGATCAGATCAGATGCTGGTGTTACTGGGGGAGGGCCTTCATGCATCAGTTGCAGCTAAATTCATTTTTGAGATGCACCTCCTCAGAAACCAATCACTGCCTTAATGTACTTCAGTCACAGTACTTTTATTCTCTTATGCTCATAATGTCCTGTTAAATGCTTATTATATTTTAGATTGTATAATGTATATTGTTATTATAGTTTTTATTTTATTCATTATCACCTTATTTTAATTCTACCTTTTATTGTTATTTGTTACTATTTTATTATTATTATTTGTCTTGTCATTATCTGTTTTGTGTATTAATGCTTTGGCAATATTGTATGTAAGCACACAATCATGCCAATAAAGTACTTTAAATTGAAATTGAATGTGCTAACGGCAGCCTTTTGCATAACTTTTTATGTGCTAGGACCATTTGTCTGCCATTAGCCTCTTATAATCGTGTTGCCTTTTGTGTGTTCCTAAATGGAACATCCCTATTTTAAACCTATTTGCCAAAAGTACCAATGAGGTTTAACTTTGTTTAGAAGTTAAACCTCATTGGAAAAAGATAGGCCTTCTTGGTAGACCTTTAATTTTTTGTGATCACATTGCTTAAAATGTGCCTTTGCATTGTTCACGAGTAAATAAATCTGTTCTTTTACTGGTTGTTTTGAGATTCGATTAGAAAAATGTCTGATTATCATTTTGAACTCTGGAGGTAGCCAAAAAGTACCTGCAACGCCCATAATGTTGAAGTATACGTAGGGCAACATTCTGTGTTGCTTGGTGCTTTGCTTCTGGTATTGCACTGCTACCACTTCATTTATCAGTGTGTGTCTTAGTATGGGGGTTTTATTTGTCTCTTAGTCTCTAGCTGTTGCTCTGTGGCCCCTCTCTGCCCTCACTCGTGCTGTCATGGAGGAATTTAAAGCCTCTAAATTGTCTCCTGCTACATCTCCAATCTTTCTTTCACTCCCACTCTCTCTGTCACCTCCCACAAGACCCCTATTATTCTGTGCCATGCAGTTTCTGGTACATGCCTCTGTTTTAACATGTTTCCATGTATTTGTCTATGTTCTCTTCTATCATCTGTGCTGCTGCTGATATTCTAAACTAGACTTTGTAGCATGTGAACTTACTAGTCAGGAGCTTGTGTGTGTGTGTGTGTGTGTGTGTGTGTGTGTGTGTGTACCATGGAACTGTCTTTGGTGAGTCACTGTAGCTACCACCCAGAAATTCAAGAACCTAGTCTTTGATTCTCAGTCTGCCTTCACTAGTAAAAATGTACACAGAAGTACATTGACAATTTTTTTTGGACATTGTACTATGGGAATAATACCATGTTTTTGAGAAGTAGTCATGTAAATACTATGGGATACAAATATGGTACCATATAGCAAATGGCTATGGCATTACCGCTGAGACAATCACTGTACCATGGTATTGCTATAGTATTTTTTTTTTTGTTATTGTTAAGATTTGTTTTGTCTGAACTTGTGTTGGTGCTTATTCTGGTGAATCAATTTAAGGAACTAGAAGTATCTCTCATGCTTAGCTGTTTTCTCAAAGCTGATAATCACATGTGAACAATGCTTTCCTATTGGACAGCAAAACATTATTAGCATGCAAAGAATGATTTTCATGTCAATACTAGAAGTTGCTGTGTGTATGTTTATTATCGTGCTTGATTAGCAGTTTCTTTATTCAAAGAGTGTTTACTTAAAATCTAAAGGTTCTTTAAGTCTGAAGACATGAAGATTATTTGAGTTTATTGCTGTACATGAGAGACTGACTTGGGATTTAAGAACTGCAGTGACTGCCAGTTCTTCTCTCAGTTAGCGCGCGGCAGGAGATTGATCAGATTTCAGTGTTTAGGCAGTGCAATGTGCTGAGACTTTTCCTCTTTTAGAGCTGACAGAGAACCTTCAGAGTTCTCTGTTAGAGGATAATCTAGTCCATAGCAGACCATGATTGCCAAACTTTGTCCACAACAGTTTTCGCTTAGCTAGCTTATAGGGCCGAGCTATAGGACTATGTAATCTGATATCGACAATAACTTACAAAGATCCTGATGCCAATTGAAACACTCACTTGACAGACAGTGATTGACAATATCGGGAAATGGCAAAACCATGGATCTGGGAAGTCAGAAAATACATTAAACGGTAGCCCAGGGTGTGAAACTAGCACCCGCCAAATGTGACAAGGCTGAATTCAGTCTGCAAGCTCTGAAATGCTGTTAGTCACAAAGACACTCGCTTGAAGAAGAAACACACTTTATTATATTTTTATATATCATCATTTTATATATATATATATATATATATATATATATATATATATATATTTTTAAGAACAGGCAAAAGAAAATCCATCAATGCTCGTGTCTAACTCACTGATTGTTCAGAGGCGTGCTGTGCGAGCCTGTCTCGTGGAACAAGCGCATGTAAAGTTATCACTCTCTTTTCTCTGTTTCATTCGTCTGAAAACTGTTTGCAAGTCAATGAGAATGCTGCAAATAATCTAAGATCATCTCAGGAGGTGCTGTGAGTTTAGTTAGCTTTATTTCCATGGAGCACAAAACAATTACATCATTATTTTTGCTGTTAATACCATGTGGCCAAACCTTTTTGTTTGTATAAATTACCTGCCTTTTTGGTCCACAGACCACTGGACCTTCAAGGTAGAGGACATATTTAATTCAATGCAAATGAAAAGGAGGTTATGAGGAATACAGTAGGTACAATAGTTTGTCTTGATACCCTTTCTGAAAAGGGTTCTACTTTTCTACTTTGTTCTACTTTTTTGCTGAATGATAGACACCGATGTACATCGATGGCCTGTTATTGATCTGTTATGTACCATGTTTGTTTCCCACATTGGCCTAACTGTTGAATTACCTGGTGAATTAAGTTTAAATACACAAATGTAAACATCTGTAAATGTGCCATTGCATCATAGACAGAAAAAGCATACCATTGTTGATGATGTGTGTTTGTGTGGTTTCTAATAGGTGATCCGCTCTATTTTCGATCCATTCTGTTTTCCAGCTGCCATTGAGCTATCTCTAGATTTCAGTCAGCCGACAGGATATGACGTAATGGCACACATAAGTATAGGCTTCCCTTGAGTTGGTCTAGGAAGAAAACAGTTAGTTGAGGAAATGGAGTGAATAGTAATGCTGCATAACAGGTCAACACACACACACAAACACACACACACACACACTCAAAGCTCACAACAGTGTTGTTATTCTTAGACTGAATGAACCCAACCACATGTCTTTAATAACATTCTGAATATTTAATATTTTATGCTCTACACTGCTGTTAATGGTTTGTATTTGGAATGGAGATGCAGGTGGCTTCAGTGCTTTTCTTTTCAACACCACACACTCATGCTTGTATTAAAATCTGAGCAGAGAAGCAGAGTTATCAGATAATCATCTCTTGATTTGGTATAACAGCTTTCAGGGAGTCTGCATGTTGTGCCTATTTTCCGATATGCAGCTACAAACTGTTGTGTTTTAAAGTTTGTGTTTATGGGTGGAAATTGCTTGTTCTCAATCTACATCTAGGCCTAATACACATGTAACTATTACTTCTCTCTCTCTCAACTGGGGAGTATTGGGAAGATGTTAGACTCCAGTTTTGCTCAGGGAGATTATCGCATTTCAGTTTTGGTCGCATTGCTTCCCAAAAGGGTCTTCAACTATCAGAGCCAAAAACATCATAACCCATAATGCTGTGGAACGGAAAGAACTATTAAATCCAGAAGGTCACTGCAAGATATTTCTAATATCATTGTTGCCAAACATTATTTTGACCTTTTTTAAAAATGACCGTTCACAAGGCAGAATTTGGACGTGTTGCCTGATGCTTATTTACTAATCGAATGGTAAGAGAAAGTTTTCATAGCTGATCACAGCTGGACGTCTGCAGCTGGACATTGTACAATATGTTCAGATATTTGTTCATACATTTGCTGCTCTTGTTCTTGCACATTGTTTAAATGATTTGTTTGATTTTCCTTCTTTCTATGCAAAGTTTTTTTTTGTTTACCTAATATGTTGTTAGGCTAATAAGGTTGTTAATGAATGTTATGTATGAACTTAAGTTTAGGTACAGGAGTTATGCAATGCACTGATTGTTCATGATGACCCTTACTTCCATCATGATGTTTAGTGGTTGGAAGGGATTTTTATTTTCACAGCATAACTAGGTTCTGTAGAAGTGGCCACAATCAACATTTATCACAGTAACAAATTCATATTCATCAGTATGGAGTATTTTTAAGAATTGAATGACTAATCTGAGCATGTCTACTAGTGCACTTCTTCCTGTACAGGTCTCATATTTCCTTCCAGCATCTTCCTCTTACTATAGATAAAAATGCTAAATTTAGCTTCGGAGTTCTTCTTTCACCATCGTTCTGAATATGTAGTGCCACATTGTATTCGTGTTTGTGAAGGAAGTGTTATGTGACGTCAAGACTGTACTGACAGAAGGAGGCCACAGGAAAGGTGTATTCAGGTGTGTGTTGTGGTCTGTTTATATATTGAACTAGTTTGTATTTCAATGAACAGGACATCCCATGCATGAAAACTTGTCCAACTGAGACAATAGGCCTCTAAAGTCAAACAGATGCCTGTCAATCATGAGACGTATTAATATCTGAAAGCCACTGCCACAGATCTGGAGGACACCAGAGGGCTTTTCACACTTTAAATTGTTAAACCAGGGTTAAAAATAAAAATCCTGGGTTATCTGGTTTAATTTTTCACATTTTTTAGGTTTTCATGTTTCACTAGTCTATAGTCGACATATATAATCCCTGGGTTAACATTTTATTTGCATATTTAAGATGTGGTATAACAATGATTGGACAAATACATCTAGCGACGGATATGCAACCTGTGTTAATTATTGATTATAAATATACCTGCTTTTTTTGTGGAAAAATCAAAGCAAATCTTCTTTGTTTGTCTTTCATCATCAGAAACATATGAAGAAAACACATGCAAAAGGAATTCTGTCCCTTCATCATGCCCTTTGTCACACTTTTGCAAGTTATATTGTGCAGTTATGTTTATGCCCCACACAGTAAAATTATTTTAACACTTTACAAAAACGTTACATTTGTTAACATTATTTAACAACATTACTGTATTTATCATGAACTAATGAACGTAATGTTAGTTACAACATATACTTTTAAAGTTTTTAAATTAAAAGTTGTATTAGTTAACATTTAATGCACAATTAACTAACTTGAACTAACAATGAACAATTGTATTTTTAACTACCATTGATTTATAAATGCTGTAAAAATATATTGTCTGTTTATGATACCTAATGCATTAACAAATAACAAAATTAAACCTTTTTATAAAGTTACCAAAATGACATTACATTTACATTAATTGTGAATTGCTATCATTTATTTGTTTTGAAACCGTTATGAATAGTTCTGTTGTCAATATCAAACGGTCATTGTGACATACTGGCAACCAGTAAAAACCATGAGAGCAGTACACACAGTAGAGATACATTAAAATATAAGAAAAATAGTTTCATAACAAGCTCTAAAACTGCTCCAATGAGAAATCATTAATAATCATTAAACTGTTTTGCTGTAGCACAAATCACAAATTATTACGCAAATGTGTTAAGACAAGGTGCCTTTATGGTTTAAATGTAATTGCTGTGATTAGTGGTAATGTGACCAACATTAATCTGATTTCAATTGGGATCCTCACAGAATAGCGTTGTGACTGATGAGATATCGAGAGCACCTGGAGAGCGTGCTTGTTTGATTGAAATAGCAAGTGAGCATATTGAAGGGAGTGATGCTGAAAGTGCTCATACAGACTATCACTCAAAACAACGCCTGAATGTCACGACTCACTTTAAATCACTCAGATTTGTATTAGTGGTCAACTGATATGGGTTTTTTAATGGCCGATGCCGATATCCAGAGAGTGGCAGCTGATAGGCCAATACAATGCTGACATAGCACTCAATTTAATATAGTAAATAACAAACATACAGTTGCTATAAAAATTATGTATCAACTCTTATTTAGCACTATATTTACTTAATTTCACATAAAACAAAAAAATTATATTGTATTTTAAATGGTAGATTGCAGTTTCTTCAGATTTCTGTTTAGTCATCAAATTTAATCATTTATTTGCTCATGAAGAAATTATTAATATATTAAGAAGGAAATAACACAGTAGTTCAGCAACCATGGATAGCATGTCCGCATTAACTATCGCATTTACTAAAAAAAAATACAGAATCAAACTTGTACACGGGTCAATGACGTAGGAGGATTTTCAACAGGCCAATTTTAAAATACAAAAAATAAGAATATCTATTGCAAATATTCAAACATTAAGAATCTTAAAAAGTTAAAATTATGTGATGTTTTTTTTTTTTTATCTAGATGAATTGGCCATGGCCTAAAAAAAATTCATAAATTTTCCTTAACATGCTTAACAAGTTATAAGTAATATAAAGTGTTTAGAAATAAATTATTTGCATTTATTGTGAGTTTTTATAAATAATGATCTCATATTTTTGTTCAACAACATCACAGTGGCCTTCTTAAATATAAATAATACTTATTTTTCCTGTAAATCGCATAAAACTGATAAATTAAAAAAAAGTACCATTCACTTGAGCATACTGTATCATTGATTAATATTTCAGCCACATAAATTAGATATTTTATTTTGAATTTAATACAGTTCTTACTATTATTGGTCGCACCAATGATGAGTGGTCGCTCCAAATGACATGAAGACCTCATATAGTTAAAAATCATTTTAAAGAGATCAATAAATGCTAAATTCCATACAAAAAATAGATTTAAATTAGGGCTGTCAATCGAATAACATTTTTAATCGAATTAATTACATGGTGTCCCGATTAATTAATCGCGATTAATCACAGATACAAATATTTGCTGAGAAAGCCCCTCATATAACAATAACTCAATATATAATGTTGAAATAATGATAAATGGTAATCTTTATATATATATATATATATATATATATATATATATATATATATATATATATATATATATATATAATTTTATATATATATAAAATTCAGATAATTAAAATGCATTACATTCTTGTGGCAGAGGAGTTAATCATTTATAAAACAATACAAAAAGCAGCTTTAGAATACAATGTATTGTTTACTACCATATTATTGGTCATAAGTCAATCATTGGCATACAGTTCACAGCAATCCATTTCACAAGTGAATTTGTCAATCAGATTTATTATGAGGGCTTGTTTAAGAGCCCGTCAATCTACACCTGCGTCAGACATGCTTGAGTAGGGTCTTGGATGCGTTGCGTCATAAACATAAAACTTTTAGGTCACTGTGTCAAGTTAAATATAGTTTAATATTTAGAACAAATCTTGAGATCTCTTAGTTCGGATTTGCGCTCCAAGTGTTTTGAACGCAAGAACGTAATGCATGTTTGTGTTGTTCTGTCTGCTGGATGGTTGTTTTCTTCACTGTATAAACTGCGCATTGCCACACAGCTGAAGTTTCACTTTCTGCCCTCTGGAGTAAACAGGTGATACTACAAGCTTGCATTTCTCAGGAATCTTCCTTATTACGGTCCGGGGGCATGCGATTAATGGCGTTAATTTTTTTGAACGTGTTCATTTTATTCAAATTAATCGCACTGAATTAACACGTTAAATACACAGCCCTAATTTACACCAGATTTTATTAAAATTTCACAGAATTTTCATGAACACAAATATTTCATAAAAACTTAGAGTAGCGTGAGGTTGCTGGCTCAGGTTCTGAGATGACAGCATGAACATCTTTCTTACAGTAGAATATACCATCTGGAGTTTGTGGCCACATGACGGTGCATAGTGAATAGGACATTTACTTTTTTACCTTGGGCTGAATCCGAAAACATAGACAGCTGACTTGCAACATTGCTGCCTAATCAGTTAATGTCTTAACTGACAGCTATTTTGAATGAATGGAACTCTTAAGGAAACTGGACTCAGAACAGTTTGAAAAGCACCTTATTTTCATTCTACCTTCATTACAGCCTCAGCAGGCAGTATTTTCCTGGTTTTGAACTTGAAGTTGCACTTACGCGCTTGTGCAGATCCAGCTTGAGCAGCATTCTCCTGACAGTTTAGATCGCCTGCTTGGATTGTCACGGACTGACCATCATGATTTGTGAATCAGAGGAACTTTTGATCCTTATCCTGTTTTTTGATTCTGGCTGTTAGAATATGTGCTTCAGAGGAAGATATTAGATGAGTGCTCGATGGGAAGAAAACACTGGAATTTCATGAAGTTTGTGAATTACATGCGTTTTAATGAGATCTGCATATTTGCAAATGGTACATAATACAAGTTTTGTTGATTTTTGACTTTTATCATTAGAAAATATAGTTAAAAGTAAGGAACTGTAGAGGTGCGACTGTACGTGCTTTTGAGGTAAATAAATGAGCGCTCCATAGGATGCTTTATCTGCTGAAGTTGTGTGAGGTTGGGTTATTAAACGATATATGTGCATATTTGCAGACGGTATATAATATTAGTTTTTATTGGTAATTGCCTTTTTATCATTAGACAAGACAGTTAAAAGTTACAGGGAACTGTTGAGGAGCGGGAGAATGAAACGGAATGCTTCACATGCAAGCAGGCAATTCTCAGCGCACTCAAGAAACCCCAAACGGGAAAATTTACCGGCTGATTATCAAATGATCGGCCGCTGCAAATATATCGGTAGATCACTAATTTGCATACACATGTGTAACACGAGGTTAGGATGGGCAAGGAGGCGGCGAGAACCGGCTTGTCAATATAAATAATATTTTAATGAAAACTTAAACAAAAGCATAAACAAACACACAACGGACATGTCCGTGATTGAGCTCTCTCTCTCGAACCGTCATCACCGGCTGCCTTTATCCCTCGCGCGCCCCATCAGGCCGATTGGGGACTGGGTGTGCAACATTCCAGCCCGGCCCCGCACTCCTCCCGGCGTTACCTCAGGCCGGGGGCCACCGGCATGACGTACATCCCACCCCCTCTTTCCCTGGGGAGGGGCGTGCTTTATGATCTGTCTGCTGGCTGGTTATCCCCGCCTTCCTCAACCTGGGAGGAGACAGGAGGGGAAAACAACAACAAAAAATAGGCGAGGGGAAAAGGCCAACATGGCGCGAAAGAGAGAGAGAGGAGAGAGAGAAAAGGCTCACTCACCGGTTCTCTGATGAACCATCGCGTGGTCCTCGAACACTCCTCCATACCCGGCGGACGACAGCCACTCCTCTCTGGGCGAACTGGAGTCAACCTCCGACCCCCAGCGGACAGAACGCCCCTCCGCTTTCCTGGCGACGAGTGGAGACATTCCTCCGCCCCTGGCAGCGGCCCTACCGCTCCGGGCGGTCGGGGAGTTTCTTCCCTCCTCCCCTCGTGGACGGCGGTCTTCCCTCGACCCCTCCGCGTCTTTGGGGATGGCAGGGCACTCCTCCGCCCCCGACAGCGGCTCCTTCGCTCCAGGCAGTCGGGGAATCCAGTCCCCACTCGCCCCGCGGACGGCGGCCGTTTCCCGCATCCGGGCGGTCGGGCTACTCAGTCACCCGGCAGAAGGCACGGCGCTCCCCGGGGTGGATGGCAGTGTCGAGGACTCTGCGATGGGCATCCCTCCTCCTTCCCGGGTTTCGGCACCAATGTAACACGAGGTTAGGATGGGCAAGGAGGAGGCGAGAACCGGCTTGTCAATATAAATAATATTTTAATGAAAACTTAAACAAAAGCATAAACAAACACACAACGGACATGTCCGTGATTGAGCTCTCTCTCTCGAACCGTCGTCACCGGCCGCCTTTATCCCTCGCGCACCCCATCAGACCGATTGGGGACCGGGCGTGCAACATTCCAGCCCGGCCCCACCACCCTCCACTCCACAACATGTTTATTGGTTGTTTAATTCATTTTTATACCCATTTGCAGTCTCTTATCCTCTCCGTGCTCACAGATCATCGAGTCAAAAGTACAACCATAATGACTCTAGAACATGGGCAATTTAATATTTAATACATGTTTTAATATTCTTACACATTTATAAAAACAAACCTGCATATTCATCTGAATAACAGCATGTCTGAAAGTTTAAATTCATGAATACTTAGAATTGCCAACAATTCACTCTCCAGAGGCCACACTGTCATGCATCAAGGGCTGAGAAAGCGCTCATTCATTAGAGTAGCAGCGTATGTGTGATTCTCTGTATGCTGCAAAAAAGATCGGCCCTGATTCTAGGCATGATCGGGTGATCGATTGGTGCACCCCTAGTTGTATTACAGAGAAATCAAACCACTTTTTCCATAACTTGCAAGAAGAGAAACTAGGCTGGTTGTTGATAGTCATCTTTTTTTTTAATTTAGCTCTTTTCTGTGTTTCTTTAACTTTGTTTCACTTAGCACATGTTTTATCCTTTGTTTAAATGTAGAAACAAAAAGTCTTAAAGGGACAGTTCACCCAAAAATGAAAATTCTCTCATCATTTACTCACCCTCATGCCATCCCAGATGTGTATGACTTTCTTCTGCTGAACACTATCAAAGATTTTTAGAAGAATACAATGCAAGTTAATGGGTGCCAGAATTTTGAAGCTCCAAAATCCACATAAGGGCAAAATAAAAGTACTCCAGACTACTCTGGTGGTTAAATTCATATTTTCAGAAACTATATAGTGTGGGTTAGAAACAGATCAATATTTAAGTCCTTTTTTTTTTTTTACTCTTAATTCTTCTCCCTGCCCAGTCATTTTGGTGATTCATATTCCTCTTGCATATTACCCCCACTGGGAAGGGAGGAGAATTTATGACAAAAAAGGACTTAAAAATGTATGTTTCTCACCCACACCTATCATATCGTGTTTGAACACATGGATTTAACCACTGGAGTCATATAGATTACTTTTATGCTCTCTTTATGTGGATTTTGGAGCTTCAAAATTGATCTTAATTTGATTTCTGCAGAAGAAAGAAAGTCATACATATCTGGGATGGCATGAGGTTTAGTAAATGAAAATGGTTAGTAAAAGTAAATGGTTAGTAAATGGTTAGTAAAACTGTCCCTTTAAAAAAAAAAGTTCATCTCAAATCACTGGCGTGTTTGGCTCTCACTCCTTGATTTTCGGAGTCTCAATGTTTTACGTTTTTATAGTCTGAGCACTAATTTATTCATCGTTGTGATGTGGGGTCACCTTTTTAAACTTCGGACTGCTGTTATTATCTGTGAGCTTCCTATGGTGGAGTCAACCCTGCTGTCGCCTTGCCCAGGATTTACATCTCTTTGATGGTACTATGGATGTGGGTCCCTTCATGGCTTTAAGTTACACTGCAGGGGAGTTACTGAATTTAAAATGGAACTATTATTTGCCGAAAGACAATTAAGAACTTATGCAAAATAATGGAATATTGCATCCAAAACGCTACATGCTTCGCAGTTCAAGATGCAGTTTTGCCTCTTCGTCTTCAACTGCAATCTCTATTCCAGCGGAAAGCCAAAAGACTGTTTTATACTGCTGTTGATTTTAACAAGTTGTCATTGCTTCCATGTCTGGAGGTTTCCCCGTCTTCTCTGTCTCTGAGTCTGGTTAAAATGGCGTTAATGCACATTCTGCGAATAACAAGGCTCTGTTGTTATCGGACATTATCACCGAAAAAAATAGACTTTATATACTTTACAGAAACATGGCATAAACAGAGTGATGGTCTCCTCTTATTCAAATGACTCCCACGGGCTATGGGTTGTTTGATCTTTCACGACCCTCTGGCAGAGGTGGGGGTATTATGGTGCTTCACAACCTAAAATACAACAACATAAGTCCAGTGTCTACCACAGTTCACTTAATTTGAGTGCCTCGTTCTGAGTGTAACTGCCCCTCACACTAACATCATCGCTAAAGTCTACAGACCTCCCAAGTCTAATGAAGCCTTTTTGTCTGGTTTGCTGATTTGTTGTCTCTGCTGTGCTTCAGGTTCAAGAGAATACTTATTTTGGGAGACTTTAACATCCACATTGACTCAAAAGGCTCAGGATTGTACAAAGTAATTTCTATCGTTATTGGAGTGTTTTGCCTCCACTTTGTAACATGTTTTTAGACTCTTTTTTTTTTTAGCACTAAGATAGATTTCTCTGGTACGCCTCTCTCAAATTTCTCTCAACTCGACCATGTTACTCTAAGTAATGAGGTATCACTTATGAAAGCTACCACTAGCATAGTTGATCCCCTACCGACTAGTCTATTCAAATCCTGTTTTATCCTCTCTGTGTCCCATCGTCTTGGACATAATAAATGACTCCTTGCATACTGGTGTAGTGCCAGCAGAGTTTAAAATTGCTGCTGTAACTCCAGTTCCAAAAAGCCTAATATGGATTTGAGCAATTTGAGCAACTTCCATCCAATTTCAAATCTTCCCTTCCTTGCAAAATTCTTATGGGGCTTTTCCACTGCACGGTACAACTCGACTCGACTCTGCTCGCTTGCCGTGGTCAATAAACGAGGTGCAGACGTTGCTCTCGTTAGCGACGAATGAAAAAACACAAAATGAATAAGTCATTCAGGAAGTGTCTCAGCTGTTGGCCGCACACAGATACCACGGGATCTACCAACAGTGTAGGGAACAGTAAAAACAAAAACTTAAAAGTGACTACAGAACCATCAAGGAAACGTGTAAGTGGTTCGACCAAATGGACGCTATCTAAACCGACGAGTAATGGGAGGGAGTGTGTTGTTGGAGTCACGGTGGAGCATGGTACATTAACTATTCTCTGCTTGAAAAATTCACTTTATTTAGTTAAGCAGCTACTGGAAGCTTGCTTCTAAAACAACCAGGACAATTTAACTGTTACACTTGTGTAAAATCACCAGCAACAACTGCTTTATGCTGCACAATGAGCTAGTAGCTAACAGCTAGCGGTTGTGTTATTGTTTATGATCAGTAATATTTGTGTCGCATTTAAGATGATGTCACGGCATTAGAGGCAGCGCGACTATAATGATCATTCTATAATCCCACCCACGTCGAGTCGAACCATAATGTGCAGTGGAAAAGTGCCATTAGAGTGAGATGTTGCCTCTCAATTACACAATCACCTCATTGTCAATGATCGCTTTGAGCCATTACAGTCTGGTTTTGGTAAATTTCATAGTGCAGAAATGGCTCTAAGCAAGGTCACTAATGACTTGTTAATGGCTTCAGATTCAGGCTCTATTTCTATTCTCATCCTTGATCACAGTGCTGCTTTCGACACTGTTGATCACACTGTTTTACTCACCCATCTTGAATCTGTCTTTGGTGTCTCCGGTACTGCATTAAACTGATTCAGGTCCTATCTCTCTGATCGTAGGCAGTGTGTCTCTCTTGGTGGTAAAGGGTCTGAGATTGGTTCAGTCCACTCTGGTGTCCCACAGGTTTCCAATTTGGGCTCTTTACTTTTTAGTATTTATATTTTTCTTCTTGGTCAGCTTTTGAGACCACTGGGTCTTAATGATCATTTCTACAGAGATGACACACAGATCTACATCTTCATTTTGAAACCTGGTGAAAACTTGGCAGATGCCTTTTTTTTCAAACTGTATTTCTGAGATAAACTTGGATGGCTCAAATTTCTTGATCCGATCATTTGATAATTCTTGAGCCGTTATGCTTATTGGGTATCCACACCAGCTTTGTAAGGCTGGCTCCTTAAATCTGCCTCAGAACTTGTGAACTTTTAGTGTATTTAAATCATATCTTTAAAAATATTTTTTTCCGGGAGGCTTTTATTTGATCCTATTGTTTTCAATTCATTAGTATAATTGTATTTACTGTTATATCATTAGCTGTTTCTAGATGCATATTTACTGACTTTGTATTTTTATTCCTTTCTGTGTAAAGCGTCTTGTGAGGCACTTTATTATATATAGTGCCTTTTAAAATGTATTATTATTATTAAATCTTCATTGGCTAATGCACACTTGTACAATTCGCTCAGTGGGATATTTAATCTCCTGAAGTCAGTGAGTTTCTAGATGTTAATTGGCCTCAGCTGTGTGCAAAACGGAGGGTGGGACACTGCTTTCTGAATTTTAAACAAAAAGCATAAATCTGTCCACCTTTTAAGTTTTTCTTGATCTGTGTTGGCTGGTTATGAATGTTTATTTGATATATTCTACTTCCACCTAGTGGCCAGTAAGAGCAGGTGTTTTATAGTTGTTTATCTCCTCTGCATTCTTCCACTCAATTGATAAGGGCAATATGTGAATTAACGCTGTACTTTTAGTCATATATTGTGATATACTTTTCTCACAACATTGTTGAAGCTATAGACCCTTACATAATTAAAATAATGTATTTATGTGTTATTATAAATCTGGCAAAATTCTATTGTTTTTGTAACATTCTTTATTAAACGTTCAGTGGCACTATTTCGGGGAAACCGTTATTGCGCTGAAGAGACACACAATCCCCAAAATACTATAATTTTTCCAAAGGATTCTTGGATCTTTATGATCAAATAATATGTTGACCTTAATGTTTCTTATTCTACAAATAAAATTAGAAAGTAGCCTTTAGGCTATCCTACTGTTTCAGACAGACATTGTAACTGTTGCTGTGTGTAATTCTTAACGGTATGTATGGGTTTTTGCGCCATCTTAATACAATCCCCAAAGTATACTATTAGATACAGTTGTAAAAGAAAATGTAAGTAGGCCTAGAAAGTTAATAATTGTTTAGATATATTTCTTTAAATAATGAATGCAGTGTCTTAACTCTGTGCATCAGTGACTGGTCAGTCTCAGGATGGGCGCATCTTGTGACCCATAGAGAAATTACATACTTTTGGTATGGATTTAATTCAGAATCATAGATTGAGTGCCAGAAAATGTGTGGGGTACAGAATAACTATTTCTTGAAAGTGGCCCATAGCTGTAAACTGCTGTGCTCATGCTCTTTCTCTTGTGCTGAAAGGTCCGTTTATGATGGACAGGAACATGGACTCTTCATGGAGAAACTCGAGGGTCGGATTCGAAACCATGACCGTGAAATTGAGAAGATGTGCAACCATCACTTCCAGGGCTTTGTGGACTCCATCACAGAACTGCTCAAAGTCCGAGGGGAAGCCCAGAAACTCAAGGTGAGTTTGAATAGGAGATATAAAGAGAGAAAAGCAGAATGGAGGAAACCGTAAGAAACCGTGTTATAGGGCTGCAACAACTAATCAATCAAATCGCTAATTATCTATAATGGAAATCATTGACAATTCATTTTATTATCGATTAGTTGGATATATACGGCGAGCATGGAGATGCTCCATTAGTGACATCACTTTACAGCCCAGTGGAAAATGTGTTGCATGATGAAACTTATTCGAAAATTCCAGAGACAAGTTGAAGCGGAAAAAACACGACCCCCGTTGTCCAGCGCACAAGAGCACTTTATAAATACTTCAAAGAAGACCATAATAAGCATACCGTTTAATGTGGTGCGGTTGCTGCTTCAGATATGTTGACCGAGTGATTGTGCTGTTTCTCTCCTGCACATAACTTTCATTTTACTTCTATTTTCTGTTTTATAATTCTGTTATGAACTCAAAATCAAGCATGTATATCCGCTTGTTTTGCAAAACTGTCTGTCTTTACCAGAAGTGATGCAATTAAACTGTGATTTATACTGTGCTTTGTGGTTTAGTAACCTTACAACACTATACCTCAATTTCATTTTCAATGTAATCAATTGTGCAGCTTTCATGGATATCACACTGATTTCTCAGAGGTCAAAAAGTATGCCAGTTTATGAATTGTAAATAGTTTCTCATGTTTAATGCATGCAACTTTCCAGCGCAAGTGTTAATCTGCACTGCATTTTACAGATAATTGTACTAAACTGTATATAATGCTGAATATAATGTATAATAATTGTAAGGGTCCTAATATTTAAAAGTCCTCCTGATAATGCCAAATGTTATATCTGATTTCACCAGTAAATGTATACTATGGCAAACATAATTTTACTGGACAAGCATACACTACCATTAAAAATTAGAATTTTTGAAAATAATAATAAAATAACTTTTTTTATATATAGCATCTTTTAGCAATTTAGCACAAAATTGCTGGTGGAGTGGTGGTGGCATAGTGGGCTAAAGCACATAACTGGTAATCAGAAGGTTGCTGGTTCAATCCCCACAGCCACCACCATTGTGTCCTTGAGCAAGGCACTTAAATCCAGGTTGCTCCGGGGGGGATTATCCCTGTAATAAGTGCACTGTAAGTCGCTTTGGATAAAAGCATCTGCCAAATGCATAAATGTAAAATGAAAATGTAAAAGTGCTTCACAAAATATAAAACTCACTCAGTAAAACAAGGTGAAAACAAAAATTTACAAAGTAGTAAAAGCAAGTTTTATACAAGACATAAAAAGAGACACAGGGCAGGTTGTTCAATAATAGTGGGGCCTTCACTACAAATGCTCTGTCACCTTTAGTTTTGTATCTTGATCTTGGCCATCAGCCAACAGTTCAAGACAAAGATCTAAGTGGTCTAATTGTTTCGCAAGGGTCTTTCCCTATAGAAACAGCGATGTCCTCTGCCATTTTTTTAACAGTATGTATCCAATGTGGAAATTCTGGTAAGAGGTAAGCACCATGATTTCTGTAGTCAGTCAGTCTATTGTGTCTCTCAGCTGTGATGAACCGTAATGCTGCAGTGGTTAGTTAAACGTGTAAAGCTATTTCCTAATATTTTCCTAGGAATGTAGTAGTAACACCAGCAATCACAGAGCACTGTTCTATGTAAACAATGACTAACGGATTCACCAACTGGCTCATATTACACACAAAAATGATCTTTTGCCAACACCTGCTGGCAAACATATGTAATGTCAAAACAAAATAGATGTAAAAAGAGACACATCCTACATTAGCTCTTAACAGATCTGCACTACTCTTACACTTTAGTTTAGAACGACGACCACAAGCAGAATGATACACACACAGTGAATCGTCCGAGTGCTGATGTGCCAGACCATCAATACTCATGGATCGTCTCTTGTCCAATCAGATTCGAGGACTGGAACTAACTGTTGTATACATAAACACATTCACATGCATACATATGCAAGGAGATAAAAACTATTTATCAGAGTGTGGAGAGAGGGGATGAGGATGTAAGGGGACCCTGTCTAAAAACATCTGAGAAGAATGGAGAGAAGCATTGTGTATCTAAATGATTTAATCCACTCATCTGTTGTATATTGGGAATATTTCAGATATGTAAATGTAGGTTTTATTTCCTCTTGTATACTTTCTCTAATAATTCACTGTTTTGTCTTTCTCAGAGTCAGGTGACTGAGACCAATCAGAGGCTTCAAAATGATGGCAAGGAGGTGTGTGTATTTCACTTTTTTGTTTCGTCTGTGATTCAGAACACATCATTAAAATGATCATTTAAAACTTAAATTAAATAAATGATTTCCTCTCCTGTAGCTCGTATCGACGATGGATGAACTGAGGCAGTGCCGTTTGCAGCAGAGGAATATCGCCACCACCATTGACAAACTCACACACTGCTTACCGGGTACAGTCTACTCTGCCTGTGTTGCTTCATGCTTTCTGTTTATTCAAAGTCAAGAACCTTCCATTTATACAGCAAGAGACCATCTAACCGATATGCAAAACCACCAACCACAACTGCTTGTTGTTGTTTTTATGTGACATTTAGAACCGGGTAAATTTTAAAGCAATGAAACCACGATAATCAAAGTACCCGTGGGTCCTTAAAAAGTCTTAAATATCATGAATAAATTACAAGAAGTCTTACATTTCGTTTGCTAAGGTATAAACTTTTGGGGTGTGAATAGAGGAGACTCTTAAAACAGCAGAATCTGCGTCAAAGTCAAAATCATCTCTCTCTCTCTCTCTCTCTCGCTCTCTGTCTCTCTCTCTCTCTCTCTCTCTCTCTCTCTCTCTCTCTCTCTCTCTCTCTCTCTCTCGTTCATCCGTCATTTAGCTGTCGCTTGAGTTTAGCATGAGCACGTGCAGGGAAGTGCATTTTTACTGAAATTACGTTGTTACACATGTGTTGATCGGATGTGATCAAGGAGCTTTTTACAGCTTTATACCATGCATGCTATTGAAGAGATGGTAAGTCTATCCCTCACAGCCTCATTTCCATTCACATCAAAAATCAAACATGGCGTTACTGTGAATAAGGTCCAATCCTCTTATTTACAAAAACGTCAGCGCATGTGCAGTAAATTGTGGCAGAAATCCCACTGACTGTTGTGTTAGATTTGACAGATTAGATGATTAAACAAAAGTATGACGCAAAATCATCATAAATACAAACATTTTCTCAGCGATTACAATTACTATAATGAAATGAGTTAATAACAAACACGTAATCATGTTCACTATCAATTTTTGCTGCAAAGTTGTGAGTTGAAATGATCTCCGTCCAGTCAGCTCTGTTGATGATCTTGAAGCCACAGCAGTCAACAAGAGCACTCGTAATTATTTTTAAACAACGTAAAAGATTAAAAGATAAAAGTTTAATTTTGGTGCATGGTTTTTGCCACCACTTCCATGTTTGACATAAGCGGTGATGTTGCCAAAGCTTTGGTCTGTTGCATCACATCTTGCTAGAAAGCAAGTTACTAAAGAGAAGGGTCACAATATAGGCTACATATTTAGGCTATGTGCATTAATAATTTATTTATTTAGAGTTTTAATGTTGATTTAACTTTTTTTTAAAAAGAAAACACATAAATGCACAAAATAAAATATAAAAAACATGTCCAGAGTCATCAAAGTAGCCTCAGTGGTTTTGTATTTACCTGCTAATTAATTTATATATTTTTTTTTTTATTGCGAAAATAGTCTTAAAGTCTTACATTTCATTCCTTCAAACCTGCAGATACCCTAGATTATAGATGTGCAACAAAGTGGTATCACATTAAAAAAATAGCAGTCTCTGAGGAATGTTGAACAGATAACACATAGGAAATCTAAAACATGCATACATTTTGTTGTCAGAATAATGTGCTGTTGACTGTTCTTACCATAATACCATGTTTTCTTTTTTCCAGTGTTGGAGATGTACAGCAAGTTACAGGAACAGATGAGGGCTAAAAGGTATGAGATTACTTGTGAATGTTTTGTGTGAATGTATCTGAGTAGTACCAGACAAACACTAGGTGGCAGCAGAGATAAACTTATGAATTTATCATTCAACATGCAAAAAAGCAGTTCACCATCAACACAATATTTTAAACACATTTACTTTCAAATTGTACATTTGTTTGGATTGGGATAAGAAAGAGACGTGCTCAGCCGGAAAGAGAAGGAAAGATAAACAGAGATTTTCAGTTTGAAGGTTGTCTGAAATGTACATATTGCATTTGGCAGCTATGAGGAGTCATAGAGGCACATCAGGAGACTGGATTTTCTTCTAGCTAGATTAGCAGCTGCATACATTGAACTGCCTCATGTTATCTCTCAAACTCAAATACATTATTAGACATTTTTAAATAGACTTTTATTATAGACTGAGTTCCCATGGTCATAGAAAACCTGGAAATATTTCATCAGCTATATATTGCCCTTTGTTACTGCTAGCTGGTGTGATAAGATCAGCCTGTCCATTAAGAGTCTTACCGGAGAAATTTGTATGTTTTTGTAATCATATAATACCTATTAAAACAAGAATATTCCATTATAAATACAAGTTAAGCTCACAGCATTCAGCATTTGTCATAATGTTGATTACCACAAAAATAATTTGATCTCATCCCTCCTTTTCTTAAACAAAAGAAAATGAGCAGAAATGGCAGTTACAGTGAGGGACTTACAATGGATGTGAATGGGCCAATTTTGGAGGGTTTAAAGGCAGAAACTTATAATTTTATAAAAGCACTTACATTAATAATTTTGGTACATTATTATTAATTATTTTGTATTATTTGAGCTCTAAAGCCATTGCAGTAATTTATGGTTTTAGGGTTTGTTGACACATCATCATGGCAATAAAGTTGCAAAATTGGCTATAGCTGTACACAGTGCCAGTGTAAGTGCCTCACTGCAACCCAGGTTTTAGCTTTTTCGAGTCGAAATTCATTTTCGCGGTAATCAATATTATGCTACAAATGCTGTCGATTGAGCAGAACTTGAACACATAATATTCCTTTTAATTCAGATTGGTCGAATGGAAGATTCATATCAACTTACAAATGGAAATCTGCCCTTGCAAAGACATTTTTTTATTTTTATGAAACTGTAAAATCTGGAAAGGTCATGGCAATTTATAGAAATGTATTGGTCAAAGTGTGGGAACCCTGTGAATAAAAAATGGTGTTAAGGATAAGAATTAATTTGTAAAAGCATACATTTTTGTTATTATATAAATCAAGTCAAGTCAAGTCAATTTTATTTGTATAGCGCCTTTCACAACACACATCGTTTCAAAGCAGCTTTACAGAAGTTCAGCATTAACAGACGATAAAAATGTAATGTCTATAAAGTCGATAAATCATCATCCTTGTGCAGGGCTCCAAACTGCGACTAAAAATGGTCGCATTTGTGACCAAATAAATTTATTTGTGAGTGTAATTTCTGTCAAGGTCGCCATTGGCGACAGTAAAAGTTTACTCCCTTTGATTTTAAAATTTGCATTACATTTCCCGAGATACATAACAAAAGTTTATATCAAAGAAATAGCGGGGAAAACGGAGTTCATTGCAGGAACTAACAATTTCAAAAAAGAGACTGTTAGAAAACACGGTGACAGTAACAAGCATAAAAATGCACGTGATCACATAATTGCGAAGAATGCTCCACAGACTACACTGTTAGCGAGCTGCGGGACGAAAAGGAATGGATGGAGTTAAAAAATTTAAAATATTTGGCGCCTGTTTTTCCCCCTGTAGGAGCCATTGGCTCCTTAATTGATTTTTTTGTTTTTTTGTTTGGAGCCCTGTTGTGGAATTAGATAAGATATGATTCTTTATCGTGTTTAAAAATAATTAAATAATAATTGTATTAATAACCCCAGTGAGCAAGCCGAAGGCGACTGTGGCAAGGAACACAAAACTCCAAAAGATGATTGTTAATGGAGAAAAATAACCTTGGGAGAAACCAGACTCACTGTGGGGGCCAGTTCCCCTCTGGCTAACATCATGAATAATGTAAATAAGAATTATTTATAGTCAAAAAACATGATTTAAAAAATTATTAAACTTATTAAGTGCTAAGGGTCAGTATTTAGACAGTGAATGTGTTTGAACTGCAAGATTAGTGACCAGTGTCTTTGAAGTCCATCCTTGATTAAATTCCAGAAGTTCACTTAGATGCAATTGTCCTTGTTTGGCTGATGAAGGCTTTTGTTGGCAATAATTAGTCTATGTATCCCATTTTAAGATCCTTGTCCATGGTGATGGGGCATCTGAAGTCTCCGTGAGAGGCTGGATACAAACTGGAGCTGACGAACGCTATTTACCTCGGGACTGGCGTCCCGAGATAACAGCAGAAAAGCAGATGGGAAATAATTAGCATAGCTGATGTTCATAATATTAATGCATTATAACTGATTCAGCAGTAGTATAAAAAGTTTGCATTATGTGAATGCTTGGTTAAAGAGATGTGTCTTTAATCTAGTTTTAAACTGGGACAGCGAGTCTGAGCCTCGAACAATATCGGGAAGGCTATTCCAGAGTTTAGGAGCTAAATGTGAGAACGCCCTCCCTCCATTAGTGGACTTAGATATCCTAGGTATGACCAGAAGCCTCGAATTTAGTGATCTTAAAGAGCGCGATGGATTGTATGGCGATAGAAGATCCGTTAAATAAACAGGAGATAAACCATTTAGGGCTTTATAGGTCAGTAGTAATACTTTGTAATTAATACGGAACTTAATTGGTAGCCAGTGTAGAGATGATAAAATCGGTGTTATATGATCATATTTTCTTGACCTAGTAAGAACTCTAGCGGCTGCATTTTGGACTAACTGTAGCTTGTTTGTTGAGGATGCAGGGCAACCAGCTAATAAAGCATTACAGTAATCTAGTCTCGAGGTCATGAATGCATGAACTAACTTTTCTGCATCATAAATGACACCACTGAACATTTGAAGAAGCGTTTTGCATGTGCTTGGTTTTGCTGTCTTGCTCTGTCTAGCCTTGTCCTCCATGCGACCTGAAGATCAGCATGGACCTGTAACTTTTCCATCCACTTTGTTTTTTTATTTATCTCTGCTTTCCGTGTTTCTCTACCTCTCTTGTGTGCTTGGCTTTGCCTTTAGCCTGGAGTTAGTGGCAGGGTCGGCCAAGAGCGACGGTCTCCACGGCTTTGGGTCTGCTGTGTAATGTTGCGTGACTGTGATGCTGTATTGAGCGTGTGCGTGTGCGTGTGCGTGTGCGTGTGTGTGTGTGTGTGTGTGTGAGTCCTGCTCCGTGCAGAGTGTTAAACATAGCAGATCTCTGAAATCATCGTGATTAGGTAAAATTGTTATCATGCTGAGATCTTAAGTCTTAAACCAAAGGTTAAATGATGTGTACCTCGTGTGTGCTCAATAATGGGAAGATTTTTGAAGTATGTTAGGGCTGCACGATTATGAAAAAGTTATTATTATCGATTAATTTCCTTGATATTGCAATTTCGGTTTAATTAGATGAATTCAGATTTAAATGCTTATTTTGTGTGTGGCATTTGCTTATATATTATGTAGGCCTTGCATCCAAAACAAGCTGAGATCCGTGTTTCTGAATAATAATTTTTTTGCTGTTTAATAAATCACTAAATCAAGACATTGCCTAAATGGTCAACTTCACACTGGCCACCTTGGTAGCATGAAAAACAACTTTTATTTGTATTTATTTTGAAACAAGTTATATACAAAGCGAGAAAGGACATATCAGTGATTGGTTACAAGCTCAAATGAAACAAAAAACATGTACATAGAAAATGTAGTAATTTTGGGAGTAAAGCTAAATGCAATGTTTTGTTTTTTTGCTCTTTTTATTAGTAGTTAATTGTAGCAGCTGTAATTGTTCTCAAGTATTTAATTGATTTGAGTTTGTGTAGTCCTAAGTAGCAGAAATATGAAACATTTCCTGTTGTCCCCTTTGTCCTGTGTCCTTCATTTCTGATCCCCAACATTTTCTAATGCTGCCCCAGATACTACCCGGCATTACGAACCTTGGAACAGTTGGAGGAGAGCTGTTTGCCTCAAGCAGGATCGTATCGTTTCTGTGCCATCATGACAGAGAACATCCCATACATGCGCACACACATCAGAGACGTCTCCATGTCTGACCTCAAAGACTTCCTGGAGAGTATCCGCAAGCATTCAGATAAGATCGGAGAGACTGCCATGAAACAGGTGTGTGTGTGTGTATGTGTATGTATGCGTGTGTGTGTGTGTGTGTGTGTGTGTGAGAGAGAGAGAGAGAGAGAGAGAGAGAGAGAGAGAGAGAGAGAGAGAGAGAGAGAGAGAGAGAGAGAGAGAGAGAGAGAGAGAGAGAGAGAGCGAGCGTATGTGTTGAAGTCTGAACAATGACTGAAAATCTATCAGAATTATTCTTCATTACCTGTGATGACCACTTTGACTGTTTTTTGTGCTAACATTTGACCTGGCAGTCAAAGCCAGGTTTCTATGTGAGGTCTTCGGGAGAAGGACAAAGGCCTTTTTCTAGTCCTTTCCCCCCGTTTCTCTTTTCATCTTATCTGACCATCTAGTCTGGAGGAAAGTGAGCTACCAATCTGTTCTGAATCAAACATTGTATCAGGTCACATTTGTTTATGCCCGAGGAGTTGTGGAACATTGTGTGTATGGATGCCAAATAAACATTAAGATCTCTGCCCAAGCACCATAGAAATGTGTCTCTCTTTTCATTGTACAAATCCCTAAGTATTAAACGTTGTAGTGTAACTTGTCCCGCACCATTTGTGCTACAGACAGCAACCATACCTAAAATTGTGCCATTGTTGAGTAGACGTGCAATTACTTTTTAAGCCATCAGTCTTTTGATTTTTTGCATGGCAGATGATAAAATGGGGAAAAAAAACATAGATTATTATTGAAGGCGGCATATTTAGGAGCAATACTCTAGTTACTACCAGTTTCACTCAATGCAGAACTATTACTGATCCTAATTCTTAAAATATGGGGAGCAGATGAAACCAAAAAAGATGTTACAAAAGTTCAAATATTCCTTCCTGAAAAAGACCAAAGCCATGCTTGTGCTTGTGTCTTCATGATGGTCAGATAGTGTGCCCAGATGTGTTTTCAAAGCCTCTTTTTATTATGTGAGAATTCTTGAAAAGTTCATTTTGTCCCTGATATATTAAAGTGAAGATGAAATTGGAACCAATAGGAGAACTAGACACTGTATGCATTCATCCAGGTAGGCAGGACTGTGGCAGATGGACATTTAACCAGCAAGTTTTAATTAATTTTCTCTGTCTGACAAGCAAATGTATGTGGTCACCGTGAGTTTTAATCAAAGATGCCCATTTGTTCTATTGCTGGTCTGCTTCCAGTCGCCCCAGCCCAGACTTTCGTTCCACTTTGTCCCTTTTTTCCCTTTCCTCATCAGCCTCCACGATGGTCAACGGTATGAAGAGACTTTTGGCTTCTCAAGCTCTTGTTTTTGGTGGGTTTCCACTGATCCAATCTGGAAGATGAGGTCTGTTTGGTTTGAACTCGCTGCTGATGAGTTGCTTTTTGAGTTTGATCATTGAAGCATTGTTTTTAAAGAGCATACACTTTCCTTGGTTTGTGCTCTTCCACTAGTGCCATGTGTCAATGTAATGTGATGTTATTCATTGGAATTCCTCATCCACCTTTACAGGAAAGGATCACCAAAAAAATACAAATTCTGTCATTATTTGCTCCTCAAGTTGTTTTTTTCTTCAAGGTCTTTCTTCCATTGAACACAAAAGGAGATTTCAGGATTTCATAGAATGCTATGAACGTGTAGAATAAGGCCCCTATAAACAGGTTTGTTTTATTGTTTCAATGTGCTGTAAAGTGTAGTGGGTCACCTGCCTTCAAAATTTGGATTTATTGAAGGGACTGAGGGAACAGAGAAGAAAATCACATTACAGGGTGAAAGGTAGATTGTGCAAGATAGGGGAAGTCAAATTTGGAACGATCACTGAATTTCCCTCAAGTTTTTTTCCTGCATAAATTCTTACTGAAAGGGAGCCTTGTTGATGCACTAGTAAGTTCTAGTGCCATTTTAAACCATTTTCACAAGTGTAACGGGTTGAAATATTCATAATGTGAATATTTTGTTTCACTAAAATCCTGTAATTTTGGTGATGTTTATTTTCCTTCTTGTAATTGATCTAATTGAAGATTTTCTTGTGAATAACTGTTTTCGGGACTTTTAATTAGTTTTTAATTCCCAGCGCCAGGTGGATTCCATTTTGTATCTGTGCGCTTCTTTCACCAGTTGCTGGGGAGAGGAGATGTGTACGATGTGTTTTACCCCACAAGTAATATACTGAGCTTTGATGTGTGCTGCATCAATGAACTTCCTTTGGTTCAGTGAAAGTGGCAGTTGTCCGACTCCTCCTTAAATTACACAATGCAAAAAGAGTAACAGCTTTCATAGGTGGACCGGTTACATTGGTGCCATGACCTGGATGAAGATCAGTTCGCTCTGGGATCTTCATCTAAAGGATCAACATCAGTTGGGTCGCAGAGAGATGCTGTATTGTATAGCCAACAACCTGTCTCTGAATGTGGACAAAACAAAAGAGATGGTTGTTGACTTCAGAAGAGCACAGAGTGACCACTCTCTGCTGAACATCAACGGCTCCTCTATGGAGATCGTCAAGAGCACCAAATTCCTTGGTGTTCACCTGGCGGAGAACCTCACCTGGTTCCTCAACAACAGCTCTATTACCAAGAAAGCCCAGCAGCATCTCTACTTTTTTCAAAGTCTGAGAATGCACATCTCCCACCCCCCCATCCTCACTACATTCTATAGAGGGACTATTGACAGCATCCTGAGCAGCTGCATCACTGCCTGGTTTGGGACTTGCGCCGTTTCGGACAGCAAAGCCCTGCAGTGGATAATGAGGACAGTTGAGAAGATCATCGGGATCTCTCTTCATCGGGATCTAAGACATTTACACTAAACGCTGCATCCGCAAAACAACCAGCATTGTGGATGACCCCACACACAAACGCTTCACCCTCTTTCTGTCTGGCATGAGGTACCGAAGCATTCAGGCCGTCAAGGCCAGACTGTATAACAGATTCTTCCCCCAAGCCATCAGACTCTTCAATATTCAGAGACTGGACTGACACAGACACACACACACACACACACCTGTATACCTGGCTGCTACCTCAATAACTGCTATGTCCATAGAACACTATTTCATAGTGTGTTATGTTTACATTTAGCATTTTTAGAAAGTGTCATCTTTTTGCACTACACTATTACAGATGTGTACTGGTCGGCACTGCACTGTCTCTCACTGTGCCTATTGTCCTGTTCCTTTTAGTAATTATTGTACTGTTCCGTACTTTTTGCACACACTGCACGTGCACTTTATGTAGGAATGTTATTTAGTCTGTGTAGTCTCATGTGGTTCTGTGTTTGTCTTATGTTGTTTTATTGTCCTGGAGGAACGTTGTCTCGTTTCGCTATGTACTGTACTAACTGTACATTGTTGAACGACAATTAAAACCACTTGACATTTAAGGTTTCATCAGTAAAAGACTGTAAATCTGTCAACTATGCAAACTGACATTTGAAATTCCTAATATTGATTTCTATGCATTTTCTCATTTGAGTGATTAATTTTCTCGGATTTTCGTTTAGGAAAGTTATAGTGTTTTTCGAATATTTATCTTAATTTGAATTATTTTCATGTATAACTAAACATGGCATTTAGTCAAAAACGGTACAAATTTGATACAGATGAGACAATGACTGGTATAGGACTTGGGAGGGGAAGGTTTCTTGGTGAAACCACAATTACACAATTATTGTGAGGGGAAAGCAAAGTGAACAGAACACCTCCTGTATTATGCTCCACTCATGTAGTTGACCTTGCTCTCAGTCCTGTAGCTGACACTTTACCCTCAGCTGTTACAGACATAACCGAGCCAAATTGGCACAGTGTGATTAGTACACATTGCTCAACAAGTAGGACAGACCATATTAGCATCTCAAAAAGTGAGGTGTTGTGGGGGAGGAGAGTACAGAGGTGCACAGACAGAGGGGTTAGGTACCAGTAAGGTATTCTCAGACAACCCTCACTTAACTGGAGTGAAGCTGGTCATGCAGTCTGAAGCCAAAGTCTACCGTGGTGATGTGCCAGATAAGCTTGGTGTGTATGAGGAGCTGATGGATATGTATCTGTGTAAGAAAGGTATACCATTAGCAGAGCAACATCAAGAGATCTTATGCAGATTGATTGGTAAAGCTAAAGATGTTGTCAGGGTAACACTTCCTTGTAATTCAGCTCTAAACCCAGCTGAGAACCCAAAAGTTATTATTGACATCTTGAAACAAACTTTCAGCGATGTTAAATATTCATTTATGCCCCTGGCTGATTTCTACGGCACTGTCTCGTTAGCAGGGGAGGATCCTGTAGAGTAATGGGTTAAACAAGGCAGTGAATCTTGCAGAGGAGGGATTGAAGAGGCTTGGGTGATGAATGGAGGACTTGAATGATGAATGGAGTACTGCCCTGATTCTACTCTTGCTGCAGTATTCCGTTTCAACGCTCCAGATAAATGGACTGCACTGGAGATCAAAGAGCATGACCTGTACCAGACCGAATTGATAGAGCAGGTGTCAGCCAAGCTGAAGCGTCACACCATTATGAAGCAGGTCACGGCTCATATTCAGACATCCAATGAGGATGATTCAGTGAATGCTGGCCCCCCAGTAGAGCCAGGTGAGTCAGCAATGTATACACCGCACAGAGTGACCGCAATTGTATGAGAACTTTGGTCAGCCTCCTAGACCGTGAACTGTCTCAAAACACCCAGAATGTGGTTAAGCAGTTGCTGACTCACCAGCCACAAAGTAAGCTCTGTAGAGTATGCAGATCCCACAAACACTCTAGTGTAGCACAGTTGCAGAGAACACTTGTATTTCACATGCCTCCAGCCTGGACACATGGCACAGAGGCTGTACGGATGACAGATTCAAACCCAACCCTACAAGTATACAGCCATTTCAAGGTCAATCAGGTTTAAACTAGACTGCTCACATTTGGAAGGGGGATGCCTGGGCAAGAGTGAACAACCCCTAGAGAGTGCTGACATTCATTAGTTTTATGAGAGCGTGTGCACGCAAGCTCCAGCCAGGGCTAAGGTGATAGTGCAGAATGTCCAAACAGTTGAAACGTTTGAACTGTTTTATGCACCAGTCAGTGTAAACTATAAGTTTTTAATAAAGGGAATGCTTGATATGGGGTCCATGGCCTGCACCTACAGAGACGAAGCAGAGAGAAGGATGTTAAGTGAGAATGTACTGCCTACACCGACACCATTTAAGTAGGAAGTCAAATTAGTAGGATGTGGAGGTAAAGCCACAAGGCCAAAATGTATGGATGAGGTGGAGTAAAAAGTTTATGGAGAAAGCTGTCTAGTGCCTGTTCTTGTCGTACCTGGCCAGCGGGATGATCTGATCATTGGCACAAATGTGATCAAGTTTCTCGTGCACGACATGAAAGGTGCCAATGATTATTGGAGACTTGTTTCTAATCATACCGTGTAACCAACAGCAGGATTTGAGTAGTTCTTGGATGTCATGGCCAACACATGCTGGTGGAAGGTTTCAAAGTTGCCAAACAAGGTGGGAACCAATAAGCTACTGCAGTGTGTTGCTGTTTTGGTGAAACAAGAACATCTTGTTTAGGGGAAAGCTGCTGAAAATGTCTTCATGTCGCCAGTAAGCACAGTTGTGGTTGAACCAACTTCTTCAAGGTCCATGTCATGAGACATCATAGTCGGCCATGTTGTCACACCATTATGGGATGATCGCAGGTCCCCGTAAAAATCACCATCTTCTCTGAAAAGCCAGTTACCCTCAAGAGGAACTGCAAATTGGCAGACATGTTCCCATGCATTGCTGTAGAAGATTTAGAACTTTTCCAAGGGTTGAGTCGAGATGAAGTGGCTGGGGAGGAGAGTCAGTGTTCACCAAATTCGTCAGCTGATTTCAAACAGAGGCTGGAAAATGTGGTTTTCGTTGATCTAGACATCAGGTCTTTCTCTGTCAACCATGCAACCAAGGAGAAGCTAGTGCAATTACTGGAGAGATACAATGATGTGTTCTCCAAGCATGCATTGGACTGCGGAGAAGGGATTTGTCCATCGTATTCAGCTAATGGATGAGCGCCCATTCCGACTCTCTTATACAGTAGTAGAGTGCCACCTGCACATTACCAAAAGTTGCGACAAGTCTTGTCCCAAATGGAAGAACAGAGATAATTCAGAAGTCTGTGAGTAAATATGCTTTCCCTTTGGTATTAGTGTGGATTTGCACAGACTTTAGATGGTGAACCATAAAGGATGTGCACCCACTTCCACACCAGTGTGACTGCTTGGCTGCTCTAGTCAGAATCATCCTCATCAGTACCATGGTTCTGACATCAGGATTTTCCAACATCCCCATGGCTGAAGCGGATAAGAAATACACTGCATTCACAACTCCTATAGGGCTGCATGAGTACAATAGGACGCCACATGTGCTATGTAAAGCTTGCTTAAGCCTACACGATCAGTGGGAAGAGACATCCCAAGTAAGAGCTATGCAGCTAATCTAGTCCTTTCAAGATTCAGTAACAGCTGGTTTCGGCACCCTTCCTGCAATCACTGCAGATGAAATTTAGGGACGTCAAGGGTCTGATCCGGTCATTTCAAGGGTCATGTCATTTGTGAACTTGAAGCGTTAACCATCAAGATGTGAGAAGGTTGGAATGAGTACAAGGGTCTTGACACTTTTCAGACAATGGAACAAGTTAAAATCGAAGATGGGATACTGTACCGTGTCACACAAGATCCTTGCAGTAAGCCGAAGTGGTACGAGCTAGTTTTACCATCCAGTCTCAGGGACAGGCCTTGAATAGTGTACATGATCTTGCGGGTCATCAGGGGCAAGCAAGAACCATTAATTTAACTGACCAATGGTTCTTCTGGCCAGGAGTGGAACAAGATATGTGTGAATACATCATGCGCTGTCAAAGATGCATCTTGGCTAAGACCCTAGAACCTTGTGTGTGTGTGTGTGCTCCGCTTGAAAGTATCAAGACTTTTGTGCCAATGGAGTTAGTGTGTCTGGATTTTTGGACCACTGAGGATGGAAAAAAATGCTCTGTGGACGTGCTTGTCATGACAGACCATTTCACAACATTGGCCCATGCTTTCCCTAGTGCAAATCATTCAGCAAAACAAGTTGCAAGGAAGCTGTGGGATCGTGTGTTCTGTGTTTATGGATTTCCAAGACGTATTCACACGGACCAAGGGACCAATTTCGAGAGTGCTCTCTTTGCAGAGTTGTTAAGACTGTCAGGTGTTGCCAAGTCATACCACCATGTACCACCCCATGGGAAAGAGAGGAACAGAGAGGTTCAATTGGACTCTAGGCTGTATGCTCCATACCTTGCCTTTGAAAGAGAAGCACAAGTGGAATGAACAAATACAGACTCTTGACATTTGCCTGTAATGCCACAGTTCATAAGATGACAGGGTGTGCACCATTTCAGCTTATATTTGGCTGTGTACCGAGACTTCCGGTCAATGTCATGTTCAGGCGATGCTGCATGACCCTGTGGTTGTTGATCATGGTACTTACCTGCAGTCGCTGTTGTCATACCTCCATGAAGCAGCAGAGATTTCACAGAAACACTCTGTGAGAAAGAGCATAGTAAACAGACCAAAGGTTACAACAGAACGGTCAAGGGAAGATGTCTGAATATCGGAGGCCGTGTGCTAATAGCGAATAAAGGAGAGAGAGAGGAAAAAGAAAACCAGCTGATTAGTGGGATCCTATATAATTCACTGTATTAGACAGAAACCTTCCTACACACATTTATAAGCTAGTGGACGAGAAGGGGAATGTGAAAGTAGTGCACAGAAACCTGATACTGGCCATCAGTTTCCTGCCTGTCAAGTCACTTAATGAGGAGGGAAGTATTCTGACTATCGTGGAATATATCATGGCTCAGAGAGTGAGTTCGGTGTGCAAGATATCTCGGATTTCTCACATGAACACCTAGAAGATGGAACCTATAAATGGGTGAATGAAGATTTTGAAAGTTCTGTAGTTCAAGAACTGGTAAATGAGGAAATCTAGGAAACAGATTGTTTCAGTCTGGATGATGGAGGGACTAACGACCAGATGCAAACCAAAGAAAATGGTAGCGAGGGTCCCTCTGAGTATCAAGCTGATCCCAGCTCAGCATCTCTTGACGTCAACCCTGACTGTGACACAGCTATACAAGTACCAAGAAATATACAAGCTTAAAGGAATATTCCAGGTTCAATACAAGTTAAGCTCAATCAACAGCATTTCTTGCATAATGTTGATTTACACAAAACATTTGTTTGACTCATCCTTCATTTTCTACTGTGAGGCACTTACAATGGAAGTGAATGGTGCCAATGTTTCTATGTTAAAATACTGTTTCAAAAGTTTTACCACAAGATGTAAACTTGTTACCGTTAACTTGTTTTGAAACTGGAATTAATCCCGAGTTAAATATTGGTTGGATGTTAAATAGATGAGATGAGCAAATCGGATAATAAAACACACTGTCCAATGTGATTTCGATTATATATTTTCTAGGGTGTCTGTCCTGCCCTTCCAGTGGTCTTTGGCATAAAGCAGCTAATTGTATCGAACTTTGTCCATTCTCTTTAGCCACAGGATTTGCAACATGCACACACATTTATATCAACATCAACATGTGGTGTCCTAAACAGGCACAGCTGTTCAGGTTCAAATGGTGGTTAACTGATCCTCCTCCCACAGCATCCTCAATCATCTCCCATTTTTGCATTCCATCTGACCCAAAAAGCTTCTGCTGATGTGATCCATGTCTGACCCGCTCTCATTAACGTTTTCTTCCAATATTGTACAAAGATTTTTTTCTTATACTTATTCTATTGGATCTTAAGCAAATTTGATGTCAATTCTATTCCGTTTTGCAGCAGTCAAAACTCTCCTTCAAATAGCCCCACTTGTATCCAGTAGATGGCAGCGTAGGTCATACAGTGTTCTGCTTGTCCATGCTGCTCTGAGTCTATAAAATCTCCTACAGAGGTGGAATTCTGGTGTAGAGTAAAACCAAGATTCAAGACCAGTAAACTTCTAACAAAGTAGCTGTCAACTGGCACTTGCCAAAGCCTCACATTCCTCCTATTAAAGTTAGTTTTTTTGCATGTCTTTGAGTCCTTTTTGGCATGCATTCACGTGTGTGTTTTGGCTGTAACTCGGCACGAGCTGAATAGAGCACAGCTAAACAGAATAGTTCCTCAAAAGTAAACCAAATGGAAGATAAATCAAGCTCTAATATCACCTTGCGCGACTCGTAGAATCAATCTGTCTTATACTTGATTGTTGATACAGACACCGGCTTCTGGTTCCGACCTGTGACTTCTCTTCACAAACAGATGTGACTTCATTGTTTACATGTCGGGGCTCATTTTGGCCCTATTGCTGCTTCAGTAGTGGTTTCTTCTGTTAAATACAGGAGGATGTCTTCCCTCTTTCTCCTTTTTTGTGGGTTTTTGCTCCAGTGGATTTGTGGTCTGGTGACGTTGGAGACATTCTGCCTTTCAGATCTGGAGGGGGACGGAACAGTCTCTCTTTCCTGACTGATGAAGAACAGAGTGCCTTTTCCTCCCATAATCTATATTCCTCTCAAAATGGAGGCTGAAGCCCTGCTCAGAGATTCCACTTGTCTGATAACCCCTTACTTGTCCAATCTGTCACCACATATTTTGGACACATTTTTACTGTTGTACTATATGGAAAAATACTTCATGCATTGGAGTTTCCATGTTCTTTAGGCTGATGTCACAAGACCAGATTGCATCACTACCATTACCAAATACCTAATAAATCGATTGTTCTAGGGCAAGACCCTCACCTCAAGTTGATCCACTTCCCTTTCCACAGCAGAGATGGCTTCTCTTGAGATTTGGATGCCTCTCCTTCCCTCCTCCCTCTCCATTCTTCCATCCTTGACTCCAGAAGAGCGAGTGAGTTAACCACTAATAACAGAAGGCTGTTTGTCTAAGGAGCTCTGTGATCCAGACTGGTTCTTATTCCATTGGAAATTAGGCCTAGTCTCAGAGCCTGTTATTGTTTTAATTCCACTAACAAATGATCTGAAAATAAATATATTGGGTGATCCAGTACTGTAATAATGGCTCCATTGTAAGCAGTCAAACACAGGGAGAGTGTGAAGGGTGGATTGAATACAGAGAAAGGTGGTTTGTCAGAAATTATGTTATAGTCCTCAAGTTTGAATGTAAATCTTCCTTTTCCTATGGCTCTATTTCCGAGAAGGGTCTGACTGCAGACATGGAGTTTTATCCCTTATTGCTTCAGTGTGAGAAAAAAATACGAAAACATCACAACTGTATATTAAGGTTGTTCAGTTTATTGGTACTAACCAAGTAGCTCGATACAAAAACAATTAAAATGGTACGATATTATCTTGTTTCTAGTTTCGGTACTGTATTACAGTATGCTATAATTAGCAAAACGATATGAGATGTGACAGTTTTGAGATGAAATCATGACAATTTAAAAATAAAATAAAAAGCCTCTGGATATGGCCAAGTGTGATCTTTAAACAGCTGAAGGATGTAATTTAATTCAATATTATACAGTAACATGTGCTGCACGCTATAGAATGAACCAGAGGTGCCGCTCTGCTCTGTCATCTGCTTCACACACAAACGCAGCACTCACTGCTGGTGCTTAATTTGTATGCAGTGTGTTTAGAATATAAACGGCTGTTAACACTTAAAAGAACTCCTCCGGTGCAGCTTGGAGATTTCAGCTCGAGATTCATGACTGGAGTATCCCAGCATTAATGGGAAGCTTCATAAAGCTAACCCATCATAAACAGGAAAAACTCAAAGGTCTGTCAAAATAAAAGTCATTGGGTCAACAGAAAAATATAACTACTGTATAAAAATGTAATATTCAAATAACACTCGTAATAATAATTCTATAATATTTAATGGATGTTTTAATATTATTATTGTTATATCACAATATCACAAATGCAAGTGTTTTTATCAGCATATTGTTATACAGCCATAGCAGCCTTGTGCCATAGGTAATCAGATTTTTTCATTAATACTGTTAAGCTAGCTTTTTTATTTATTTAAAAAATTTTTTATTTGATTAAAGCTGTATTTATTAATTTGATTAAACACAATTAACATATAATTAAAACATTTAACATGCAATCCCGAAAAATTCAAATGCAAAATGCAAAGTTGTATCTGTGAGTCTTTATGCAGTTTTTTAATCTTAATTTTCTGTTTAATTTCATCAAAAATCTGAGGTTTTTTATTTGTCGATTATAGTATAGATTTAGTATTGATACCGAGGTGCCATGGCTGGAATCGTACCGAAGCCAAAATGTTGGTATCGAAGCAACGCTTCTGTAAATAGACTATTTGAAGGATGGAATCAATAACAATGGAATTGGAACGCTACTGCACATGTCTGACCATGAAGCATTTCCTGTAGCTGCATTTTATAACCCAGAACACTCAAAATAAAATGACTAGTGTGTACTTTTATAGTATAGCTAAAACAGAACAAACAAGATATGTGCAACAACTGAAAATAAACAATGAGGTGTCATTACTTTATTCTTTAAATAATACTCTCGAGTTAAATTTTTTTGTTGGCATTTAAACGCGAGAGAGGCAATGAAAGGTTTTCGTAATTTAGATGCTGATAATTTTTTCTTCAGTGGAAAAGGTCCGGAATATTGTGCTACAAGTTTTTTTAAATTTTTTTTTATTATAATTGTCTCTTTTTTTTCTGCGCTCTTTAATACTACTCCAGCTACTCTGAGATCCTGGCAGAGCAACACTGTAGATGTTGTAGACTTTTGTGTGACAAAAGTTGTTGTAAGTTGCTGTGGATAAAAGCATCTGCTAAATGAATAAATGTAAATGAATTGTGCAGCTTCATTCTTTATAGTAAGAGCGATCTGTAGTCACTTTTAGAGCCCATAAAGAAATACTTTACCCATCAAACTTATTAGTTGGCAAAAATGTCAATCACCCACCAGAGCTAAGATGCATGCCACAGTTGTTAGTACTGCACATATCTAGCTGTCTCGCTTCACTGCAGCGGTTCATGCGTCCATTTGTTGTTGCTTTTTTGTTACACTAAACACTTTAATTTCCATTAGTTCCAGGCATCTAGGGAGCATCCCTAGGGAACATTTTATGAGAGTCGTGTTAACGTTATTAACATTAATCATGTTAGTCACAATGAATGATACACCTACCACTGTTGTTTTGAATGAGTTTGACAACTAGTTGGAAGACAAAGACGTCACTTAAACAGACGAATAATCCTTGAAATGGTCTATATAATTTTAATGATGTGTAATTACTCAAAAGATTTTGTATGATCTAAATGAAGCAAAAACTTATGCATGATTGGTTTGTGAACTCAGTTTTTCACAATTCCTGACATTTAATCGTAGAAAACATTCCCTGTCTTAGATCAGTTTGGATAACTACTTTATTTTAAGAATGCAAATTTTGACGCTGACTACCACCACTGGAGTCGCGAGTTCAAATCCAGGGTGTGCTGAGTGACTCCAGCCAGGTCTCCTAAGCAACCAAATTGGCCCGGTTGCTAGGGAGGGTAGAGTCACATGGGGTAACCTTGTGGTCACAATGAGTGGTTCTTGCTCTCAATGGGGCGGGTGGTAAGTTATGCGTGGATCGCAGAGAATAGCATGAGCCTCCACATGCTGTGAGTCTCCGTGGTGTCATACACCACAAACCATGTGATAAGATGCATGGATCGACTATATCAGATGCGGAGGCAACTGAGGCACCACCATGAGGACCTAGTAAGTAATGGGAATTGGGCATTCCAAATTGGGGAGAAAAGGTGATTAAAAAAAAAAAAAGAGTTAAATTATAGTAGAGAGAATGATTTATTACAGATTTTATATCTTTCATCACATTCCCAGTGGGTTAGAAGTTAACATACACATTGTTAGCATTTGGTAGTATTGCCTTTAAATTGTTTAACTTGGGTCAAACATTTTAGGTTCATTCCACAAGCTTGGAATTTTGGCCCATTCGTCCAGGCAGAACTGGTGTAACTGAGTTACAGTGTGCAGTTCTGAACACAAATCAGATTGAGGTCAGGGCTTTGTGATGGCCACTCCAATACCTTGACTTTGTTGTCCTTAAGCATTTTTGCCACAACTTTGGAGATATGCTTGTGGTCACTGTACATTTGGAAGACCCATTTGAGATGAGCTTTAACTTCCTGACTGATGTCTTGAGATGTTTCTTCAATAATTTCCACATAATTTTCCTTCATGATGCCATCTATTTTGTGAAGTGCACCAGTCCCTCCTGCTGCAAAGCACCCCCACAACATGATGCTGCCACCCCCATGCTTAATGGTTGTGATGGTGTTCTTTGGCTTGCAAGCCTCACCCTTTTTCCTCCAAACATAACGATGGTCATTATGACCAAACAGTTAAAATGTAGTTTTATTAGATCAGAGTACATTTCTCCAGAAAGTAAGATCTTTGTCCCCATGAGGATTTGCAACCTGTAGTCTAGCTTTTTTATGGCAGTTTTGGAGCACCGTTTTCTTCCATGCAGAGCAACCTTTCAGTTTATTTCAATACAGGACTCGTTTTTACTGTGGATATAGATACTAGTCTACCTGTTTCCTTTAGCATATTCACAAGGTCCATTGCTGTTGTTCTGGGATTGATTTGCACTTTTCGCACCAAACTACGTTCATCTCTAAGAGACAGAATGCGTCTCCTTCCTGAGAGGTATGATGGCTGTGTGGTCCAATGGTGTTTATACTTGCGTACTATTATTTGTACAGATGAATGTGGTACCTTCAGTCATTTGGAAATTTCTCCCAAGGATGAACCAGACTTGTGGAGGTCCACAAAGTTTTTTTCTGAGGTCTTGACTTATTTCTTTTGATTTTCCCATGATGTCAAGCAAAGAGGCACCGAGTTTGAAGGTAGGCCTTAAAATATATCCACAGATACACTTCCAATTCAGTACACCTCCTATCAGAAGCTAATTGGCTAATTGCCTTGACATTAATTACCTTGCCTTAAGCTACTTAAAGGCACAGTTAACTTAGTGTATGTAAACTAGTGACCCACTGGAATTGTGATATAGTCAATTAAAAGTGAAACAATCTGTCTGTAAACAATTGTTGGAAAAAGTACTCATGTTGTGCACAAAGTAGATGTAAACGACTTGCCAAAACTATAGTTTGCTAATATTAAATCTGTGGAGTGGTTAAAAAATGTGTTTTAATGACTTCAACCTAAGTGTATGTAAACTTCTGACTTCAACTGTAGATATAGAATACAGTAATTTGCAGTAGTAAAAAGAACCATAAATTAACACTTACTCTATATAAATTAGGGCTGCACGTTTTCAAGTTTTTCATTAACCGTTAACCGAGGCCCTTAACGGTTAATACTCGGTTAACCATAGTGTGCGCCAGGGATGGAAATTAACTTTTTTGTCCACCGGCCAATGTGGATTTCAAAATCTACCAGCCACTCAATGTTTTTACCAGCCACTTTCTTGTTTTTAACCGACAATGTGTAACTGCATGTGAAAATTAATACTACAAGATCTACAATACTTAAGCCGTTTATTTAATCTCAAGTCTCAATGAAATACTGGCATTTTCTCTTTCTCTCTTATAGCCTACACACACAATCCATGAACTGATATTCATTTCAGTTCGCATACGAGGAAAACACAATGTTACGGACGTGAGCGCTCTGAAAGCGGCACTGAAAGATGCTTTAAAACTTCCACAGAGACATCAAACAGAAAGCACAAAACCTTTCTTTAAAGTGAATTTCGTTTTGTATTAATTGTGTCTTAATTTTAATCAATGTTTCATCAACCAATTGCCTGGATTTAATAAATAAGAATTAAATATAGCAGACGATATAATCACGAAGCGGAAGCGGAGGCGCCGGCGTGTGAACTGGAGCTCGTCTCATAAATGAACCGAAACTCAGTGTATAAGGTAGCCTTGCCTCACAAATAATTCAAAACTAAAGAAAACAGACACAGACTGCTCTCTGCTTATGTAATCCGTAAGAAATGTGCATTTCTCACTGGTGCGTTACTGCGAAGACCGCGAGTCAGCATCGTCAACTTCATCTTTGCAAATGACACGGACAAAGAAAAGACTTGTTTTATTAATAAATAATTAAAATATCTCCTTGCTATATTTTACATATTCATAATCATTACTTTTGCCGGTTCTTTGTGACAGATTTTAGGAGCTTTATTGGCAGCGCCACGCCGCCACCCACCAGAATAGCCCTGTTTTTTTGTTAAGGATTTGTTTACTGTGTGTGTGTGATTCATTTAATGGAAAGCACATTCACTGAGTTGTCAAAAATGTATTACAACTAAATTCAATGCACGCCATTGACGCCACTTAACCAAGCAAAATGTTTCACTCGGTTACGCAATTTTTAACGGTTAATCGGTTAATCGGTTAACCATGGACACCCCTAATATAAATGTTTTGTAAATGTACATAATAACAAATGAGTGGATGGAGAGAGCAAGTGCTGCCTAAAGAGATGAGTTTTTAATACTTTTTATTTCATCCATTCGCTGCATTATTTGTGTTAGTTTGCAATTTTGTATAATTTCCGCAAATTACTTGCACAAACTGTTAGTCGGAGGTAATCCAGTCACTTTTCTTCAAATTGACAGTGGCAAAACAAGTGCTAAAAAAGCTTGAAGCAGTTGAGACATATCTAGCTTCACAGCCGGCATTGCATCATCTCTACTGTAACAGAGTAAGCATCTTCTCCTCGTCTCCTCTGCAGGAATGAGCCTGCAAAAACCAAGAACATTTGCCATTACACAAATGTTAAAGTCAAACCGGAACGTATTGTGTTCACAGTCGAAAGCATGAAGTCAAAGTCTAAACTTTTAAAGGGTGTGCGTACATCACAGCAATCATTTAATCTTAACATGCTCTTCAGGAGCTGTCTGAAATGGGGGTTGGTGATGGCCTCAGTTAATTTGGAGTGCTCATAAAATGCATTGTTGTACCAGAAAATGAGACTCAAACATTCAGGAAAAATATACATGATGGGTATTTTTATATTTGAAAATTCCTAATTTGGATAGTACAATATGATTAAAATTTCAAGTGCTCAGTAATCACGGTTAAAACAAATGATCAGGTGATGTTATAATCGTGACAGGCCTAATATTGAATCCTCATTTGTGTTTTTAGTGTACAGTTCTATTGTAGGTTTACTTTTTTAACCTTACCAAAGTTTACTTGCATTGTCTGAGGCAGAACATTTTAATGTCAAAATAATTAAGGGTCTTAAGTGGTACCTCTAAATGAGCAAAATGGTCTGTACCTATTATTATCTACAATATTATTATTTCATTTAAAATGATTCATATTCAACTTATTATCGCCTCTGCTTCAAAAGGGTGCTGGGACAGACTCCCAGTATCGCATCTGCTTATGTAGTGTGATCTAATCCTGTTTACATTTAATAAGCTTGCTCCCAAGCAGGTTTTAGATACAGACCTGTTGCCATGACAGCAACTCCGAGATGTTCTTCGAAGAACATAATCTATTATTGGGTCAAATTGTCAACAATGAAATCCAGATAACTCTATAATCAACGTACGAAGAATGAAGAATCTAAGCGCATTTTGTCCACTTGAAGTCATCCGTTGTTTTTCTTTTGAAGTGAGTCGGCTTGACCGACTTGTATCAAGTTAAGGCACCAACTTTAAAACAGCGTCGTAAGTTCTTGCCTTCTGTGTCCCTGGTGGAAAAGTGACATTGGAATTGAATCTGAAATATAGTTCCACAAGGAACTGATTTTAGTTCAGGTGCTTGCTTCACGAATGTGTGGAAACGCCTTATGTCTATTGCAGTTCTATTGGAACATTATGTCTGCACATTTGAGTGGGAAATACTGTATTTTCGCCTTCTTTTCAATAACTCATATGCCATGTCTTCTGCAAATTTTTTTAAAACAACCTTAGCTTGCTTGTGTGGTATTTGGGGAGTAGGTTGGTTATAATTAGTTACTAGAAAATTGTAAAGTTTTGTCTCTCTTATAAGTGCACAATTGTTTGCCACAGACAATTTATCTTCCAGTATCGACTATTAAAGCATGCCCATAGTTAAATTCTTCTTCCTCTCTCATAGACCTGCTCACTATTATTTTAACAATGACCCATCAGAGCCACGTTCTGATGGTTTAAAACGGAACAATAAAGTGATTTGATTTGATTTGAAATGGCAGTTTGTGTTCTATCCAACTAAATGGCTTTTATAAAATTCAGAAGTTCTTTTATAAAGGGACTCTTACGTGGGCCTGACGAAGGGAAGGAATTCTTGCAGTCTTTCTTTCTTTGGTTTGCCATACCTTACCCCATCACTCTGATGCAAATGCGTCTACATAAGATGAAGAGGGAACTAGACCTGAAAGTGTGAAAAAATATGACGAAAACATCACAATAGACAACACAACACTGCAACATGTTGCATTCATGGACCCACAGACCACGATCGAATTTCTTCAAAAGTGAACAAAGTTCTTCAGTTCCGATGCCCTTAATGTGAAGGAATTTTCAAATTTCAAAGGTCTCTTCATGTGCAACCTTCCAATGCCCTCTTGCTATGACGCACATGCCTCTACTCAAGATTAGAAGAGGACTAAAACTTCAGACGTGCCTAAAGAAATAAGTAGAACACAATGCTAAGATGAAAACAAGAGACAACGCACAGTCTTTGTCCAATTAGTGCATTTTAGAACATTTAGAACTTAGAACATTTAGAATTTCAATAAAGAGGCCCTTTTTGTCTGTGTTGAGAGCCCTCTATGTCTGAATCTAGCTTCCCACTAAATAACTTAAAGAGTCTGAAAAGAGAAGCTTGTGTGAGCATTGACCTTAGTCATGACGTCAGATGGTCTTCATTAAAAAATAGTGCGCTATTGAAGAAAACAAACTTGCTCTCATGTTTTGCATATGGGGAGTCTTTCTTTTTTTAAAAGGCTTTGTTTGCACCTATGAGAAAAGACGCAATTTGTCAAATTGCTATTGAGTTGGAATGGCGTAGGGAACATGATTGACGTAGGCTATGACTTTGTTTTCTTTTGAGTGCATGTAGGACAAATTATCACATGCACTGATTTTTTTTCCCCCATTGAGCATTTGTTTATTTGTAGTATATAATTTGAATACATTTAATGGATTTTTAATGGAGATTCTCAATCATTCTCATCAATAAAAATTGGTTTGCAGAAATCAGCATTATTGGTGTAACTTTTTGTTTTTAATTTACTTTTATTCGGATTCTTTGTCTTTTTAAAACTTTTTAAGACCAAAACAAATGTGCAGCCAAGAAATTTTGTGCAAAACCTTGTGCGTCTCTCCAGGTGTCGCTGCTCATGATGCTATTTGTTTGTGTTTTTTTTCAGGCGCAGGCTCAGATCTCTCGTGACAATGCTGTGACATCACAGCAGTGGTCAGCGAGAGGACGTAGGTTACGAAAGGACCAAGGTTCAGGCACAAATGTGGAAGGAACTGGAAGCAGCCCCCTCTCAGAAAAGGATTCTAGGATACTAGATGTGGAGGATGCAGAGAAAGATGAGGTGAGAGAGGAAACCTTACTCTATGGAGTTTGTGATGGCAACAAAATAAAGGCCTCAAGACTTTCAACTATTGTCTTCAGTCTAATTCAGTCTAACCTTTTTTTTAAAGTGATAAACATGCACAGACGGAACCTGCAGACAATTTTTACTCCCTATTTACTGCGCTGATTTAGAGCAGTGATTCCCAAACTTTTTTAAACGGCGGCATTGCTTTATAGAGTTTTTTTCCCCCACGGCACCCCAGCAACTGAAAAAAAAAAATTGAAATAAAAAAATATCAGGGTTTCCGCAGGTCTCAAAAAGGTCTTAATTCGCACTTCAAGGCCTTAAAAAGGTCTTATATTGGAGCAACAAGTCTTAAATTCATAAGGTCATGGTTTTAAATGTTGCCTGAGGGATTGTTTTCTCATTGTGTTTAAGTAGGTTGAAAGTCACAGTTTCAGCTGGTAGACTCACTCATTTTTTTCTTCTTAAATTAAATATCCTAAGCTAATAATAAAATAGAGTAATATCATAGAGAACAGAGTTAACAGTGCAAAGTTTTTTTTTTAGGAACAACAGCAATTAATCATTAAAAAATTGTGATGTAAAACATTTAAAAAAGAATTCAATGAATATGAGAAGAACTTAAATTTGTGTGATTTAATAGATCTGTATTAAATAAGATGCAATACAGTCAGAGTTTGACTGAAAAGCAGACCTTTTAGTGAAATATATTGGGCTTAAAGCTACTGGAGTTATCCAGCCAAGTACAGTAAGTGCTTTTCTTTTATTCTTGTCAATATTGTTGTTTAATATTAATGATTGGCTTACAGCAGCTGCAGCACGTCTATTAGGCTGCATTTACACATTGCTCAGATCGGAAATGTTCCTGTCCACATCATGTAATACATTAATGACTTAAAATAATTGGTGGCTATTCAAATGTAAACTTAGCAGAAATTTTGCAGCACCCCAGTTTGGGAAACACTGATTTAGAGGGTAAATCTGTGGAATTTTGCAGAAAAAAATTAAATATGGTAAAATGGGTTAAACAAAGTTGAGAGCACTAGACTCTTATTAGTAGCTGAAACCTTTTATTAAACAGAGTTCACCCAAAAATGAAAATTCTCTCACCATTTACTCACCCTCGTGATATACCAGGTGTGTGTATGCTCTCCCACTACTCTTCTCCCTGTACACAAATAACTGCATCACCAAGGACCCCTCTGTCAAGCTCCTGAAGTTTGCAGATGACACCACTGTCATCAGCCTCATCCAGGATAACGATGAGTCTGTATACAGAAAGGAGGCTGAACACACCAACACTGACCCCCTCACCATTCTAAACAGCACTGTGGCAGCAGTGCAGTCAGTCTGGTTCCTGGGCACTACCATCTCACAGGATCTGAAGTGGAAGACACTTTGAAAAAGTCCCAGCATAGGTTGTACTTCCTTCGAGTTGATGATGTTCAACCTGCCACATGCGCTGCTGGTACAGTTTTACTCGGCAGTCTTTGAGTTTGTTCTCTGCACTTCAATAACTGTCTGGTTTGGTTCAGCTACAAAATCGGATATCAGGAACAGTTTTTTCCTCAGTGTATCCATCTCATGAACAGTTAAAACTGCCCCATTGAGCGATAATTATGTGAAATTCACACTTTAGTCTTTTTATATTTATCCAGCACATCCTACCTCTACTGCCATTTACATTCCCTTTATTTTGTATATAACAGATTTGTATTTGCATTACCTATGTGTGTGTGTGTGTATGTATGTTTGTGTATATGTGTATATATATGTGTGTGTGTGTGTGTGTGTGTGTGTGTGTGTCTATATATATATATATATATATATAAAAACCTCAAAGCCAACAGCTCCGCTAGCATCTCCATAGAGTTTATGTGCCAATTTAGCCACTGACCCATCAGCAGGATAGGATAGTTCATAACACTTAGGTAACATTTTGATACCAATTTGCCTCCATAGAAACATCTTGATACCAATTGGTCTCAAGAGGAGAATTTTGCTACTAAATTTCCTCCATATTCAAAGTATGACCCAATAGTTTCTTAAAGAAATTGTAATCCAATCCATACATAATTTGACATATTTGGTCCTCCATACACAAATCATGACCTACACGATCAACACTAAATCTCGAGTGTCTGATGCGTATCAAATGACGGTCTCGCACAAGAAGCAAGAGAACTTAAAACACAACTCTTTAACACATGAACTAATGCATCTTAAAAGGAGTGAGGAGTGTGAAGAACATGCCATCATTGAACAGTTACGGAATTGGCATTTGCGCCTCCTGCCTCCGCCACGTAATGCTTGACCTTACCAACAATCTTACGTCATCACTCTCATGAGTGCACGTCACAGAGATGTACAAAGGCGAACATTTGTAATTAAAAAGAATATTAGTATTGTTTTGTTTCTAAAAATAATCAATTGTTTGGGTTCAGAAGAACGTTATTGTGGATTATTTTGATGCACCCTTAATATGCACTTTGGACCCTACATTCACTTGCATTGTTTTTTTTTTTTTTTTTAATGCAGTGTGTATTAACACATGAATCAACCGCATTTCACTCAACCGAATGTTGATGTCATATTAATCTAAAACACAAAATGCTCATGCGTGTTAGCGAGTTGATTGACAGGCTATGTCTGTATCTAAAAGGTGATTGGCTCTTTTACCTGCAAAATGGGACTTCCTTTCAACATCCATTGACTGTTGGGTTCTAGAGCTCCTTGTTTGGGCATTCCAATTTCTCCCATTCATTTAAATAGAAGTGACTCCTCTCTGCTAAATGGTCTCTGGCCTCACACTCATAGAACTACAATGCCCATCATGCACTATATCTCCTCCCCAAAGTTTGCACATTTTACTCCTGATTTCTTGCAATACAGGGACGGTAGAGGTGTACAAAAGCAACGTGTGTTACTTTATTTAAAAAGTAACTCAGATATTATGGTCTAAAATTAAAACATATTGCATTAATTGTTACTCGAAAAAGGTAATCTGATTAAGTAAAGCACATTACTTTTATCACGTTTTCAACAACACTGCTCGTCACATATTCACTTTTTGTCTAGCCTCCCATTCAGCTAATGAAAACATGATGTGTGATCATGAGGATTACATCAAGATGTAGATTGTAATGCAGGTGTGGAATTTATATTATTAAAATTGTCTTCTCTCTTGCCATTGCTAGCGTGCCAGTGATTACCCAGCATTGGCACATGTGCTATAGGTTGCTGACCCCTGGTCTACAGTGAGATGCGCCTACAGTGCTGGTGTCACCATAAATATTTTGTGCTGTATATTTACCTTGTGGTTAAAAGTGAAAATATTTATGCATTTAAATAAAAACATATGCTATTGAACTTTGGGAAAATGCATAAAATGAACCATAAATTGGGGGGAGGGATCCTCGATAAAATCACAGTTTGCCCATCTCTTCAGTCACTACTACTTAAACAAATTTAAAGTTCAAATAGTACACAAGTTTTAACAAGAATTAATGCAAGTGCTTTTATAAAATTATAAGCTTCACATTTCGGTTTAAACCCTCCAAAAAATGTCCAAATTCACTTTCATTCTCCCCATTCAAAAATTGAGAGTTCAATGCAAACTTGTGGCAAATTGTCCATTGTTGCTAATGGGTTGCCAAAGGTTCATCACTACCTGTGAAGAGCTGCAAAATTCTGGCGAACATTTGCAGCGAATCACCATATTTGCATGTCAAAATAACAAGTCGCAAATTTGCTGTAAGTTTGTGGCTAGTTTAGATTTTTTGTAAAGGGTAACCTCTTTTTATTTTTTTAAGTCTAAATTAATTTTTGTGGTAATCAGCATTATGCCACAAATGCTTTCCATTGAGCTTAACTTGTACTGAACCCGGAACATTCCTTTAATGGCTTGTTGAGTGCTACTCTCTGTTCTCTTTCTTTTCCTTCTCCCTCTGTCCCTTTCGCCTGCCTGTGTTACACTAATTTCCCCATGGACTTGCTGTTGGGCTCCCAGCCCAGTTTAGGATCCCCGCCCTTTCTTAATGGAGCGTTTCAGCTCTCCAGTCATTTAGTGTCATTATAGGGCTGCCCTGCTCCTCTGAGGCAGCAATGTGAGACGTGTGGAGCATGCGAGACGTGCTCCCTAGCCGCGGCTTCTAACGGCACAGAGAGAAGGATGATCCTCATTCTCACATACTGTAGCTCCAGGGGGTTACATTGAGAGTGTGAGTCAAGACAATCACAGCTGGTGCTTATTATTTACTTCATGTTGAGAATATTATGACATGGTCAGATTTTGCCAGTTCTTATCTTGTAGCTTGCCATTTATACTTACTACAATTAAAGCAACATAAGCAATGAGGTCTTGTTTTAACTGTTTACGTCAACATTAATTTAAACAGACAGTTTCTTACCAAAACGTACTAAAAGGTACTGTAGTGGTTGACAAATGTTGCCAACCAATTTCATGATGTGGCAGGAATAGAAACTGATTGAATGCCATTTTAAAAAAAACTTGTTCTATCACCAGCTCTGGATTCAGTGAAGAGTCTACCTTACATCATTGACCTCTGGGACAGTTGATCCTTTTGCCTTCTTGTTTGGCCTTTCCATCTTCACTTCTCTCTTTGGCTCATTCAGCATGTGCGTCATCATGTTTTCCTCTCCTGGCTTCTGTGAGAGAGACACTTCTTGTGCCAACTTTTAGTCTGCTTGAATATCTGAGCTCAGGGGCTTCCTGAAAAACGCTTGTGTCCGCAGTCACGGATTGGTGCCCGTTTAGTGACCCCCTTACCACTGGAGCAATGTCCCCTTGCGCCACTTTGTCCTGTCAGTAAACTACAGTCCTGTTTTAGTGGAGCAACTTGGTGTAAACACACCGCCTCTGAGCCCACTTTCAATGCTCTCCCTGTGGTATATCAAGACTAAATTGTTTTTCCACATTCTCTCTGAGCTATTGTTTGTGAAGGTCTTCCCCTTTGGTGCCCTGGCATAGTTGGGTTTGAATGCCCCTAGTTGCCTATTACATGGGCACTAGATCAAAGCTGGTATTGTTTAGTGGGCATTTGTTTGCCTCACTTTTGGGAATAGAGTCTTTTCTATCCTGGTGAGGGCAAGGCTTGTTCAGGTCAAAGGGGCAGAAAAGGGACAATGTGTTTCTTTTACTGGGGAAAAACTTCTCATGTATTAAAAATAAAGCTCTCTCAAGGAAATTAAAAGGCTTGTTCTGATTGCATTCTAGTTTAAAATGTCTTGCGTGTTTTAATGTTTTTTAATTTTAGGATTATTTCAAGCTTTTGCATTGCTTATCTGTACAAGTGATATATCTCTCATGGATTTTGTATTGCAGGTTCCTGGTGCGCAGGACTTGGTTGACTTTTCACCAGTGTATCGCTGTTTACACATCTACTCTGTTTTGGTAAGTCCTCATATTTACCTTTTGCAATCCATTTATATCAGGTTTGGTTTATCTTTTTTTATTAGGGATGTGATCTGTATGTTGGACCACATGCTTGTATTGTGTTACCCACAATCTTGACTGATACTCAGAGAACATTCCATGTGTAACAAAGTGTGCATGAAAATGTGTTTGTGTGTGAGACAATGTGCCGTTTTGTGTGTTTGTGAATTTATTCAACTTAAAAGTATTAATGGTGCACTCTAAAAACAATCATGCAGAAACAGAAGCCCTTATGTACCGATGTCAGTGTAAAAATGCATTATTCACAGTCGGGTATGATTAATTTAGTCTGTGAGTCAGAATGTCCAATTAAAAGGAAATTCGAGTTAATGCGAGTAATATTTTGCTGGTCATATGATCATGAATTAAACAAATTTTGCAATCCTTCCAATGTTAAGACAAAAATGTTTTAGTAGCATCTCTGACAGAAGCAGAAATGGCACGAGTTCGAATCGATTCAATGCACTCATGAATGTGCACCCAGCAACATGTATAAATAAAGTGTGCATACACACTAGAGAAAGCTCTGATGGATCATTTGATTGACAGGAATGTGTAAGCTCTGTTTGGAGGGTGTGGAAAGAGCCTTGTTGATTTAAATTTAAGCGGGCATACAGCAAAACAAATTTTAAGACCGTACATCTGGACCACCCCACTAAGGTTATAATTGATCAGTGGTTTCAGTGGATGCACCATCCCAATTGAAATCAATGCCTTCTCAGCATTCTATGATGCAGCATTTAGTCTTATGTGTGGTCGCACTAAAGCAGCTTTTTCTCCAAGACTGATGTCACTAGAGTCTCATGTATTTTTCACTCATATTTAAAAAAAAAATACTGTTCTGCTATTACTAATTATTTCTGATTAAAAATTTAGCAACAAACAAAGAATATACTGAGTGTACATTTAAATGGGTGATGTCATGAGGAAGCAAATTTTCCTTGATATTTTGACATATAAAAGGTCTTTCTACCATAAAAACATACTGTATATTTCAGAACTCAAAACTTAATCCCCATAACTATCTTAAGACAATATCTTATGTGCCTAAGACTTTTGCACAGTACTGTACTTCTGAAATGTCACGTAGAATCTAAACGGGTTACAACAGTTGCCTGAAAATGGCTCAACTCAAATTTGTCAATGGAAATTTCCCTATAGTTTACCAGTAAGTTCTCCCCCCAAAAGTACCCTGCATTGCTTCCTGCACAAACAAATATTGCATTTGAAGCACCCACATACAATGAAAAAAACTTTTCTTATTTATTTTATTTAGCTATTAACTTGCCATTAATGGATTCAAGACTGCTTGTTGTAGATATATGTGCATTTGTGAAAATTTGAGTATGTACGTGTTTGTTTTCTGAGTGTACATGCTGACAGCTCTTCATGGACTCACTTGAATTCTGTTGAGGCAATGGAAGGTCACTTTATGACCCAATGGCTTGTAAGTTTCTTGTGTGAGAAGATGGAATGTTATACAATAGTCTTTGTGATGGAAGCTAGTGAGAATGGCACGCAGGGGATGTGGGCAAAGAGGAAACATTTCAAGTTCACATTATGCCTATTTGATCGGGCCAAAGCCACTCTGGAGACCAGGTCTGGGAGGCATCTCAGAACAAGAGTTGTTTGAAAGTGAGTGGGACCGGTGAAGTCATGGAAGAGACAAACACAAACACAGTATTTAAGTTATGCAGGCAAGTGACGTTGATATCCCATGCTCAGTGACAGAGAGAAGGGAAAGAAAGCAAACAAATGAGAAGAGTGTGTTGCTATCACTGATAAGTGAGTTGATGTGTTTCTTTTTAAGGAGGAATGTTCAAGTTTTTATGTTTCCTTCCCCTGGTGCTCATGGTGACCCCTGAGTCACCACAGGCCCTGGGAAATCACAAAATACAAAAACAACATAATTGCAATATATATGACCCTGTAGGACGGTGTTTTTTCCCCTAATGGTGAGCACACAACGGTGAGCACACAATTATTCACACAAACACATGCTTTCATATCGCAGATCCTTCCTATTCAGCCATAAATTTAGAGTCCTGAACGCCCCCACAGGAAGGAAGTTGTTATGGTTGTTGTATTTATATGGCGATTGTCCTTTGTATGACATCACTCCAGATAATTTAAACAAACTTCATGTAAACAATTTTAAATACTACTGTAAAGAGAGAGAGAGAGGTGGAGAGATAATCATTCATCCAACATATAGGAGAAATGGCAAAATATATTTTAACCCTTTGTGAGCATTTGGTTGTATTTACACTGACATTTGCTTTAAAGGATGATTTATATATATATCAATTAAAAAAAATAAAAATAAAATTTTGTCAATCAGAGGAACCATCGTTTCAGCCAAACAGCCATTGTTGCCAAGTTGTTTTGACATATTTAATGTTGGGATGTGCGAGACTAGTCAACTAAACAACATTGATGCTGCTAGTCGACACTGGAATAACTAGCCTATATTTTTCCCCAGGTGGGTCTGTAATAGTGTATTAGCATTAGAGTAAAAGTGTCAATATCATAAAATAGCAGGGTCCGAGTAATAGAGGGAAAAATATGTATTTTTAAAGTCATAATCGGGGATTAAAGTCATGATTTGAGTGAAAGTGAATAAAATACACAGTTGTAGCACCTCTTGTGTTCATTACACTTGAAAACTGCAGTGAATTGAACTTGGAGACAGTTTTGCAAAAATGTATCTAGAGTCATGGTTTCACTATGAGACCAGGTTGTATTTTCCCATCGAGTGGGTTTTTCAAGTGCAGGATTATGGCCTACCGTCTTTCACTAGACTATATTTAGGGGCCAAGCACCGAAGGTGCGGAGGCACCTATTGTATCTGTTCCGGTTCTTATTAGGGGCCAAGCACCGAAGGTGCGGAGGCACCTATTGTGTCTGTTCCGGTTCTTATTATTAGGGGCCAAGCACCGAAGGTGCGGAGGCACCTATTGTGTCTGTTCCGGTTCTTATTAGGGGCCAAGCACCGAAGGTGCGGAGGCACCTATTGTGTCTGTTCCGGTTCTTATTAGGGGCCAAGCACCGAAGGTGCGGAGGCACCTATTGTGTCTGTTCAGGTTCTTATTATTATTCTTCTTCTTCCGACTGGGCGTCTATGGCAGCCCATAGAAGCGTATGCGGGAAAGTTGTAACGGTTTGACATTCTGATAGAGGACAGTCCCAACATCAAATTGACCAATTTTGGTGTCTCTAACTCATTCCCTCTAGCGCCACCACCTGTCCAAAGTTTCAAAAATATTATGCTAATAACTTTTGAACCGTAAGGCCTATCAACAAAATTCTTTTTTCCTCTGATTCCTGAGCTCATGACGATTCGATTGCACCCTATGACGTCATTTTCCGTCATAAAAAATTTTCCGCCATTTTGAATTGTCCAAAAAACCTACTTTTGCGAACTCGTCCTAGACGGTTTGTCCGATTTTCACCAAAATTGCACCACATCATCTTCAAGCAGTGCCAACAAAAAGTTATGGAAATCAAGTTGATTCGTCAAACCGTTCTCGAAAAACGCACAATCAAATTTTACGTAGAGCTTGCAAAAACAAACGTAAGTCTGTATCTCCGCAACGCTTAATTGTATTCAGACCAAACTTGGTACATGTCATCACAAGCATGACCTGAGGCTACATGCTGCCTTTCGGCGCAGCGCCACCTACTGGTCCGGAGATACAGAAAATAGATATTTTTGTTTATAACTTCTGAACGGTTTGTCCAAAAATCATAAAAGTGGTCTTGTTACATTCAGGGCATCATGCCGAGTCGACTGATATCCAATTTTCTCAGATCAGCCATTTTGGCTGTCGGCCAATTTGAATTAAGTGCTAAAATGCTGTATTTTTTGAACGCATGAATGAATTGTTACAAAACTCGGTATGGGTCATCAGTAGGATGCCCTGAAGGAGCCAGAGAAGTTTCGAAACAGCGCCACCTAGTGGTAAAATTACATTTTTAAATGCTTATAACTCTGGCTGGGGTTGACTTATTTTCACGGGAGTCATTTTATTAGATTCCTGAATCCTTGCCGAGTCCAACGATACCAGACTTGCCAGGTTTCGGCATATGGTTTGTGCAGCGTTGTAATTTAGCGCTTAAAAAACATTTGCGAATATCTTCGAAACCGCTTGTCCGATCGAGACGAAACCACCATCAGATGTTTGGAAACAGGTCGCTGGCAACATGCCAATGCCCAAATCTCAAAATATTGATAGTAAGGGGTAGTAAAATCCAATCAAAATCACGTGTCAGTTATTTTTGACCTGTTTTTTCACATAAATGTCTATAACTCCGAAGCAAATTGAGATATTTTCACCAAAATTGACACACACATGTATGAGCTCACTCAGAGGACACATATGGAAATTGTGGTATTGTGCCACTTGGTGGCGCTATAAAAGAACAAAACATGAAATTACCATTGACTTAAATACAGTATTGTGATAAAAATGCTATACTTAACGAATGCATTGGTGTAACATTTTGAAACTCAGAATGTGCCATCAGCAGCATGTCCTGAAGGTACTCAAAATATTTTGAGACAGCGCCACCTTTTGGTCAAAAGTTATAACTAAATGTCCCAAAATGCTAATAACATTTGTATAAATTTACCTATTGTAATCACACTGTTCTCAATTGATTCTTTGGGTTTTGCCAAAAACATAGATAACATTTTTCCCATAATCAGCCAAACTTCCTGTCCGCCATCTTGATTTTCATTCAATGCCTACTTTTTCAAACTCCTCCTAGACTGTTAGGGTTATGGTTTTCACCAAAATCAAATCGTATCATCTCCAGAACATGCCAACTACAATTTATGGATTTTGTGACGATAGACAAAACTGTTTTTGTAAACTGCCAGATCAAAGCTTACGCATGCTGCCAAAATTACCATTCAGGCTTTATCTCTGCATTGCCTTGATATATTGACACCAAACTTTATATGTCTCATTGTCACCTCACTCTGACCACACCACATACATTTCATAACTGCACCACCTATTTGTCAAAAGTGATAATTAAATCATATTTTTAGTTAATGTATGATGTTTCATCCATTTGCCTAAATTCATCTTTACATGTCTTTAATTGCTACTTGCTGCAGTTGGTCTGACCATTCCAGCCATGTTGGCATGTCTTGTCATCTTCTTTGCGCTTGGCCCCGGTAATGGCTGCTTTGCAGCTATATTTATTATTCTTCTTCTTCCGACTGGGCGTCTATGGCAGCCCATAGAAGCGTATGCGGGAAAGTTGTAACGGTTTGACATTCTGATAGAGGACAGTCCCAACATCAAATACAATAATTTTGGTGTCTCTAACTCATTCCCTGTAGCGCCACCACCTGTCCAAAGTTTCAAAAATATTATGCTAATAACTTTTGAACCGTAAGGCCTATCAACAAAATTCTTTTTCCTCTGATTCCTGAGCTCATGACGATTCGATTGCACCATATGACTTCATTTTCCGTCATAAAAATATGTCCGCCATTTTGAATTGTCCAAAAAACCTACTTTTGCGAACTCGTCCTAGACGGCTTGTCCGATTTTCACCAAAATTGCACCAGATCATCTTCAAGCAGTGCCGACAAAAAGTTATGGAATTCAAGTTGATTCGTCAAACCGTTTCGATAAACGCACAAACAAATTTTAAGTAGCACTTGCAAAAACAAACGTAAGGCTGTATCTAAGCAACGCTTAATTGTATTCAGACCAAACTTGGTACATGTCATCACAAGCATGACCTGAGGCTACATGCTGCGTTTCGGTGCAGCGCCACCTACTTGTCCGGAGATACAAAAAATGGCTATTTTTGTTTATAACTTATGAACGGTTTGTCCAAAAATCATAAACCGCATCAACTGCACCACCTATTTGTCGAAAGTGATAATCAATTAAATCATATTTTTAGTTAATGTATATGATTTTTCATCCATTTGCCTAAATTCATCTTTACATGTCTTTAAGTGCTACTTGCTGCAGTTGGACTGACCATTCCAGCCATGTTGGCATGTCTTGTCATCATCTTTGCGCTTGGCCCCGGTAATGGCTGCTTGCAGCTATATTTACAAGTTAATTTTGCTAATCAGATATTACTGCTCTGAGGAAGGAGTCTAGAAAATGACTTTTAGGCTAGGTATTTTTTTATTATTTTAATTTTTTCCCTGCTAATCAAGAATATTTCCAATGATGTGCCGACTGCTTAACTGGTTAAACTTCTTTTATTCTGTGTGACCTTTTCCAGCAGAATATAGTGTCGGATTTAGCTGTTGGAATAGATTAAGTAGTCCTATTTTAAATGGGTCGCATACTTTTTTTGAGTGTTTTTGGAATTGACTGTTTATTATTTTTTAAGACTAGTCATCTAGTCAATTCCAAAATTTACATTTAAATATCAGTGAAATTAGTCGTTCCCCACATGTCTAGTTTAATGTTAGAACTGAGACATTGTATTTTTTAATTTTTTTTATTAGTGTTGTCATTTATGTGCATCAAAATAGTTATACATAGAAATAAACATTCATCTGCATGTTTTTACTACTACATTTCAATAAATGAATTATGGCACAGGGAGACTTCCATGAACATTTTTGATTGATATTGTAAGGGTTGAATCGATTCGTTGAAACTTAAACTTACCAACTCTAGTGCCATTTCTGCTTCTGTCAGAGATGCTACTAAAACATTTTTGACTTAACATTCTCATTCTCGCAGGTCACGAGACAAGGAAGGATTGCAAAATTTGTTTAATTACATGGCCTTTTGGAAAATGAATGGGCAAATGAAAAGTATATTAAAAGGGGAAGCAGGTTAGATTGGAGTTAGGCAGGCAGAGGCGCTATGGGGGTTCACCCGGGTTTACCATCATACCAATGGTTCACGACCTCGCCATGGTGTCCCTTGGTAATTTTGTGTGTTTGTGTGTGAGTGAGGTGGTATGGCCCAGGTGCCTGGAACTATAACATTGGAGCTGCTGCAGGGAGGCAGGAAGTTAAACTGTGGTAGGAAAGCCAAGCCGAGGGCGAGGGACTAAAGAACACAGGACAGGAAAGAGGTCAGAGTGCCATTTACAGTACACCGTACAGCATGCTCTAACGATTTTAAATTAAAGTTTGGTTGCAAACATGACATGTAGACAATGAATGGGTATTTGTTCCTTCACACTGCTATCAAACAATTGTGACCTTTTTATGAAGATCATTATAATAAAGTTTAAAGGAAAAGAGAGGAAAAAAGATCCCTCTGGAGCGGAGAGTAGGAAAAGAGAACAGCAGACAGCAGCAGCATAGCAAAAGAGAAAAAAGGAGTAATTGTTGGCCTTAGGTCATGAATGTACAACATTTGTTTTTATTGGGGGCCAAATGCAGAAAAAAATAAGGTGTTGTGGGCCGCATCACTGTAATAATAATAAAAAAGTAAATAAGATTGAATCTGCACCCGGCTGAGGCACAGTCCATCGTGCGGACGCTCGTCCCTCTCATGCGCGCTTGCCGCAGCTGAATTATAACATGATGGCTTGCAACTTATTGAATCATAATATATGCGTCACTGTGCATTTCTGAGCATGAAAAAAATTGGCAATATGCAGCTTTATTAATAAGAGTTTTTTTTTTGTGTGGTAAAGATGGATTGAAATGAACAGAAAGATGAGAGAGGAAGTCTTCGCCCCATTATTTACCGCAACAAATGTGCATCCACTAGTGCGTTCTCTTTACCGTCGCCACCAGCTTCATGCACTGTCAGAGATTTACAGGAGTTTAGAATATGGAATGCAGAATATGAATTTCATATATTTTATCAATAGAGGGCCAAATTAGGGCTGCACCTAACGCTCATTTTTTTTTAATCGATTAATATAACGATGATTTTCTTGAATTTTACATTTAATTTATTTTGTTGTTGGATTACTAAATGTACATTTACTTTAATTTTATTTTGGAGTGATTTTAAGTAAGAACTTGTTCAATTCGAGTAAAAGGAAAGTGCAATCTATGGCGCTGCCCTTTTTAATTATTCCATTGTGACGCACCGACGCATGTTATGCAAATCAACCTATTTCTGTAATCGATGACGTCGATGAATCGTCCCAGCCCTAGGCCAAATTCTTTTCTATTTCTAAAATCTCTCAGATGGCCTGCGGGCCAGAGTTTGGACACCCCTGCCTTTGGTGTTAAAGGTATGATCTCACTGCCTCACTGTCTCAGCTTAGTCAAATCAGTTCATATTGTTCTTGCATTTATCTTTATTTCAGTATGACTTCATCTTTAATGAGTGCAGCTTGTAGTTAATCTGACTTCTTTCTCCAGAAACTCTGACAGTCTTCCTGCTCTGTTTTTGAGTGACTGAGCCAGGAGTCATGAATACAATGAGCCAGTGTGGTAGAGGTTGTAGATCAAGTGTAGACATTGAGTTTTAAAGGTGCTACCGTGCCAGAGATGAAAGACTGGCTCATGATCTGCCCTCTTATTTCAGTTTGCTCTATCTCTCTCTTCATTTCTCTTTTGCTATCTTTTCCATTTTGGACCCAATTCATTAGGATTTTTGGGTAGTTCACATATATAGGTAGTTGGCAAACACACTTAACTTTTTTCAACATCAAGATGTTTATGAAAAAACAATATCCTGTAACTAGTGACAATTTCTTTTTCACCAATGATGTGATTATTTTTTATTTTTAATTTTTTTAAAGTACAAATATTCCATGTAGTCTCAATTAATATGAGGTCAAACTGCATGCCAGTGCTTGCATGACTATCATTATGACTAGTTGACTAGTCATTCAATGGTTTTTCCAGTAAAAAGACTTGGCTCAATTCTTAACCACTATTGTACGGTGCATTGTTGAGACTAATTAGCTTGTAACGACTGTATCGCTGAGACATACTGTAGATGTGTAGGTCTTGGCAAAATTAAAGAAATAGAGTATATGGAATGAAAGTTATAGAATGCAGTGCATGGGAGAAGGGAAAGGTGCCCTTTGTTTGTGCCAAAGTGTATTTGTATTGAAAAAAAAATTAAATAAAATAAAAAAATAACGAAATAAAAATCTTTTAATATTGATGGCACAATTAGGGCGAAAAGAAAAGTTTGTTATGATTTAACATTTTTATAAAAAAGCGGTGAAGGTGATTTTATTTATTTATTTATTTTTGTACCTGTTGCTTTGCTAAATATAAGTCAACTTGAACTTCAAGTGCTTTTGGAGGAAGTAGAAAATCATGAACAACAGCTATTCTCAAAGTTTAAAAATACTGTCTGCTGACTAGAAAACATTCTCGTCAGATATCACTCAAAAAATAAATGCAGCAAAAAAAAATAAATGGAAGTCTGTAGTTCCAAGCTCACAATTTGTAATGCTGTTTGTGAATGTTTGTTGGAACTATGGTTTCGGGAAATGCCAAATCGTGGCACTATATTAGTAATGATGGAACTTGCAACCATAGAATCGACTAGTCTGCAATGTTTACCTTAAGTAAAGGACTGTATTTATACTTCAATATGTCTCACAGCCTGCTGAAGAATATTTACCACACTTAGCTAAGTACAGTTAGTATGTACAATCCCTACTGCATGAATAATAATAATAATAATAATAATAATAATAATAGTAATAAAACATTTTGAAAAAAACTAAAAAATTCCTTTTCTGGTTCTGTTCCCCTAAAAACCCTAAAACTCCTTCAGCTTAAATAACCCTACCTTCCTCCTGTTGGTACTCTGAACAAAGCATTGTCAGTTGTTCTTCAGTCTCTTGAAAGTTCAGGTTGGAGTTATGATCAATGTAAACACAGGCTGGTGGTGATGGGCCAGCTGCTGCAGAAACGGCAGAAAACGAGAAAAGCAGAACAGGCCTCCATCATACTTCTCCAGCCCAGAGAACCACACCCAAACTCCAGCCATCCAACACCACTCTATCCATCACTCTGTTTCAACAGAGTTCTGGAGATCTGAGGCACTAGATGTGCTTAAGGCATTTGTGGAAGGAAGTTCAGTTCAGACTTTCTAGTTATGGATTGTTTTATGATAGTTGATGTTGGCACTGTTCTCCTTGATAAGTGAATAGTGGATGTAACGGCAGTTTTATTTTGACTGTTTGGGTTAAGGAACATCTGTAAGAGATGGAGCGTTTGGATACGATTAACTGAATTTTGACTGAAGGGTGGTAGAGCTGTTCATCTCAATCTTAGTAACCACATAAAAGCATGTATAGCCAATGAGATGAACACTCACAGATGCACACAATGTACACTCCCTTTACACAAAGTAAAAGCACACTTCTTTTCTCTTTAGGGCAGCATTTACCAAATAGGCAAACTAGGCAGGCATTTCAGAAGTGTATATTTAAAAAACTTGTAGTTGAACAGCCATTGATTTTCTGTGTCTGTGTTTTGTTGGGTGCTACTCACAAAGCGACTGTGGCTTTTACACAAAGAAATTAAAAATTTTGACATAAAGTGGCCTAAAAAATATTGTTTTCATCATGGAGCAGGTCATTTTCTTGTGGTGGCTGCAAGATCCCATGCAATACATGCATTGAACCACGAATAACATGCACAAATTTTGCCAGGATTACATCCAAGATTGTGTTTATTTTGGTGTTTAGTTTTAGGGATGTTCCAGGGTGGGCGACTAATCGACTAGGCGTCTAGTCAATTAGTCGACTAGTGTTTTTGGGTGATGATATCTTGCTGTGCTTAACAGTGAATAACAGTCAGAATGGTAAAATCCTCTGCAAGATGTTTAGTCTCTTTAATGCTTAAGGTGGAGTTCTTTTATGCACCATTGTTACAGGCAACAAGGCAGCGCATCAACAATACATGTCAAGATGATCATTGTCGGATGTTTCATTTTCTGCTGTGAGTGATGTTTCAATATTTGTGAGATGTTGTAGAGAGATTAAAGTCTTTCACTGATTCTGTCTGACACAGAAATTGTTTAAACTGCTGGAATTTGGTAAGTTGTATCCCCACAATCTTACAGTTATGCGCTTTTGAATGCGGAGCGAGGATTGCCCTCATGCACTCTGGTTACATTGAAGCATGTCATTCTGCATTCAGGATTCTGTTTTGTGCTGCTCTGTATTGGAGCCTTTCTTATTTTTTTACATTTTTTACTTGGATAGTTTTGTGCAATAAGATTTTATAATTATTTTGCCTATTTATTTGTTGAAAATCCTTTAGTTACCACGTGGAGGTGCTGCGCTTAGCATCTGAATATTCCTCTGAAATGCATTTGATCAGGGTCATGTGAATATAACAGAGCATAATAATACATGGGTTCCTTAACACCGACTAGTCGTTCAGACAATCCTCTGACTAGTCAATTATTAAAATGTGTAGTTTTGCACATCCCTGTTTAGTATGAGATGGAGAAAAGACATTTGAAACCTTAGCAAAAAAAAGTGTAAAATGCCAGCAGTTAAAAAACAAACATGCATCCACACCAAAAGGTGTCAATATAAACTTTTACTTTTAACTTTTAAGGTGTAGGAGTCATTGTGCTCGCTGTGATTTTTTTTTTTTTTTTAAATTTTTATTTTTTTATTTTTTGCAGTTTTTCAGAAGAATTTGCTCTCCTTGTTTTTGTTCTTTTTCCCCCTATTCTTTTCTTCCCATTTCATACATCCTTGTGGTCCTAAATGCATTTTTCAAAATCTGAAATTCAAATCTGAATCTGGAAACCTTCCCTGCTGTTATTATAGGTTTAAGGCTATTTTGAAGTAATTTGAAATTTGTATAATGCTTTTCCATTTTTCTTCCTTAATTCGTATATCTCAAACCTTATTCTTCCACACACATAATTACATCTGGGTGGTCCATGGGTGGTATAGCACAGTGGTTAAAATCTGGGCTGGTAACTGAAAGTTTGCAGGTTTAAACCCCTCAGGAGACAATCCCCATTGTTCCCTTAGTCAAGAATCTATTACAATAAGTATGCTGTAAAAACAAAGTCTTAAAGTAGTGGACTACAGTTCATTTGCAAAACTTAGTGACCTGCACACTTAGACACCATTTTACGGAATTACAGTTGTGCTCCCAACACGAACGTTGTTCCAAAACATAGACAACGTACAATGTAAAAAAAAATCTGCTTTTTACTTTATAAGGTATTTGTTAATCACCGTATTAACTACAGAAGGGCACATGATGACTTGAATTTCATCAATAGTGGCTCTTCCAGGAGAAATGACCATATAGAGACAGTGATCAACATCACTCACACAAACACTAAACACCATCAGGGTAACGCATATGAGATTTAAATAATGCAGTAAACATGAACTAAATTACATCAAATATAACACAGAACACCCCAGTGTATGTAACTGTTATTAAAAATATGATGAAACATAACTATTCCCTTAAATTATAATGAAATGTAATGGGTCACGCCGGGAATTCTGGGAACGCCCGATTACGTTTTATTTATTTTTTTACTGTAATTTTAACAATAATTTACTGTAAAAAGTACATGTACTCTCTTGTTAAACATATTTTAAGTTTTACCATAATTATACAGGAAAATCAGAATTTTTACATCTTCATTTTATTGTTAAAACTACTGTATTGTCTTTTAAAATATAATAAAACTTTTTACTGTATATTTTACAGTTAATATTCATCAGTCAATTAACATTTTATTTTTGTAGCATTTTTACAGTATTTTACTGTTAAAATGACAGACATTTTTTCAGTGTAATGCTTACTTCAAAGATAGCTAGGGATGCACTGCTAAAAAAAAAATAATTCAATGCCGATTCCAAGATCCAATTATTTAGAACGACATCTGCTGACGATATCGATAGTTGCTTTTTTTCCTGCTTATTTTTAGTTCTACCTTCTTTAAAATCACAGATAATTAATTACACAACTTAAATTTTTTTTTTAAATAAATGAATTCTCCATGTGTCTTTCATATTTCTTCTATATATCATCTCAGTTATAAACAAGACACTGGAACAAAACTCTACTTAACATTATTAACTCATATAAACTCATGATCATATTTCTTGCTGTGTTGAGCTGTAGGTGAGTAGTCCATTAGTATTAAAAGATTTAAAGGTAGTTCGAGCTGTGCAATGCTTACTAATCGGAACTCTGCTGTCATTGTTTCCCAATTCAAAGTAATTCCACACATGTGACATTTTCTTTCACGTACAGTATGAGTTATAGGCTAATTGTCCATGGCAGTTTTTAAACAATTGGCCAATGTCTGATAGTGCAGATAATTGCTTTTAATGGCCAATTGGCCAATGCTTGTCCTTCCAACGAGGTCTGTGAAAATATAAATATATATGTGTGTGTGTATGTGTGTGTATATGTGTGTCATTAAGTACACATAAATATTGATAAATCAGTTTCATAAAAATATAGTGTTTGTACAACATCTGTGTGGAATGTTTTATGCTTACTAGAATATTGAGTCATTCGCTTAGCAATGGCAAATTCTATTGTTATTGAGTTGTCGCTGCCGGTATAGGCAGTAAATGGCGAGGCAGATCACTTGAGTGTATTATCATGCTTTATTATCTTAATATAAGAGGAGGCATGGTTGTCCTGCTGTGAAAATATTTATTCAGATTCAGTGACTGGAAGTAGTGATTAAGCCCTACTAAAATGGCACTGTTTTCTTTACTTCTGTGCAAGTCTATCTTTATCCTGTGTCTGTCACTGTGTTGTTTTCTGTACTCTGTCCTGGTGGGGTAATATGTACATGTGTTTCTGTCATGCCCTCATAGACTTTGATAAGTGTGTGGGAGTTCAGAGGTGGACGGGAATTGCACTCTGGGAAAAGGATCAAGTCTTTAAGCGCTGAATGAGTGCCTTTGTTTTTAGGCCACAAGGCTCCACGGCACTGTGGTCTGAGTTATGCTTTAAGATTAGGAAAGAGAGAAACTGATATGCTCTTATTTGAAGTTTGGCTTGGCCTCTACAAGCGGTTATCTGTTTTCCTGTGTCAGTTGGAGATAGAGAACAACTGCTTCTCTCCGGACATCTTAAGCTTTCTCTTCTACATTACAAGGCTTGAATGACGCTCATCAGGTTTTATCACCATAGTTACAGCCTCATTTTCACTTAGGTGCTTAAATGTGTATCTGCTTTACCCAGGGCTCCCGGGACACGTTTGAGAACTACTACAGGAAGCAGCGGCGGAAACAGGCCCGACTAGTGCTGCAGCCTCACTCTAACATGGTATGCCCTCACGTTGCCTGAGCATATGTCTGTCTGTTTGTCTGTCTCTGTGTCTCTGTACCCTCTGAGCACCCCAAATCACCAACATCACCTTAAATAAACTCTTATGAGCGTTAAGGTAAGCCAAGAGCTTGACACAGCGTGTCCCACACATATATGTCACATAACAATATGCGGTTATAGTTATTACTTTGATTTAACAACATACAAGTTTGTCCTTGAAAAAGTAGTGCTTTAGGAAAAGAATAAAAATAACAAAGCTGTATAAAAAAACCCTTGTATTGTTAATTGAGCATTCATCCCTTAAAATTCTTCTGGGGACATACCTCTATTGTAGAGTTGTTCATATATAGTTTTCTTTGGCTTTCATTAATTGGAAAAGGATATGAAATCATTTTTCCAATTAAAATATAGCTCCACAGTTCAACAATTGAGTTTTTCAAAAAAGTAATTTCTGTACACATAACCTTAATGTTTATTACAAAATCAGAGTATATGTTAAAGTGTTGAAGTAATTTTTTGTTGAAATAAAGCTAATGTATGTTTAAACATGCAATGTTTGATTTTGACATACCAGAATATGACCAGTAATATGACTAATAATATGAGAAGCGATAACATTCTTTTAAAGTAATGGTTCATTCTGAAGCAAATGAAAAATTGTTTTGTGGAATATTTTTGGTGTAAATCTATCAGAAGTTGTTGATGGTTCCATAAAAATCTCAGAAAACACAAAAGACCTGTAATAGTAGATTGCTTATTTGACTGCTGTTCATAAAATCTCCTTCCCTTGTGTGGTCTCCAGCATGAAACGTTAGAAGGGTACAGGCGCTACTTCAATCAAATTGTCGGGTAAGTTCAGCATGCATTTTGTTTTGAATGGCAAAATTAACTAAAAATCAATTATACATGCTTATAGGTCCGTTTTAATAGAGGAAAGAATTAGAATTCAGAACAGCTGAATTCTTTTCTGGCTCAGACCTTCCCATTATCCAAACGCTCCCCTTTTTCCAGCCCCTCCTCTTTCTCCATCCCAGTACTGCTGAAAAACTCTCTAAACCTTAAAATTTATGATTTTGGGGATGTAGAGTGACAGATGAGTGTTATTCAGAGTGTCTGGATGGGAAAATTGTGAAGGCTGGTGTCTGAAATAGAGGCTTTTACAAACTTCCTAAGTGGTACAAGAATGGATCAGGGCTCTTCAACAATGGGATATCTGAGATTTTTGTTGGGAATGCTGCTGGGCTGCTTGTTTGTGCTGGAAAAGCTCATTGTGCCTATTTGGGATATTATTGACCACGATATATGTTTTCTTATGAAGCATTTTCTTGTATGTTTTTCAGTTTTTTTGTAGTGGAGGATCATGTCTTGCACACCACACAGGGTCTGGTAAACAGGGCTTATTTGGAGGAGTTGTGGGAGCTGGCACTGTCTAAGACCATTGCAGCCTTGCGCACCCATTCAGTATGTCTGCACTCTATACACTCTACATGCACTGACAAACACGAGTCATAAGCAGGGTACTGTCCATTTCTTAGTAATAGTTAAACACTGGAAAACATGTGAAAATTGTTGGATCAATTGTTTGTCTCTTAAGACTTATTTGAGAATGAATTGGATGTATTTATTTAATTTGACAGCCACGTTGAGATATATGCCGCATAAAATATTTTTTTCTACCGTTTTTACCAGTAAATCTCCTTCCTCTGGTTTTGTTCTAATGTGTCACTGGCTCTTGTCTCTCTGTAGTCTTATTGCACTGACCCAGATCTGGTTCTGGATCTGAAGAACCTTGTAGTGCTCTTTGCAGACACACTGCAGGTGAGTTGGGATAGTGCCAGGCCGTTAGGACCTCTGTTGTGTTCTCATTCATATGAATGATAGCAAGAACTGTTTGATCAGACCCCAGAGATGGCGTCTTTTTAGCTTTAGTCCAAGAAAGACAATGTGAGATCCTCTACTGAGATTTTTTATCATCCTACTTCCAATCTCTCTCTTCCTCTCTGTAGGGTTATGGATTTCCAGTAAACCAGCTGTTTGACATGTTGCTGGAGATGAGGGATCAATATGGGGAAATCCTGTTGAAAAAGTGGAATCAGTCCTTCAGGTGCTTTCCATCTGACTGTTTTTTTTTCTATTTTATAATTTTCTTTCTATCTGTTTTCATCATCACTATCCTCAGTTTTTCAGTTGAGTAAAAGGATATTCAAATAAGAATAATGACAAGTTGGTTGTCGCCTTATGGCCAGGCCCAAACAGAGTCTGTGTGCACAGAGCTCTGCAGAAAGTTCTGTAGATTTCTGTGGAATTGGAACAACCTTCATTCAAAAAGTTCTTCACATCCCCTGCCACTTACGTGTTCATTTATTAAACATTTTTGATATTTTGATAATGCTTTCACCTTCCACTAAGAGTGTAATACTCTTAGCTCTATTTACCATATTTTCATGTTTAAATTCACTCTTAAGAATTCAATTCAGATTTTGTCACAATCATTAGAACAGAAAATGTGAAAGTCTGCAGATTCAGTCTGGGCCTGCTTATGACCCTTGAGAAATTTATACTGAAGGAATTACAGTAATAGGTTTATGCTGAAATGTAAGGAGTGTTCTACTCAAATCAGATTACATTTGTTCTATGGAACAAAACAATACTTGGTAACCAATGTAAATATATGAACTTTTGGTTGGAACTCCTTAGAGAGTTTTTCGAATGAATATCCATTTTTATTTTATTTATTTAATTGTTTTATTGAAATCCATTTCCATATTTTAGTAAACTGATACTTAGTACCCTGGGATTCGTTGTTCCAGAGGCTGAGGATGGCTGGATGAACAGCTGAAGGACAGGGAAACATAATCAGGCCAAACCATCTAAAATCACAGATCAAATTAACCCCAAAAGATTAAACCATATCGCTTGAAGGACAAACATTTTTTTTTTTTTTTTTTTTTATTGTGATGGGATTCCTTTAAGGAGCATTTAATATAACTTTAAAATGGCTAAATGGCAGTTTGTTGTTGGGGAAAATTCTTTCACACTCCTTGGAGGCAGATAGTTACGACTTGGACTGAATCATGAGAGCAGATAAGATGGAAAGGTTGGTGTAAACTTGTTGGAGTCTCTGTTGATCTCTGTTAGAGATACACAACTCAGTCTATGAAGGATTTTTATATTTAAATATACTGCTGTTACGCGATTTAATGACCTGTTCATCTGTGAAGTTAGTTCATTTCAATCAATTCTTTTCTCATTAAACAACAGTGACATGACAGCCATTTTATTCTTGATTAGGCAAATCTTGGATCAGGACAACTACAGCCCCATCCCTGTGGCTTCCTCAGAGGAGTACCAGCAAATCACAGGCCAATTCCCCTTCCAGGATGCAGAACTCAACAAGGTCAGTATTAAGCACATAAGAAAGCTTTTATCTCAAAAAATTTCTCGCAGGTTCCCCCAGTTCGATCCTTCAGTCCGAACTGCAGTCCACGAAGCCACAATTATCTCTCGCTGTTCAAGAAGTTAATTACTAACATGCACATCCGCTGAGGCACATCAACTAAACAATTTAATTTCTCCCATTAACGTCAACAAGACCTGCTGTCCAATTCTGCTATTGTAATCAGAGGATGTTACCTATTTTGGTGTTGCTTACAGCTGTTTTTTTTTTCTTTGGACCATAGTTGGGGTACTCTTTATATTTAATTTGAAGCAAATGAAAAACTTAGAAGTCGGTTGAATAGATTGTACTGTTGTGGTCCTTGATGTAGATCTTTCAGTTAACAAAAATATATTTCTCAAAACATTTCAACTAGGCAATAAAACTAAAAAAGTAAAAGATCGATCTTGGGATTTAAGAATCAATATTGAGATTGTTCAAATATAGGTGCGTTGGAAAATAAATATTTTTACACAACTCTACTAATGAACAAAACAATGTATGCATAATATATCTGCAGCCATATCAGTATCAGCCAATAAATGTTAATTTCAAAGTTATCGATTCTCAGTCCGATAAGAAAATGTGGCCGACATATTTCATGCACATGCTACTCGCCATGTGGGTATTGATTGGTGCCTTCTGGCTTTGATTTAGAGGATCGTACTGGATCTGAGTTAACACTCCATTATACAGTATGTATTTATGTCACATGCATTTTGTTTCTTTATTATATTTGAATGTTTAAGCATATTGTTGTGTTTACAGTGAGTGTGAGACTTGTTTGCATTCCTTAATTTGGTCTTTTCACAGGTCTGAATCAAGTGCAATGCACTGTATATATAAAAGTAGCTCACTCATCAAATTAATTTTAAATTGTACAGTCATTATGCTTTTTTAAATAAAAGGAAGTTGGCCATAGGAATGTAAAACTTATTTTTTAGCTGATTCAAAGTAGGCTACATTTGGTAAATTAATTAAAGGTTTTAGATGTTATTTGCAGGTTCCTTGTTTTCTGCAATTAATCCACTTTACATGATTGATTTCATAAGTGCTCCAGGATATGGCTTTACAAGTGAGCCTTTTGTTTCGGTAATCAGACTCACAAAATGTAGATCTAGATTTATCAGCAAATATATCAGTTATTGGCCTCAAAATCAACTGAATTATCATATTGGGCAAACTTTCCATATTGGTGCATCCCTAAACAAAACACATTATCCCTTTATTACATGTAACTTGGTGAATTTACTGTAATAAATCTTCCTTTTAACAGATGTCTTTTCCGAAGAAGCTGCCATTTTCTGAATTTGTGCCAAAAGTATACTCTCAACTCAAAGAATTCATCTATGCCTGTTTGAAATACTCAGAGGACTTGCACCTTAGGTAAGAGTGCACACTGACTTTAGACTGTTTTACACCAGCATATATAATCCTGATGTTCTCAAAGGCAAATAATGCTGCCCAAATGGCAGCATTCATATATATTTTTAAATGGCTTTTTACCTTTAATTTTTCAGTTATGAAATCCCTAATTTCCTATATCCCCCAGAGTAGCTGCTGAACTTCAGAGAGGAAGTTCCATCGGCACCAAACAATTTCTGTGTGTTTTCTTAATTAATTGCATGCTTAGTGCTAGTGGGTGTTATTTCAATGAATTTCTCTGTGTGTTGACTGATCTCTGGTCAGTTTATGAGTTCTAAGAATTACTGATGAGGTTGCCAGATGCTGTGAACTGTTTTGTATAGCATAGCCTGAATTCCCAGTCTGCAGACTGTTGGACAGAGTAAACGGCCCTGTGAAATGTCGCTTTGGTATGATCTCCCATTGTGATATTTTCAGAAGGCCAGTCTGAAAATGCAAATGTGACAGCACTTTTTCTGCTGCTGCTCCAAGTCTGTGGAATGGTCTACCATTTTCAGTGAGGTTTTTGACCTCAGTCAAGATGTTTAAATCTTGTCTTAAGGTTTAAACATCTCGCTAGCACTCGTTAGCTTATCCAATGCAATGTGTTTCATAATTATTTATAATATGTTCTTTTTTAGTATTGTATGTATATTTGATTTTATAGTTGTATGTTTTATCTTTATCTTGATTGTACAGAACTTTGGTACACATAATTTTTTCTTAAAGTGCTCTATATATAAATTTGATTTGATTGATTGATTGATTGATTGATTGAGTGTCATATATTACACTGTATGTATGCTGGCTAAGTATTAAGCAGGGGAAGTCTCTCTTTTTTCGGGACCTCTACCAAGACTTTGTCAACAAACTGCCTTCTCACATCCACTAATCATGTCCTGTGTGGTTTTCGGAACGTGGCCGATCCCCACACCTGAGTGTTAGTTAAAATTTAAAAGTAAACATTTGACCCCTTTTGGCTTTGCTCAGAGTAGCCTTTGCCTCATACTGTTGGATCCAAGGACTCTGGAACCAGCCAATATCCTCAATATACACAGCTAACTTAAGAATACTGTCAAATAAAGGCCTGACTGGCTAGATTTTAAGTATTTGACATATTTGCAAAAATAAATCCTTATTAGCACAAGTGTGATTGAGTGAGAGGGAAAGAGGCAGCCAGATGGCATTTAAACCAGAAGTCTCAGATGACAGGATGCTGGATTTGTATGTAGTGTATGTATAGAAGGGTGTGGGGGAAAAACCTGTTGCTATAGGAAACGAAAACCTATGATTGACACACCAAAGGAGCAAAGGAACAGCTCTGCATACTACCCAGACTAGTCTACCGGAGGCAATTAGTCTTTGTGGACTCTCTTCACTAATATTGAGATGAGATGTGGTCGGAGTGGGAGGAAAGGGGCTCAAGTCCATGTGCAGGTGCTTGGAGACCAGATGTCAGGAATGTCTTCCACAGAATGTCCAGTGAACTTTAATCTGCCTTCATAGGAGCTTCTTTACAAAAACTCATTTATGGTCAAAATCAGCCAGCTAACCTTCAGTTACCTTTGAAATAAGATTAGCTTTTCTTTTTTTTGATGGTTTAACAGGTAGGCCTATTATCAGTTTTGCCCCTAGATGGTTTAATGCTCTGTACTGAGCCATGTCTATGTTTCTTTCTTATTCTACTTTGTTTATATGTTTACACACACACACACACACACACACACACACACACACACACACACACACACACACACAAACAAGCATTGGCGCAGCTACCATTATGAGGACTCTCCATAGACATAATGATTTTAACACGAACTATAGATTATATCCCCTAACCGTACCCCTAAACCTAACCCTCACAAAAAAACTTAACAAACATTGTTTAGTATGTTTTTTTTTTATTTTTTTTAAGCGATTTGAATTATGGGGACACTAGAAATTTCCTCCATAAATCACATTTATAGCATAATACCCTTGTAATTACCCGTTTGTAACCTAAACAAAATTCCTCGTAAACCACCCAAACCTGCCCACACACACACACCATGAATTGTGAATGGATATATCAAAGAAAACGCCAGTAAACCATCTGTTTAATCAAACTACATTTGTTGTCTCTTTTGTGGCCCCCTCCCTCATTAAGATGAGGAATAGCCAGGGGCCTTTGGATTCTTCCAGACACTGCAAGTCTCCAAATAGCGTTTCACAAAAGACCAATGCCAGCATTGTTGTATTGCAGTTGCTTAGTAGATCCCCCAGTCTTCACTCTCTCTGGGACACATTGTTGTAGTGTTCCTTCACAAAATTAAAGCTATGTAGCTGTCCTTCGCATAATTCGTAAATTGATGAGATTAACCTAACTTTGCCTCTATATAATTGGAAAATTCAAGTTCACAAAATTAAATCCATAATGAAGCTCAAAATATCACACTGATAAAAAAAAAAGAAACTACCATGAGTTTGAAGTTTGACAGTTGGTGCCAATATAATGTTTTTTAAGCAAGTAGTCATGTAGTTTGACCTATTTGACCTGGACCGATTGAATAGCACAGTTATTTGTCCTCGACTCCCTCTGCTCCATTCGGCTTTTCTCTCGCCAAGTCAGCAGAGAAAGCTCACAGACATTTTTCCCCCCACTGAGGAGAGTAACGTTTTTCAAATTCTTCTTCTGCTTTTCTCAACACAATAAGAGACTATTTAGTAATTTGGAAGGAATGTGTTTGTTGCCTAGATTGAAGGGGAAAGCTATTGCACCCCTGGGCCTTGGCACACATTGACTGTCATGTTTGAGGCTTATTGTCCCTTTCTTTCTTTTTACACTTTTTAATTATTTGTGAACCGATATGTGGGCTGGGGGCTGGGCAGAAGAAGATGCATTTGCAGTCGTTCTAACGAGCATGGGATGACTGGCCGACAAAATTAGCTCTCTTATACTCCACACCCCCATCGTTTTTTAATAAGAGAGAAAAGAAGCAAATACCCCCCTTTAACCTTATGTTGATTTTAATAATGTATTTGTGTGTGTTTGTTCTCTGTTTTTTGGAACATGAAAACCAGAGGATGTTGTTGGGCCCTGATGAGCTGTGTATAATTCCACCCATAGTGTGTTTGTGTCCATCTTGCTGTGTTTCTGTTTTTTGGTTTAACTTTGTCTCTCAGGGGAGGTGGGGTAATAAACCTGAGATTAGAGCACAGTGATGAGGAGTAAGGCGTGGCCGGGGCATAAGGATGGATGCCTTGTGCTGAGTTACACCAATCAGCTGGGAGGGGGATAAAGAGGGGCCGGAGACGCCAGTTCGAGAGAGAGAGAGATGCACGCAGCCGCTAAATGTTTGCGTTCCGCGTGTTGGGCTGAAAAGCCAATGGAGTGAGAGAGCACACATAGCTGTGTTATGTTGTCTAATTAAAAGTCTTTGTGATTGTTCACCCGGTTCCTGCTTCCTCTTCACGATAAGCAAGAGACCTTTTTGCAACAAGCACATATGACACTCTGTGCTTCAAATAGTTGCTTATGTAAATATGGCCCACAAAAATATCTTGTTTGTGATTCTGCTGTCCACATGTTGAAACACTGAGTGCTGCATGCTAACCTCTCTGAGTTGGAACAAGACCAGTAGCACAAAATGCATGTACCAAAAAGATTAGAATTCAAAATGTGAATCTTTATATCATCACACATCAAGGACAGATGGAATTTATTTTCATGACAGTAATGTGATGTTGGCATAGAATGACACCATAAACTTGAAGCTGAAGTGTGCTATTTCTTATTAACTAACATCACCAAACAGAATTGCAGAAATAACCACTGTTGTCAAACAGATTTCTGAAAACTCCCCCATATTCCATTGGTTATACAAAAAGATTGTATCGCCCCAAACTCACGCCACTGGTCAGGACAATGTTGCTTTTGAATGGTCACTCAAACAAACAGAGCCACAGTGTTGCACTTTTAGGTGAAATCATCCTAGACATGGCTTACTTATAGGTCACTATGCATATTAAGCTGGGAAATGATAAAGAGTTGTAATATCAAAATAATTGCATGCATCATCTTTAACAGAGGGACAGTTGCTTTGGAGCAATCTGGGGTTAAGTGCCATGCTCAAGGGCACAGTAGTGGCACATGGTTTACTTCTTGCAGGGGAAGTTATCTTTCAGATACCAGCCAATAAAAAATAATGAACAGTGCAAGTGTAATTTATACGTTATGGAAGAGCTGTTGCCACCTTTGACATTGAGGTGACTTGTTCCCCCAAATATTTAGGTTCCTTCACCCCCTTTCCTGTTCATGGAATTGCATCATAGACATAAATGTTATATTATGGAATTTCTAATAAGATAAATTCTCATGTTCAGCTCCACAGAAATTGATGATATGATCCGGAAGTCCACAAATCTGCTGCTAACTCGAACCCTCAGCCACTGCCTACAATACGCCATCAAGAAGAAGAATGTAGGACTGACTGAAGTGAGAATCTCTGTTTTTATTTGTAATTTTTTTGTATGTGTTTTTGGATCTCATAAATGCCACAGTGTTAATCCAGTCTCTGTGGAGACTGGATTAACTGAAATTTGTATGCTAGCTGCATTGAAATTTTTATCTTGAATAGTCTGATCTCAGCATTACTACTGTGTATTAGTGTGTTACTATACACCATTCTTTGTCTCTAAGTGCCATTCCTTCTCTCACCTGGGAAACAGACTCTCCACACCTCTTTAATACACCCCATTCCTGCTTTCCTGGCTGAATGCGTTTCTCAGTTTTTTTGCTCTGCTGGTGTTGAGATGGGTGCTTGAAGCTTACAGCCAGTACTGTTTATAACCACCCAGCTCCAGATGTTTGGAGTTCAGATGGGTGCCGCTGATGAGAGAGAGAAACAATTAGAGGAAAAATTAGAAAATAAGAGAGAAAAAAGGGTTCAGTGTAGATTTGTAAAGAAGAAAAGGCTTTATTCTGGTTTCAGTTAAGCTTAATCTCACTGCTACAGTACCTTTACACACATACATCAGATCAAATATCAGGCTCTTTCACCCTGCTCCGGATCTGGCAGAGGTGCGGAAGTGACCCGGGCTCTGCACCGGGCTTCCCTCTCTGCACGATGCACCGTAGCTGGAGAGAAGGAGGGAAGACGGGCTCCAAGTTATAAGTCTGGGCTCAATTACCACCATTGTGCCTCAGTGGCTTGCTGCTGACAGCCCTGCCCTGCCTGTGGACCTTGAACTTTGCACCAGACCAACTAACTGAACGTTGAGCAGCTCCAGGTCTGCTTTCCACAGACAGACCCTCTCTGTACCTTTAAACTTCACCTTTACTTCCTCTCCGTACCCTTTCCCCTTAAGAATTGCTCCCACTTGGCGCTTTTGCCTGCTTATTTTACTCATACCTCCAGAAAATGTTGCCCAATGCATTTCTTTTCTTGGTGAGGAGTTTTTTTTCTGAATGGCAAGAGTTGTTGGGTACATTAGCTACATTGCTACTGAAAGGCAGGCCCTATTAGATATATATCTGTATCTGCATGAAACTTATATGAAAGTGATATAGCTAACATGGATGTTGCTGGATCACCATCCTTTGTGAAACAACATTCTTGCCAACCAATCAAAGCCCTAAATTGAATCCTAAGGGGCCAACATATTTTTGCACATAAAAAAGCTAGACGTAGTGCAACAAATGGAACAGAACACATGTATCTTGAATCAAATGTTAAAGTTGAAGTTCTTTGTATATTTACACAGCATCCAAAAAATTTTGCGTTTCTGAGTGAGACACTAAAAAACCAGCAAAAAGACGTCCATTAAGCATGTCTTTAAAAAAAATTACAAATTAAAAAAATTTGAAAACAATGTAGACAGATAAAAAAAAAACGCATAAGCCCTTAACACGCCCTTAACCCTACCTTAAAATTTTGAGGGCAATGGTTAGTAGACAGGAATGTTTTCGAGACCCTAAACCTAATCCTATCTCCAAAAGATAAGGTAAGTAAATTGTTTGATAGGAATTTTCCAGAAACATCAAAGGATGTTGATCCAGGATTGCACTGTATCATTCAGAACTGATTTGAAATTGCATTTGGTTCCCAAAGTTGGTTCAAATCATCATAAACACCACTCATCTGGAGCATTCCTGTCACTACCTGGAGGAGTTCATCTCCAACATAACAAATGTGCCTCCTGACACCATTAATGCCACCAAACTCTACGGAACCTCCACCTTCAAGGTACGAAACTGCAGCTAGTGGCATCATTCCCACCACTGGATTGTTTTCATTATTATCAGTATGCACTGTCATTATCAGCACACTAAACTACATATTGTTTAACATTGTGTGACCTCTTTTCTATTGTACATGATGCTAGAAGCTTGATGCATTGCATTTAGTTGGTACAACTGCGAATTGCTGCCACAAAGTGAAAAAATCACAACGAATCAAAACATATTTAATGTTAAGTATATAATTTGCAGAGGGAGATGTTGGACCAATGAAATCGCTGTGGGCATGACTATCCAGCACAACACAAGAATAAAATAAAAATAGAAACAAAGCAACCCACTAAATGTCTTTTTGGAGGCGTTATCAAATCATACCTCTTTGCCATTCTTGGCTTCTCTCTCTGTCCATATAGGATGCAAGGCATGCTGCTGAAGAGGAGATCTACACTAACCTGAATCTAAAAATTGATCAGTTTCTGCAGCTGGCTGATTATGATTGGATGGCGGCACAGGGAGGTGGGCAGGCCAGCGATTACCTTAGTGATCTCATCGCTTTCCTTTGCAGCACATTTGCAGTTTTCACACATCTGCCTGTAAGTGTTTCATAAATAAATATTTTGCAAATCATAATTTCATGTACACAACATGCTCTGACTGAACCTGTGGTCTCCCCAATTGGTTATTTATCTGTTTATGAAAGACTATCATTGTTAGTCATTCACTGTGATGTTCCAAATGGCTTGTGTCCATCGACTCCATTGCTTTAAAGGAGATTATGCTTACAGCACACTTGAAATTTGAGGAAAAAGCTAAGTGGGGTCATTGCAGTAAGAGGATTTGTGCGCTCTGGGCTTCCAAGCCTCTACGGCTCAGCTGACATGGAGTTAAAGAGATCCAGTGGCATGACCTTAGGTTGCAGCTCTGGTAATGGAGGTTTATGGCCCTGGCACAGCCTGGCCCTGACCCCCTGACCTGTGGGATTTCTGATAAGAAAAGCATTTCAGAATTGTCCCTCCCATGGGCCTCAGCCAAACACATTCTAGTGTCTACATGACTGGCTGTAATTGTCTGTGATCCTGGGCTGGTGGCAGTAATTCTGCTTCCTGAGCCGCACCTCACTTCTGTAATCTCTTAAATTCCTCAGTACACATTCGCTTGGTTTACATCAAGAGAAGTACGGCCCTGTTCAGCCTATTGGAAAACAGCTCTCATATTGTTGGCTAGACTTCACCGAAAGGAGGCAATATTTGTATGACACCAGGTCAGGTAACGGTCAGGCTAAATGTCTCACTTTCACCATCTACACACACACACACACACACACACACACACGCACAAATCCAAACCACACGTGCACCATCAAACAATCTAATATTCTTATAGATCTTGAACTTACATTATTGTGCTTGCATATTCCAGCTCTGCGTGTGAACATAATCCATACGGTTTCTCTCAGCCCAATTCTTACAACCTCACTGCGTCCCCTAGTTCACACTTCTGATTGTTTTCAGGAGAGGTCAAGAACTGTCCACTCTGCTTGAGTTGAGTTTGTTTATATGTATGGACGTTAGGGAGCCTGTCGTCTTGTCACATAACATTATGAGTTCACAGCCAAAAACTCTGATAATGACTCTAAAGCCACAGTCCCATCAATCATGCTTGCTCGCTGGCCTTTCCCAGCCCAACCCAAACCATATGTGACACTCAGAGGGAATTTCAGTGTCAATCGTAAACGTTTTGGCCAAATTGACATGGGAGAGCATACAAAGAGTGTAGTTGTTTTAATCCTGGTGAGTCATAAACTGGACCTTTTTACCTAAAAGTTGTCTCTGTCTGTCCTCCATAGGGAAATGCTATACAGCACGCCACGCTACCGGTGAGTATGGTTGTAGTGTGGTCTAACTGCAGGTGTTACCTTGGCCAATTCTTGTGACAATAGAATATTGCCACATGCTGCCTGGTGTACATATGACCCACTCAGCTGGCTCGATGCAACCACTCTTTATGGAATAGTTCACACAAAATAGAAAATTCTGTTTCACCCATATGCTGTTCCAAACAACTTTCTGTTCTTCTGTGTAACACAGAAATAGCTGATTGTCTCGTGTGTTTCCCACACAATGTAGGTGAATGGGATGGGCGCAACAAGGCATCATACTTGTAATCCATACAACTCATGTCTATATTGTTCGTCTTCTGAAGCACAAGTCATATGGACTACTTTTGTGGCACTTTAATTATGTTTTTTTGTTGTTGTCCTGTTTGGAGATTGATAGCGTCCGTCCCCATTCACTTTTATTTTATGGAAAATTGCAGTGTATCCATTCTGTCATTTTGTGTTCATGGAAGAAAGAAAGTCATATCTGTTTGTACAACATGAAAGCGAAGACATGATTTTCATTTTTGGCGATCTGCTTCTTTACTGCTTGTTATGGGCAACAGAAGCTATAACAGTTGTTATCAGGTAGGTTGATAATTGCATTTGCTTGCAGACTTTTATCTAAGAATTCACCCTATACTTGACAATTATTTTGTGTGCTCTGCACCACTAACGTTAGTTTTGTTATAGACTTAGCCACAAGAAAAACAAGCCTCTTAACATACATTAATAGACGTTTGCATGAAACCCCCTTAAACGTGGTAGAGTGACTGTGTAACGACAACTTAAACATCACGTGGCAAGTATGTTAAGGAGTGTATTAAACACAAGGGTCACTCATATTGCTTAAGAACATCGGGAGGAACACATTAAAAGGTACTTTGATTTGTTGAAGAATGTTATCTGAAGTCTTGGGCAGCAAAGTGGAAAAAATATATCGCTACACATGAGAACTATGTGGCACTTAACAGGCACCAGTCTGGATTTGAGGTTTCACAAAATCTAACAGGACTGGCACAAGCAAACTCCCACTCAAAAGCACACTTTTGAAATCTTGTGTCACCTCTTTCCTAAGATGTTAAATGAAAAGACAAGTTTCTTTTGATTGACTGTTAAATTAAGGTCTAATTTCAAAGCATTGGCACGCCACTTAGAAGTAGTAAAAGTTATTAGAGCGTTTTTACACCATAACACACTGTTCCTACGTACCATGGTGGTCTGTTTATTGACACTTTGCCAGACATTTTGAGAGTGCTTTGCCATTCAGTCTGATCCATAAATACTTTGTGTGCAAGCTCACTGCTAGATCTCTGCATCACACTAGCCCTTCATTAGTGAGAGTATGCTGGTTAGGTGCTCTGAATATATTACAGCATATTTTTCTTATGCAATTTGGAGGTGACTTAATTTCAAATTCTTGATAGTTACTGAGTAAATGTATGCATTGAGTTGTACTTGGGGCTAACTGGATTACAGTGACAACGTTTCAGAGATGTGGACTCGAGTTAGAGACTCGGACTCGACTCGCACTTGAGTTGCCTTTTACAGACTCCAGACTCGACCTAAAATGAAAGAAAACGACTCAGTTGTTTTGACCTTAACTATTAATATCTTAAAGGAACAATTTGTGTTTTATTTGTATGGTTTTCTTACATCTGCGTCACATTTCTCTGTGTGTCATGATCGATCGGACCCTTATCATAGAATTTGATTATGTATTTCCACGTAAAGCCTGAATTGTGATAAGAGTCCCATGAAACATGGTGGCACCCACAAGGCCATATGTGTTCATATTTGGTTGTGCCCTCAGAAGCAGAAACTTCAGGAAGAACACATTCTCAGAGGTTAGTCACATTAATTTACAGACAAAGCTAGCTAAAACTGTACTGTTGCAAACATTATGCAGTGTAGCTACTGGCTCATTATTATTGCCAATTTAAACCTAGCGCTTCATTTTATCAAAGTTTTCGTTGTATATATTCTCTCTCTCTCTCTCTCTCTCTCTCTCTCTCTCTCTCTCTCTCTCTATCTCTCTGTATGTGTGTGTGAGAGAGAGAGAGAGAGATAGAGCGAGAGATTTGTCCCATATTTTAGCGTCTTGCAATCAGCACGCATACAGTTGTTTGTACAGCTGGTAAATTTTTGTCAAAATTATACCTAATGATATCGCAATGCATATGTCATATTGCATTGTGTGTGCACGTTCTGAGCCTTGTTGAACTGACCATGAGAAAAGCAGCAGCACCTTTATTCCAAAAATCAGTACAGGATAAGTTAATTAAGTCTTTGAAATCATTAAATAAAATGAAATAAATAAAATAAAAATTTACAAGTTCAGGTAGAATCCTGTTAGTATCCCAGATTTTTCAAAGATCATACATTTGTAATTAAAAAAAATAAAAAAATAACAGAAGATGTAACGTTTAGTGACTTGAGACTCTACTCGGACTCGTGATGAAAGACTCGAGACTTGACTCGGACTCCAGTATTTTAGACTCCAGATTTGACTTGAACTTTAGCTTAAAGACTTCAGACTTGACTCGGACTTCAAATGAAAGACCCACGAACATCTCTGCCACATTGACATGCACGTAAGAAAAGGTTTATGGGTTGTCAATCGATTAAAACTTTTAATCAAATTAATTACATGGGGTCCCAATCAATTAATTGCATATACAAATATTTGCTGAGAAAGCCCCTCATATAACAATAACTCAATATATAATGATTATACATGTTTATATCAATATATAATTATACATAGTTATCATTAAATATTTAAAAATATTATTTATATATATATATATATATATATATATATATATATATATATATATATATATATATATATATATATATATATATATATATATATATGCGCAGTATGCATTACATTCCTGTAGCAGAAGTGTTAATCATTGATAAGACAAAAAGTGGCTTTAGAATACAATGTATTGTTTACTACCATATTATTGATCATAAGTCAATCATTGGCGTACAGTTCACAGCAATCCATTTCACAAGTGAATTTGTCAATCAGTTGGAGATTTATTATGAGGGCTTGTTTAAGGACTCGTCAATTTCAACAAGCATCACACATGCTTGTGTAGCGTCTTGCGTGTGTTGCGTCATAAACAAATCTTTTAGGTCACTGTGTCAAGTTAAATTATAGTTTAATACTCAATCTTTAAACACATCTTGATCCCTTAGATCGCATTTGCGCTCCTTTGAGTGTTTTGAACGCAAGAAAGTAACGCATGTTTGTGGTGTTCTGCCTTCTGAAGTGTTTTTCTTCACTGTATAAACTGCATGTTGCTCATACAGCTGAATTTTCACTTACTGCCCTCTGGAGTAAACCGGTAGTACTACAAGTTTGCATTTCTCAGGAATCTTCCTTATTACGGTCCGGGGGCATGCAATTAATGGCGTTAATTTTTTTAACGCGTTATTATTGTAAAATTATTCGCACTGAATTAACGCGTTAAATTGACAGCCCTAATAGATAGATTGATATATTCAGTACTGTGCACAAGTTTTAGGCACTTGTGAAAAATGTTGCATAGTGAGGATTTCTTCAAAAATAATGCCATAAATATTTTTTTTTTTCAATTAACATCATCCAAAGTCCAGTAAACATAAAAAAAGCTAAATCAATATTCGGTGTGACCACTTTTGCCTTCAAAACAGCACCAATTCTCCTAGGGACACCTGAACGCAATTTTTCTTGGTTGATGGCAGATAGGACGTTCCAAGTGCTCCCTGTTCTTCTATTCTAATCTTTTCTATTTGCAGAAGGAATATTTGGGAGTCTAATGTATATTACCTATTGACACACTAAAGCTGAAGATATGAATAACCATCTTAAGACAAATGTTTTTGTTTAACATCTTATATAAACAGATCAGCCACAGCATTAAAACCACCTGCCTAATGTTGTGTAGGTCCCCCTCGTGCCGCCAATAAGCGCCAACCTGCATCTCAGATTAACATTCAGAGGTGATGTTCATCTCACCACAATTGTACAGAGCGGTTATCTGAGTTACTGTAGACTTTGTCAGTTCAAACCATCTGGCCATTCTCTGTTGCTCTTTCATCAACAAGACATTTCTGTCCACAGAACTGCCACAGATGTTTTTGTTTTTGGCATCATTCAGAGTAAATTCTAGAGATTGTTGTGTGTGAAAATCCCTGAAGATCAGCAGTTACAGAAATACTCAAACCAGCCCGTCTGGCACCAACAATCATCCTTGCGATTATCTAATCAACCAATCGTGTTGCAGTAGTGTATAAAATCATGCAGATATGGTCAGGAGTTTCAGTTAATGTTCACATCAACCATCAGAATGGGGGAAAAAATGCATCTCAGTGATTTGGATCGTGGCATGAATTGTGCATTGAAATGACCAATGAAAAGATGTTTAATCAGGCTGTCTGTTTAACAAGTATCTTGTAAGATTGTTTATGAGAAAAATTGTTTTTCTATGAAAAAGGTTTTTTGAAGATACGTGTTTTTCATCAGACAGCGACGATATATACATTTAAAATTATTTTTGAGCTGTTTCCATCGCTTTGTGATTGTCCAAGAGAGAGATGGATTACATCGGCGCTCGTTTGCTCTTCCTTGCGTTCCCGGATGCCATTGTCGAATTTTGCCACCTGAATTTCTCAACCCGTATTCAACAACCTGAATATTGAGACCTGAATTTCACGACCTGAAATCCATCTCGCGAATAATAAAAACTTGAATTTCACAACCTGAATTTTTTTTTAGGTGAATTCACACAAAATATTTACAAATATTTAAAATGAACTGCAAACTTTTTAGCTAACATCAAATTATACACAAAATATACCATATATAAATGTGTTGGGCACTTCATTCAGGAGTGGGTTTGGTTATTAGCAAAGATAATTATTAATTATTAAAATCAATAGAACACTGATTAGAATCAATGTTAGCTTTTTAATCCTTTAAATCAACAATCAAAGATTACCATCAATTATCAAATTCAACAGAATATTAATTATTATCAAAGATAATTATCAGTTATCAAAATCAATAGAATATAAATAAGGATTAATATCGTCGGGGCACATCCCTGGAATCAGGGACTAATAACCAGAAAGTATAGCAGTCTCGCTATAGGATTGTTCTCATGAGAAAGTCGATGTCTGGAGAACATTGACTTTCAAAATGAAAGCAATGAAGGCTTGAATCCGAGCACTGATATCCCCTGCCAGCACTTGACACAAGTGCATGCAGAACAATACCAAAACACTTCTCTTTAAAGTATAACACATTTTTATTAATGCAGTAATATCAATTAATAATCAGTACAATGCAGTCAATAAACTACCGACTTCCAACTACAAACGAAACGGTAACATGATTAGATATGGTAACAAATAAGCCTTTAATACATGAGAGCATGGTATGTACTGTATATGTGTGTGCGTGCGTGTGTGTGTAAGGAGGGCACAGAATGACAGACATGGATCTCGTGGAGAGTATTTCAAATGTGGACGGAGAGACCGGTTAATGGCGCCTGCCCGTTCAATGTATATCTCCGCTGGTCATTAATGGGAAGTTATCTACTCGCCAAATGTGTGTGTGTGGTTTTGAACCGGGTAACTGCTCCGAAGCCTGTTGTAGTGATCGTGGTTAAGAAGACAACTGTTAGTTTATAACTCAGATACAGTGAACGGCTCGTAATCCGTCCGCTGCGGTCATTGGTTCTTTATTGCTGGTGCTGGTCTCACCTGCGTTGGTGGAAATTCACAACAGTCCAACGTGGTTGGATGACAACACAGTGAATCTCATTTGTGGTAACTTTAATTACAGTAATACCTTAAGTATTATTAGCAGCAATGAGTGGACTCGGCGGTCCGTGAACTGTACAAGCAATAACCTTGATACACAAGAATAACACACTATAATAATCTGTCTCTGCCCAGATATAAACCTCTTACTTGAGTTGTGTGAGGTAGAATGTGTGTTTGTCTGTCATTTGACGCGTTCCGTGTGAACGGCACCTTAAAACACTGATGTAGTGAAATCTGTGTAAAATAAACATAGATGCCCCCAGCTCACATATCAGTAATCAGACAGCATAAAGGGACATTAAAAAGGAAAGCAATTTAATCATTGGGGGTTGATCTCACAATTTTCTGTGATTTAATCATGATTCAATCATTACAACTAACATAACATAAATATATTTACTTTATATTTTGTCTACAAGAACTTTCAAGAAATTGGTTAGTCATCCTTTATTTTAATTATTTTAATTGTTTAATGTACATGATAACATTTTCAAGTTGTTCAAGTTTTTTACATTTTTTTTATTTTGCAGATAGATTTAATCACACACATTTTTACAGGGATTAATCTTTGATACAAGTATGTATTGCCATACAATTGCCATACAAGGTATATGCCATAAAATCAGTGGACATGTTGAAATTACAATTTGGTAAAACTCTTTTATTTTTCATCTTATTTAATAATAGGATCAAATGGGCATATTCAATTCTTATCAAACTTTATTGGCAAGAGAAACTTAAGTGTACATTGCCAGTGCATTTATTAGACACTACATACAGATATATTGAATACTGAAGTTTAATTTTCTGCAGTTTCAAATCTCAAAACGATTACTATTATTATATTATGTGTCTTCAAAGAAACCTGGCTGCAGCTGCACACTGCGTTAATCGCGTACATTTTAAAGCGTTAAACAAAAAATACTAAACGCAGAAATTAACGCTTTCAATAACCCAACCCTAATTGAAATGTAATACTTTACAATAATAATAAAAAATAACAATAATATTTATTATATATTAATAATACACTGTATAAAAAATACAAATATTTCTTTTTTTTTTTTTTTTTTTTAATTTTTTTTTTTGTACCTTACATTGCTATGAAGTCTCAAGCGTTTATTTTGGCGAAAAACTTAAGGACTTATTTTTCTTAAGCTTCAGTGTGTAGTTGAGGTGACAACAACTTTGTGCTCCTCATTCCAAACATGGTCCACAAAAACCCAGTGTTATGGAGTTACTTTAGATTTGTTTAGTAACAAATGTGGAATTAAAGTTTATCTGGAGCGCTTTAAATATAACCGAACTCAGGGCACATCTGCTCAAATAACCACTCTGACTGTGCTGAAAACACAGTTTCATGATTCTCATGTGTGTTTCAAGTATCTGGTAATATGCTAAGCATATGCAGCTATGTATTTCAGAGTGTGCTTGAAAGTGAAACCGATTGGTCAGCAGCAAATGTCTGTAGAAACCCTGATAGGTCAGTTGAGGTGAAAATAGACTTAAAACACTTGTGATTTGGTAGCCTCAGCCCACGATGAGAACAAACAAAAATGTGTGACTTTAACTGGTTGTTATGCTTACTAGCTCACTAAAATATGGTGACCATACATCCTCTTTTTTCCACATATGTCCTCTTTATTTGGACCTGAAAAAAGCTTCTGGCTGGGATTTCAAAATTGGCTATAAATGTCCGGGATTTGGCTTTCTTCATACTGATGTGCAGTTTAGACTCTCATACATTCTGTGTATTTGTACTCCACACCAGTTTTCGTGTTCACGTGTCTTTACGTGATTATTCTGACAGAGAGCAGCAGACTAAGGGTGCATGGCTGCAGCCTCGTTAGGCTGGATATCTCGGCTGCCACGTCATTAAGCACTGTCGAAGGCCATCTCAATTGTGTGGACACTTGGAAGGCAGACACATTTCGCAACCTTCTTTGCTATATTTTGGAGGATGCATCAGGTGTATCCTTTGTGGCCTTCAATCACCCACAATCCTTTGCACATGTCCCAAATTATTTAAAAAAAGGGTGGAAAACGAGTTGCGTGACCATGGAGACGGAAAACTTTATGACACTGATTACTTTTTTCTTTCTCCAAGTTTTTGTTCACATTTGCACCAAGACAATATGTAAAAAAAATTCAAAAATGCAAGTAGTTTAGATAATACAACAAATTGGAAGATACAAAGCACCCTACAATTTAGGGTTCAGTTTTTTCATATTTGAAAGGGTTTAAATATAAATTCCAAGATCAGCATTGCAAAATGTATTATATAAAGGCTTTTTTGAGTGACTCTAGCTTTGTGAATATAACTTTTAGCAAAAATAATTAATGACATATTTCTCATTATCTGGAGTATATGGGTTTTCAAACAAAGTAAAATATCACATGGTTCTAAGTTTATGGTTCACCATGCACACTTACTAGACTCTCATTCAAGCATTGAGTGCGGAGGAGTCTAGCCTACAGCCTCAGAAAGACTAGTCTAGGAAGGACACAGCATTACTAGGCTGCAGCCTTCTGTTTGAGAAGCACCCTAAGTGTGCAGTCTTTTAAAAAAAAAATCTCTCCCTCTTTTGACCACCCGCTTGCTCTCTGTGCGCGCAGCCGCGCACTGTATGTGTGATGGCAAAATGTCACTAGAAGTGCTCTGCACTCACAATCAGACTAATAAATGACGTAATTAAAAAATTAAATGTTGACTTAGAAATGTACTGCTTATCAGGGGAAACTGATTAAAATTTTACAGCCTGTAAAGCTGGTACTTCAATGCAAAATTCAGAAAATACAAAACAAAACAGATCAGGCCATGTGAGGGGTGAAACAAGTGGATAAACATTTGTTTTTACACAGATTTACATATTTCAGATGTATGAAAATATTATACATTTTGAAAAAATATACAGTACTGTGCAAAAGTTATAGGCACTTGTGAAAAACATTCATCAAAAATAATGACAAATAGTGTTTAATTATCTCTTAACGTCATACAAAGTCCAGTAAACATAAAAAAAGCTAAATCAATATTCGGTGTGACCACCTTTGCTTTTAAAACAGCACCAATTCTCCTAGATACACATGGATACAGTTTTTCTTGTTTGTTGGCAGATTGGATGTTCCAAGTTTCTTGGAGAATTCACAATAGTTCTTCTGTCTATTTCGGCTGTCTCAATTACTTCTGTCTCTTCATGCAATCTCAGACTGACACAATGTTCAGTGGGGGGCTCTGTGGGGCCATGCCATCTGTTGCAGGGCTCCCTGTTCTTCTAATCTAATCATTTCTATTTGCAAAATTAAATAGAACAACCACAACATGGTCACCCTAACTAATCTCAATGCTTAACCAAGAGAGTAAGAAATCATGATAGGATTAATTGTGCATCCCTAGTACCCATGACTGCAGTTATTGTTCATATTTCTGGTTTAAAGTTTTATCGTCTGGCTCTTATTAAAAGCAGTGCAACAGCAAGGTGTCAAAATGTGTGTTTGGTTTATGATTTGGTTCATAGCCACTATCGCTGTTGAGACCCAGAGGTTAAAGTAAGGCCTTCCATATCAGTATCATCAAGCACCTTGTCATTGGAACAATATTTGTCATTATTTACTTAAAGCCTGATTTGTGCTGTATTGGAGCTCCAAACTCATTGGCCGTCTCGTTTTTCTCAGTGTGTTTCTGAAACGCTGGAACGATGCAGCATGGTGTCGGGAAGTTCAACATGGATTATCACCCTTCCTCCGACCAAACTGTAATAAACGTAGACAGAGATTGGCTCTCTTTGAGTGATTGCTTTCTGCTTCTCATTAGGATGTCGTGAGTGTGCATTCGTTGTTTTTGCAAACAGAGATCGGTGTGTGTTTCACAAATATGCTGGAGTGTTTGAAATATGAGCATGTTGAGAGAGCCTTCGCACTCTGTGCTGAATTTTCTCAGGGGTCTCCCGCATGTGGTGCGAGTTGGGGTTGTTTGTAGAAGTGTTATGAAGTTTCAAACATACTATAAAGAAATCTCTCTCTTGGCCCAGTGCTCAGAACCCCTTGTTCTTGCATTCCTCGTTACTCTTAATCTCTCTGTCTTGGTTTATTGTTATTAATATTTCTTTTTCTGTCTCTCTGTCTTTCTCTCTTTGTCTCAATGTGTATCTTGTGTTCTGTTTATTTTGACAGCCAATTGCTATTGAGTAGATTTTAATGAGGCCTTTGATGAGCCTTTGTTTAATTAAGGGGGCTGGAGATGAGGAGTGCAAGCTGCCTCACTCATTTCACCCTTTCCTACATCTTAAAAAAAAATTCCCTCCCTTCTCTGAGCCCCTTGGCTAATTGTTAACATCCCCCTGCCCTGAACTGTAAAACAAATGTGCTACTGTGAGAGGGGTGTGCCACACTGTGCAGAACTGTTTTTAAATCAGACCCAAAAGCGCGCACACACAATTCTTTAAACGATGACTCCCGTTGACGGGCTAATCTGTTCAGATGTACAGTACATTACTGGTTGAAGCTGGTAAATGAAAGTATCTGAGGTGCATCACTAGTTGATTTGCCTGTGATGCCTAAAAATGATGTCTAAGCAGACAGCTCGGTACGTTTTGAATGGTGTGGATATTGCAACTTTCTCATAATATGATAGATGTTGCCATTTAAGTCACAATTAAATGCATTGCAGTATCGTAATTGGATTGCAGTGAAAATGCTGCAAAAATTGCGAGATCATATTTAAACTCTTGCTTGGTTCACTTCACTTTTGTCCAGTATAATGCCTCAAAGAAGCAGCTCTGACCACACGGACAAATGTTCGATCAAAAAATATGAATGCAAGAATCTTAAGTGCTCATGCAATATATCACGAGAACAGTCTCATATATAGATAAATGATTGTACTGGTACAGCCTTAGTTTTGAGACACTGCGACTATGTTGCCCTGATCGAAAAAACTATCAAGCACACCTGATACGGTCTCCATTACAAATTCACCAAGCCTTTCTATCCACCCCGTCCTAGATCATATGAATGTTGGTTACAACTCTATCTGCCGCAAAATCAAAGTTCACCACACCAAGTTTACAAACCCTTCGGTCCAATCAGACCAAATGATTCAAGCTTGTGAGTGATTAGAAAGGCCCCAGTAGGAGACAGGTATCCGTGTGTGTTTTCATTCTGCCATGAGGAAAAGAAACAACAAACAGCCCTTATTACTTTGGCCTCTGTGATTTATTATGGCTATTAAACATACAGAGACGGAAGGCCGGAAAACAAGCGTGTTTATTTTTTAATCACTGCAGTGTAATGCATGTACTCTAATCATCTGTAATCGCCTAGTTAGGCCTCATAGTCCTTCAGCCAGATTAGTGGCTGACTGAGTATGACCGCAATGTGTGCTTGTATGTGTATCTAAGAGAAAAAGAGAGAGCTGGAGGGACAATGTGGCATATTAGCAAAATCGCTGCCTTTTCTACTTTGTTTGTTAAGCCTTGTTCTGCACACCTATGATGTTGAATTGTCTCAGCCCTGGATCTCAAAACATATGAATCTGTTTTCTTTTCCTCTGTGGCTCTTTTGTTTTCCACTTATTTATATCCATCCATGTGCTCTGTAGATTAATACATGTGCCACAAACAGTAGTTCAGAGGCTTGTGGTGTTGGATTTAGAGCAAATGCACAGGGGACCCGACCCCAATCAGGACACACTCCTACTTCTCCGTACTTCTCTTTTGAAAAAATAAATAAATAAATTGTATTCGGTGCTGTAAGCAATTTTAGTCATTCTGGAACTTTAACCAGACTTAGACACTCACACAGACATACTTGGAGACCCCCCCGTCCCTTAATAGCTGAAGGGTGTGATATTACATGCCACATATTTTAATGATATCTGATAGGTAATAAAGGCGTTTTCTGCATGTCATGTAATAAAAAAACAAAACAAAACACTTATTGACCGTTTGAGTGAGATTCCAAACTGCATGGGACAAAAAGTGTACTTTGATACAATACCTCAATTCACAGGAAGTGGAAAGTGAAATGGACCCTTTTTACAGACTGTGATGTGTTTCCGCCTTATTTAACAATGTAAATATATCAAACTTTTCATATTACAAATAAATTATTTTGTGGAAATGTATAACATTATACTTTGCATTACAGTACCCTGGTATTAGTTTAAAAAAATAGTTACCACAGATGCGATGATATTTATAATACAGCTGCTGAGAAAGTGACAGGTAAATTTGCCATCTCTCTTCTGACAGACATAATCCATCGCTCTCTATTTTTTTCCTTAATTTGGAAAGTTGTGGAAATGTAATATTGCCATTTTTCTTTTGATGTTGGAGAAAATGGGTCAACAAAAAAATTTATTTGGTGTGATTTCCCATTCTTTCCCATTCACCTCAATGGAAGTTTGCCCTGCATTAGTTTACTTCCACGTTCCAAAACACAGAAATGTGAAAGGGTTCATTTACCCACCGGTAACTTGTTATCTCCTCAGGTCTACTCAATGAAACTTGGTGAAAAGGAGTTGACAGTTTCTATTTTGTCAATTGAAATTAACTTTCAAAAGCTAAGTGCGTTGGGAGCAGTGAACACTGCAAAGGAACAATGTGAATCAGAACACAGCTTGTACTATATTCACAGAAGCTTTTGGCCAAGTGACTTTCCCAACCATATGGCCAACAAATGTTGTAGTGACACCCATCCTCTAGCCATCGCCCTATGATTCCTTGTGAGAATTGCTATATGACGTAGCTTTCACAACCTATACAGTGGACCTAATGTATGAGTGTTAAGAAAGAAGGCACAAGCACTTCTTTCTTATAAACATTTCACAAAAATAAGTTGAATTGATAAAACACTGGATGTATGGGGAATTCACTAAGAATTAATTGCACCTGGTAAATTGCTGTGCATTTGCACATACAGTCTGTGCTGGTTTGGCTAAAGGAATCATGTAGATCAAGTGATGGCCCAAACATGCACACAAAATCTGTGCTGAATGCAATTTGCATGGTGCATTCAATGTACTTGCAGACCGGATCTGACTGCTATATTGTGGAGGATGCAGCGGACCACAGTGATCTGCTCACTGCCGAACTGCACAGTACTGTATCAGTCCACTGCTGAGATTCATACATCTGAATATCATCTCTTTAAGGCCCAGTTCACAGTGCCCCAACAAACTTGTGTCTAGTTGTTCACCTTTGAAGAAGATGCCTTACAAGGAAGAGGTTGCAGATGAAGCCAACCATGTGCAGTTTCATTTTAAATATATATTCTGCTCGATTAATGAAATATGTTTAGCATGTATTTAATGTGACATTAGGCTATAACTTATTCGTTCTGTCGAAGGAGAGCAATCAAGTGCCAAAAATAATTTACACATGAGATTGTTCACATGAGAAAGTTCAGTGTTTGCATTTAAAAAATAAATAAATAAAAAAATTATTTTCATGCGAGTGAGGAGTGCTTCTCCGTTTGCATCTTGAAATACTAATATATCAAAATACTAACATATCATATCATTTCTTTTCTTTATTTGTTTTAACACGTTTGATACAAAAATCATGATCTACTCCTCTACCAATGCAGTTGCGCCCGTGCATATTTTTTATGAGATGGCAGGGTTGCTTAACTCATTGTCATGACTGTGGTTCATGATGAAGTCAGAGTTTGCGTCAGAGTTTGTTGGAAAATCATACCGGACTGATCAAACATTCAAGACTCGTCAAACGCTGAAATCAGATGTCAACAAATGACAACAAGTTGAACACACTGATCTGACAAAACCCAACTGCTGGATGTTTGTTTGTTGGGGCAGTGAGAATTGGCCTTACATGCTGAAAGTGCACTTGACTACACCACACATCTGAATATATGCTAGTTATAGCACTCGTCTCCATCATTTGATTTCTTCTCATTCCCCTGCTGTGGGTTGACACAGCACCAACTATAGTAATACCGCTCTGTTGTATTTGTTAACTGCAGACAGAGGCTGAACCTGTGTATTCTTATGTTACTTTTTTTGTGATGTGTGATTTCTGATATACAAAATAGTGCAATTTTCATACTTTTGTACCAAAGAGGGCATTTTTTAGTTATCTGCCCATAGAAAGAAAGGAAATAACACTTTCTTTCTCTCCCTCACTCACTCTCTCATGAATTTACTGTGTATTCTTCCTCATCTCACTAGATTTATTGCCCAAGTGTTTCCAATGTTCAGTAAGTCCTCTTGTATAATGGTGTTTTGTTTTTATTTTTTGTCGCCATCAGATAAAAATCCCACATAGACGCTTGGCCCTTCAGTCTGCTGTTTTCTTTCAGGTTTAGTGTCATATTAATAGCTTTGGATCTCTCCCGAAGTATTAGCCTGATTGTCAGGAAAACGCTGGATGGCAGACATGGGCTTATTTGAGGTTTGGAGCTTGAATAGTGCGTGTTTCTGCATGTGTGATTATCAATGCGTGTCGATGTATTTAAATGTCCAAAAGAGTGCTGCTCAACTGTATGTTTGAGAGATGGCATGTAAGCATGGACTTGTGTGGTTGTAAACTCAGTACACAGACCATAAACGTTTCCTGTGTGTGTCCATGGAGTCCACATTAGAGACTACAATGCAGCAGTCCCTGCCAAATAAGATAATGGAAGGAGATGCATTTTGACGGGGGAAAAATGAGAGGAAGATAAAAACATCAAAACATGAAAACATTTAAAAAATGTCCAAAGTTTGACTACCCTCTGGTGATGATTAGATGGAGAGGAGTCAAATACAAAAAAGACCCAGAATTCAACCATATAATTTTTTTTAACATCTCTTTCTTTTTCTCTTTATAGGGGAAAGTGGCTCAGACAGCATGTATGTCAGCTTGTAAACACCTTTCCACTTCCCTGCTGCAGCTGCTTTTGGAGGCTGATGTCAGGCAAGTGTCTATGGGAGCCCTGCAGCAGTTCAACGTGGATGTCAGAGAATGTGAGAGTGAGTTTGGCCTTTCTCAAGTTTGCATAAGCTCTAAATGACCAATCATAGCCTCCTTAACCTGCTTGCATGCAGCTCATCCTGATATTTTACTGTCCAAAATCGGAGTGTCCTGCATCATACCGATAGTGCACAAGACATTTTATTACACAATATAGTACCGGACTGCCTTTCAGATATCCAAGTGATTTTCTGGGTAGAGATTGATCTTACATTGGCTTACCAAAAACAACTGAGAGTTTAAATAAAGGTGAGAAAGTTGAAAAAAAAAAGTTTTTGGCTAGCACTGGAGCTTCGTCGCTTGGCCCGTCTCCCCTCACTGCTTTGCGCGTGACCACAGCTAAAACTGCTTTTGAGCACCTTTACCCCACTGGTTTTGATTTCCCATGATCCTCAGCCAGCACATGCTATCACACAGAGGTCATAGGCAGAGAGACAGCATGGCCCCCGTCACAAGACGATCATGTCTGCCACACTGTAAGCTGTCTTTTTGGTGTGGTTATGCTTTGGTTTACCAACCAGCTTGATAAGTACCATATCAATGATTGGTTGCAGTTGGAGAGACCACGTCCCTTAATTTAGATGTCCCCCCTTTTACTTTTATCCCTCAAACACAGAACTGCACTTTAATCAAGATGCCACTTAAGTAAAAAAAAATAAAACATTTCTATAATCATCCCCCTCAACACTCCTTCCTTTCACCTTGTTTACAGTTTATGGAAGTTTCAAAGTTGTTACTATGGAAATAATACAGGACTAAAATAACCGGTGTGTGTGTGGTTAGATCTATCAACAGTGTGGACATGTCTGCTCTGTGTGATTGAGAAAAGGAAGGCAAGATGACAAATTTAAATGAAGATGATACATTTAAGAGATTCATAGGGGGACTGATAATACATTTCATGTATTAAGTTCCAATCATAAGCCGTTGCACATAAAAGCCCCACACTTTAATGGATGAGATGGAAATGTAATTCCACACAATCTTATAATAGCATTATGACAAAGTATTAGAAAATACTGTACATTCAGACATTTAATATACAATAAGAATGCGTAAGAGGCATTGCATGTCATGTCATGCTTTCAATATATTACCAAATGTTTCCCAATGAAGGGTTATCAGCTGTCATCCCATTGCAATTTTATCTCGAGCCCGTAAGGGGCTCTGTAAATCTAAGATTTGCCTCTCCCTTCTAATTTGCTTTGACCTGTACAACTCCACAAGTGAGTGATGGGACAGTCAAAGGGAGAGCTGCATGAGTTGCTTCCTGTTCAATTCAACTGGTTTTAAGAATAAAGGTATTGATAGCTTGTTGCTGCTTATCCCTTAAGAGGTTACTTTACATAGTCCCTTTAATAGAGCTTTAAGCTGGTATGTGGCAGTTAGATTAAAGCCTTGAGGTGTTCTTTTTCTTCTCATATCTTGACAAGATGGGCTCTAACACAGTAACGTGAACTATGCTGCCTTCAGCCCAGGTCGCTTCCTGTAACAAGGCGAGTAAGGAAGTTTGAGCTATCAACGGCGTCTCAGAGACACAGCAACAAAAGTGCGAGCGAACCGGATAAGCAGTCGCTGGCTCAGCATTTGCGGGGGTCAGAAAACAAGATGGCAGGCGTGTAATTTGCGTGAGAGGCAAGAAAGGCACGCAGCATTGCGAGGTGAAAGGGATTTCTCCTGGCCCCGGCTTGTTTTGTCTCTGTGTGTCAAATGTTCTGATTTTCAGAAAGGCGAAGCTGCTTGTTTACGGGTTCCTGTCCAAAGGCAGATAAAGGTCCAGTGGCCTCACATCCAACCCACATAAACCTCTCTACAACTCCTACACTCCCCATACACCCCCAGCCCATTGGCTTTTCATGTTTTCTGGGCCCCTTTGCTCAGTACCACACCACTGGTCTGGGACAGTGGCCTCATGGGAATCCGCTTCAGGTTTGTGGTTACAGAGTAAATTCAGCCCCCTTGTCCCACACATCCCCTTTGTCTGACTTGTCAGATCAACATTGGGGAGAATTAATGAGAGTTTGATGATCTTTTTTCGGATGGGCCGCACAAAGCCAGTGGCAGACCCAGAGACATGACTCTGTGGCAGGGGCTGCCCTGAACCACCCAACTAACCCTTCTCCCCCCACTGCCAGCACTCCCAAAACCTTAAAAGCCCCCCTTCATTTCACCTCCCCCGCCCCCACCGAACCTCCCCCTGTCCTCCCCTTGTCCCGGCTGTCATCCGTCTGCCAATCTCCCGCTCCATGGCAAATTCTCTGCTCTCTTTATCCCTCTCTCTTTCCCACAGGGTTTGCCAGGGCCGGCCCGGTGCCTGGCTTCCAGGGGGACACTCTGCTGCTCGCCTTCATCGACTTGAGACAAGTAGGTCTTTGTTTATATTCCACTCCTTTTTCTTTTCTTTCATTCTTCTTTCCCCCTTTCTTCTGTTTTCCCCTGTTTACCCCTCAGCATCCCCCCCTTCTTTCTCTTATTCTCCCCTATACCACCAAACCCAACCCCCTAAACCTCCATGCTAGCCTTGGTTTTGTTAGAAGGATTCTTTCCTTGAGTTGCTCTGAGTTTGTGAGCCTGTGTGAGTTTGTAATCATATCTGTGGTCCCATGGGCTGGCCAGATATTCACCTTTGGGTGATTTTGTTTTTACCATTGTGGCAGTTGGTGTAGATGTAACCTCAAGACCTCCTGTTTAGTTTAGGGTAAGACTTTTTCTGCTGGTTCTTTACGGGTCACCTTATCCCATTTGCACCTCTACATTTGCACCTGTGCCATTGGTCTGACCTGAAAAATTTAAACACACTGACAAGAACATTAATGCCTAGTGGACACTATATGACTCAAGCTCAACTCCTTTGATGTTTTAAGTCTTGGATCTCATGGCGAACGGTCCTGTTGTGCGTACACTCCTGCAACATGCTGAGACTAGTCCCAGATGCTACAACAATTTTCAAAACAGCTTGAAATCTAGACATCTTGTCATCAGGTGTGAGCACTGTCCAGACGAGTGTGAGACCGTTATGAGCCAATACCAATTAAATATAGAGAGGGTGCAAGAGAAGGGCAAGTTATTAAAATAAAAAAATATATATAATTAGAAAATAAATTAAATTTCACCCACGTATCCCTACCCGCTCTTTGTTATTTTCACCTCTTTTTATTTATTTGTTTTCTTTGCAAATTAGTGCAAATAAGTGTAAAAATGGGTGCGAGCTGTTCTTTAATTTTTGTTGAAAAAGGAGAGCAAGGCATTGGCTAACAGGAGTCAAAAATAATTCAAAAATAAAATAAAACATCACCCACATCTCCCTACTCGCTGTTTTTATTATTTACAGCTTTTTCCCTTTGCAAATGGTGCCAATAAGTGCAAAAATAGCCACAAGTCTTTTTTCGTGTTTGTTGACATGTTATCAAGAATGAACTGTGTAAGTTTGTGAATAAATATCACTATCTTAATTTTAAGATGCATTTTGAATGATCTGTTGGAAACAGGATGACACTAAAGGCAGCTTTAACGACCAGTTTGTGGCCAGTTATGTGCGGAATTCAAGGGAAATAAATGTATGATCGGATCACCCAAAACGCATCTTAATACTAGTGTACACATGGTCGTGTGGTTGATACACTACAGTCCTGTATGGTGTGCACCAGCACTATGAAAAACAAGACTTTGAGTTGCAGAGCGCCGACGGCAAGTCATGTAGTGTACGCTTGGATTAAGGTAATGTTGCAAACTGTAAGGCAATAGTTGAAAGCCTTATTATCTTATATGCTTATTGTTGTCCTTACTGGTTTAAGAGGAAATGTTGTTAAGTACAAATATCCAGTAACACTGTCAAAGCAGTTAATTTGACCTTTCACCAAAATTTTGTTGTCAATGCCGTGGCCTAGCAGTACATTTGCACCTGACACGAGGAGCAGTGGTGCTCACTTGGAAGATGGAAGTTTGATTCTGGCTAGCTGCATGTACCAATCACACTTCTCCTCTCTATTACTAGCATTTCCTGTCCTATTAAGTGGCAAACCCCCCTGAAATAAAGCTAAATATTATGTCCAGTCATGCACAATTTGTACCAAACCTCCACAACTAAAATTTGTTTGACGCATCAATACAATTTTTTTAATGAAGCCGGGAATTAATATATCATGTGTCTTGTATTCTAAAATGTAAAGATGTAGATAGAATATGAAGCAGTAACGGTGGGGGGTGGGAGGGGGTCCATATAAGGGTCCATATTTGGGACCCCTTCCCTCGCTGCCAAAATGGCCAACCTGAGTGGGTGTCAGGGACTGAGAGGGGATGACGGATGAGCTGGATGATCGGGGAGTACTGGATGAATGAGCTGACAGACAGTGACGGATAGCTCTTTCTTCCACTAAAACAATCCCGTTTTGTCCCGCCTGCCATCATGATGCAGTGCCACTTGTTTTCCATTTAGCTTTTTTTTTTTCTTTCGTTTTTTTTAAACTGACTTCACCATGAAGGTGCTTGTGTGGTTTTGCTTAGTTTTTTTTTTTTTTTTTTAAAGAGAGGAGAAAAGAGGATGCTGAAGAAAAGAATTAACAAAATGGCATTTTTGCTTTTTGAATGTCATCTTTTGCTTTGAGGTGTCATGATGCATGGTTATCTATTAAGAAATATTTCATACTGTTATTGTCATTATAATTTCAAAAACATCAGATTGAAGTGTGTAGAGAAACCCCCTTACTCCCCTCCTTTCAAGCAGTGGCTTTTTCAAGGGGTTGTTCGGTTGATGAGGGACGTCAGAACCGCTCTGTTGACCCAGGCATCCCCCTGCGTGCCTGGCCCTTAATACGCCCGATAAATCAACCTGAAGGGCCTGTTTGTGTCCCAGTCTCCTGGGTCCTGGGATGGGGCTGCGGGTCAATACTTCTGGAGATAGACAACAGAAAGGTCTGGAAGCTCTGGGAGGCATTTTGGTGAGAGGCTGGATCCTGGATTCACTCTCCTATCTGAAAGAATACACACAAAAAGAGTCAAAATATCCAGTCTCTGCTTCAAAGTGCTATAAATCACGAGGAATAGGAAGACAAATGAAGGTTGATTGATTTTATGAACAGAGAATCTTGGAGAAGAAAGAGAGAGAATTAACGTTCAGACATTCTCTTTAATTTTGGCATTAATCTCTACCATCAGGCCATGTTCACACAGTGGCGGAATACAATTGTTAGATGTGCTTTGGGTGCTAAAAATGGTAATGTTAGTACAAAGTTCAGTTTGACAGACACATCTGAAATCTTCTGCTTTAAGTGTGTACGTAGTAAATATCCATTTTAAATGCCAAAATTTCCTTTTACAAATAGAATAGAATTGCAGAGTCCTGCAACTGATGGTTTGGCCCCCATAGATCAGCGAGTCAGTCTGAGATGACATGAAGAGAAAGAAGCTGTTGAGACAGCAAAAATTCATAGAACAACTATAGTAAGTTTTAATAATCTATTCCAACAACCTTGAAAAACTGTGTGCAAATGTACCTGGGATAATTGTTTTTGTTTGAAAGGCAAAGGTATACACCAGATATAGACCCCCCCCCCCCCCCTTTACTGCACTTGTATGAGGTTGATTAATAAATAGATTCATGACATTATTTTAAACATCCCCACTTTGCAGCATATTACAATTACACAATCTATTTTTTTACTGGTCAGAAAATAAGGTTATACTAAATTTTTTATTGGAAGCAGTGGAAGTGTCCTGAACAGTTTAGTATAAAAATAAAACAATACAAAGGCTTGATACCTAATACTTGTGGGAGGCAGAAATGGAATTAATTTGGTTACATGATCATACAGACAGTATTTGATCTGCTCCTGTCTACTATTGTTTGTACAGGTCAATTTGAGAGTCACACCTGCTTGTAAATATGGTTATTAATTCCAAAGACAATGACTGTGTTAGTGTTAATTTTGTCACCTATTTTTAATTTAGTCTTAGTCTTATGCCAAATGTCCTTGTTAGTTTTAGTCATATTTAGTCATTCACATATCTTTTTTTGTTAGTCAAGTTTTAGTCGACTAAAAGTCTCGTCATTTTAGTCTAGTTTTAGTCAAAAGAGAATTTAAGGTATCTTAGTCAAGTTTTAGTCAACTAAAAGTCTCGTCATTTTAGTCTAGTTTTAGTCAAAAGAAAACTCAATATATCTTAGTCAAGTTTCAAAACATTTTAGTCTTTTTTTAAATAAATTATTTCTGAGATTAATTCTGAGATAACCATTTCAGTCAAATAATGTTTCACACATCTCAAATATTGGTTAAATGTCATAATTACCTGACAAAATACACTTGTTGAATGATATGTTGAATTCACTTTGTTAAACGTGTCTGGTTTTCTGATTTAAGAGACACATTCACAAATGATGAACTTGTTCTGAAGAGTATTTTATTAAGCAAATAAGTTACATAAAATATATATATATCCTGCATAATGTATGTGCCACAACACCATAGCTAACTGGTTAATTTACAGCGTAGATGCCTAAAATCAGCATTAGCTTATGAGACGTATATTTAAGTTAACTTCCCTGAATGTGTGGGTGGGTTAGCCTTTAGATGTCGCTTAAGGTTGGTTGTGTTTTTCCCGGTATTTTTTGTCCGCAGTGCTTCCCGTCAGTTATAATGACACATTCTGACTTTTTGTCAATATCATTGTACCTAAAATGCGACCAAATATCGAGCCTCTTCCTTCCACCTAGCATGTCGTCGGCACTGTCTATGATTGTTGTGTATTTGCTCCATGTAGTTTCGTGTTGCAGCCACAGGAGTATGAGACCTGTAACCGTTACTGAGTAACAGCGCGAACTCATTCGGAATATTTTGAAGGCGTAACAGCTGAATATTCTATCTCATGATGAAAAAGTAGAGACGATTGTATACGAAAATGAAGAGAGATTTTATCTTAGTTTTTATTTTATGCAAAACATTTTAGTCTCGTCTTTTTTCGTCAACAATAATGCATGTTAATTTAGTCTTAGTCAGCGTTTTTGGACATTGGTGCAGTCTCGTCATCGTCTCGTCTTAGTCATGGAAAAAAAGGTCGTTGACGAACATATTTAGTCTCGTCTCGTCTGACAAAATTAACACTAGACTGTGTGCATGTAGTCTCTGATAGACAATGTCTCTAGTACTGATAGGATATTGTAGCATTTTGTAAAGTATTAAAATTATCTTTTGTTCACAACAGGGACAAGTATCAACTATAAAAATTATTGCATTCCTTGTCAGGCATTGCTAACCATCCAGATATTTTGTGACAGGCTATCAAAAATTATTTATTAGAATGCAAAACAAACATTTAAATATTAAACAATAAGAAATCAGAAGCAAGTTTTATAAATGCTAAGCTTAGAGCTGCAGTTCTATTTTTAGGAGCCATATATTAATGGATATCTATTAGGAAAAGGTTGTGGCAATAGGAACCCTTGGCTGGCCTTGGTGTGGGGATGCCTGATAGCCTCTGTGGTGTGGATAGCTCCCCAGAAGTGCACGCTCCATGGGCCACCGTGTGCATCAGCTCTTGTCCTGGATTTTATGCCTTCCTAAATTCCTTTCGGGTCTAATGGAAGAGCTTGGACAAACCCTTCAGGAAGGCTTCGGGTGGTGCGGAGGCCCACCTAGACACAAAAGACTGTTTTGTTGGTATATGGGATGTAGGGCTTGACTTGAAAAAGTCATTGTTTAAGGTAATGCATCAGCTTAAATGCTGAGTAAATGCTGAGTCTAGCCAATTATCTCTTGTCAGTTAAACTAATGTGATTGCTATCTGCATGTGGTCTTTGGGGAACTGCACACTTCAGAAGTAGTTGGAACGATGTTGTTCTGCAAGGGCTCACACTACTTTAACACCTTGTTGAAGATACATCAAAGCCACAGGGCATTTCATGGGTTGAGAGGGAAGAGTTTGGCTCCAACCATGCATTTTTGTTAGTGACCCATGCAAGGGTGATGGCCTGCAGTGGTGTCTTTTCTCCCCTCCCTTCATAGCCTGTTCTGGGGCACTACATAAAAAGGCAAAAGGGGTGGGGAATCATTTTCCTGCTCCCGTGAATTTGGGAACCATGAAGCTGCTATGCATTCCTGTGGCCTGTCCACAGGCATTTTCCTAGAATTCCAGGAACGTTGTTAAAAAGGATTCAATTAAAAATGCCTTTCTCCTTTCTAACCCCCAGCATTCCTCTTTCTTGGTCCTTGGTGGTGAAAGCCAAACACCACTGACACAGCTAGAGGCTTATGCTTAGCTGCCCTTCTAATCCCTCTGGGCACCTTCTTAGTGTCCAGACACATCTAGTTAGAAGTTTCACTGCTAGCATCAACCTTGTATATCCTACTGTAGCACTTGCAGTGTGACTGGCTTTACCCATGACTTCACCAGTTAACCATCCTCTCATTTTCTTCATTTTTACCTATGATCTTCTACCTGTCTCTCTTTTATCAATTCTTATGAATGAGATATCTCTGTGTTTTGAGTTGAAATTTCGCTGTTCAAAACTACTGTCAAAAGAGGTTATCCTGGTGTAATTGTGGGTCGAGGCTTAAAAAGAAATAAAAGATGAATTGTAAGCCATAAAGTGTTCTTCTCCCCCCATTGATTTATTTAATACTCTCAAGGTTACTTGGAGTCTGTTTATAGGTGTGTGTGCGTGCGTGTGGTAATTAAATCCACTAGTGACCCATAGTGAAAAAATTGTTCCGGTAACAGGGTGCAAGGCGGGGACATGTTGGCGGGCCAGAAGTTGAAAGCCCCCCTCTGAAAGAGTTCACTGCGGTTTATGGACATTTGCTGCTTTCTTCCAATTCTCTGTCAGAAACCTCCTCTGGAAACTAAGGGAATCTGGAGAATGTTCCCTCAGTTAGAAAGACTTTTATGCTTCTTTTCCAACGTTTTGCAGTAATTAATCTTGTTTGGTGTACCCGATAGTTCCATATACTGTACATCTAGCCACTTTGTGCACTATTGTTGAGAAGAAAAAAAGAAACAAAATCACTGGTAGTACCAAATTACAATTGAATTATTTATATTACCCAGAGGCATACTGGAACATATTTGACAGACCCATGCTTTCAACTCACAGCCTCAATTTTATTTGTATAGCGCTTTTCACAACGCTCTTTGTTTCAAAGAAGCTTTACAGACAATCATTCTGCAAGTACACAGTGATTTTTTTCATTAAAAAAAACTTCAGTGAATATCATGTGTTAATGATTTTGTCTTGATGTCCCCAGAGAGCAAGCCCAATGCAACTTGTGATGAGGAACAAAAACTTCATTAGATGTTTAGTTATTGGAGACAAACCTTGGGAGAAACTAGGCTCAGCTGGGTGAGCCAGTTCTTCCCTGGAGAATAAAATCTGCCAATATTAGTTAGCTATGTTTAATACAAGTCATGTATTAATTGAGGCAATGTTTCAAACGAAAGTGTGGTGAATGAACTTTAAGATTAACAATTAAGTATCTTTGAAGTCCATACCAAATGGACTGCAGGGGTGCAGGTAGAAGCAGTGTCCTCTGCTGTTTGGCTGGTAAAGCCTATATTTGGCTGTAATTTATTGTCTTTGAATTCCATTTTAAGAGAATAAAGTGATGTAAGCGGTGGTCAGTGAAGTGTTACTTGCTTTTTGAACTGCTACGTTTGGTAGAAGTTTATTATCTGTGTAGTCCATCCTAAAGATTGAGTTGATGCAGTCAGTGGTGAGTATCCATGCTGTCTGGCTGTGGTTGGCAGCAGTTCATCCTCTGTGAAGTCCATCATAGTTTTTGAAGTCCATCAAAGTAGACTGAAGTGTTGCAGACAGCATTCATCGAAGCGACCCTTGTTGTCTGGATGGTACTGCAGTTAGTAGTCATCGCTCAGCAACACAGCACTGTGAGGGATACAACGTGCTTGACCAAAGCTGGATCTGACAGGCTCTGGTAACCTATGTGTAGGTTTCCTTAGGTTGAAAAGGAAGCAAATGGAAAAATAAATTAGTGAAGTTGCTTACTTTAAAAGCAGAGTTACAAAAAATTAGAAGTATAGACCATTTCAAGGATGTAAAAAATAACAAAGGAAGTAGACGCTACTGTGCATGTCTTGCCCTGAAGCATTTATGGTAGCTGCATTTTTATAACCAAGAACTGTCAAAATAAAATGGCTATGTGCAACAACTGAAAATAAACAATGAGGTGTCATTACTGTATCCTTTAAATAAGACTCTTAAGTCAACTTTTCTCAAAGAACATTTACCTTATGTTTACCTCAAGTGACTTATCCAGATGTGTTGTTGATACTGAACGTGTGCATCTATGCGAGAGAGGAGGTGAAAGTGTACTGTTGTTAATATATTCATAATTATTTCCTTAGTGACAAGGTTGGGAATATTGGATCAATCCATTTATAGTCTATGAAGCAGTGAGCACTTGACTTGCAGATAAAGTACGTTTTTATTTATTTTATTAAATAAAAAACCTTTCTTTGTTAGTACTGCACATATATCCAGCTCTCTCGCTTAATTGCAGCAGTTCATTCATCCATTTGTGGTTGCTTTTTCGGCAACCTAAATACTTTAATTTTCATTAGTTTCAGGCATCCAGGAAGCATTCAGCCTCCGAACAACATGGTCAACAAATTTTAATAATGATAGTCTATTACAATCATATTAAAGTTAGTAACATTAATCGTGTTAAAGTCACTATGAATGAAGTGCCCCCACTGTTGTTTTGAATGATTTTGACAACTAGCCAGAAATGTTCAAGGGACAAAGATGTCACTTCCTTAAACCGTTGAGTAGTCCTTGAAATGGTCTATAACTACTTGATACATTATATATATGCTTGGCTAAAGAGATGAGTCACAGTTTTACAGTATTACTGTATAATTTAGTTTCAGATAGTTACTGCCCAACATGTGTCAACATGCTAGCCCTGGGTAAAAATGCCCTTGATCTATACATGTCATAATGTATTATCAGTTTCTGGATTAGTAAAAGTGAAAGGCTATGACAAAAGTGTTTCAGATGTTCAGGAAGACAAAATGAAAGCAAGTACTGTAGAACATTGATTTCTGATGGATCAACACAATGTGATCCTAAGTTAATAAGTGGTAATTTTGGCTGATTGAATGACCTTGAGGTTATTTTTGAATATGAAACTAATCTAGCTAGATGTGTGATTTCCAGCCATTTCCAAACTTGCTGTTTGATATTTCCCAGTCATACAAGTGCCTTTGGGAGAGTGAACTTGTGCAACGCTTAAGTGTCTGTCTGCCGTCTGTGTGAATGCAGCCATTACCTCACCCTCTGCTTTCATACACACAATATCACTGCTGTGCAGTTGTGTTAATACATGTCTCTGTGTAACTGAGTTGGAGAGGAAGACAAGACCACCTCTGTCCCACATTCCCTTTTAGTAATTTCATAATGATAAGCTGGACCCTGAGTGTGTGTTTGTGTTTTTAATCGAGCCTCTCATTCACCCGCAGTCTCCCTGAACCTTAACCTGCAGTGTTCAGTAGCTGGGGCCAGACAGATGGCAGCGAAGGTGTACAGGAAAGAAGAGATGGAGGATGAAACCAAATGGCCTGTGCTCTTCTCCTCACCCCATTCAACTTGAGCCTCCCACATATCTGCTCTCTGTATGGTTCCTTAGGGAGAGATAGAAAGTTTGAAAGAGATGGGGAGAAAGAATGAAGAGTGCCACAGAACCTTGATTGTACAAGCAAACCAACTCGCCTAGATCTTCCTGTCTTTGCTTATTTTATTTATTTATTTTAAGAATAAGAAGCAGTGAAAATGTAGGAAGGAGAAAGAAAAGGAAATGACACAGGCAGTGCTCTCCTCAGACACATTTCTCTATAGTTTCCCTAAACAAGCCAGTGACAGGTGTCGCAGTTTAATTGACACCCCCCCCCCCCCCCCCCCCCCACCCCCCCCCAACTCACTTCCTCTTAATGCCCAGAGAGTGTGTCATGCTTAAATCCATCCCCCTGCTCCTTCTCAATGGCCTGCTAGTGTATGTCAGTGAAAGGCCTGTTTGAGGCACTGTCACAGTTCTCCAGGGGTCAGACAGATGAGCTGCCCTGCTTGTATGGAGTCAGTGAGGGAGCAGATATTGCCTGAGCAGGGGGTTGACATCTCTCTTTGCAGCAGGGTCCCATTCATCCTTATGAGGATGACACTGACATAGTTTGTGTGTGTGTGTTCAAGTTGGAGTCAGAGAGAGATGCCTGCTATCAGTGGATCCCCACTTCTCTATCTTAACCCTTTTTGTCTTTTTATATCTTTTATGTGTCTATCGATTTGTCTCTCTGTCTATCGCTCCCAATTTCTCTACCTCCCACCATTTTCTTTTGTAAGAAAAAAGTGGATGGTGTAAAAGATCAAGGACTACTTAAGTTTCTATTTTCCTTCCTTCATCACAACAGAACTTCCCATTGTCCAACAGGCTAAATTAGATAGATTGGATTGTTGCACCTTTTTTTGTTTAGTTTTTTAATCTTTAGAAAAGTTTTATTATATATTATTTTTGACTGAAAGTGTAGATAAAGGGGTCATGTAGTGGACCTACATACAGTTGAATTTGGAAGTTTACATACACTAAGGACAGAGTCATTAAAACATTCAGGTGTACTGAATTGGAGGTGTATCTGTGGATGTATATTAAGGCCTACATTCAAACTCAGTGCCTCTGTCATGATGGAAAAATCAAAAGAAATCAGTCAAGACCTCAGAAACCTCTGGTTCATCATTTGGAGCAATTTCCAAGCACCATAAGGTAGCATGTTCATCTGTACAAACAATAGTATGCAAGTATAAACACCATGGGAACATGCAGTCATCATACCACTCAGGAAGGAGACGCATTCTGTCTCCTAGAAATGACTGCAGTTTGGTGCGAAAAGTGCAAATCAATCCCAGAACAACAGCAAAGGACCTTGTGAATATGCTAAAGGAAACAGGTAGACAATTATCTATTTCCACAGTAAAATTAGTCCTATATTGAAATAATCTGAAAGGTTGCTCTGCATGGAAGAATCCAGTGCTCCTAAACCACAATTAAAAAGCCAGACTACAGTTTGCAAGTGCATATGAGGACAAAGATCTTACTTTTTGGAGAAATGCCCTCTGGTATGATGAAACAAAAATGGATCTCTTTGGCCATAATGACCATCGATATGTTTGGAGAAAAAAGGGTGAGGCTTGCAAGCCAAATTACAATATCCCAACCGTGAAGCATGAGGCTAGCAGCAATTCAATGTGGGGGTGCTTTGCTGCAGGAGGGACTGGTGCACTTCACAAAATAGATGACATCATGAGGAAGGAATATTATGTGGATGTATTGAAGCAACATCTCAAGACATCAGCCAGGAAGATAAAGCTCATCTCAAATGGGTCTTCCAAATGGACAATGACCACAAGTATACCTCCAGAGTTGTGGGAAAATGGATTCAGGACAACAAAGTCAAGGTATTGGAGTGGCCATCACAAAGCCCAGACCTCAATCTGATAGAAAATTTGTGGGCAGAACTGCAAAAGTGTGTGTGAGCAAGGAGGCCTACAAACCTGACTCTGCTACACCAGTTCTGTCAGGATGAATGAGCCACAATTCCAACAACTTTTTGTGAGAAGCTTGTGGAAAGCTATCCAAAACATTTGACCCAAGTTAAACAATTTAAAGGTAATGCTACCAAATACTAACAAATTTTATGTAAACTTCTGAACCACCAGGAATGTGTTGAAAGAAATAAAAGCTGAAATAAATAATTCTCTCTACTGTTATTCTGACATTTCACATTCGTAAAATAAAGTAGTGATCCTAACCGACCTAAGACAGAAAGTTTTCTATGATTAAATGTCAGGAATTGTGAAAAATTGAGTTTAACTGTATTTGGCTAAGGTGTACGTAAACTTCTGACTTCAACTGTATCTGTGGTTTCCCCTCTCTATCCCTTGGTACTGGTAAAATGTGCTGTAGAAACTCATTGCTCGCCAATTCTTCAATTTGAATGCATTTTGGTTAATCAGCTCTGACCTCATATTCCTGTCCCTAAATGCATATTTACGCATACTGTTTGTCATTTTTTCTCACTTTCTTGCTCTCTGGGAGGACAACATCTTCCCCTCTGTTTAACTATTGTTTACACTTTCACATTATTGTTTTGCTTTTTTTTATGGCAGATTTTTCAAAGGTTTATTGAACGGGAGGAGTGACACATCAGCTTAAGCACAGTGGTATCTCAAGGTGGGGGGTGGGGGGGGGGGGTACTGTGGTATAACACTTTTTCAATGTGTTTTGAAAAACCCCCCACTTCTCTATATACATAACCTCACCCCATGATACACAGCTCAACCTGTCATTTCTCCCTTATGACCCCACTATCTGAGATCATAATTTGATTCACATTTCTGACAGACACCACTTTCAGCTCTACAACATAGAATCCCATCCAGTACATCAAAAAATCGTCTGGACTCACAACACTTACCTTAGTCAGGTCAGCCAGGAACCAACTTAATTCACTCCCCACATCTCAATAACTGTCTGGTCATGCAGATTTGCACTTTACACTATAAGAAAATCAAACCCTCCCTGTCTGAATATACCAAACAGCCCCTGTCCAGCTTCTTGTTATCTTATGTCGGGACTACTGTAATCTTCTGTTGGCCGACAGATGATCCAAAACATGATGGCTCTTTTGGTCTTCAATCAACCTAAAAGGGCCCATGTCACACCTTATGGTCTCTGTAGCTGTAACTATAGCTGTCTGTATCAAATTCAAGGCTCTGACACTTGTGTTCAGAACTGCCGCTTAATCAACACCCTCTTACCTCAACACACTCATACAAGTCTATGTTCACTCTTGACCTCAGGGGTCAGTGTATGAGGGGCACCTTCATATTTTTTAAGAACCTTTCTTTGCATGACTATCAACTGAGTAAAAAAATGCATTTTGCTGATGAGCTGTATTAAAGTCTGTCTAAACACCTTTTCTGGGTATGCCTTTTTTTTGGTGCAGCTGATATTGTCTGTGCTGCCTTTACTTATTTAACCTTTAACAATCTTAAGTCATCTTTACACTGCAGTGTGAAGTACTATATGATTGCAGTGGTTAGGCCTTTGCCTGAAATACCCACCAAATTCCATTGACCTGTACTGTCAACTTGTCTGCAGTTGTAGAGAGCATATTTTAGCAAGGATAATACAATATATAAGGACAGTTCACTGCTCTATATCAGATCTACTGAACTAAGCCTCGACAGCTCTTGCATATAGTGTTTTTTGGCTTAGGGGCCCAAAGAATTAACCATTTTTTTTAATGATGTGTACCACTCAGCAACCACTCAGCAACATTATTACACACATAAATAATTGCACAAATGATCTAAAAATCATTTGAAAAAACATCTATTAAAGTGCACAAATAGTTGTTTTATGAACACTTGTTGCAAGCTTCACCCACTGTATATTTAGCAAGAGCACACAGCTGACAACTCTGTAAGTGATGAGGAAAGAGATAGAGGGAAAGTCAGAAAATGCATGCCAGTGACGTTTTGGACAGTGAACTCATCCTAGCCCCGGTGTACGCTGGCTGACCTTCCCCTATTTAACAGCCAGAACCAGACCAGGTGTAATCACTTTCTCCAGTCTTCCTCCTGCCTTTTCTGCCAAGGGAGAGGGAGTAAATGAGCAGGGGGTGGGCCAGTCAAGTGGCCTCCGGCCGACCCTGCTCGCATTCCCCCAGAGCCAGCGGACGATAAGCCTGGCGTGCTATCTGTCTCTCTCTGTTTCCCTCTCCTTTTCCCTCCCACCCTCTCCGTCTCTCTCACAGGCTCAGTACGTTTTGGCAGGCTGAGGGTGGTGTGTATGGTAAAGCATTAAGTCTGTGTGTGTTATGCATGTTGTACATGCTGGAAAGAGGAAGAGAGTGAGGGCTGACCCTCCAGTAACCTTGGCTTTGGTCCAGTCAGGGAGTCAGGCAGGATCTAAAGTCTGAGCCCCTCACTTCATTTCACTTCAGCTTCCATTCAGTTCAGCCTGCATCAGGGGCTATGCCCTTTCAGGAGAGCCAGGGTAACAGGGGTACTGAAAGGAGAGATATGTATTGTTTTCCCCTTCTCTCTCCCCAAACCCCAGTTTCTCTTTCCTTAATTTTCATTTTCTCTTTCTCATCCTGCTGTGAATTTCTACTGAAAGCATTGACAGGCAGATTGTTTAACCGGTCTTGCCTCTTTAATAACCTCCATCTCAACTCTCATGAACTTACCGGAAAGCACAATGTGTTGTAGGTAATTTACAGATGCCGATTCAGTTGCCATCTAGTAACATAAATAGGATTTGGTGAATTCCATTGTGACAAGCACCAACCTGACCCTTAGTTTCATTTTGTTTTAGTTCCCATCTCTCTTTCCCTTTCTTTGGCAGCTGTTTGTCTTTATGCTGTAGTGATCATGAGTTGGCAGTATTCAGTCTGTAGCCTCTCACTGACCCGAAACATGAGGGCTATCAGAGTTCACACTCACAGAGACAGCTCGCACCATCACCAAAAAAGAGCCTTTTATCTGATTATACTGTTATTCATTCACTGTGAAAGGGGCAAGAGTTCTGTAATGCTGGTTTATTGTCAGTCACCGCACAAGCAAACACAGAGATTCACATTCCATCTTCATTTTCTTACGGCGGCTGTAAGACTAGTTTTTTTTTTTTTTTTGGTCCAACTCAGCTAACCCCATTTCCTGTGAGCTTTAAAAAGGCTCCTTTCCTATAAATGTAAATGGTGACACACCCTTGGCACAAATATTACTTCTGAAAACAGAATCAACAAAAGATACTTAATATTAGTAAAAATCCTGTTTTAAATTTCCTTAGAATTTTGTAATATTCCATAGCACTTAATTTCATTGTCAATTGTTTTTAGCACATTTTGCAAAAAGATTCCTTTTTACTGTGATGTGTAAAGGCATAGATGTGTGTCTTCATTGTCCTTTTTCTTGGATGCTTTTTTATGAATAACTGTCAGTAATGCATATTCCATCGTGTGTACACAAAGATCAGGAATAGCTAATTATTCTGACCATGTGTATTAAAGAATCCGTAGACCTTTCTAAGAAATACCCCAAACTCAAACCATTTTGAACAACATGAGAACTCCATTGAGATAGTCCTCTCAACTTTCTTGACTTCTCCACCATCAAAACACATTGAAAATTGTTTAAGATGCATGGTATCGGCTCTCAGTTCTGACCGTTCTGTCACACTGCTGTCCTAGTAATAACTTTTACATTGTCATAATAGACAGGAAGGTAAGCGGGAGTTCATGTCTTCCTCAGGCCAGTGCCAAGTCCTTCTGTCAAACAGTTATTAATTGCCAGCAACTCCTACATTTTACTTTAAAATATGTTGTATGGAGAAATGGATAATGAAATGGGAAATGTGCTTATCTAGTTTCTTAAAAAATAGCATTGCGTAGAACTCACCATGGTATGCGTTTGTCTTTGTTGTACATATAAGATTGAATATAAAGCAATATTTTTTTAAGCTTAATTTCAAGTTGCTTTGTGACTTGTTAGTTGATGCACATTAGATTCACTTGTGATAATTATTGTGCAAAAAGGCTCATTCATATATTAGCACTGATTCTTAGTTGACCTAAATTTTACCATTGAAAGTCTTGTGTTTTGTTGCCTTATTGACCTGGCAATAACTCTTTTCTGAATGAACAGGAAGTTGAGAGTGAGGCCGTGTCCTCCCTAGGTCAACTTAATCTCTGTCAAACACCCATGAATTACTGTTTGTAGCTCTATTAAAATGTCAAAACAAGTCAGTCAGAGGGGCACAGAGGATAGAGGGGCATCCATAGTCCTCTGCTCTGCAACCCAAATACTTTTTTCCTTATTATTTAACTTTTGTTCATTGCTCTAATCATAATTTTTTGCATCGTGTATTACTTCTCCCATACTTAATTGTCTGATTTCACAAAGATGTTAATGAACCATATTTTTCTAAGGTTCCATCACTCCAGTTGAGAGCTGTAGATTTTTCAGAAATGGGACTGTGTTTGTATTCTGGGGGGTTTAGACACTTTCCTCGGGTCTCTTTGAGTGTTCAACCAAACCATTACCCCAGAAAAAACTCTTCCTTGTCTGAGGAGGACAGGAAGGTGAGTTTGGGGCCAGTTCTTCCCCAGGCTTTGGCTCCTCAGACATTGCGGCCTCAGGAAGAGTGCTGTTTTCACTTGTTCCTGATGTGGCTTTCTAAAAGAGTGAACAGGCTGATAACAGAACAATGACCCGAGTGAGGTTCATCTCAGAGGCAGAGTGTATCAGCAACTGCAACCATTGCCATCTTAACCACCCACTGACCCCAGACTCCCTCGTAATTTTTGGATATGCTTCGTTCCCTCAGCAAATGCTCACTTTAGTAGAGATTAGTGGTGTCCTGTAACATCTTATTGCGGTGTAATTGCTACACATTCAGTAGGAGAATCTCTCCCAGTATTGCCATTGAATTGATAAGGTAGAAATTTTGCCTTATTGACTCTTAGTTTCTTGTCATTTGTGCTTTTTAATTTTGACCTAAAGATGCTTTGTAGGGCTCACTACACTTCACTTTCCATTCTCTCCAATTCAAATGCATCTGAACGAGGAAGACTGGAAATGCAAGCCTAGGCGAAGACATTTCGCTCTACGCTGCGGATGAGAGATTAAGTTTGGCAAACTTTGACCTTTGATATATAATATAATTTAATTTATGCAAATATAATATTATTAGCTTTTTATGATTTTTTTTTTTTTATTTAAACCAGAAGCCCTTGTGTGTGTGACATCATATCCTAATCCAATATGATGTCTGAAATAATGAGTTTTTGAAGCCTAATGTCACCGGGGCTTAAAACCATTTTTATTTTTGTTATTTAGGCTCTCAGAATACTTTGGGCTTGGCCCTCTGCTCTGCTGAGATAAAAAAAATCCTCAGAATCCCTCTTGAGATTTCTGTCCATATTGTCTTAATCATGTTAGTTTCTGCTTCCCCAAATGTAATTATATAAGGCACTCAGTGGTGACACAGGTCCAGCAGCAGGAGGGTGAAAATCATAGCTGCAGAGTGGACCAGTAGCATGTGGTCATTGTTTTAACTCTTCTCTCCAAGTTCAATGTTGGGCAAATTCTTTGAGAAAGTGAAAATTACTGTGATCTACTCACCCTGAAGGGAAGAGCACTTGAAGTGAGTAATCTGAAGGGTGCAGAGCATTACTGTTTGGTACACCCTATACATATAACTTTCCACTTTATTTTGTTACCTTGATAATGTAGCAAAAAGCTTAAAATCTCTATTTTTACCTCAGCTTTCAAAAAGATTTGCAAGGATTTGTCACACGGGGTCACATGGTCATAAACCGCAAAATTGCTTGCTTCAGTCTGTTCACTTCAAAAATGGTCTTGTCGAAGGACCTTTCATTAAGGTGTTACATTACTTGCGTTCATGTGGAATGACCATCCACATATTGCCCTTTTACGGGTTAAAACATTTCTCACCTGAAACCACAACTTTGAACTCCCCTTTTCTCCTCTTGCTGCTCTTCCTATGCCGTAGTCTCCTCTTTCTTTATCAATCCATCATTTTCCTCTTCCTCCTCAACATCATCTTTCCATTATGGATCCCTTCTTGCTCTTCTTCAAATTTATTTGTCCTAATTTCTATCCTTTTTTCTTGTTCCTCATGTACTCTTTTCTTTTTTTTCTGAAATAAAGCACTGTTTTTTCCTCTCCTTTTGATCGACAGTTGCTGTCATCTCCAGCACTGGTGCTTCTAAGACCTTGTCATTGAAAGTGTTTGCTTGACAAGAGGAGAAAAGCACATTCAATATTTTTAAACCTTGCTGATTGACATGAGTATCCTTTCCCTGCAGTTAAGAGCATGTTTGTTTGTATAGACTCTGATTTGTGTTGGAGAGTCTCATTCTTACTGCTTGCTTGACACTTTCGCGTTGATGCAGCCTAAGCCAAGATAAACTCTTGGATAACCTCTGACCTCTAGGGTGCTACTGCTATGTGGACTGAATTGTGGCTTAAGAAACAGGCAGCCACTTTTTTTTGAATCAGAGACTGCTTATCATTTTCCTCCCAGCGGACTTTGACTGATGGTGAATGATGCTTCAGCGCTCCTCATTGCCTTTCTTTTTGTCTGCTTATTTCTGTCCTCATTTCTACATTCACACAATCCAGAACCACGGATAGCTTTGCTAAAGGTTTTTAGTTCCTAGCAAGTAGTACAGACCTCTCTGTTGCTTATCTGTGCAGGTCAATGTTAAGATAGCATTGGACTGTTCTATTAACCCCCCCTCACACAAAGGTTAACAGATTTCTCACAGATACCTCTAGATATGACCATAAGTGGTGATGCTATGAGGGTCAACATGTTAAAGATGAACCTAAAGAGTTGTTTGTTTGAGACCACACTTTTTATTGAAGGGAGTGGATAAGATGAGTTCATGCTCACTGTTGTCTGTCATTCTATAAAGGTAGAAGCTCACTAACTGATTTATTCACTGATTGTCAGTTGACAATCAATTGTCAGTTGCCTTGTTTATATAATTGTTCGAAAAACAAAAGGAATTGGTGCATACGACCTCGCTCGTCATCAACAGGTGAACGTCAAGAGCCCCACCCACTCAATTTCCTGTTCCATTGCATCTTTATTCTATTAATGACAGAATTAGCTTTTTAAGGTGAACTAATCCTTTTATGGTCTTACTAACACTCTATGTAGCCTCTAGGAACAGCGGCTGGCTTGAAGTGTCCCGAAGACAGTTGGTGTGGTGGGCTCTCATAGCCTTGAAATTGACCAGTGAGCTAGCTGTAATGCACATGTGACTCCTCACCTCCAATTCACACTGAAGAATGAACAAGCCATATTGTCTGTGACACAACAAATGTGATCTGGTCCAAACTCTTCTTTCTTGTGAAGAAACATCCTAGTAGCAACCCAGTAGCAACATGTGGTTCATGGGGAGTGTTTATTCAAGCAGTGATCCTTATTTCAGCCAGTTTAACCTCGGATTGCTACCAATATAAGGTGTTGCAATATTCATCCCATGTTAAGTTAACTTTTAAAAGATATTTTTATTAAGACAAAACCCTAGGCAATGTTGGCAGTTGAGTGTATTGGCTTTTTTGAATATAGAACAGCCCACCTGTGTTATAGAACATTTTTCTATAGATACTTTAACCTCTTTTTATCCCTACTCACTATATCACTTTCTGTTTCTTTGCTTTCTGTTGTTTCAACAAGGTGTCTTTTTATTGTTAGTTCTTGATTCAATAAACTGATCTCTCTTTTCTGTGCTGGATATTATCAATCTTCTTATTACTCAGGCTCAAACACAACTGAGTTTGGCCTGCATGAGCCTCTAGGGCTGATGGCCCAGTTCCAGAGAACGCACTGTACAACAACGAGAGCCAGAGGTGAGAGAATGCTGATTTCAATAATGTAGCTGTTGATAGAAACTCACTTGAAAGTTTAAAAAAGCATCCCAAAGTATAATAAAAGTAGTCAATGTGACTTATTGAGGTAAATGCAGTTAATTTGCATTTGCCTCATTAAGTCGATATAAATAGTCATACATTATTGGCGGCCACTAGGTTGCTAGGGCATAGGTAATCATTACATAAGTCCCCCTCCTGAGAACATTTTTAGGTTTATCACAGCAGTGAAGCACAAATCAAACTTTGTTTTTCTAGAGCACTGCCAGAAAGAGCAACAAGTCTAGGGGGAGAAACAACATGGCAGTCAAGTCCCAACACCACCAGGCTATTAATGAGAAGAGCTGTTCCTGCAGCGTACCAAACAAACAAGTGTGACGGTCAGAAAAACAGCTTGGAGCCCTTATCCAAACGGGCTAGTGCAATGAGAGATTATTTACACAATGATTAGTGTGAATGAGGGGTGACACTGAGGCTACGAGGAAAAGGAGAGCAACACATCAATGTGCAACGTAATGTTTTATTTTTTGCCTCCCTTTCTCTCCATCATTCTTTCTTTTAGAAGAATGAGAGGAAGTGATAATCCAGCTCCTGCCCGCCCCCATGCCCTAGCTCCTCTCTTGCATGGCCCTCTGTTTGTTCAGAGAGGGGCCGATATCGGTGTCGGGGGTCACGCCAAATTGAAGGAGAGAGACTGTGTGAAAGTTCATTGGGAGGTGAAGGCGGGGCAAAGAGGCAGAGCGGAAAGGTGAAACCCAGGTCATGGACGAGTTTGACACACTTGCTAGTGCTATGTGGAATGCAAGTGCGTGTGTATGGGGGGGATTACGAATGACAGCAGCAGATCCAGGCCCTTTGCTCTCTCTCCCTCTTCCTCCTCTTCCTCCTCAGTGGCTGTTGTTGTCCTTTCTCTCTCGGCGAGGCTACAGAGCATGCCGAAGGGAAGAAGAGAGCAGAATGAGAGAAAACAAGATATGCATGCAAATCCAAAAATCACTTATCTCACCCAGGTGCTTATCTGCCTGTGTGTGTGTGTGTGTGTGTGTGTGTGTGTGTGTGTGTGTGTGTGTGTGTGTGTGAGATGTCGTGAGAAGTGTTGTTTATAAAGCACAGGTGGTTGAAGTAGGTGGCTTACAAACACAGTTGTCTATTATGGTCATTTCCTGTCATTCTGATGCATCATCCTCATGGTGGTTTTGTGGTTCAGTAGAGTAATTACTGTATATTAATTTGTCAGTCATGTTATGGTGGCATGTGTGAGGCATTTATTTCTGTTTGAAAGTTTGATGACATGTTTGATTGTGTTTGTTTACATTCCCAGTGCTCCGCTTAATCTGTAAATATCTGTTAAAATGTGTGTTTGTGTGAGTGGGTTTGTTTGGGAGAAAGGAATGTGCTCTGTTGTTTAGAGAGCCAATGCTGAGGGGTGCATGTTTTGGCAGGGCTCCAGCAAGGTCAGTAGCTAGCCGGGTCAATCACGGGTCATTACCAGCACATTACTGGGTCAGGTCCGGGTCACAAGCGGGCTGAAATAGCCTCGCATTCAGGGTGAAAGAGTGTAAATGGCCCTCTTTAACCTCCCTCTATTCTCCTGTAATCCCCTGCTTTGTCATGTTGCTTTCCCCCGTGTCTCCTCTATAATCTCATTTAGAGGCCCTGCTCAATTATGTAACATTGGGAGAAGTGAACTGGCCTGATCTAACAAGGACAGAAATGGTGTCAAACTATGTTTAATGAACTTTAATGATCTCTCTTTGTCTTCCCATTACAACCACCATCATTCCTGTTTTTAGTTATTGGATCTCTTCACCCAGTGGGACTGGTCCACGTATCTGGCTGACTACGGCCGCCCTACCTGCAAGTACCTGAGGGTTAATCCACACACAGCACTGGCCCTCCTAGAGAAGTGAGTGTCAATCTAATGCTTGTCCCTTGCTCTCTTTCGCTCACATTGCACATGCACAGCCTTAATTTAAGGCCTTGTTTACACCTGGTATTAATATTTTGGGTAATGTGATCACAAGTGGAAATACAAGACAAATACACCGGGTTTAAAATGTGTCCCATATGCATCTTTGTTGACCAGTTGTGTTTAGATTTGTGTTAAGAGGGGAGGGTCTACACCACTACATCAGTATATTACTGCATAATAACAAAGTGTAAAACATAAAAAGAACCTAAATATTTTTTTAAAAAAATGTTTCAATTATATTTGAATATAATCTAAGCACAAACATGCCATTTAGAGCTGATTTCTCAGTTATTTTATTTGAGTACCTGTATTAACTTTGGGTGTGAATGCTTCTCATCTGTTTCACTGCCTGTTCACATCAAACACCATGCAGAAGTTATGTGAAGTTATTGTGCATGGACACTAAAAAAAAACAACTTTGTTTTATTTAGTCTATGTGAATTTGTTTGTTCGCCAAATCACAAATTTCTTGTTCAGCCAACAATCAATTCGCAATACGAGAACTTTCATTTTGTGACTTTCAATCACTGTTACATGACATTAACTGCAATATTTGCCTCTGAAGAGAGGTATGTCTTGCAAGGCAAGGCTGCATGTACAATTGTTTAATAGTGACATGCAATAGACCTCAACCCTGCACATACAATCCTTAATAATGGTGACAATCAACAAACCTAATTAAGTTAAAAGATGAGCTACTAACATTACCAAACAACAATTGACTAACAGTCACAACAAAAAACAACAATAACAGCATAAATAAAGTCAGAAAACAGAGAAGATAAAAGTCTTTAGGCTTAACACTAACCACATAATTTATTCATGTTGCAATGCATGCTGGGAACTCAGAATTGTTCATTCAGACAACTCTGTTAGGCCAGTTGGGGTAACATTTGTTGGAATATAGTTGGTCTAACGTGTTTTTATGTAGATACTAAGAAATTACATTTTGTAGTATCTGTGACTCAAAAACCTCCATAAGCTGGATAAAATGCAATACAGTTTTTTACAGTGTACTGTATATGCATGTACCGGTCAGATGGTTATTTCCCTTCAAACCCTACATTTACATTTATGCATTTGGCAGACGCTTTTATCAAAAGCGACTTACAGAGCCCTTATTACAGGGACAATCCCCCCGGAGCAACCTGGAGTTAAGTGCCTTGCTCAAGGACACAATGGTGGTGGCTGTGAAGATCGAACCAGCGTTCTTCTGATTAACAGTTATGTGCTTTAGACCACTACACCACCACGCGAAATTCTGAACTCAATGTGATCACGTGTTTTCAATCCCTTCTGAATGTGGTTTACATAAGTGTACAAATCTCAATGTTTTGGACCACATTTAATGCCAGGTGTTAACTAGGGCTAAGACCTCAGTCCATACTCATTTGATCTATCTTAACCTTTCTGCCCTTCCTCTTATCTGTCACTCGTGAGCAGGATTTCCAGATCGTAAGTACTCTGATGCATTTTGTGTTGGGGTAATGGGAGTGTACCGTTTTTTTTTAACAGATATGATCAGTTTTGTGTTTATATGTTTGGTTTGGTTTATGTCTTGCTTTTCATTGCACGTTAAATTAAAGTTTGGATCTTTATTGATGTACGTTTTCTGTGCAATTTATTTATAAAGCAATAAGAGAGTCTGTGTTATATTGTGAATGAGTCATGGCTAAAGAGCATTGTCAGGCAGTGCTCACAGTGTAACTATATACACAAGATTGCATGGCCTCATGTAACTTTTACTGAAGCAAATTTATTTAGTGTGATCCTTCTGATAGACGTACACATAAGAAGTCCCGGACACGTAAACGTGTTATTTTATTATTTTATATTAAATATATAATATATATTATATATATATATTATAATGAATACATTTAACTGTCAATTGAACATTGGTGTCTTTTATATCATATTAATGTTACTGCCATTTTGTAAAAGCAATAAACCACTCGAGGCTATGGGTACGTTTTTAACTGCATCACACCAAGCAAACTCCATACCTGTGATAAAATCACTGTAAACAGAGACTATCATTGCTTATTGCTTTATTCTTTGCTTTCAGATAGTGTTAATTCCTCATTGGTTTGTGTGTGTGTGTGTGTGTGTTCTTGTTCACTGCAACTTTCTGTATCCCTGTGCCATTGTCTTTTTCTTACCTCCACTCTTTTCCTTTTCTTGCTGTGCCCTTGTGTCTGTGGTATAGAACAGCAGTGGATTGGCATTACACAATCCTTCACACACTCGCCTGATCCCATTTGAGCTACACTTACCTCAGACTTACCCTCTTGCCCATCTGTCTCTGTGAAAGTGATCTGTATTATTTAGCCTGGCAAGGGTTAGTGCAGAACTAAACAGGAATAAACACATTATGTGTGTGTGTGCATGTGTGTTTTCTTGAAATCAAAGCACGACAGTCTCTTTGGTGAGAATGGCTTTTCTCTATTTGGAGTGTATTTAAAGAAACAATGTAATTTGGAAATTAAGATTAAATATAAGACTACAAGTTTTAGCTTGTTTGGAAAAACCCCAGGCATTAAAAAAATCATGTTTGTTTCTAAGTAGTGGAAGAAACTACCATGAGGAATTGATGTTGTGTTCTACCTCAAGTATGAACTCCAGAGATGTGGTTGTATATGAGCTCACTGCAGTCATCCTGCCTTTGATAAATATGGTTCATATTATCAGGACATGTAACTGTTGGCCATCTTTGAAATGCTCCTGGGAGTCTATTTCCAGTCATGCCAGTGCAGCTCCTATCTATTTGAATGGGAGGACACCAAAATCCCCAAAACTGTTGGTCAAGATTAAGATCAAAGAACATATTTCAAATTATCAGTAAAATCTGACAGTACTGGTATCATAAATTGTGCTTCTTTATCTCAGATTACGCAAAAAAAAACTTTGTAGTTGATATAGCTTGTATAGGTAAGGCACGTGTGTTCTCGAGATGATTGACAGTCTGTATCTAAAAGGTGATTGACTCTTTTTTCCTGTAAGGCAGGACCTCCTTTCTACATCCGTTGACCATTGGGTGCTAGAGCTTCTTTGTTTGGCGTTCCAATTTCTTCCAATCATTTAAATATAAGTGGCCCATCTCTGCTAAATAGTCTCTGACTAAACTAAGTTATAACAATACAGTGCGGAAGCTTTGATGCTTTTATAATAAAGTGGCCAGTAATCTCTAACACTCAAATACACATTTGGCCTTATTTACTTTTGTTTGTTGAACTTCTGAAGTGTCACACCCTACCACGCTAATCAAAACAAGCATTCTGTACTATGCGTGGTGATTGTTATCACCTTGGTAATGGTAGGTGGCTGTCTGTAATAAGGCAGCGAAGCATATAGCTATGGCAACACAGTTACGCATCCATGGCGATGACTGTCTTTCATATAAGGCGCTTCTCAATATGCAATCTTGTCTGTTCTTGTGGACTTGTGAAACATCATTAGTCACAGCTACTACACCAAGTACTGTTCCAATTCAAAGTCCGCATCAAGCCAAGTACAGTCCAAATGCCGAGATGTGTTCTTGCTCTGCCCGTTTTATCGAGGACGCATCGGGAGGTGACTTATGTGGACTTGGGATAGCCCATTATCCCAGAATTTCACAGCAACCAGCGGCAATGGTGGAGGAGAAAGCTCACAAATGTTAATTTGAAAGTTTTTAAATACTGTTGTTGTGTCACGGAATGTAGTTTTAAGATTTTTAGGCGAGAATTTAGTTGTTTAAATTTAAAATCTGTAGTCACTTTAGCTGGATAGAGCCTACTTGAAAATTTGCTCCAACGTTTTTGGAGATGTGAAGTCCTGCTATCTATCAAAATGACCGGGCGGTTAGCACTCATGGTACCCCGCTGAGAACAACCTTATCTCAGCAAGTACTTTTGAAATTCACCTGATTTGAAATTTTAAGAAATGTAGTCATCATTGCTGCAAAATTATTGTAGACCATCAGTTTGTCATTTTCTTTCTGACTAACCATGAAAGGAAACCATGAAAGTTGTAATTATTGATTTGTCTACTTAAAATTAACATATTTTGGGACATGCTAGGATGCAAGATCACTGAGAAAATCAGGCAAACATGCAAGGTGAGCAATGGACAGTTGTAACAATGTTAAAATACTCACCCTTAATTTGAGATTTTTTTTTTTTACCCACAATTTAATCTAGTTAATTCAAATCAAGTCTGTTTAATTGAGCCAGCATAATTTATTTAAATTAGGTTGATTCAATGTACTTTAGTAGTTTTAACTCAACTTTGTTAGGTTCGTCAAATTTAATATTCTTATGGATACATAATTTATTTTATTGCTCATTACTGCATGCCAGGTGAGCAAGTGTAAGGAGAGTCAAATGGTTGCACTCTCAATTTGATAGCAACTGCTTATGGAGTTAAGCAGTACTTGAATCAACAATCACTTGAAAGTGGAAGTCATTCCTCAACCTAAGCACAAACGCCAATCTTCACATCAACGGTATCCCCCAAAATTCCAACAGAACAGAATTCAACAAACTCTTTTTAAATTCCAATATATTAGAACATTAAACATGAACAAATCTCCTCCTGTTCTCATCAATAACACTTAATTTCAATATTTATTCACCCCATCCTGTCCCATGCAAAGCATGCTGGGAAATGGAAATCCCCTGCCCAGTTTCATTTATGCTACAAAATGTTTTCATGTAGTCTCGACTCAAATGGATTAAGTAAACGAAATGTTCTAGAATTGTGTTACTTTAGTTCATTTGAATTAAGTACACTGAACCTGCAAAAATATATTTTTTTGAACTATATTCATGGAAAAAAAAAAGAAAACTCTACATAGAGTCTATATATAACTCTAATAGCAAATGCTCCTGGATTTGTGTCAGCTTTTATTCACAACGAAACTTAGATAAGTAGGCAAGACAAAGAAATCAATTAATTAATTGGTAGAAAACCAGATAGACAGATAAACATTATACATATGTAAAGGGATTTAGGGAAAGGAGGAGGTGAGAACCGGCTTGACAATATAAATAATAGTTTAATGAAGAAATAAACCAAAAAAGACACAAACAATCTCTCTGTCGCACCACCATCCGTAGTCGGCCTTTATCCCTCTCGGAGGCTTGATTAGCCTGATAAGGGACAGGGTGTGTAAAATCACGACCTGGCCCCGCCCGTCTGGTGGCAGGAATCTGGGAGGGGACAGGGGGAGGGGAACAATAATGAAAAATAGGGGGGGTAGGCACCCCCCAACAAAAAAAAAACTGTAAAATTTAAAAGAGAGGGAAAAAGGCCACACGGAGCAGCCGGAGCAGCCGGAAGAGAGAAAGAGAGAGAGAGAGAGAGAGAGAGAGAGAGAGAGACTTACTCACCAGTTTTCCGATACACTGTAGCTTGGTCCCTGGAGCCACTCCTCCACCCTCTAATGGACGACAGCTGTGCCTCTACGGGTGGATCGGAGGCAGTCCTCCGGCCCCTGGTGGACGGAACGCCCCGCCGCATTCTCGGGGGAATAGAAGGGGTCTCTCCCGCCCCTGGCAGCAGTTCTCCTGCTCCAGGAGGTCGACGGTCTCAGACCCCGCCTTGTTTCAGCGGCTGGTAGGGGACTCCTCCGCCCCTGGCAGCGGCCCTGACCGCTCCAGGCGGTCGGTTAGGAGCCCCTTCTCCCCTGGTGGTTGGCGGACTTTCCTCCGCTTCCAGGCGGCCTGACTCCTCCGTCCCCCGGCAGATGGCCGCGGCTGCTCCGTTGGGGTGGATGGTAGCGGCGAGAACTCCCCTACGGCACATCCCTCCTCCTTCCTGGGTTTTCGGCACCAGTGTAAAGCAGTCCAATGGAAAGGAGGCGGCAAGAACCGGCTTGACAATATAAATTATATTTATTATATAATTTATAAACCAAAAGACACCAACACACACACAGGTCGGACAGCCCTTAAACGTTCTCTCTCTGTCGGACCACCATCCACAGTCAGCCTTTATCCCTCTCGGAGGCTTGATTAGCCTGATAAGGGGCTGAGTGTGTAAAATCACATCCCGACCTCTGCCCCGTCACAATATAGTAAGACAGACTAAAAGAAAGACAGAATGCATTGTAAATTATTTTGTCAAGAAAATTTAGTCCCAAAATATGATTGTAAATGTGTATTTTTGTTTGTGTGTTCTTGTCTCATGATATTTCGTATCAAGGTGAGGAAAACCAATAGATTATTTCCAGTTGATGTGATAGAACCGATATATATGCAAGCAGAAATTATAGAAATATTTCAAAACAATCACAAAGTATAAAATGTGTGAGTAAATTTCACTTAAGTTAGGGTAATGTTATATTTAGCATATTGCAAATGGGTGTTACAACTGGCATGAGGACAGAAACAAATGTGCTCCTTGTCTTCACACACTAATTGTGGAAAACAGAAACCAGGAATATGCCTTCGGATGCTGCTTAAAATTCTGCCACGCACCAAATGCAACACATAGGACACCCCTACGGCACATCCCTCCTCCTTCACTGATAGATTCACTGATTACTACTACACTGTAGATTGATACTTCACTGTAGATTCACTGATTTGGACTGCCACCTCCATTCACTGCATTGGCATGTTTTGCGTGATACCTGTGCAGTGTCCTCTCTGCGATGTGGCATGGTGCTTGTCTTGTGTGCAGCCCGCTTTAGAATTAAACAGGCTGTTTTTGCTGACTTCTGTTATTGGCTAAATTGTTTATTTGCTTGCATGATTTATTATTGCCATTTTAAATCTCCTAACTTTACTATTTTAAATCAATTATCAGGCTGAGGAGTACGGACTACACAGAAGATAAAAAATCATTTATAAATGCCAGTAGGATTATGTATTGCTTTAGTTTTTTGACAGACTCTGGTACTGAGAACTTTGGCACGGTTTGGCTGGTTGCGAGTGAGAGGAATGTACTGCGTGCATTGGCTCAGTAATCTCCATGCTACTGAGAATGAGCATTTGGCACAAGTGGCAGGAAAGTGAGCAGCCTCATTAGAACCACTGTGCAGAACCGCTCCAGGATTCCTGCAAGAAACCACCATGTGGAAAGTGTCTCTTAAGCACACAATGGTTGTCTCCGTGGTTGAAGTCGGTGCCATTCCTTTAAGGTCTTTAAGGGTGCAGCACCCTGTGACCAACATGGCATGCGAGTGGAAGTGGCGCCCCTCTCTCATCATTTTCCCTGGCCTGTTTTCGGGTCATATGCTCTATTACCGTAGTAATGACGTTATTGAAATTACTCATTTTCCAAAGTTTCCTTGCATTAGACAGACATTTTAGTGAAGCCATCTTGCACTCTCTCTCTGTTTCCTTTTAATCCCTCATATTTTTTTCTGTCTGCTGTGATTTGTAGGTTTTATCAGTATTTTATTTTGGGAATAAATGAAAATGTCTTGTTCTACATTTGACTGGAGTATCAAAGCGAAGGAAAACATATAATTTTCATATTTTTTAATAAAATTATCTCATATGCTTCCTTCATTCTTTGTTTGCAGGATGAAGGACACCAGCCGTAAGAACAACATGTTTGCTCCATTCCGTAAAAATGACCGGGACAAACAGAAGCTTATAGACACTGTCGTCAAACAGCTGAGAAATCTCATCGCCTCCAACCAGGCCTGAGACAGCATCAGTGGACCGCCCAGTTCATGATGAGTTGCCACCACCAGAGGGTGTGGACTGTGCTTACACACCTCCATCAGTTGAATGTGTTGTTCTTTTCCAGACCATCACAAAACACACAAACAGAGACTTGCACTAACATGAACACTAGGATGACAATGGATGTGAGCATGCACCCCAAAAGTTCATCTGATAAACCTAGTGAAATCTGTCACCCTGTGCCTGTGTGATATGATGTTAATTTTCCACTTGCATTTAAGTCTTCCTATATGACAACCTAAGCACAGTTTAAGGATGCCAGATCACCGTTTTCTCAGATAAACAGGAATTTGGTTGCCTTTTATTGTCAACTTCAGCTTGTGACAATAGACTTTTGTTCCGTCACATTAACTTTCTGCCACAGTTTAATTTGCCATTACAATAGTGCTGAAGCCAGAGTATTATTTGTCTTATTTTTTTATTTGAAAACTACCATTACTACCATTACTGTGTGGTGGATATTGATACTTAAATCACTGCAAAGTTAAAAGTAACTGGACTTTCATGTTAATTCATTATGCAAAATTGCAAATCAAATTTAATCTGTGAGATGATGCTCTCACTGATGTGTTTAAAATGCTTTTGAGTGTTGATTGTAATGAGAGAAGTTCTACTGACTTCTTACACAGGAATCAAGTTATTGCCCTTATCTCAGTTAAAGGTATAGTTCACCCAAAAAATGAAAATACTCTCATTTTAAGATTTATAGTGAAAAAGAGTTATATTTTGGTCTGTTCTCACCCAAAACCAACTGGATCACTTCAGAAGACTGATTTATCCACTCGAGTCGGTTGGATTATGTTTATGCTGAATTAATTTGCTTTTTGGAGCTTCAAAGGTTTGTCCACGATTCACCTGCAATGAATTGACTTTCAGAGCTGATATATTCATCTAAAAGTCTTTGTTTGTGTTTAGCTGAAGAAAGTCATACACATCTGGGATGGCCTGACGGTGAGGAAATGATGGGAGAATTTTCATTTTTGGGTGAACTATCCCTTTAAATAAATTGTATGCTAGGCATGTCACCATCCTTATTTAGCTATAGTTTATTACTGCTAAAAGATCCAGTGTCTGGATTGGTTGTATATTTGATTCATAATTGATTTTCTTTGGAGGAGTTTTGTTTACTATTGTCACCAAAATTACGAGGATAATATGATCATGGCTAGGTTCAGATGTTTTCTGATTGGGCTTCCAATGGCTTATGTATTTCATTTTCATTATTTCCAAATATATTAGCCAGAATTGAATGCAATAACTGACAGATGACAGAAGTTCTGTAGGATAGTGATACCTACTCAAAAGTCATACATTAATATACCTACCTAGATATAGAGATAAGGAGAATTCAAGATGTTGATAGGTTGATTTTCTTTGACTGCACATTTATACAGTGGTGTTTCTGCTATGTGAGTTTTTTTTGTGTACATCGCTGTACATTAAAACTAATATAAATTGCTTTTAGTATTTAAACTATGTCGTCTTCCCATAACTTTGCTTTCTCTGTTAGGAATGTGGGTGCAATATTATGTCTTTTGTTTTGTTTTATTTTTTTTAACTAGGTCAAATGTGTGTTTAAAGCCTGTCCCTTACAACGGATGCAAAATCATAAAAATATAAAGGGAATTGCCTTCATATTTGGGGACAGAACAATTGTCATGTCCGATTATTTTATAAACTGTGTTGTTTTCTGGATACGGCTCTTTATCTCTGTGCCTTGACTTTTTTTTTTGCCATGCCAATAATTGATTATGGTGTTTTCCACACAGCACCTGGATTTAGATGACCAAGGAACAGACGTGTGTTGGTGTGAGAGTGCACGAGAACGTGGTGCCTTTGCAGACAGCTGAGATTGTTGAGAACAGTACTGATTTGTTTTGCTCTTTACATAGAGAGATGCACTGTACAGATTGTTATATGAAACCACTAACAAATGATATTACAATACTAATACGTTTAAGAAATGCCAAGAAATACATAATAAACCAATTGAGAATGTGCCTTGTAGACCTTTATTTTATATTGCAATTATTACATTTTTCAGGGCTGCACGTTCATTGGCATACACAATAGAGGAGCCACTGCTTTACCACTTATGTCATTTCTTAACTTAACAATGAAAGCATCTGAAAATGGAGTTTACAATGACATATGAATTTATACATTTTGGAGATTTTGACCAAAAGTGACATACTAAATTATGTATACTTCTATCTTAACAGTCCAGCAACAGAAGAGTATGTGTGTTCATATGCAGTCACCCTTGCAACAGGGCTCATAGTACAGGCCCACCAGGATTTCTTGGCACTTTTTCCTGATTATTGCATTCCAAAATGACTGAATTTTCTGCAGCTTTTCTCAAGTATTGCGATACAATTTGCAGCATTTTTTGTTACTTTGCAGTGAATACTCACAAATCATCATATGATATCTGTTTAAAAAAACAATAAATACACACAAAAATACCATACATTTAGCCTGTGATATTGGAAGACCCTTAATTATTTTTTTTTAATTAAAATTTTCTACAGACAATGAAAGAAAAGATTTCTAAAGTTCAAATAAGTCTGTAAACTAAAAACACAAATGATTAAATAACTAGGCCGGTTGCAGTTACATTGCCTATATGGACTTACACAAACAATATTAAAGTTCATATATTTGAGCGTGTATGTACATATTGAAATTCTACAAGTATTTGGAAAAATGTTACGTATATGAAAACAACCATTTTTGTAATATTTTGAAATATGTGTACATGTATGTGACCTTTTCATATAAGTACATAAACATATACAGAACATAGTATATATTTAATATTAGTGTTTACCATATATTGACATTTATCAGATTCGCACTGTATTAAGCACTTCAAATTCTGATCATATTTTACTATCCAACTCTGATTGGATGAGGTGTTATCCATAGCTATATTGTAAGATGACTGATGGGGATTTACCACACAAAAAGTGTTCCATCAAGAACTGTCTACTTGAAAGACAAAATATGGAGTGATTGAATGGCTGGGTGGATGGAGATGGTTGACTCAATGATAATACCCACTACACACTGGCTATTTGGGAGCCCTTCCTATTAGCATGTCCATGTAACTATAAATTGCCAGTCTCACACACATACTATCCAAGGGAATTTTAAGTGAATATAGACATGCCGTTAACGGCATGTGATGTAGCTGTGATGTACGTATGCTGTCTGTGTTCCAATGAAAGTTTAGACAAGTATTTTGATAGTGAACTCAAAACATTCCAGGTTCACTTTAATTTAACATTCGTGCAATGACAAATGTTTTTGGCTGTTGCTGGTTCATACATGCGGAGTTAATGACACGCAGTGACACAGAGAAAGAAACGCTTGCTTTATTACTGTGGAGATGGTCGAATGGCAGCTGCAGAACCACCCACACTGCAATTTATAAAGGTGGTGGAGCATTATGGTGGTCAATGATGGCTGATATTTAGATGAGAACTTGATGAACATGAACCACCTATAACTTTGCTTAGTACACACCATGTTAACACTCCTCTTTGCTTGCACACTATCTTACTTCATCTTCCATAATTTCTTTGTGACACAAAACATGCCTCATCCAATTCTGTGCAATCGCTGTCCCATAACGCAGTGTGTAATACCCCCTGCCACCTCCATTTATGTCTGTGAGTGGAGAACATCACTGAACTGTGACCACACCACAAACACATTTTTTCCTTCATGCTCTCAGATGTTTTGAGAGAGTTAGGCAAAACAAATCTTTTGGGGCTCACTTGAGCGCGACAGGCCTTTTGTCAGGGTTCAGGAACCGAGCAGTGCCAGCTTAGAACCGGATGATGAATCCTGCCCATCTCAGCACCCATTTCACACTCTCTGGCCCCGGGACTGAGGGCAAAGTTCGGAAGTTCTTGCAAATACGGGTCTGTTGCGCCAACTGTAAAACTGAAGATTAATTGTTTCTTCATACAACCCAAGATAAAGACCCAAGAATTATTTGTACTTTTGTCTTATAACCCATGGTGAAGGAGTTAGATGATCCAGTCCTCTTGGACCGGGTTCATTAACACTTAAATAGGCTTTAATTTTTTGCAAGATGTCCATCTAATTCACCTCTTTTGTGAATTAAGATGACTTCCAGTCAAGCATATACTGTTTGTTTCATTTTTTTTAACCCTTTACTTTGATCACTAGCTACTAAAGCAGATGGAAGTCGAGAATTAATTGAAAATGAATTCAACTGAAGGGCAAAGGACACATTCAGGCATAGAAAAGACATGTTGTGCCTGAGGAGCAAGCGTGGACAATTTGTCATGCAAGGCTCATTACTCCCAACCACAAAACATTGACCCGAACTTTGAAACTAACGCTCAGCTGTTTATGTGTATGTTTGTAATACATCCCAAACTTTACTGGACCACTTATAACTAGGGTGCCTTCCTGATGCTTGTTAAATAACTTATTGTGTGGAATCGACTATATGTGTATGTGTGTGTGTGTGATAGAGAGGGAATCAGGGAAAGGGATGAAAGTGAAGGTACAATCTAATTTTGCGATCAAGGGAAGGCATCACTTTGCCTGTTGTTTTGAGCAAAACAAAAAGACTGCCCCTTGTTCTTATTTGGGCCGATTCAAAGAAACAAAGATGAACTGTAAAAGCTGTGATTCATCTTTTGCTTGACCAGTCTTTTTATGGTTGCTATGGATGGCTTTGACTTTTTAAAGTTTTGTTCATTTGAAACTTTGTAACAATTCTGAAAGCACGTTGAAAAGAGACATTGAACTGCAATGTGGTCATCAAACCTGGAAGTACCCCATACTTCACGCAGTTTTTCTCCCATGTTTGTTTGTAAGTTCAGGAAGTCCCAAAAGAGCCTGTAGATCTTTTATATTACAGAAGTGTGGGGATGTTGTACCATATATGATACAAAATCCACTTTTCAAGGTTGAAAATGATAAAACCTTGACAATGATCCGAGACGAAGTGTTGAGAGATGACAGAGGTGGGATGTAATTCAGCACATATGGTAATATGTGATAATTTATGCCACTTTAGAAACTTTACTGACTCCTGTGTCTGTTTATGTGAGCCAAAAAATGCTGTCCACAAGTCATAGACATTGATGTATTTATCTTTTAAAAGTGTTTCCTTATATGTGTGTGTCTGAGGGAGCATCCAAAGCAGCAGAGGTCAGGTGAATGACTCCTGTCTTACAATCCAGAGAGAGAGACAGACATGGACAACATAGCGTGCAGAAGAATGTAGAATAAACATTTACCTGAACAAAAAATATGGTGATGGTGAAAGCTGATAGCATGTTCACCCGCGGATCTTTGTCTCTTGCGGAAGAGAGTTAAAAATATCTTGCATGTTTGTATGCCGATAGTGGAAGTTATTGTTAAAATATGTGTGTGATTGAAAGATGAAAAAGCTGAAGAGGGAAGAACAGAGGCAGGACAGAGGTGAAGTTTGCATAGTGTCTACTGCAGGGTCATATCAGACTACTGATTATGGAAATATGGTGATCTGGGATCACACAGTCCTCAGTGAAACAATCATGGAACGGCAGGTTGAATAACATACGATAGTAAATTGATACATCTGCATGACGTTATCAGCTCATCTCTTTCTCTCTCTCTCTGATAAACACTGCAGTTTATCTATGCAGTAAAAGAACAATGACAAACAGAACTTTTGAAGCAGTCACATCAACATTATCACAGGAAATCGTGTATTCTGAATTTTTGCCACCCTTATTCAGACCCAATGTGCCGAATTCCATACAAAGTCCCCCACACACTGTTCCTTTGTCAAAGATACTACACTTGCAAAGACGTGAAAGCATGCTGAATTGGTTTCAGTACTGTTATGGTTAGATTTAGGGCTTGGGTTAGGTCATACATCGATTTAAACGGACAAAATATTCAACCTCCTACAGCCCATTTCTCGTAAGATCATTCTGGTCACATTTTGTATTTTTACATGCACTATCTTGCACTGATTATGCATGAAGGGATAGTTCACCCAATGAAAAATCTATCATCATTTACTCATTCTCATGTCTTTGCAAACCCATATTGCCTTCTTTCTTCCATGAAACACCAAAGGTTAGGCAGAATATTGGGGACCAACAATCTGTATGGGAAAGAGCAATGCTACCAACATCTGTCAGCTTTTTCAATGTGTGCATGTATGAATGTGTAATTCTCATTGATGTCAAGGTCGTAGAAAACCCTGCTAATTCCCAAAATTCATGTAAACAGATTTCTTGTGCTGTTATTTGCATATAAACCCTTAAAATGGCTCTTTACTACGAGCTTATTTTTTATGTTTTGTTGATCATGTAAGCGTTGTTTACAAAAAGGCGCTTGGTCTCTTACAACGTATAGCCTCGAAAGTGAACCTAACATGTAGAAGACAGATTGCATACTTTTAATTGCTTTAGTTAGATAGTTGAGGTGAACATTTAAACTGAGGTGGACAATATGTAGATCTGTTGTAAACGAGCATCAACAGAAATCCACAGTAGACAACCGAATCACTCAAAGCAAATGTTAAGAGGAAAAATTGACAGACTAAAGGGAGAGAAAGGGGGAGAGTGAAAGTGAAGAGAGAGTGTGGGAGAAGATGGAGTGCTAGGGGATGAGAGGAGAGACAGCGAACGCACGTTCTTCTCTCTTCCAATGAAGATGGATTGCAACCCACCCTCCCGCTCTCTGTGCTGCAGGGAGGTTATTGATGGCCTCCAAAAGTCAAAGGTTACAGAAACAAAACCCTGGCTTCCTCTGTGTGCTCCCCATGTATCCTCCCCTTCAGTCAAGGTGTTTGGGAGGGATTCTGGGAGGGGCTGAGGGTTTTGTTTGAACACTGACAGCAACGCACACCCTGATTCTTACACAGGCCTAAAGGGGCCAATCCATCATTGCTGTGAAGCATGGAGGGTGTGCATGAGAGACAGAGTGTGTGAGTGATTGGCAATTTATAGTTACATGGACATGCTAATAAGACTGGCTCCCACAAAGCCAGTGGGTAGTGGGGGTCATCATTGAGCCATCCATCTCCATCCACCTAAGCATTCAATCACTCCATATTTTAACGTCTTACAAATACACGGTTCTTAGTGGAACACTTTTTGTGTGGTCAATCCCCATCAGTCATCTTACAATATAGCTATGGATAACACCTCATCCAATCAGAGTTGGAAGATTAAAACTACTTTAGTATAAACTCATTGACAAAATAAAGTTTTTCAAGATTATGAGAATCAAAAGATGACCCTATATTAAAACTTACGGCCCTATTTTAAGAGCGCTATGCCTTAAGCTAAGCACTTTGAGATACGTATCAAAAGTCAGTGGGCATGACCATGAAGTTTTGGTATTTTTGAGCAAGCATGCATTAAGTCTAGGTGCAAGTGAGTTGGTGAAATTGCATATGCAAAGTGCTAATGTTCTGGGTCAAGTACAATTTAATTCTGAGGATCTTCTTTGAGTATTGCACATCTGTGCTCTATTGTACTCTATATTCCATTCCCTGCCAAGCACAAGCGTTATGGTAAATGCGATAAGATCCTGGTTTCCATAGGACTAGAACCTGTGTTTCTGGGGCTGCTCGCACCATGATTCCACAACTACATTATCTTCCATCATCAGAAAGCCAATGCTTCAGACATCAGAACACTTGCGCTTTTCATTTTACAATGTTCATTGCCCTAAGAAACGATATTTTTCCTTAGCTTTCAAGACATTAAACAAGTAAGGGAGTAAATGAGGAATCTGTTTAGTTCAGACAAGTGTACTGGAAAACACAAACCACATTTCATTCATTACATGAAAGAGACAAAGGACCAGACATTTTGATTCTTTCCACTTTTAAACAAAATTGGTTAGACAAGATTGGACTGAATGGCTGCTTTGGAATGTAGTTGCAAGGAATTTGTTTAGATTGGATTTGAACTCTCTCAGTTGCCAGATTCTTTTGGGTCCTGCTTCTCTCCAAATGCAGATATCTCTATTTTATTTTATTTTTTTATAGACCTTTCAGCATTATTACAGGCAGTGTTGGGTGTAATGCATTACTAAGTAATGAATTCCTGTAAATTAATTTTCATTGAAAAAGTAAAGTAACGGATTACTCATAATGTTGTCAGTTACTTCTGATCTAATTGTGTTAAATACTGTATAGTCTATAGAACAATTCTATATAAAACTATTGTATTGTAACTAAAATAGTGAATTTAAAATCAAAATGTAATGTCTAATGGTAAAATGTATGTTTTTTAATATAATACAGCCCTCTTAAATTCTTTGGCCAGTTCATGAAACATTTAATTGATTTTATATGATTTATTTGAAAGAATTAAAAGAAGTTTCAAGTCTTTCATCAGGTCGAGGTTGATAAGGGTTTTAGAAAGTAATTAGTAATAAGTAATGCAATTAATTTTCAGACAGAGTAATTAGTACAGTACTCTAATTACACTGTAGAAGATGTAATTAGTAGTTAGTAATTAATAACATTTTTTTAGTAAATTACCCAATACTAATTACAGGTTCATAAAGACAGTTATTTTGCTGTTACAATGGGACATCAATACTAAGCAGACCTACAATTTAAAATAGACTAATAATTTAAAATAAACTTTTTAAATTTTTAAATTTTTAATTCAAGATCAAGTATCTATTTTAAGACACTTGCCCTGAAATGCAAACCTTGCCTCTAATAAATAATGTAATTTATGATTTTAAGAATGGTCTTGATTCAGAGCTTTTATGTCAAAGCTGAAAGGAAAGAAATTTAATAAAATAAATAAAAAAAAATATTTTTTTAATAAAAAATATATTGACCTGCATTACAAGTTAATGTATTTATTGCAGAGTTGTTATTGCTTTTTGACCAGCTCTTGATGCCCAAAATGACTCAACATGTTCTTTCTCTTTTTCAGCACACCATCCTTCCCTCCATGCTGCCTTGCCTTCCCATCTTACATTTGCATTACAATTTTGAGGGTATCAGTATTGGATTTGTTTATCCATTATCCATGTATTTCTATGGAGTTGAAGTGCCCTGTGATATTAGGATGATTACATTTCTGAACAAGAGGAGGAAAAGAACTCTGTATGGTTCTTAATTTGGCCTCACTTAGTGTGGACTTTATATGATTAAACCAAATAGGAAATGGATCAACATCCTTGCATGAAGCAACAGTCAGCACTCTAAAGAAGATGAACCACAGAGATAATATACATAAGAGTTAACTGCAAGAAATGGTGTGAGGCCTTGTGTTGATATTGTGTGTCTTCTGCACAGACTGTTCTCTGGAAATGTGTCAGCCAGCGGCATTTCTGATGTTTTTGGGGCCCTAAGCAAAACCACTCTTTGGGGCCCCCACCACCACAACACACCATTCACACCCCCCCCCCCCCCCCCCAGTAAACTAAACTAAACTAGCTACCCCCTACTCACCATAAATTAATTCAAATTCCAACATCACAGTGTGTTCTTATACTTTGACAATATTTAATTTTACATTAGTGAGCATAACCAATGAGTTTTGTAAACAGTGTTGCCTCACCTTGAGTGTCACAGTCTGCATGTGGGTCTCTGATTGGTAGATTTAGCTCACATGGAGGGAGAGCTTGTGCTGGAGAATGAGCATTCTCAGTCAGGTTTTGGGATTTAAGGGTAGAGTTGCACCAGCTGTGTGTAAGGTATCATTTAAGTTGGAATGCAAAGTTCAAACTAAGGGCTTTGTAACTACTCTTTAGTTTATAACTAAGTAATTACTTCATTTAGTTGCAGATGTTCTTAACGCATGACTTAACTGGTAGGTTGTAAGCTCTCTTGAAGTGTAAAGCAATGTGTAGTCGGCTAGTCGCAAAATATGATATTATTACGATCCATTTATTCATCCAGCATCCTTCAAATTTGTAAACTGGTCAGAGGCTTCTGTGAATATTAAGTTTAAATGTATGGTTTAATGGTGCAATGCTCAAATATTTTGTTGTTTACACATTTAAGCCATAACTAGTCTAGGTTGGTACACACAGCTTGTGCACTAGAGAGGGTGATGTGCCTTCTGCCAAAGTTTGTCTTCTTCTTTCTTAAAAAAATTAAAAAACAATATTTTTTTTCAGAAGACTTGCCATTTTTATCCGCAGTTTCACTGACTTTTCTGTGCTTCGCTGCACCTCTTTGTAGTGTAATTTAATTTAATGTTTGTTTGTTTTTTGTCACTGAGGAAGGCTAATCTATTCAGTAACAGCTTTCTATATGGCTCACATTCATATGAGGTTTATAACAGTGTTTGATAGCCAGCTGCAACCAGTGTTGGGGAGTAACGGAATACATGCAACGGGATTACGTATTTAAAATACAAAATATAATAACTGTAAAATTTTAATAATTGATATTTAGAATACAGTTACATTTAAAAGTGTTTAGATTACTGAAGAGATTACTTTGCATTTTATTGTCATTTGTTTCATTTAATATTTAGTCCTTTCAGATGGAAAACATTTATACATATAAATGATGTGATCCAAAGTGCATTTGAACAGCGGTGAAACACTTTCTTATGATATTACATTCATACGTGCAGACAGAGAAGTAATTTTGAAGTAAGTTTGGCGCAGAAGAAATAGAAATAAACCTTGTGTAAATTGTCAGCTTTATGCTAAGCTAAAATGCTGACGGGGGCCCCAAGAAATTGCTTGGTTTGCTTGTCCTCTAGCGTCACCTTATGTCACTTTATGTCACATTTTACTTACATTTGTGATCATAGTTACTTGATTTAGTATTTTAAATTAAATGTCATATATGTCATGTCATTGAATGTAAAATACTAAATCATGTAACTATGAACACAATTAAGTTAATTAATGACAGACAAATTATATAACAGATTCCCAGTCAAAGATAATCATCTGAGGGGGCAAAAAAAATATGTTCCCCGTCTGTCGCTCACTTCGGCGTTGTGTCGAAGAAGCGACACTAGGAGACCCCTAGTGTTAAAAAAGTGACACTAGGGGTCTCTCTTGACCGCCGAATATGCCTATGATCTATGAAAAAAGGCCAATGAGAAGTTGGTAGACAGTATTTGCATACCCCGCCCCCGGACACACGGGTATAAAGCTGAGAAAATATGTCGAATTCATTCAGAAATTTTCTTCAGAGCCGATGGTTGTGTCTGCAGTGAGCTGCGAGTCACACACCCGTTCTTGTTCCTATGACGCTCTCTGCTGTTGGATCTACGGCGCACTACAGCGGCTTTCTCCTTCCCTGCACGGCAGTGCAGTTTGCCCCTGACGCTTCAACAGCGCAAGAGCTTAAAAGAGTTGTAAAAGAGTGATATTTCTTATAAAAGAGTATTTTCCTCTATTAGAGCAATACACGGCGGTGTTGAGCATCCTTTTCAGGATGCGTCTTTTAAAAGATGCCTTTCCGCCCCTGTGAAGTTCCTGGATGTGGTAGAGTGCTCTCTGCTTCAGACGGCCACAGGCGTTGTCTCGTGTGTCTGGGCAGCGATCACATCGAGGCAGCGTTTGTGGATTGTTCATGCTCTCACTGCGAGAGCATGACCATGGCAACGTTGCGGTCGCGGCTCGCTTTGTGTTGCAGGAATGTGCGCTCAGCGACCGACCTCACCCTCAGAGCCACGACAGTCACAGGAAGCAGACGTTGTATTCCCTCGAGGACCCAGAAGGCTCCCAGGCACTCCTGAGATGTCCAACCCAGAGACCGAGACGTTAGCTCCGGAGCTGGGAAGAAGACCACTCCGTCCCCTAGCCCCTAGCACGGAGCTTGGATGCGTGGCTTTCACTTCCCAACTCATTACGCTGGCTGGCCCGGACCATCCGACTCGGTTACGCAATTCAGTTTGCCAGGCCCGCCCCCCTTCGCGGGCGTCCGCTTTACCGCAGGTACACGGTGAGCATGCCAAATCCTCTTTTACTCAAAGACGCGATAGAGCCTGTCACTCCAACCAAAATGAAGAAGGGTTTCTACAGCCATTACTTCATTGTACCCAAGAAAGGCTGCTGCTTACGACCGATCTTGGACTTGCGAGTCTCTTAATACTGCCCTGCTGATCGCGCTCGCCTCCTTCAAGAGGGTCGGGGACCTGCAAGCGTTCTCTGTTAGCGACACTTGTCTGGAGTTCGGTCCGGCAGACACATATGTGATCCTAAAACCTCAACCAGGCTACGTGCCCAAGGTTCCTACCACGCCCTTTAGAGATCAGGTAGTGAACCTGCAAGCACTGCCTCGGGAGGAGGCAGACCCAGCCCCTTCGTTGCTGTGTCTGGTACGTGCTTTGTGTACCTACTTGGATCGCTTTGGCGGACAGCGGAAAGGGAACGCTATCTCCAAACAGAGGCTTTCCCACTGGGTCGTGGACACCATTTCATTGGCCTATCACACCCAGGCCGTGCCCGTCCCCCCCCTGCGGGTCCGAGCACACTCTACAAGTAGTGTTGCGTCCTCGTGGGCACTGGCCAGGGGCACCTCCCTAGCAGACATATGTAGAGCAGCGAGTTGGGCAACACCTAATACCTTTGCAAAATTCTACAATCTCCAGGTTGAATCAGTATCGTCCCATGTTTTCTCAGGTCCAAGCTGGTAGAACTTGGTAACATGCTGACGGACTGACCGGGTTGATTGCTTGCACCTGGCGCCCTTTCCCTCGGCCGAGGTAAAATTGTGCGCTTTCTCTCCCAGGAGATCCCACTCATTTGGATCCCTGGATGATTCCTCCCTAGCCCTTTGGGTCCGCAATTCAGCAGAGGAACTCGCCGACCCAATCCACTGCGGGTACTTAATCTACCCTGTACTGGAATAGGTGCTCCACAGGTCAGGGCTCCTACGTGGACTCCCCTGTGTGTATTGCCCGCGGTATGGTCCCCTTACGAGTGGACATCCCTTAGGCAGTCCCAGCTGCCTTCCGGTCACCGTGTTGTAGCAACTCCCCCCTCCTAGCGAAGCTGGATCTACCACTGCGCCACTTTCCACATGCCGCCTAAAAACCCATGTGATGTATTTGCCACTCTTACCTCCCCTTCCGGGCAGGTGTGGTCTACGCAGGGTCTTTTCCCCCTGAAAGAATAGGAAACTGGGTAAGACCCCCTCCCCTCGATGCGTGTAAGAGCCCCGGCCGTATGTGGAGAAACATAGAGAGAAAAGAGGCCCAGCCAGGCTTGGCCCATTACCAGGTTGGCAAGCCTCACCTTGTTCCCCTGTCTAGGAAGGGTACGTGCAGTCTGACACAACTGGTTGCCTTTGCACGTAAAATACCTTCCAGCTCCTGTGTCAGCAGAACATGTACACGGCTCAGCGCATGGCGTGATTTAAATTGGACCCCTTGTGTCGCTTCTACGACACAACGTCGAAGTGAGCGACAAACGGGGGGAACGTCTAGGTTACGTATGTAACCTCTGTTCCCTGATGGAGGGAACGAGACGTTGTGTCCTCCCGGCCACGTCACTGAGCCGAGCCACTGTTGTGGCTGGACCATTTCCGGATCCTCAGAAAAATCCTGAATGAATTTGACGTATTTCCTCGCCTTTATACCACTGTAATGTCCGGGGGCGGGGTATGCAAATACTCTCTGCCAACTTCTCATTGGCCTTTTTTCATAGATCAGAGGCATATTTGGTGCTCAAGAGAGACCCCTAGTGTCACTTTTTCAACACTAGGGGTCTCCTAGTGTCACTTCTTCGACACAACGCCGAAGTGAGTGACAGACGGGGAACATATTTTTCTCAAGAGAGACCCCTAGTATCGCTTCTTTGACACAACGTCTCGTTCCTTCCATCAGGGAATGGAGGTTACATACGCAACCTAGACACTTCTGTTTGTTTGGGGTCACTTGCCTGAAATGTTTCTCATGATCTTAAAAATCTTTTAATCTAAAGGTGTATGCTTAAATGTTTGAAATTAGTTTTGGAGACAAAAGAATAATTGTGCCAACAAATGCATTTATTTAATTACAAAACTAAAGTTTTAATAAAAAAAGTTTTTGAAATTGATGAATTGGATCAAATAATTAAGAAAAGCAGCTTATAAATGCCCAGTATTAAAGGGAACTCCTTCAATACTGTTTAAAAATCATCCCAGGATGATTCCTCAAGAAGTTGGTTGAGAAAAAGTCAAGAGTTCATGTCTGCAAATTCCAGGCTAAGGGTGACTACTTTGAAGAAGTTAAAATACACAGTTTTGATTCATTTTGGAATTTGTTTAGTCACAACATAATTCCCATAGTTCCCATTTTTGTTATTCCATAGTTGTGATGACTTTACTATTATTCTAAAATGTAAAAAAAAAGAAGAATGAATAAGTGACCCTAAACTTTTGAACGGTAGTGTGTGTGTATATATATATATATATATATATATATATATATATATATATATATATATATACACACACATGCCAATGAATATACATATTTAGGCATCAAATGGCATCTACTACCAACTGTAAATGTTCACACTCCACACAAAACTTCTAGATTCATAAATGGTTATTATTATTTTTTACACAGATGCACAGATAATTATTTTAGCGACTAAATATTAGGCTACAGAAAGCAAATATGCACAATTTATATTCTTGGCATAAAGGCAAATTAAATACTATGTAGTAAGCACTCTTTTCTAACACAGCAAACTGAAAAAATAAACAGAAACATTTGAACATGCATACACTGTTAAAAGTGGTCCCGCACCTACAGTAGGCTCATGTCATGCAGTTGATTTCAAGTTTTGGAAATTAAAATAAAATCCAGAGGAGATGGTCTTCTTCACAAGCTCAAGGAACGATGGTGAAAATATTTCAGTCATCTCTATGCTGGATCGTTTTGAGTTTGATTGGATGCTCATGCTATTGATTTAAATGTGAATGGATGTAAGGAAAGGAATGTTACCAATGCGGCTTCACTTGTATCAATGCAACTATAATTTTATAAATATATATTAATGTAAGAACTGCACTACGTTATTTGGTATTTTTTTTAATGTTAAAATTCTTTCAGAAATAAAGACAGACCATGCATGACACAAATGATTAAAGTTTTATGATGAATTTGGCCACGGCCACTGATCTAGAGTCAGCTTTCCCTTCCCACTAGTAATTAAAGTTTGAAGACTATATGATGTGGGGGAACTGACAGTTTACTGGCCAGGAGAAGGTTAAGCCTCGCCCAGCCTTACAAACGCTCTGCCTGTGATCCTTCGACTTCACAAACAAATCTATGCAAGGCAGGTGACATGAAATAATAGCGCAAAATCATATGCTGGGTAAAAAAAGCAAAGCTAACAATGACAAGACTTATCAATATGGGTTCTGATATAATGTCAATATGTAATATTCCCATGTTATATTAATATACTATTAACGGTTATTATGCAGTAATTACATCATAAAAAACATCAAAGACTAATTTTGAGTGGGATTTCAGTTTACTTTCCCCATCTTAGATAACCAACAGCTGAACCTTATGTTTATCTGTGAAAACTGAAAGGCTTTTTGTCAGGAACATAGTCATTTCTGCCTCATCTGTTTCTTTTCTCCTCCATCTGTTTTGAGGAACGGGAATGTGCTTGTCATTGGGTAGCATGTCACAAATGTTCTGGGTTTCCCGAAGTGTGGAGCTGTTAGGAATTCTTGTAAAAGTATTTATAATAACAATGCATATTTCCACACACACACACACACACACACACACACACGGTCACATATTTTGGGTTTTACTATCCTTATGGGGACATTTGATCCCCTCAAAGTGATAAATACACACACACACACACACACACACACACACACATTGTTAATTTTTGTAAAGGTAAAATAAATAAATAATTGAGATATAGTACATTTATTATATATACATATATTTATAGTGGGCCCTGCGATGGACTGGCGACCTGTCCAGGGTGTACCCCGCCTTTCGCCCAATGTTAGCTGGGATAGGCTCCAGCCCCCCGCGACCCTGTACGCAGGATAAGCGGTTGACGATGGATGGATGGATGGATATTTATAGTGTATAGGATATCATGTTTTTCTTTACTATATGTTGTAGCAGGTATAGCAGGTATCATGTATTGTCTTCTAAATTTAAATTATCATCATTCATCAGATTTTGGACATTGGAATAGCTTGGCAAAGATGATCAATAGCCTTCAGTTGAGCCTTCAATTTAGGTCCTTAAATTAAACCTGTCACATCTGCCTCCATGCTGAAGATTTAATCTTTAATCTTTTAATTTGAGTGTGTTAACCAACTAAATACATTTCAACAACCCCCAAACCAAACTACTTCAACGAGGACCCTATCATCAACAAGCTTCAACAAACTATCTTACAATTATGCATTCATGTTCAAATTTTCTTTTTAGTTGGCAAAGAACAAAGTACTTATAATTTCCCAAAACATAGGCTAAGGGTGACAGGAGGACATGAGAAAAAATTTACTGTGTTAATCTGAAACACACTTTCTGCATCTTGTTGTGGAATTGACCCCAGATGGACCTAGAGGAAACCTTGGTTTTGAGTTAAAATGGGGCACACATGTCCTTTTGAACCACCCAATTATGGCCTTTTGACTTGTGATGCTGCAGTTATGTAACTGACATGTTCCAATGCTTTTTATCCCCAGTGATTTTTGGTCTCCAGATTGTCATATGCAGTTTCTTTTTCTTGTGCATTGAGTTCTGGGTCCATGTGTTTTGACCTCTGTGTTTAATGCCTGGTGTGTTTATTCAATTGACACCAGGACAGAGAAAAAAAGAGAAACCAAACCTTTAACCTTTATTCTGACAGGCGCAGACTACACGAGGGGGATATTTTAATGCAATATTTCAACACTATTTAAAGGGATAGTGCGTAAATTCTCTCATCATTTTCTCACCATCATGTCGTTCCAGATGTGTTTGACTTTCCATCATCTGCTGAACACAAACAAGGATATTTAGAAGAATTTCTCAGCTCTGTTGGTCCATACAATGTAAGTGAATGGGTGCCAAAATTTTAAAGCTCCAAAATCCATATTAGGGCACCATAAAAGTACTCCAGATGACTCCAGTGGTTAAATCAATATCTTCAGAAGTGATATGATTGGTGTGGGTGAGAAACAGATCAATATTTAAGTCCTTTTTTTACTATTAATTCTCCACCCTGCTCAGTCAATCTTCACTTTAACTTTCACATTCTTCTACTTTGCTTTTGGTGATTCACATTCTTCATGCATATCACCCCCTACTGGGAAGGGAGGACATTTATGACAAAAATTGACTTAAATTTTGATCATATCACTTCTGAATACATGGATTTAACCACTGGAGTCTTATGGATTACTTTTATGCTGCCTTTATGTGGATTTTGGAACTTCAAAATTTTGGCACCCATTCACTTGCATTGTGAGGAACTACAGAGCTGAGATATTCTTCTAAAAATCTTAATTTGTGTTCTGCAGACGAAAGAAAGTCAAACACATCTGGGATGGCATGAGGGTGGGTAAATGATGAGAAATTTTGGAGGAACTATTCCTTCAATGCCATTCTTTTGGGCCTCAGTATCAGTTCACCCATTTCAGTTGTTTTCTGTGCCAAAGCAGCAGACCATGTGAAACTGTAAAATGTGAAAAGCTAATAGTCAAAGTCAAAGATCAGAGTAAATCTCAAGGTAATGAACCCATCACTAATGTTGGCTGTTATGACATTTGTTGGGTAATGTCTCAACTCCATCTCTGTCCTCTTGTATGGAAACGTTACCACACTTGGGAAATCTTCTGAAACACTGAAATCAAGCTACTCTTTTTAGTTGGTCTGACATTGTGAATTGCATAGTGTAGGCTTGTTGTTGGTTTGGGGCTGCGTGGTTTGTTCTGTCACGATGTCATCTCTGTCTGCTCTATTAAAGGAGAGATGCCATTTGTCTTTTTTTCACTAATGGAGAGAAAGCACAGGATTAACACATGATTTAATTGAGTGACAAAACCAGGCACGTGTTATTCTCATACTACAATTCAAATGGTCTCTTTGACCCCTTGATAATGTTCTATAGGTCCCATGGCTACAATTTCTTAATGAAATTTGTTTAGATTTATACATGTTACCAGGTCTCAAAATGGACTTTGGAAACACTGGAAATGACCTCACTTGATTTCAATGGGAAAACCACAATGATTCAGTCTTTGTAACAGGTAATGACTTTGTGTACTGTAAACTGCTGTGGCTAAACTGTGTCCACTAGCTGTAATGCAAGCCAGATTAGCAGCTGAAAGCTATCAGACCTCCTGGTGAACCTCATATTCCAACTGTGGTCTGTTTAATCAAAGTGAAATTGGATATACTGATGATTTTCGGATAACAATCTATCAGTAATCCATTATATATAATCTACTGTCTATTGTCTATCATACACTGCCTGGCCAGAAAAAAAAAAAGTTGCTGTTTGGATTTAAATGATGGTTATGATCTGGGGCTGCTTCAATTGGTCAGGTCTTGGCTCAGCAATGTTATACAGTGATAAAATGAAGTCAGCTGACTACCTGAATGTAATGAATGAGCAGGTTATGTGTGCATGAAGCATCTTCTTCTTCTCTGATTTGTTTACATTTTCTCATTGTATGTATCGTGACAGTTACCTTTTGAAATGAATATTAGAGGCACTACAACAAAGATCACTTTTATTTTCTTTCACACAATACACAAGTACTATGGCAGATTATCAGTTCTAAAATACTTTTTGCCTTGTTACTCACACAGTGCTATTTTTTAACTTATACACACTTATGCTATATTGCATGACTTGTAAGGCAGCACATTTAACGTTTGCATTACATTACCAACCTCATTTACAAGCTTGTTCAGGTGTGATGAAGTTATGCAGTTGCTCAACTGATAAAGCATTGCAGTTTGCGATGCAAGGACCAGGGTTGTAGAAGCAGGGCCGCATTTTTTCGTATTCTCCCCCTTGGAATGACTTAGGTTGTAGTTGCCCTGGACAGACATTTAAATGACTCAAAATAGAATGAACAGCAAACGATTCATTAGAAATCATTCATATGTTGGTAAATAAATGAGAAATGTAAATGGAATGTAATGGAAATATTGATCATTAGTGATTGTTTCTGGGAAATGTGTCAGTGGAAACATTCCTCTTAATGCTGGAATTTCTAGGTTTGATTTATACTTTAATCCAGTGTTTGGCCCTTCCTTAATGGTGATTAGTCACTTTACCCATATTCCCACTGTCATTTCCTTCAGATTCATTATATGGGCCAACTCAGAATGGATTCATTGTGTGTGAGTAGGAAAGGTGATTCATGTTATGAGATGTCCTTTATACACTTCATGTAAAATGGAAGTGAAAGTTGTATAATTGAGAATGTACAGTTACTACAGGTGTGTGTTAGTGATGGGTATTGGGATCCCTCCATTCTTTAATTTCATGTGACCTCAGTTTGACATTGTTTTCTTATTTAAGAGCTTAATTCAAACATTGGTTTAGTGGTATTTTCATAAGAACTGAAGCCTACTTTGAATTACGCAATGCTTATACAAGGGCATAATACTGTGTCACAAGGTCTCAGGGTCAATTGTTAGAAATTTTTAGTTTCGTTTTAAATGGTAGACTGGTATTTAATTTTCCATTGCTTCCTAATAGATTTTAACATTTTGCCAACTTTTGACATGCTAAACATCATGAACACTCATGAACAACTATTTTTATCTATGCGTCTTCACCCTAATTTTATGACAAGCTGGGTTCAAGAACAAGAAACACACACACAAAAAAAAAAAAAAACAGACACAGTCAGTCCAGATTTACTTCTGTCCTCCCTCTGAAAAGACATTAAAAAAAAAATCCTTAAAAAAAAAGAAAAAAAAAAAGACATTAAATAAATCCTTATGGTATAATCCTAATGATATGAATGATTAATGTAATATGTATCACCACACAAATAAATAAAGACTATTCTGTTTTATTCTATTCGAGTAGTTTAGTCTAGTCTATTATAGTCTAGTCAGGTTCTTCATTTCACTACTATGAAATGAATATAGTCAACATTTCAATAGGAATCTAATTCAAATTTCATTAGAAATTTACATTGAATGAGAGGAAATGTTTTTATTCACATTTAAGGAGGGTACTAGGCTCTTTCTGCTAATTTAGCAATTTGAGACACCCCCTCCCCCCTTTAACTTATATAAACTATCACCTGCATCAATGGCTGTGCAAATTCATGCAACAATTCCCCATACCAACACTGCTTCATAGACTGTCTTTGGCTTCATAAATCAACCAGCACCTTAAATCGTATGCACTTTAATAGGCTTCTGGAAGAAATCTGGTAATTCCAGCCCCGCAGGACCTTGCGTCACTACTTCTCCAATTCTCAAACAACAGTTCATCAAGATGCGAAATTTCTTAAACGACAAACTGTCTGTGGCCACTTATCTCATATTTCCTGAGGGATGAAGTGATATGAAATGGGCAACAAGATTAACTACATAGTAATGGATAAAAATTATTTAGGTCAGAGGGACAACCCCTCTGCTCTCTGGTCTGGTGTAAATTAACCTCAAGTGAGGTTTTTTTGGGGGAAAATGCATAGTTCTGCCCTATTTTGAGTATATTTAGGTTAATAATTATTTTATTTTCTTTCATCTCAGAGTTAACATGAAACATAATATCTATTTTTGTGCAAGTTGGAAAAATAGTTAATAATAACTCCATTGTATGTTAAATTTTCAAGACTTATGGCGGCAGTTTTCAATTCTCCATATGAGGCAGCGCTTGCATCAGCGACTGAGAAGTTCCCTCTGTCTCCGCAAGGCGGCAGAATAACGCATCCAGGTTGACAGCGGCAGACAGCATGTGTAAAAGAATGCTTTGGGAAATATCATAAAAAAGCAGAACTCCCGTCTACATTTCACAGTGCAAATAGAGAAGGAAAAAAAGAGAGAAAACAAAAACCGAAGGTAGAGAATGAGAGAGGTCACTCACTATTGCGAACACAGACAGGAATGAATGAATGGTTTCAACTTTGCTTGTTAAAGGCACGTGCTCTGAAACACTTCGTACTAATCATCTTTTAAAAGACCAGGCATTTCATTATTCTTTAGGGGGCTTTCGAATATTTTGAAATGTGTAAGGTTTAAAGCAATTAAAAATAATCATAATTTGATGATGAGCGTATGTATCATCCTGTGCATCAACTGTGCGCCTCCTCGTGTACCAGAGGTAAAGAGAGCTGGCGAAACATTTGCTGCTTGTTTCATATGGAGAGTGAATCATTACATAACTGACTGGCCGTGAGTGATTATAATCATAAGGGGACCATACACCTTACATGTGCCTAAAGTTTCCTCTATTTAAGTCACCCCTTAATAATAGATGGATTAATGGATGGATGGATAAATAGATGCGTGGGTGGATGGATAGATAGATAGATAGATAGATAGATGGATTGATGCGTGGGTGGATGATGGATGGAGATAGATAGATGGATGCGTGTGTGGATGGATGGATGGATGGAGATAGATAGATAGATGGATGCGTGGGTGGATGATGGATGGATGGATGGATAGAAAGACAGACAGACAGACAGACAGACAGACAGACAGACAGATAGATAGATAGATAGATAGATAGATAGATAGATAGATAGATAGATAGATGGATGGATGGATGGATGCGTGGGTGGATGATGGATGGAGATAGATAGATGAGGATGATGACAGACAGACAGACAGACAGACAGATAGATAGATAGATGGATGGATGGATGGATAGGTGGGTGGGTGGATGGATGGATGAAGATGATGATGGATAGATAGATAGACAGATAGATGGATGGATGGATGGATGGATGGATAGGTGGGTAGGTGGGTGGGTGGGTGGGTGGATGGATGGATGGATGAGGATGGATAGATAGACAGACAGACAGACAGACAGAAAAATGGATGGATGGATGGATGAGGATGGCTAGATAGACAGACAGATAGATAGATAGATAGATAGATAGATAGATAGATAGATAGATAAATGGATAGATGGATGGATGAGGATTGATAGATAGACAGACAGACAGACAGACAGAAAAATGGATGGATGGATGGATGACGATGATGATGGATAGACAGACAGACAGATAGATAGATAGATAGATAGATAGATAGATAGATAGATAGATAGATAGATAGATAGATAGATAGATAGATAGATAGATAGATAGATAGATAGATGGATGGATGGATGGATGGATGAGGATCATGATGGATAGACAGACAGACAGATGGATGGATGGATGGATGAGGATGATGATGGATAGATAGATATACAGACAGACAGACAGACAGATAGATATACAGACAGACAGACAGACAGACAGATAGATAGATAGATAGATAGATAGATAGATAAGACGGATGGATGGATGAGGAGGATGATGAATAAATAGATAGATTGACAGACGGACGGACGGATGGATGGATAGATTTATTGCATCTCCCATTTTGTTTCGATGATTTTTGAGTGTTTAAATCTATAGTTAAGTTTAAGCTCATTGTCCGCATCATTTAAGTCCACGTGATTTAACAATATCTATATTCCTCGAGTCGCAGGTGATAAGTTCTCGATTGAGTAAGACTTGGAATAATAATAATAATGATAATAATAATCATCTCTCTCCTTCTCCGTCTCTATCTCACACACTCAATTTGGGCTCTCGTCCAGGTCCCGCACGCTCCAGCGCCCGGCCCGTTCACTTTTCACCCCGCCTCAGTTGGATGGGGTGGGGTGAGGGGGGAGCCGCTCGCACCCTGGCCGAATGCCGCCTCGCTGCCTCCGCTATATAAACACTCATTGGAGGCTCGCTGTGCGACTCGAACTCACATTGAGAAACTGTATGTGAAGAGAGAGAGGTCGAGCGAGAACGAATAGAGAGAAGTAGTGAAAGCGCATCAGAGAACGGGCTAGAGACGCACTACAGTCATCTGAAGATCTTTACTGCTCAGAGGCACCAAACTTCGGAGGATTATATCTCACATTTGTCTACGTCTTCCTTTTGACCATTACTTGACTTTAGAACATCTGTAGAGATTATAGGTTTAAGGAATTTTTCTGTAGGAGATTTTTTTAAAACCAGAAACTTATTGAAGAATAACACATTTCTAAACTAGAATTAGCAAAACTCAAGTTTGACAAGTTCAGGACAAATATATACATTAAACAATTCAGTGGACACCGATTTGCAAAGTTTAAAATGATATGCCAACACTTAACCTAGATTTATAACAATCATTCAGTTAATTAAACAAGTCAGATTATTAATTTACTGTTCATTGCAGAACTGTTGCGGTACCTATTCGTGAGAAATATTTTTTTTTCTTTCTTTTTATTATTATTATTATTATTATTATTTTCAGAATAATTGTAGCAAATCACAACAAAGTAAGTCACTCATATAGGCTACTCCTGAACAGACTAACCACTGTAGTTCTCCTAACTCCAAAGATATATTTTAAACAAGTCCCCGGACGTTCACAGTCATGCTCTTCGAGAGTTTTGACCTTGTCTCGGCGCTAGCGACGCTGGCAGCGTGTTTAGTGTCCATGGCACTTCTTCTGGCCGTCTCCCAGCAGCTCTGGCAGCTGAGGTGGACTGCAACACGGGACAAGAGCTGCAAGTTGCCCATGCCCAAGGGCTCCATGGGGTTCCCCATCATTGGAGAAACATGCCACTGGTTCTTTCAGGTAAGCACACCGTCTCCCAATATCTGACATCTAAGACATCTTTGCTTTCCAAGTTTCCAGTCGCCTTGTTGTCGCACGCGCACTGCTCTGCGCGCCAGGCACCGCGGTTCACTGTGCATAGTCTCCCTGTAGCTAACTGGGTTGTTGAAAGCGCATACTGTAAGAGTACGATAACGTCCACTAATGCTTTTTGCACGTGTTTCCTCGAGCGCAACATTGCGCTTAAAAAAAAAAGAGAACCATCTGCAGGTTAGCTCTTCCAATGCGTCCAAATTCATCCGTGCCAAATTTCCATGGTGTTAATAAGCTGTCTATTTAAGATATAGTCTACAGGTTTTGTTTCATACAGCCAGTTCTCTATCCACGTGGAACAACCTGTTTGCGGCTGCCAAGAGCGAAGCGCACCGTTCCAGAAATATTTGTAGTCCTTGGCTTCTGGTGCGCAAGAGTACACCGCCACTGAGCACAACTTGTCAGAGCGCGTAGAAACTCCTCTGGGCGCTCAGAGAGAAGCGCGCGGGTGAGATTGATCGCGCTCTCATTGAGCTTATGTGTAATTACGCGCGCCTGTTCCCCTGGAAAAGCCCGCGTGACTTACAGTGCTGGTGTTGCGACGAGAGATGCCGTGCAGTTCTGTCATTATAACCTGACAGCGAGTGTGTGCGTATAGTAGGCTACATGAAGGGGAACTCTGTGGTATCTTTCTTGGTAAGTTAAGCCATATGGCTTCAATTAGAATATTATAAAATAAGACCGCGTGAAGGTAGCACATTAAAAAGAACGGCGGAAAAAAATTCAACAGTCATAATGTGGTATTTTAAAAAGTGCACTTTATTGGACGAACCTAAACCGTAGACGCAATAAAAATCTATTTTATATAGTAAATCTAAAAGGCACACCGTGAATACATGTTTTAGGAATTCTTTCCATATTAAATCCATGGTGCACACAGAGATGTCCCTGGGACATTGGCTTGCAGTAGTTGGAGTGGATTTAAACAAAGTCTACCCTCTTTGCTGAGATTCAGTAGGGACAGAGAGGAATGTCCTGGTCTGAGTGGCGCACGGATCAAATTCTCTTGTCAGGAACAGATTCTCCAAACTTGATGGAAATCCTGGAGAGAATTTCCGTACAACTGGCGCACTCTCTATAAGTCAAACAGACTGACTCCATCCAGTTATATATTTATATATAGGATTTTGATTTTTCATTCTTGCCAAACTTCTGTCACTTTATATTTCTTTTTAGCGGTAACCTATAGCTCGCGCCAGGACTGCGGGGCGACTGAGAGCTACCGTGCAAACATGCAACTTAAATTGTGTTTCTGCAAACGTGCATTGATTTTCAACTATCTGTGTACATGAATGCATTTAATACCCCATTATCTCCGTCGGGTTGTCGATTTTTTGTTCTCTACACGGTGTCTCCTTCAGACTCCAATCTCAGAACAGGAGAATCCAAAAGCGGGACAAGCCTGTGATTGACCAAGATGTAAGAAAGTCAAATAATTTGCGATTACTTGCAGGTCATCGTTACATTTCTGTTATGATAATACATTCTTATAATGAATAATTTACTATGATATCATGGACATTCTTTTCACTCACAATTAGTCTCTCTCTCTCTCTCTCTCTCTCTCTCTCTCTCTCTCTCTCTCTCTCTCTCTCTCTCTCTCTCTCTCTCTATATATATATATATTTAAGGATACTTTTGGTCTGCCTATGAACCCAAAAATGACAAAGATTCTTCAGTTAACCACTAAAATATCTGGTGGAAACGTTCTTCTTTGTCCCCTTCTCCATAGTGCTCTAAGTTTTGGCTGAAATATCCATATGGAACACAAACTTAACTGTGACCTAACCAGGGCAATTACTTTGTGGCAAAAATCTTTACTTTTTTGGTCATGTGCTTGAACATGACAGTGTAGTGGATACCGGTGAGTTCAGACACAGGTGCATGCAAAGCTCTTGGACACAAACACAAATGTAATTAGACACATTCACTCTATTCAAACTTTATATGCAAACAGTTCTTATAAATACATTAATTAATTAATCATGCATTAATTTACAATTGTAGTGAGAATTCCTTGGCTATGTGTCAGAGAACGCTCTCTAACATGTGAAGTTATCATACCACATATCAGTTTTTGAGGGCACATCTTACCCATTGGGCAACTTCAACCCCACTCCTCCACCTTGACCCAGATTGCTACTGTCTGGGTGGCAATAAAGCTGCCCTCCAGGGGATCAGAACCCCCTCTACACACACCCACACCCTGGGACAAAGGGTAAAGGGCTTGGGGCTCTGATCAGAATTCCACAGAGCATGGCCTATAGAGACCTGGGGATTTAGGAGTAGTCTTCCAGCTCTCTCCTGGGGCTTGTCGGGATTAGAAAGCATGAAATGGGCATGACTGGCACCAGCATGGTGTGGCCCCCTTTTCACCTCTGGAACGCACCAGCAACCCCTCAAACAGCCTCTTGTCTTTAGGAGTGAGGGGGGCTTGGCAGCAGTAGTGGGAGGAGGAGGAAAGTAGGAGGATAGAAAAGAGAAGAAAAGGGGGTCCCAGGGTTGAGCACTCACACTGTACTGAACAACCATAATCTCTCTCCACAAAGTGTTTCCAGGTCAAAGGGGAGACCATTCTCTCAGCTTGGCCTTGTTCGCCCACATTTAGGTTCTATGCGCTTGTCTCGTGGGCTTTGGAATTGATTCAGCAGCACAGAGCAAAATCATATATGGCGATTGATACCTTATACTCACTGCAATGCTTTAAACTGAATGTTTAATTTATGCATAGACATGTGCCCTTTTCCCTTGACCCATTAGCATCCAGCACCTCAATCCTTCAATATCACCCTCTTTGGCAACAAAGTGCAGTATCACCAAAGGGTGACTGTTGACAAAAATAATGGGACCTCAGCTCCAACTGCCTCTGCTCTCTTTCCTCTCTCTCTGTTTATGTTCTCCTCTGCAGAAATGCCGTCTATCCACCAATGGAGACTGGCCAACGCACACATCCTGAGAGATTCCAATGGGCTATTTCAGTAAATGGACATAGTATCTTTATTTACGCTGAGACTTTGTCAGTGCACAGAGAACTCCCCCTGTGCAGTTACCTGCCCATTCTGAACCAATAAACACATAAGCCCCTAGACCAAGCGATGCAGACACACAATTATACATACAGAAAGATGAGAGGACAAGGGTCAGAATAATAAGTGATAGTCTTATTATTATAGACTTATTATAGTCTTAAGAGTGTAGAACAGCATGAATCTAGACTTCGATGAAGCCCTCTCATGTGCCAACCAAAACTTGCTTTACACTTTTTTCGAATCCCGCTGCTCCATCTATATTTCTCTTCTCCCCGTCTTTCTTTATGGCAGTCAAATTACATATGAAATTGCACTCCCGCTCTCTTGCTTAGCACCCCTGTGTTCAGGTCAACCGTAGCTGATCTGAATAAATATAATTAAAAGCTTTTTTTGTGGTTTTAATAAAGGGGTCATTTGTATAACATTTCCACAGCCACACAAAGGGTACATTTATGTAGTGGAAGGCTCAACTGGTGTCCAATTTACACAGAAATTTGTATTTTTAGTCCTGCGCATTCTGTGTGGAAGGAGCCAATGGAAAAAAAGTGGTCCTCTATATTGCGCCCCTTTGTAAAATATTGTTACATTTCTTTTCAAAATAAAATAAACTATTGAACGTGGTGAGTTAACCCTTTCACCACTAGACGAGACACCACAGCGGAAAACTGATATGTTCTGTTTTGAGTGACAAATTTCATCACAGATGTTAACACACTCATACACACTGTAGGTGTATCTGAACAGCTGCTTAACCAACAGACCCTTTTAATTTCTCATTCCAAACACATCCAGTTTATTATGTCTGTTATGTCTTCCTAAACTGACACTTCTACCATATTTTTATTGTCCTGAGCATAACTCAAAACTTTAAGGTTTGACAGAATAAATGTATCACTGAAACTCAACAAAAGCCCACACAACTCACACACATGTCCTCCTCCCAAGAGCCTTGCCCATATTATTGTCATACAGCGACACTGTGGAAGTTGTATTCATTTTATTGCTTATTGCATTATATTGAGATCATCTTACCTCAGTGTCTAACGGCGTTCTTGAATTCAATCTGCCTTCGCTCACTTGGCCTGACAATGTTAAGTAAAGGCGAAGGATTGGAGATTGGTCTAATGAAGTAAACATAACCGTGTCCATGCATTACTGTGTGTGCGTGCAGAAGTGAACATAAGTACAATCAACCATGTGTGTGTTTGACAACGCAAGTAAGCTGCAGATTATTACCTCATTGCTTTTCCAGGGTGTGTGGAGTTTTGTGCGTCAGTGACCCTTTTGGATTTTTTGTTTTATTTTCGTTCGCTGCACGTCTGAGCTTCTGTGGCCTCATGAAATGAGGGAGGACATTTCTCACCTTCTAGCCAAATGACATCTGCGCAGCGACGCCCAACGAGTTTGTCTCCACATTTTGCCTCGCGACCTGTTCTGCTATTTCCAGCTCAACGAGTCAATTGTCTGTTAAACAAGTCATTCCCATCAACTTTTTCTTATGCTTACCTCACTGTCAATCACTTCCACTCACTACCCCATCTTTTAACGCTATCTTCTTTGTTTTTTGGATCTTCTAATGCACACATCAGGACTGGACTGTTTTTGGCTGCAGGCTAAATTCTTTTGGCTGCCCTACTGTGTACACTTGTTTAAGTGGGAACTGTTGGCCCCTACGTGTGTGTAAATATTGTACACACATGTAGATATGTGAAATATATATATATTTTTGGTGATGCAGTGTGTAACCATACATTGTACAGCTTCAATCTGTTTGTCTACTGCTCTCCTGGAGAGAGAGAAAAAAGAGACCTGGCCAGTTAAGGATGACAGCATGTGGTGTTTAAAATGAATGTTAATGTTCCCAGAACACCCCAAGTTCATGCAGGTTACAAATGATGTCAATATAGAAATTGTCCGAAGGGGAAATATGACAGAACAAAGACAATAAACAAATATAATATAATACAAATTACAAGTTCACTTGTGCATGAGTGTGTTTACACACAGAAATCAACATAGAATGAAAGTGCCCTTATGTTGGGTATGTGTGAAAGACGGCCTTGTCCTAGGTCTGTCAGGTCAAAAACTGCACCTTTCTCTCATGCTGACTAGTCCCACTGCTGAGAGTGGAGCAAACAGACACATACACTGACTCAATGCTCATCCATCATCACACACACTCAGTTCTCACCATGTGGTGAAAGATAGTACATTTATTTTCCCCCCTGTTCCCCTGCATTTCTTTGGGATGTGTGTTTGTGTTTGTGTGTGTGGTTGTTCGTGTCAGCATTACCTCTTGCCCTCACACTCACCTGATATGTGAAATCCTCAATCTCTTTAAGTATAGACTTGCTGTGAGCTGGCTAGTGACCATATCTCTCACCCCACACACTGTTCACAAAGTGGCTCAGCCCCCAGTACACAATGCTTTAGGGTAATCTCTAGTCATACTTTTTAGGGGTTGAGATGTCTTCCTTTCCTTCAATATTTCTCACAGAATACAGTCTATATGTTTTCTGAAGCACTGAGTGTTCAGGTACGATGCTGAAATCAGGACTTCATCCACCTCCCCCTGATGAAGAACCAAAGTGTTTGAAAAAAGTAGAATCCCCAAAATGTTAACAATCCCTGAACTATAAAACCCCAAACAGGCATCTGCCAGAAAATTGGGTAAACTGAGAAAGAAAAGTGTGAAAAATAACAGTGTGAAATATGGTTTAAGTTGTCCACCACTGCAGAATTTAAAGCCACATTTTCTCTTACATTTTCAGCCAGGTCTGTGTTAATTTTGGCAGTTGAGAAAGCGAGACCTAATCCCCCTTTGTTTAACCTTGTCTAAAGTGTTAACGTACATTACCTGATACATCCGTCGCCCAGACATCTAGAAGATGTGTGCATTTTCATCTAGAAGAGGTCATTTTTAGAACATTTACTCATCTACAATATGTCTCAAATTGTGGTCATTTTGAAGTTAGAAACCCAAACCCAAGTTTCCCAAAGTGGGTGAAACACTGAGCACTTGCCCATCTCCAAAGAAATTGGTTGCCGGACCGAGGACAGACAGGAAGGGAGATGGAAAGTGCTGAAGAAAACATAGACTGATAGTAAGCATCTTGTGTATGTTTATAGTCTGTTCCTTATATTAGAGACCAGGGAATGGTGGTAATGTTGACATCAGCTAGTCTGTACTTACAGAAACATTCTAAGAAGCGCTTTTGTGTCAGTCTATGCTGTTTTACAATTGTTTTCTATTCAAGCATATGCTAGAAGATGGTTGTCTCTGTTGCGTCATTTCTCATTGTTTTTTCTGTGTCTTTTGCAGTAGTGCCACGTTTTTAAGTCATCATGTCAGGTTAAAATGAATATCACCTGTTAAAATCACACCGAGAGTCACCTGCGTTCTGTTCTATTCGTTGCGCAGCATTTAGCTATTTTTTTTTTGCCGCAAGAACGCTTAGATGTGAACAGACCCTAACAAGGCTTTTAAAATCACACATAACTACATTCGCACATGCAATCACACATGCTGAATTAAAGTGTTCTGAAACTAGTATCTCTCAGTCAAACAAACAGGAAAGAAGCCTTGCATGCTGCAAATTTTATCCCCCAAAAATTGTGTGAGCGTTGGAGTCTGCTTGATGGAACTGGTTACAAATCTTGGTGAGGTGAGGGGGGAAGGAGTCAAGGGGAGTAAACAGCTCTAATGCCACTTCCTGCCATGGGGTCAGTATGTGTACGTTTGTGTGTGTGAGGCTGAGAGGTTACAGGCCGTCTTTATGTGCTCAGTTGAGGTCTCAAGGGCTACAGGCAATTACTGTGTTATACAGAGCAACTCACTTCAGAGCTTCAGAGTCTTTATCATGTTTGTAACTGTGACTTTAATATGCATTATGTGTAATATAAATAAATTGTACATTTTTGGAACATAATTACGGCGCAACTTTGGGCCATTCCGCCATCAGATACCATTCAGGTTCATGTCTCATGCCCTGAGAAAGCCAGAGTGTTGACTGTTGCTGCAAACTTTATACTTCCCATTCAGATATTTCGGGTGGTCACTATGCCTGATATTGAATCCTAGAGGTGAAGGCATCAGAGCTGAAAGTTAGCAGGAAGCACTAGATTCTACACTTATCAGCACATTCATATAGTCTTTCACACAAACCTTGTGACTTCTCTGAGCCAATGGCTGTACTCATATGTTCATTGGATCACTTCTCACAACGTGATCCTGAAGGCTAAGCCTGAGCACCGTCTTTGCTAATTGCTAGAGCTAACCCACTTGCATAAAAAACTCTTTCAACAGGACCCTTTTACCCTTACAAAACAAAAACAAACGAGTGGGCTAATCCGACAGGGCTAACACCCTTCATTCCAAATACTTATTAGCCCTAACACCTCATCAGATCTTAAATATCCAGCCGAGCATGGAAAAAGCCCCTTAGCCTGCAATATCAAGCGCAACCATGTGTGTTCACTATTCATAAAATATTTTAAGGGGGTATTGTTAGGCTTAAGGCTAATAACTTGTTGGAACTATCATAAAATGTAATTTATCCTGAGCGATCCATTTAGCTAGTACGATTCTCCAATAGAACGCTAATGTAAAATTAGATAATTCGTTTTCTAATACTGTATGTCTGCTCAACAGTGTTTCCTGCACCTCTGTTCAACAGTGACACTCTGCCGCTACTGAATCTCCAGCACCACAGCAAAAGAAACAATTACGTTTTAAGTCATATTTGAGATGTGAGCTAACAGTTTAAATTGTATGTAATGTGATAAAAAGAGCATGTATCGATAAATAATGTCAAAAATCAAAATCAGCATATGACTATGTGTGAATATCAATCCTCAAAGGGCTGCAATTTAATAAAAAGATATAGCCTGACCGTGCTGCTCACTGTGCTTGTGTAGAAGTAAAAGTAGAATTCTGTATGAAATACTGCTGCTCAGTCAATATTTATGTTTATTATGTAATATTTAAAAGCCCAGTGTGTCTGATAATGCATTCCGCCTTTCAATATCTTTTTGTCTTTTGCAGGGTGCAGGGTTCCATGCTTCAAGGAGGCAGAAGTATGGGAACGTATTCAAGACTCACCTGCTCGGGCGGCCGCTGATCCGGGTCACAGGGGCAGAGAATGTGCGCAAAGTTCTGATGGGAGAGCACAGCCTTGTCACTGTGGACTGGCCACAAAGCACCAGCACTCTTCTTGGTCCCAACAGCTTGGCCAACTCCATAGGGGACATCCACCGCAAAAGGAGGAAGGTATGGTTTATACAGTGTTGTACACATATTGGCTAATTTATGTATACATGCACTCAAATATGCACGCATGCATACACTATATTTACTGCTTAAATGCAATTTTATGTTCATGTAACACTTACAGACCCACAGTTGTGTGCACACACACCCTTTACCTCTTAATGGATAGTATTTATGTGCCCCATTTTTCTGTATCGCAAATGCCAGCAGAAAGACAGTGGTGAGAAAAAAAACATTCTGAATTAGAGGACTAAAGAGTGGAAGAAAGATAAAACAGACAAGAAGAAAAAGAGATTGAGTAAAAAAAGAAACAAGATAGAAAGGGGACTGCCATCCATAGGTCATGTCTTCTCAAGATCTGGAGGCAGATACCTACAATGCTTTGCTTCCCTTTTCATTATTGTTATCCATAACAGTCTGCTCACAATGACCACATGGAGAATTATGCTCATAGCTACCTTCTCTCCAAATCCAACCTATTGTTGAGGGGCAAAATAGTTTTTTGTGTACCCTGGCTCTCTTTAGTCCCTTGGAGGCTTGAGTTTCACCCCACACACCTGTCCCATTGAGGATTCAGCGGGGTGTAATCAGTCTGGTTAATCCTCCAGGTCCAGGGCCTCACGAGAACCCCCTAATGACTACTAATTAGTCAGCCAGCCTTGGACGTACAAAGACTGCCTTATGAAATCCCTTCAGCCAGGTTACAATATCCTGCTTTGCACACTAAATATTAAAACATTTTCAGTTGTTCCTTAACCTCTCTAGAGATGTACTGCATATTGCAGCCTATATTTTCGATACATAAATATTGGAAAGCCCCACTTTCAGGTTAAGTTAGGCTACGCAGGTTAAGCTAAAGTGTGTAACTTCTGCTGTATTAGGGTCACTAAACGGAATCGCAAAAATAATCACTGTTATCAAACTGATTCTTTAAAACTTCCCCTTCTTCTTTTGGCTGCACAAACAGATAGTCTCGCCCCAAATTAATGCCATTTGTCTAACTAATTTTGCTGTGTCAGTCTGGGTCATTCAAATAAGCAAAGGAAAGTTTTGATAGAGCCACAGAGCCACTGTGTTAATTTTAAGTGACATAAACCTACAAATGTCTTACTTTTATTTAATTTGCATACTGTATTAAGATGGAATATGAGAAAGAATTTTAACAGAAAAAAGTACACACATGAGCTGTAAAGAAACATACCATATGGAAGTAGTTAATCAACATTTCTTAAAGCGGTAGTCACCTGTTTAGTCTTAGAGGAGTTCTCCCCTTATTTACTTACAGTACTGACTAAACTTAATTCCCGAATCCAGTCTCTAATCCTTCCTTCCCTGGACAAAGTGACATGAGAACTTCCATGTGCCAGAGGTGTTTCATTGAACTAAAACATCAATCTCAACAATAACATCAGCAAGCCTTCTACCACCCTTAAACCCTCTGGGACATAAGGTTACAGACATGAAGACATTAGAATGAAGGGAATCAACTACACTACACAGTGTCCATTTGAATGCGATTGCATAACATTGGCACAAATGTGCAAGGAATGGATGAATTATAGTGACATAATTTCTTGAACGTGCTAGCGTTTTAGTTATAAAGATAAATCTGATGTTTGTTGTCTTTCTATTAACAGGAATTCGTAATGAAAGTTTTGAAAAAATTCCAAGTCTATCTGCATGTTGCTCACAAACATGATGCACAGCAGTTCATTGAGTAACATTAGATACACTAAAACCAGACTTTGGCAAAGTGGTCAGAGACTATCAAACAGCCTATCAGATAGTGGATTTGGTGAGGTGTTGAATGTACTAGGTTGACCAGTAGAGGGCACAGGTTCTCAATGCTGCATCTCACCTGTCTGCATAATGAGCTCTCGCTGTGAGAGAGGGATTTTATGTTAGTCAGCGGGGAGAGAGAGAAAGAGAGGGAAATTGGAAATGTAGAAAAGTGTAATGAAAGTGAATGGGGGGTGGGGGTTAGAAAGAATAAAGAGGTCTTACATTCTGGTCAAACCAGCAGCTTTGAGCAGTTTCATTTAATTTAAGACATATGGAAATTCTTAAGGGGGGGGGGGGGGGAGGGGGGGGCGCTATGTGGAAAGTGCAGTACAAGGAGTCACGTTTTGTAATGAAGACAGGCGGTTGTTTTTTTCCAGTAGTATTCAGAACCCTGTATAATGGGGACTGGCAAAAGCGGAGCTTGACTGATGTCTGTCCAGTAAGTAAAGACTTCAGTCTTCCCAAAGGAAAATAATTACCTTCAATAAATCCACTCAGAACCCATACCAATAAGCAGAGTAAATATAGTGTTGTATTGCATGTATTATTTTATGGGTAAATGCAAACATGTCTACACACATTCATAAGCACTTAAGATCAGAAATAAGTGAAGTTGTAAAGTTGACAGATCACTGGATGTGTAGACAGATACAGGGAGAAGCACACGGGCAACCAATCAAAGTGTTGGAGGAAAAGTATTTGGTTGATATCATAGAGCTCTTTCCTCAAAAGGCCAGCTAACGTAGCATGCAGTTCCTATACTGATTTACAGTATACTAGTTTATGCTGGTCTAGCTGGTGGACCAACATAGCTATTTTGCTCACCAACAAACTTAGCTAATGAAGTTGGTCGACTAGTGTTTTCTTCTTGTAATGGTATTTAACCAAGAAAGCCTTGTTGGTTAAGCTAGTCAAAAAGCCTTTTTGGAACACTAGCCATGTTGTAGACCAGCATTCAAAGCAGATTCTGGTGATCAGCTATACTTGGTTCCTTTCTGTCTTTTTTTGTACAGCTGTAACATAAGAGGGATCATCTAAAGTTACATTTCAGATATTTTTGAAAGTTGACTAAATTATGCATTTTTAAGATACATTTATAAGAGTTAAACTTGTTATAGAGTTAGAAGGAAGAAAGGGTTCTGGTCAGCATGACACTACACAGAGTAGAAGAACAGAGAAGAAAGGAGACACAAAGAAATGGGCCTTGGCGAGAGAAAGTTAGACATGATGAAAAAGGAGGATAGAGCCAGAAGGAGGACACATAAGTCTCCACCCTCTTCCCTTTACTACTGTGGAAAAGTGGGGTGGAGCCACACTATTTGGAGTGAAATGCCATATAAAAAGTGCTATTGTTAGTCGACAGCACTGGAACATGGATGTTATTTCACTAAACAAACCAGTACAACTGAGGCACATTAGAACTACATTTCTGTGGCTAGGAAAAACTTACCTTCCCCTTTCGCCCTCACTGCTTATGCAGATGGAAACTCTCTCTCAGAACATCAGACAAATATTCAGAGAGAGAGAGAGAGAGAGAGAGAGAGAGAGAGAGAGAGAGAGAGAGAGAGGTGGAGGTGGAGAAGGTCAAAAATTGTAGACTTTAGAATTGATGAGAATGTTCCATGCTTCAGGCTTAAAGAATAATAAGCTTGGCCTTTAGCAGCTGACTGTGGTTTCAGGACAATATTTTGATGACATTTCTCGTGTGTATGGCACATGCTGGATTGAGATTTTACGGGTCAGTTGTATTGTGCCAAGTATAGTTCAGAAATACAGGTCCATATTCTTGTGCTTTCCAAACACCACAGCTCTGTTTAAGTGCAGTATACCTGTAGATACAGGCGGGTTATCTTGATCTTTTGTGTGCTCTGTTCACATTACTGTCAGTGAGAGTCAGGTTCATGAATTGTTTTTTTATTATTATTTTGGAACCAGATTCTCCACCCTGCTCAACTGGACCAGATAGATAATTTTTTTTTGTGGCATTTGGCAAAACAGATCCTTCTTATTAATAGCTCAGAACCAGATTTGAGCTACAAGAATACTGCTTATACACTCATACCTATCAATTTATCAGGCTACCAACAGATTTCAAAAACTGTATCATGCAATTTCTGGGTTTAGGTTTGGTGTTTACATTAGTTCCCTAGTGCATTTTGGCCTTTTATCATATGAAGTAAAAAATAAATTAAACATCAAATAGAAACAAACTAAACGTCAAAACACAGCAGATTCACCACACTTAAAATTTTAATCCTCAGATCTTTGCTAAAGTCTTCAGTCACGAGGCTCTGGAGAGATACCTGCCCAAGATCCAGCAGGTTATTCAGGAGACCCTGCGGGTGTGGAGCTCTAATCCTGAGCCCATCAATGTGTACAGCGAGTCCCAGCGTCTCTCCTTCCACATGGCGGTGCGTGTGCTCCTGGGTTTCCGAGTCTCTGATGAGGAATTGCACTGTCTCTTCCACACTTTCCAGGAATTTGTGGAGAATGTCTTTAGTCTTCCCATCGACGTGCCATTTAGTGGTTACAGAAAGGTAAAATGTCACTTTACTGTATATTGTCCTAAACATTTAAATTCACAATTAAAATGTTAGTTGGATATTTACTTTTAACTCAGTGGGATTCTATACAACAGTCTCTGAGGTGGTAAACTAATACACTTGATTTGTGTGTGTGTAGGGCATTCGTGCAAGAGACTCACTCCAGAAAAGTATAGAAAAAGCTATTCGAGAGAAGCCGCTCCATACACAAGGGAAAGACTACACTGATGCTCTTGATGTGCTTCTAGAGAGCGCAAAGGAAAACAACACAGAGCTCACAATGCAGGAGCTCAAGGTGAGTGAATCATCAGTAATACACAGTAGCTCTGTTCCAGAACCTTTTGAGCTGCTTATCTAGAGAGCATTCTGAGACATCATAGGTGCACTTTGGGGAGCATTGCATGTTTCCTAAAGTAATGTATCATAAAGCAATCCCAGAGTGCATGGCAATGAGCTCTGTGGAAAAAACGAAATCCAAGATGGCGGAAATAGTTGAGAGAAATGTTTGCTGTAAGTATAAAGTAGTAAGATGTTTAACAGATTTGTTAAACAGTTCTGTAATCTCAGTCTCTGAGATGTTTGTTTTAGAGCTTTTCATCTGGAAATCATCACATTCGAATTAAAATCTGCTAAACGTCTTGAAAAGATCAGATTTACAAACATTCTAAATCATAATCTCAAAGACATTTGCTGAATGTTTAATTGAAATCCAGGAGGAAACGTCTTATAGACATATTGCAGATGAGCAAACAACCTAAAAAGTATGCCTTCCAGATATAAACACAAACATAAAATTGATGTCTGGGTGATGTATGTGTGCTATTAGGGGATGTTTGTTTATGGCAAACAATGTGGTTCAATTCATAACCACCTGCAGGGTTTTTGAGTGTTTTGGCATATCGTGTCTTTATAAGTCACTTCTGTCTGCTGTAAAAAACACATTATTCATCCCTAAAACTGGTCATCTCACACAGTTTTTTCTTTTGATTTATCGTTTTCTTTTAAAAATATTTTTTTTCAGAGTGAGGTCAAAGTATGATTACTTGATGACTTATTAAAGCCAAAAGGAAGTTAAAACTTCGACATTGAAAGGCAGTGGCTCTATGACAAAACACTTTCCCACTGACTGCTCTCATTCCACGACTGGGTGACATTGAGATTGTGACATATGATAGTTAATAAATGTTTTTCTGTTGGCATACGTTACCTGATTATTTCACTCAGCTTAAAGGCTTCAGAGGGTTTTCTTTTATGATGTACATGCATGGTCTCTACACCACTTGCTCAAATCATCAGATAGTGGTAGGCAGGGGTGGCTCCTGGGGCTGTCAACACCAACTCACTGGCAAGCAGTTAAAAAAGGAAGGGAGAGAGAAAAGAAAACTCCAGACTTGTGGAAGATGGCTGCCAAACCTCAGAGAAAAAAAGACAGAGAAAAAAAGGAATGAAAAGAAATAAAGACGCTCAATCATCCATAAGAATTCAGGAAAAGTCAGATTGTAGTACAGTAGCTGACTGCTGAATTCGTTCCATTGGCCCTTGTACTCATCCATTAATTAGGATATACTCCATAGCATGTTAATAAGAATATGACTAGAAAAGTTACTCTTAGTCAGAATATTGTCCATTGATTAGAGTCAATTAGAGTTTTTTTTTAGTACATCACAGATACATGAATCGGGGTTGCATTGGCAGAAGAGAAGTGTTCTGGGATTACACTTTCTTTCTGTAGATTCAGTTCCTGGATTCAATGTTCACAATATGTTACACAGTGTCTGTACCCTGGTTCTCCTACATCTGACAAAGTTGCCAGAACCCTTTACCAATAACTAGAAGTGAATGTTAACAATAGGACTTTTGGACCATTCTGTGATGAGTTACAAACTTCTCTCCCTGTCTCCATCAGGAGTCCACAATTGAGCTGATCTTCGCTGCTTTTGCCACGACAGCTAGTGCCAGCACATCTCTTATCATGCAGTTACTGCGACACCCTGCGGTGCTTGAAAAGCTGCGTGAGGAGCTGCGAGGTTGCGGTCTGCTCCACGATGGTTGTCTTTGTCAGGGCGAACTACGCCTGGACAGCATCGTTAGCCTTAAGTACCTGGACTGCGTGATCAAAGAGGTCCTGCGCCTCTTTGCACCCGTGTCTGGAGGCTACCGCATTGCCACACAGACCTTTGAGTTGGATGTAAGTTGTTTTGGACATGCAGAGAATGTCATAGATTCACACATTGACTATGCCATTGTATTGCATAGTTATTATTATTTTGTTGCACTTAATGGTAATTTGTCATTAAAGTCATCACTCTATGCAAATACGTGAACGCAGACGCTTCTTTATCGTGCATCATTGTGTTCCACAATGTCAGAGTCAGACCGTGATTCATCACACAACATGGAGCTCCTAACAAAAGTTCGGGAGGAGTATGTTCATTTAATCTGACCAATGACAACACTAGAGTAAGCAAATGTAAACTGCTGCTTACGTCGCTCCTTCAACATTTATTCCGTCATCCCTCCTTTACCCAAACATAGTAACGCAAAAATGCACAATAAATGTGTTCAACCACGCATTGGCAATACATGGGCCAAACGCTAGCGTTTGCGTTCATGTATTTCTGTAAAGTTTGTTTCTGGCTATATCCTTGTTAAAAGTTTGTCTTTATTCTTAAAATTTTCTCTTTTAATCATATATTCCTCCCTCTCCTAGGGTGTGCAAGTACCCAAAGGCTGGAGTGTCATGTACAGCATCCGTGACACACATGACACATCGGCTGTGTTTAAAGATGTGGAAGCATTTGACCCTGACCGTTTCAGTCCAGAGCGCAGTGAGGATCGTGAGGGTCGCTTCCACTACCTGCCCTTTGGTGGCGGTGTTCGCTCCTGCTTGGGAAAGCAGCTGGCCACCCTCTTCCTCAAACTTCTGGCTGTGGAGCTTGCTGGAGGCAGTCGCTTCGAGTTAGCCACGCGGACGTTCCCCCGTATGATTTCAGTCCCCGTGGTGCACCCCACCGACGGCCTTCGCGTAAAATTTTACGGCCTTGACTCCAACCAGAACCAGATCATGGCCAAATCAAATGACATACTGGATGCCACTGTGTGACAGATTGAGAGGGAAGAAAAGGAGAAGTCTTCTCCGATGGAGCTGTCACCAGAAGTTTCCTAAAAGACACTCTCATCTGCCAAAAATGTATAGTCTATCATTTGTAAAGAAAATGCAAGAAAATATAACAAAAATATATAAATGTAACTAAACTTATTGCTACATAAGGAGAGCACAAGTAAGATTTTAAGAAAGATGTGGAGGTTTAAAGGAACAGTCATATAAGCATCTGCCAATGTAGATGTCACAGGGTATGGCCAGTTCTGCTTTAACCAGCACAGCACAGGACGGGTCTGGATGAATCAGTCTTGAATTTGTTTTTTATTATTATTAGAAGTTATGTATATGTATGAGAGTTTTTCATGGTTTTTGTGTAATTGAGTGTGAATGGTGCAGATCTGAGTGAGTTCATTTATATGTATATACAGTATGTTTTTCTCTTTGTGTGTAAATACATTACATGTTTTTCTTGCATGAATGTATGTGCCTGAGTGTGTGTGTGTTTGTGTGCGTGGACAGGTTGTTATTCAGCTAAGGTATTAGGAGTTAGAGTAGGCAGTGCAAACTAGAATGAATGGGAGGATTGTGTAATTACTCAGGTGACATTGCAGTACAGAAGGAGCTTTCAGACTTACCCAGCACTTGTTATACATGATCTGTATATAAGTGACAATTCATAATATTCTTTGTAAGAGAGTGAGAAGAGGACAGACATGAAGAGAGATATATAAATAGTGAGAGAGCATGAGAGAAAATTAACCTGTGCTTTATTACTGCAATGCCACACGACATAATCTCTGTCTAACTTTGACTGTGCGTGTCTGTGTTAAAGTCGGGCTCTCAAAACAAGCTATATAGGGAATGAGCGACTCATTCCTGCTGCAAATTTTATATCTGAAGACATTTATGAAAACAAGTCATAACTGTGATATATGCTGCTTTGGGAGTCGCTTTTTATTTATATGATGGAGCAGAATGCCAGCTGACCTCTGTAAAGGTCAAACTTGTTTTAATGCTGCTCCGCATTGCATTAATATAAGAAGAATTTATACTGAATATACAGTAGATGATGACAAAACTGAATGACCAATCATTAATCATAAACTCCTACTGCATACCACCAATCAAGAGAGTTTTCTTGTGATGCCTTTGAAGGGACTTATAGCTACAGGAACTCTGCATGTGGATGACTTGCCGTATAGGGTCGGGGGAGAGGCAGTAGGACTCTTGTTGAAATGAGAAACCCAATGGGGTTCTTCCTACACTTCCTTACAGGCTAAGCGAATGACTTTTCTTGGATAAAATATGCCACTGATTTTTTTTTTTTTTTTCATGAATTAAAACAATTAATGTCTGCTGCTTTCAGTGTATCATTTTCTAACAGAGAGTTGCCTTTCTCTGCAGTGGAGATTTGCAATTTCTGAGCAAATGTTCGCGCAAAGAGGGATTTGGCATTTCACTTACTATGGGTAAAGCATATTTGCATTGTCTAATATCATAATATTCTTGCTAATAATATTATTATTGTAATAAATATTATTTTAAGTGCTATTTTTGTTATATTTCAGAATAGAGTTCTAGTAAAAGTGAAGTCTGTTGGTAAATACTGTTCTATTTAGAATGATATGAATTTCAGTTATATTGTAAACAGTGTTTAAATGTTAATATGGTTTTATCTTATTGTAATAATTATAATTTTGTTATCATTATTACCTTTGCATTTAGTTAATATTAATATACAGAAGCACTTGCGAGGTATGTTTATTTTGAGTGCCATTTGACTACATGTTCTGTTCTTTTGTTGATTGTTGAGTTTGTCTGTACATATATTTTATTCATTTTTACAAATCCACATTTCACTTAGTTCAAATATGAATGTTTCGCTCTCCTTTTTTGTTACAGTGATTCTTAAATGTACTTGGTAATTTTATAAACCCTTGTAATAAACTATAATGTGAAAATCATTCATTCAGTCCTAATTCTTTCCTATTATCTTGCTTTACTCAACAATATTAACAGCTTCTTTTGATTCTTTATTTTTTAATATTGGTTTTGAGTATCAGGATATGTTTTCAACTCAATATTTTAATTATGGATAAACATATTTTAGTTTTTAACCACATTCAGATCTTTTACATCACCATGCAACCACGTGATACTTGTTTGATGATTTGAAAAGTGATCATATTTGTTTGTTCTCACTATCTGACATCATGATGAATCATGACTTATGATCAAGCCTTTGTGTATATACAATGTTCAAAGGAATAGTTCACCAAAACCAATAATTTTCTCATCATTTATTAACCTTATGCCATCTCAAGCTTTCTTTCACTTTCTTTCTTCTGCGGAAAATGGAGACTCTTTTGAAGAACACATGATGTGTTTTTGTCCCATACAATTCAAGTCAATGGGGTCCAAATCTTTAAAGGTTCAAAAAGGACATAAAGGCAGCATAAAGTCATCTAATGCATAAATCCGTGAATTGAGTGGTTAAATCCAAGTCTTCAGAAGTGATATTATTGGTTTTGGGTGAGAAACAGACTAAAATGTTACTCCTTTTTCAATATAAATTGGTGTGTTCATGAGAGAAGCTCCATCACACTTCCTTGAGCTTGATGCATGCACAGAGCATGTGTACAGCACATGTACATATATACATAGGAGACTATAATTTTGATCTGTTTCTCACCCAAAACCGATCATATCATGGATTAAACTACATGGATTAAATCAAGAGTCTTTATGCTGCCTTTGTCTTTTCTAGAGCTTGAAAGTTTTGGACCCCACTGACAAAAAAAATCTTCATTTGTGCTCCACAGAAGAAAGAAAGTCATAAAAGACTGAGATGACATAAGTGTGATTAAAGGATGAGGGAATTATAATGTTTGGATGAACTATCCCTTTAAGTAACAATATTGTATAACAATAAGTGACCACATATTGTATGTCCTCTATATGTTTTCCACTAATACGCACATGGAGACACGCACATTTATCTTGTATTTCATCTTGAAAGGTGAAAAGGACAGTCACAGAACACAATTCAACAAACAACAACAGCTTTATCCAATCTATGCCAGATGTGTTGACCAGCGCATTTTCTTCAAAGAGCTGCCTTAGCACACAATGGCCCACAAACAACACAATATTCTCATTTATGCTTTGGAGGCTGGCATTAATGATTTTGTTTTGTTTTTCAATAATTATCACATGATGTTTAGTTATTAAAACCATCCAAGTTTGCTCTCAGAGTGGTATGGAAGTGTATGTCTAAAAGTTGTTATCAACAATGCCTCACAGTCAGGGTTGCGGAGTAACGGAATATGTAGATGTAACGGGAATACATATTTAAAATATAAAATATAAGTAACTGTATTCCACTACAGTTACAATTTGAATCATTGATAATTAGAATACGGTTACATTCAAAAATGATTTTGATTACTGAAGAGATTACTTTGCATTTTATTGTCATTTGTTTCATTTAATATTTAGTCCTTTCAGATGGAAAACATTTATACATATAAATGATCCAAAGTGTATTTGAACAGCGGTGAAACACTTTCTTATGATGTTACATTCATACCAGCAGACAGAGAAGTAATTTTGAAGTAAGTTTGGCGGAGAAGAAATAGAAATAAACCTTGTGTAAATTGTCAGCTTTACACTAGATAAAATACTATTTCTAGCCATTTTACATGCACATGTTACCAGCACGATCATATTTTTATCAAGATAATTCACGTTGAATAATAATTCATTTTTTTCTAGTAAGACCTTTGATATTAGTGCAAAAATAATATTTTTTGATAATAATTTTATATTGTTTTCCTGTAAAAATATCTAAAAATCTTAAAACAAGATCAATTTGATTAATCTTGTTTTAGAAACAACACTGCATAAGATATTTAGGTTTTTCAGAGGATGTATTTTGTGTATTTTGAGTTTTTATAGTCAAAACAAGTAAAAAAAAAAACTGCCAGTGCTGAAGAAGTAATCCAAAGTATTTTGAATACGTTACTGACCTTGAGTAATCAGAATACATTACAAATGTCATTTTACAAGCATGTATTCTGTAATCTGTAGTGGAATACATGTCAAAAGTAACCCTCCCAACCCTGCAAACAGCTTTATTACACACTAAAGTAAAGGTAAAATCCCAAAAAGCATATTAGGGCCAGAGGTTAAATTGGGCCAGTATGGTCTGGCACAGTGTTCCGGCACCTTCGATGCCAAAAAGAAAAAAAATATACATGTATGTCAATCCAGCCATTTATTGTATTCTTTAATGCATTTTTTTTTTTGATACCCTTGAGACATTCGGTCTCTATTTAGCGAGTGTACACTATGGGTAAGAAATCATTAAAGTGAGATATGATTAATTCTAAATTTACATACCCAGTTCTCACATGTCCACAAACGTTGTCAAAATCAACACATACAATCCATTTGCATCCTTCAAAAATGATCCATAACAAATACTATATTTTAATATATGACTCTTCTGTTAATGCAATTTCTAAGCATTTTGTTTAACATTTTTAATTTACCTAAAGAATTTTCAAATGATGAACAAAACTGGGAGCTCTCATGCACAGCACACACATTTATGTCTAGAGTTAAATTTCATGAAAGTTCTCCACTTGGCTTGAGTACAGTGTAATTAATATTTAGTGATATTGATCCATGATGTTAGCTAAGTAGAATAATTTAAGGGAGGAAGGGAAGAACAACTTGACACTCTGGACTACAAGAAAGCTCCTCTATCCCATCACTATCTGGTTTCTCATAAGATCATTGCAGATCACTAATGGGGTCACTTCCTTTGCCCTTTATCTGTATTCAAGACAAATCAAACAACTTAATCAATATTGAAAATCAGATCAATGCTGAAGATGATGAGGAGCCCATGAGATTAAAAAGCCCCCCATTCCCAACCCTTTTAGGAATCCTCATTTCCAACCACAATGTCTGTGAGCACACCTAGGAGAAGATTTTTGAAGGGCGTGGAGATGCTTCCAGGATTCTTGGACTCAATTCTCAATTGAAAACACTGTGATATACAGTATCCATGATCAGGTACCCCCGTGAGGTAGCAATCCCTCTTCTACACAACATTCTTGATGAGAGCACAAATGTTTCCATTTCTCATCTGTTGTTTGCCAATTTTTTTTAAGGAACACAAAGGTCTGAATGAACAGAGAAATCCAAAGACATGCAAACAGTTTTGAGTGGACTGGCTACATTTGGAAAGAAATGCTGTGACAATTGAAAAAGCAAATACCCAGGGTTGACAGACATTTAGCAGATTTGTGTTTAAAATGCTGTAATGATTAGATATTTATTAATTGCACATAACAGAACAATTACCACAATGAAGTTGGCCTTAATTTGTAAGCAATTAAACAGTTAAACCTGGAAGATTTAGACAGATATCAAGCAGATAATAGTCATATATCAAGGTATAGCTATGGTCAAACTGTAAAAATAAGTCTTAAAATACAACTGGAGAAAAATATTTTACGGGTAAAAAAATAAAAACACTCTAGGGCCGATTCTTATTGTGTCACAATTCTCAGCACAGTTGATTCATTCAGTGATTAATTTTTCAGTAAAGTGGCTCGTACACCCTTCTCAGTGTTTATGATAAGAAAGATCATACACTTACATTTTCTGTGGTTGTTTAGCATCAAAATTCTGATGGAAACAACCCTGTATTATTTGAATTGCCAAATAAGCAGACTAATACTGGGAACAATGTGTATCGTCACAAAGCTTTGGAGATGCATGTTTTCAATTTGCGGGTAATTGCTAAGCTGATTTGGGGTATAAACCCTCATCTGAGAAGCCAGGATGGAGTGTTGACAGGACTTATTTGGTCCATGTTCCATGTTTGGTCATGGAACTACAATCAAACAAAAACTTTAAAAACAACAGGCATTTAGTGGGGTTAAACCAAGGTAAATACACAAATACAGTTTAGTTTTACTGTGGTGTTGTTAAACCAGTGTAATTTGACCACGAGGAGCAACATTCTTTGTACCTATAGAGCATTTCAAGCACGTAAACAATAACAACTATTCTATCGGGAAGACACACAGGCTTGAGAGAGGTTTAAAATGCCATTTATTTGATGAACGTAGAACAGAAAAGTAATGTCTCTCTTTGGTGTAGGCCCCGTCTGGCGGTCCGAGGGAGTTGTACTCGGAACCATCATATCCTGCCGGAGATAGGAGGCAGGGGCGAGGAGCCTACCCCCGTGCGGGACGGGGCTCAACTGGTGGTGGTGGGGTGGTGGAGTTTGCCATGTTAGCGCACTGAAACAGCAAAGTGATAGACTTATAAAGCAATGGCTTACCTGCGATTGGCTGGGAATTACCCAGCTAATGGTGTGATGATGTACAGCTGCTAGTCTTTCCGCTAGAACTACGCTGCACTCACATTTCCTGAAGTATCATTACTGGATCCTTTAAATAAGGCTCTGAGTTGACTTAACCTAGTTTCCATCCACTTTTCATGCTGTTTTGTTATCGACAATGTGAAAATGTGTAAAAAAAATGTTTGCGAAATTTGCCGTCTTCTGCCTGTTTCCATTCAAATGGTCTTTTATCGATAAAAATGGTGCACGTGATGACATGCTTAAAAAAACACTTTGACGCATAAGTTTTGGTTTATCGCAAAATAAATCTGCCCTTAAGCCATTTCCATACAGAAATGTGTGTATATCACTAACTGTGTACCTTTCCTCCCAGATGTCCCTAATTTCCCCCGCCCCTGGAATTTTAGTCAAATAGGGAGACAATTCAAACGGGTTAACAGAGGACAGGTGAGGCAAATTAACTAATAATAAGCAAATGAGGAGGCGGGATATAACGTAAGACAGAGAGACACATGGTGATACAGAAACAAAGCCATATACTCTCAAAAGGCAACAAAACACCAAAATGGCATGAGCGCACTTTGCCAAGACAAGAAAGCAATATACGCCCATGCCAAACGACAAACAAAATGTGAGAATGCGTAGCAATGCCAAACAAAGCAATGCCATGCATTCTCACATTAAATGAAACCTGAGTGTACATCACAAGGTAAATGCCATGTGATGCACGCAACAGGCAACAAAAACAAGACAGGACACCTGTGCGAGAGTTCGGCCACACACAGTGACTGAACCTCAGCACAATTTGAAGATAACTTGTGACCTGGGCGTGGAATACGATGCGCAACCTTGTTCGCGAGAGACAGATAAACAACTGATGCAAGCACATGCTGCCAAGATGACGTAAGAGCGATGCACCCACGTCAATAACAGACAGATATGGAGCACAAGTGTCCGGATCCAGACACGGACCTAAACCAGACAGGTAGTCAGGATCCAGACACCGTGCTCCCGACATGAAACAAGACAGACAGAAGAGCGCACGGCAGGGAATACAACCGAGAGCATGTGCTCACAAGACAGACATGAGACAATGATGCCATGGTTCTGTCAGACAAAAACCCAGACTGACAGAATGACAGGATTGTAACAGTACAGATTTTTGCATATTGTATAGGGAAGTACGCCTATTAAGATGTGAGGACTATCTCATCTGATCGTGCCTGATTAGCAAGAACATCTGACTTGATTCAGCTGAGATAGTTTGGGACTTTTGCACAGCTGGTGTGGTTTGGTGAATCAGAAATTTAATTGGCAACAGCATATATAAAAGTACTTTAAGCACACTTGTAGGATTTCAAGTGCTGTAAGCGGTTTCTTATTTTTTGCTAATTCTATTAGACTTGGGCGCTGAAATACACTGCCCCCATTTCCCCAATCACACACCCTTTTTCCAATATCCCGCCCTCCACAGACAACCCATGTCAGCAAACACAAACATGTAAAAGGCAGAGAGGCAGAGAGTTTTCTAATTGACTTAACTTGGGAGTGGGGGGATTAAATGCTCTGTGGTATAGCATAATGAGCCCAGAAGACAGGAGGTCCACCCAAATCAATCCTGGGTTGTGAATTTGAGCAATGGCCCTGGGTAGAAGGGTCATTTTATACATGGTATTAAAAACTAAAATCATGTAATGCACATTTAACACTGTAATTCAATATTTATCCTTTGTTTTTTGATTCTTAAGACCCTTTTCATTTTCTGATTTTCAGTCTGAATTCACAATGTCTCCATTGTGCTCTGGGTCTGGCTGACAGAATGTCAAACCAGTGTGTATACACTTCAGTCTGTGAATGTATTCAGGCTTTCATTCTGGGTTGTTTATGAACAATGACCTTTTGTAACAACCAGCACTGGAGTGTGGTTCACACCATGCCCAGACGTTCAAGAAAATGGCCATCTATGTGTCTTTTCAATCTGGTATCGTTTTTAGGGAATAATGATTGGAAATTTACAGCATGATTCATTGACTCAGAGCAGGGTCAACCTGGAGACTAAAATAAACTCTAGTCTGACATTGTTTAGATACTCCAGGAAAAAAATAACACTCAAGTCTTTCTCTTAAGCACATTTTCCTTTTCAGGTATAAGCAGGTCGATGATTAAATTCAAAGTGTTTTGCAAGAGGTTTGAGTGGAGTTCTCACATAGACATATGGGTGGATATGGAGCAACTCTCAAGCTAAAAGCAGTGTTGGGCAAGTTACTTTAAAAAGTAATCCACTACAGATTAATTATTACTTCACTAATAAATGCTATCAGATTACTTTACTGATTATTTCATGGGAAAAGTAATCATATTTCGAATTACTTTACTTTCAAGTTTCTTTCTAAAACCCATCAAAACTGCAAAAATACAAATGTGACATCCTTGCTCTTTTAGTACTTCAATTTTGACTGTAAACAATAACAAAATTAAAACAAAATGACAAAGTCAGCAACTTGACTAAAGAGATCCAATGCATTTCTAAAAATGCAACTTAACTTTCTAATCTCAAACATGCATAACAGTGAAAATGTCTAGGTTACGTATGTAACCTCAGTTCCCTGATGGAGGGAACGAGACGTTGTGTCAAAGAAGCGACACTAGGGCTCTCTCTTGAACACCGAATATGCATCTGATCTACAAAAAAAGGCCAATGAGAAGTTGGCAGACAGTATTTGCATACCCCACCCCCGGACATACGGGTATAAAGGTGAGGAAATATGTCAAATTAATTCAAGATTTTTCTGAGGAGCTGGAAATGGTCCGGCCACAACAGTGGCTCGGCTAAGCGACGTGGCCGGGAGGACACAACGTCTCATTCCCTCCATCAGGGAACGGAGGATACATACGTAACCTAGACGTTCCCCGTCTGTCGCTCACTTCAACGTTGAAAAAGCGACACTAGGGGTCCAATTTAAATCACGCCATGCACTGAGCCTACGTGTTCTGCTGACACAGAAGTGGGCAGGTATTTTACATGCAAAGGCGACCAGCAGTGTCAGACTGCACGTACCCTTCCCCAATGCCCCAAAAAAGTAGTCGGAATCCTTCTGGTTACCCTAGACAGGGGAACAAGGCGATGCTTGCCAACCTGGAAACGGGCCGAGCCTGGCTGGGCCTCTTTTCTCTCTACGTTTCTCTGCATTGTACAAAAAACGGCCGGGGCCCTTACACGCATCAAGGGAAGGGGGTCTTACCAAGTTTCCTATTCTTTCAGGGGGAAAAGACCCTGCAGAGACCACACCTGCCCGGAAGGGGAAGTACGAGTGGTGAATACATCACATGGGTTTTTAGGCAGCATGTAGAAAGTGGCACATTGGTTGATCCAGTCTCGCTAAGAGGGGGGAGTTGCTACAACACAGTGACCGGAGGTCAGCTGGGACTGCCTAAGGGAGATGTGGGTCAACTCGTAAGGGGAACGTACTGCGGACAATACACACAGGGGGAGTCCACGTAGGAGTCCTGACCTGTGGAGCACCTATTCCAGTACAGGGTAGATTAAGTACCCACAGTGGATTGGGTCGGCGAGTTCCTCCACTGAACTGTGGACCCAAAGGGCTAGGGAGGAATCATCCAGGGATCCGAATGAGTTGGATCTCCTGGGAGAGAAAGCACACAATTTTACCTCGGCCGAGGGAAAGGGTGCCAAGTGCAAGTGATCCACCCAGTGAGTCTGTCAGCGTGTTACCGAATTCTACCGGCTCGGACCTGAGAAAACACGGGACGATACTGACACAACCCAGAGATTGTAGAATCTCGCAACGTTATTAGGTGTTGCCCAACCCGCTGCTCTACATATGTCTGTGAGGGAGGTGCCTCTGGCCAGTGCCCACGAGGACGCAACACTCGTTGAGTGTGCTCGGACCCGCAAGGGGGGGGGGGGATACGGCCTGGGTGTGATAGGCCAATGAAATGGTGTCCACGACCCAGTGGGAAAGCCTCTGTTTGGAGACAGCGTTCCCTTTCCGCTGTCCACCAAAGCAGACAAAGAGCTGCTCAAAACATCTAAAGCTCTGCGTGTGGTCCAAATACGTACGCAAAGCACGTACCGGACACAGCATGGAAGAGTCTGCCTCCTCCCGGGGAAGAAGCGCCACTTCAGGGCGTAAAGTTGCCTAGTAGAGGGAGCTCTGGCTCGGTTGATCTTGTCTACAATGGCAGGTGGTAGACCAGCTAGAATTTCCCCAGGGTAATTTGCCAGGGAGGGGCTGTCCCGAGGAGTACGAGGTCTGAGAACCAGGCCCGGGTGGGCCAATAGGGAGCCACTAGGGTGACTTGTTTCTCATCCTCCCTGACCTTGCACAGCACCTGTGCAAGAAGGCTCACTGGGGAAAATGCGAAAATGCGCAGCCCTGCAGGCCAACTGTGTGCCAGTGCGTCTGCCCCAAGGGGAGCCTCTGTTCAGGCATACCAGAGCGGGCAGTGAGAGGTCTCTTGGGAGGCAAACAGGTCTACCTGGGCCTTGCCGAACCGTTGGCGGTGCTGTCTGACCTGACTAGGACATGTTTGTCTCGAACTAATGGGAAAAACTTACGCAGTGCAAAGAAAACAGTCAGCAACTCTAGGCAATTGATGTGCCAGCGCAGCAGGGCCCCTTTCCAACGGCTGCGTGCCCATTGCACATGGCGCCCCAACCCAATCTGGAGGTGTCGGTCGTGACCAGGATGCATCGGGACACCTGCTGCAAGGGTACTCCTGCCCGCAGAAAGTAGAGGTCTGTCCAGGGTTTGAATGTTTGGCAGCAGGCAGGGGTGATCATCACACGGTGCGTGCCACAGCGCCATGCTCGTGTCGGGACTCGAGTCTGTAGCCAGTGCTGAAGCGGTCTCATATGCATCAACTCCAGCAGCACAACAGCCGCGGAGGATGCGATATGCCCCAGGAGCCTCTGGAAAAGTTTTAAAGGGACCATTGTGCCTGGCCTGAAAGTGGCGAGGCATCTCAGCACTGACTGCGCACGCTCATTGACGTGCTGACATTGAGACTGAGTCTAACTCCATGCCGAGAAAAGAGATGCTCTGAACCGGAGCGAACTTGCTCTTTTCCCAGTTGACCTGAAGCCCCAGACGGCTGAGGTGCCTGAGTACCTCGTCTCTGTGAGTGCATAGTAACTCTCGGGAATGGGCCAGAATGAGCCAGTCGTCGAGGTAATTGAGTATGAAAATGCCGGCTAGGGCTGCCTCTGTGACATTCGTGAAGACGCGAGGGGACAGAGACATGCCGAAGGGGAGGACTTTGTACTGATACACCTGGCCGTCGAACGCGAACCGTAAAAAGGGTCGGTGTTGAGGCAGAATTGAGACGTGCAAGTACACGTTCTTCAGGTCTACCGCTGCGAACCAATCTAGATGCCGGACGCAAATTAAGATGTGTTTTTGCGTGAGCATTTTGAATGGGAGTTTGAGCAGAGCCCGGTTGAAAATTCGCAAGTCCAAGATCGGTCGTAAGCCTCCGCCTTTCTTGGGTACAATGAAGTAAGGGCTGTAGAAACCCTTCTTCATTTCAGTTGGAGGGACAGGCTCTATCGTGTCTTTGAGTAAAATAGTAGCAATTTTCATGCGCAGGGATTTGGCATGCTCGCCATGTACTGCGGTAAAGTGGACGCCTGCAAAGGGGAGCGAGGGCCTGGCAAACTGAATTGCGTAACCGAGTCGGATGGTCCGGGCCAGCCAGCATGATGGGTTGGGAAGTGAAAGCCATGCATCCAAGCTTCGTGCTAGGGGCACCAAGGGATGAGCATTTTTGACATACCTGGCGGGGCTTTGCAGCGGGGCGGAGCAGGTAGTATGGCGTTGGGAGGAGAGGGTGCGTCCCGAGGCTCTAGTGCTGAGAAAAGACTCAAAGCACTTACCTTGCTCCCGGCAGGGGGCGGGTTAGTGTCTGAGGAGGAGGTCCGTTGTAGGCGTCCTCTAGGCTCGTCAGAACTGGCCGGGGAACAGTCGTGGGGCTGAAGGCGGGGGGTCCGCGTCCAGCATGCTGGGTCTGTTGAGAACTGGTGGCAGAGTGCCGTGAGAATGGCATTTGCTGGCCAGGTGACCCAGAGACAAAGGAAATTTCTCTGTTATTGAGAATGTGGGAACCGCAGCCCCGTCTAGGGGGGGGGCGGCAAATTAAATAATAGAGGAAAATACTCTTTTATAAGAAATATTACTCTTTTACAACACTTTTAAGCTCTTGCGCTGTCGAAGTGCCCAGGGGCAAACTGCACTGCCATGCAGGGAAGGAGAAAGCCGCTGTAGTGCGCCGTAGATCCAACAGCAGAGAGCGTCAGAGGAACAGGAACGGGTGTGTGACTCGCAGCTCACTGCAGACACAACTATTGGCTCCGAAGAAAATTTCTGAATGAATTCAACGTATTTCCTCGCCATTATACCCGTATGTCCAGGGGTGGGGTATGCAAATACTGTCTGCCAACTTCTCATTGGTCTTTTTTCATAGATCATAGGCATATTCAGCGCTCAAGTGAGACCCCTAGTGTCGCTTCTTCGACACAATGTCGAAATGAGCGACAGACAGGGAACTGTACCTTTACTACCTTCAGATGTGTGTGTGTGTGTGTTTGTGTCCGTTGTCTACAACCTTCTTAGCAGTGTGTAGCATGTATGTGAACAGTATGCTTGTTTACCCATGTTTGTGTTGGTGTGAAAGACAGTAAAAGAACACCAATAAACTGAAAACATTTCTGAAAACACATTTGCAAAATGCTTTGATAGTAAAACCTTTGTTTAGTGTCTTTTCGGTTTTGTGTGTTTGTGTGGCATGTGTGTGTGTGTGTACATGAACAGCATGAGTGTGTTTGCACAACATTACAGCAAATGGATTAAAATTATTAGAATTAATTGTCCAGATGAAGTGTCCACATAATGGCACCAAAAGCAATCTGTATATTAGAATGCATAATTATTAACCATATGCTCCAAACCCAAACTCAACCCTAAGCCTAACAGTCAGTGGAGTAAAAATGTGATTTTAGAGCAAACATTAAATCTCTAAAAACATGCTCATCTTTGATTTGGTGAACGCAATTACTTCCTGGTTCCCATGATCACCAGAACCTGTGTCTTCGAACAGTAGAGCTACAGGAAAAGGTCAACATTTTTTAATTAATGCAGAAATGTCTAATGGCACTTGTTAGTACATTCGGTTGCAATATGTCGACTTCCAGTATGATCATGTTGATTTAAATTTATTCCATAATAATCCTATTTGTCTACTGCATATCAGATTATTTGCTGCTCAGACATTTTCTACACAACATTTAATACACAGTCAAGTAAAAATGTAAACTAACATTAACATTAATCACACAGATTATGCACATTAATCACACAGATTATGCATTATGCATAGGCAAGGCCATATTATGTAGAAGCAGTATGCCAGAGAAATTCAGACAAATTTGCAGCTGGTGGGTTGCAAAGAAACAACACGGATACAAAAATATATTTTGAGGGTTAATACTGACAGCTGTTAAAAAACAAACAAAAATCAAATGAAAAACAGTGATCGATGGGGACGTATTGTATTAAAAATGAAAGAAAATACAACTAAATTAAATATGGAAATTAAATACCAGTCCTCACATGCGGATACAATGTGGTCAAACTCTACACATGCAATCCATATGCATCCCAAAGCATTCTCAAACGATGAACAAAACTGGGAGCTCTCTTGCACAACGTATGTTCTCACGTTTTTAACATGCGAACATACGTTGTGCAAGAGAACATACGTTCGTTCTCACGTTTTTAACATGCGAGAGTGCTGGAAAGCAGGTGTCGCAAATCTCTGGTTCTTAAAGGGGCCATGTCCAATTTATGACTACATTTAAATGTCATGAAATTTCTCCACTTGGCTACATATTCATAAACTCTAAACTAAAGCAGTTGAATGGGGCCGTTTAGTTTGCCACATCACTCTTAGTCCCCCAATGTTCCTGTAGAATAAATGCAATCTCTTCCAATGACATACCTCTTCATAATGTCTGTTTGTACCATTTTATTTCAAGAATTTAGTGTTAAGTTTGTCAAAAAACACATAAAACAATATTTGTGGGCAAATGTTGCAGATGTATGGTCCAAGTTGGAGGAGTTCTAAATCACAGAAAAGGTCCGTAACGCCAGCAAAAAGAAAAGAAAGTTGCTTTATTTTTTTGTCTCAAATTAAGTTGTAACTTTGAGTTTAAATCAATATTTTATTTTATTTTCTCAAAAGTTACAACTGAAATAACCTCTAAACAATGTAAGTCTAATGAAACAATAAGTGATTGACCGAGTGATTGATTGACGCTTGCATGCACCTTCACTGTCAAAGACAAAACACTGATGAAAAACACTCTCCCTGTCTCTGTCTCCTTTCCACATTTAGGGGTTTCAGAATCTGTATTTGTGCCTCTTGGACAATATACTGTAGTTGTTTTAATTGCTTACCTATGTCATTCTGCTATCATCTATTTGTTTGGGCAATTCTCCATAACAACAATTGATGTGAGTTTGGGAAAGCACTGTCTGTTTGCCTGAACAATGAAGGGGGGGTATGCATTCATTTTGCAATTCTGTTTGGTGTCACTGTTTGTGCATACATTACACACTTGACTTTTAAGTTTGTTTGTCATCTTGAAAGTTAAATAAAGTTTTATCTATATTTATTTATTTTAATCATTTTACCTGTAAATAAAAGTTCACAGAATAAGTAAGGTCTGAATATTGTTGCAGAGTTGCAAAGTCCAAAGCCTTGCTCTGTAATCACACGATGAGTCACAAAACTGTCAAGGGTCCAGAATCCAATTAGCACATCAAAGCAACATATTCTCGCCATCCCTATCAAATCAACCTTACCCAAATGACACGATCGGCCCTGACATAACGCCACACCCTGTTTGAGCTGCCTCTAAACACACGTTTGATCTCCAGTCTCAACACAACATGCTAAATGTTACGTCAAGTTCACTTACAGTTTGATGAGAGTTCTCCACTCTTCTGGTCTTTATTGGTAACTGATGGCTGAAGTGTGGCATGGTCTGTGAGCACCCACAGTATTTGTCAAACTATTTTGTCTTGGTGGACACAAACACAAGCATACCCACAAACTGCCTTTGACCACTGATGTTCTGACAAAGGTCCTTTAACCGAGGTATCCATCTTCATTCACTTGCTGCAGTGTCATGTCAGGTTCCAGCCCCATCATCAAGCCTCCAAATCGTAACAGCATTATCTGGAATAGATCTGCAGTGAAATAAACTTCAGATGTGTACACCTCACTTTGCTTCTATTCATTCTTTCTTAACTGCTTGCAATTTTTTGACTCCCAGCTGAAAAAATAGTTCACTCAAAAAGTATAATTCTATCATAATTTACTTACCCTTGTGATGTATCAAACTCTTAAGACTTTATTAGGTAACAAGAGGTATTACGGATTCCAGCAGGGGGTGCTCACCCTGCAGTCTGTGTGGGTCCTAATGCCCCAGTATAGTAACAGGGATACTGTACTGTAAAAAGGCACATTCCTTTGGATGAGACATTAAACCGAGGTCCTGACTCTCTGTGGTCATTAAAAACCCCAGGACACATCTTGAGAAGAGTAGGGGAGTAACCCCGGTGTCCTGGACAAATTCCCCCATTGGCCCTTATCAATCATGGCTTCCTAATAACCCCCATCCATTAATTGGCTTTATAACTATACTCTCTCCTCACCACCATTAGCTAGTGTGTGGTGAGCGTACTGGTGCACTATGGCTGCTGCACACTGGTGGAGGTTGAGGAGAGTCCCCTGTTCACTGTGTAAAATGCTTCAAGTGTAGTGTCAGAAAAACTCTATAAAAATGTAACGTTCATTTATCCATTCATTCATTCATTCATTCATTCATTCATTCATTCATTTCATCTGCAGAACACACTCAAATATATTTTGATGGATATGTTATGTTTTTAATCCATCCATATAATGCAGGTACATGGGGTCCAAAACTTTAAGCTTCAAAAGGGACCTAAAGGCAGTATAATGGTATCCATGTGATTCGAGTGGTTTAATCCATGTCTTTGAAGCTCGATTACACTTCCTCACACTTCATGGAAATCATAGAAGACATGCGGGGTGCTCAGAAAGAAAAATAAAGTCTGTATTTAATCAGATTTCTTATTGACCAGTCACGACACAGAAGTGAGGAACTCCTTCCTAGACTATGCTCAAGGGAAGAACAAGTAACTTATGCTAAAGAAAGGTGGTTGCTCTCACTTGGCAATGCTTCGATCCCACATTGGCACACCATGACCACTACTCTTCCTTACTCTTATAAATATGACTTGTGAGCTGTATTGTGATTGGTCAAGGAGGAGTTTGATTACATACAGACTGATTGCTCTTTCTGGTTACCCCAGTGGCCTGTCGGTTTCAGTGCCAACCCAGGTAAGGTTGAGTTTAGTTTGAGCAAACTCTAGTTTTTCAGGCTCAAGGTCGGGTTTTTACATGTGTGCATTGCCATAGCAACTTACACTACATGGCTAACCTACTCCGGAGCATGTTTTATTCTGGGTTACAGATCACAAACTTATTCTGAACCAATCAGCTGTGAGTAAAGTGAAATTTCTGATGCAGTGAAGTCACTCCACCTGTATCTCTCGCTACAAGTTTAAGTGCCCTTCACAGGGAAATGTATATAATTAATGAATTTATATGTATAGTATATATTAAGATGTTATATATAATTAGACCTGTAAATCAAGATATGATAAGATGTACTTTTTCAGATATTGAGGAATCTTTTATCCTTTGAGCAGCACATTGCAATTTATTATTAAGTGTCTTTGCATTTCTTTACATTTTGCACCTGTAGGCAGAGAGTGATGCTGAGAACCTAAAAATATTAATAAAAATACACAAAAGGAGATTCCTAAACTTTAAAGACAAACTATTTGGCAAGCTTTTTTATTTAGCAGTTTGTGGCAAACGTCACTCATTCATATGCATGAACATCGGGGTTAACCACAAACTCAGGATCAAACTCTGAGTTGACAGAGAACGTTAGCAAGCATCTTGAGATCGCTGAACCCGTTCTAAACTGGTTGGGCTCTTTCTGGTTTTGTCAAGCTGGTTTTGTTAAGAGTTTATTCAACTAGCTTTGTGCAAAAAGCCACAGATGTATTCTTTATACCTAAAATCAGAAACTTTAATTAAACTACAGTATTTGAAATTTTGTAAGCTGAATCAGTGAATTTCAAATCTGAATCAAATTTTTAAGAAATAATTTGTGCCATATACATAAGAATTTCAAGTATAAAGTAATTCAAGTTCAAAATTCCAAATTCCAAATTTAATTCCAATTACATTTATTTAAATTCAAGTCCTAAAATTTTTATTCAAGTCCTGGTGGCACAAATATTATTCCATAGGGACACTTTCTGGATGGGCATGTTTTCTGGACTGGCCCAGTGGAAGTCCAATAGATATTGTGAACTGGCTTGAGACAGACAAAGTCTTAAAAACCTGTGTTTTCAATGACTCTCTCTCTCTTTTCAACCTTCGGAGTTTGAGAGCTAGGCCAATTAGCTTTGCTCTACTGGTCTTTCTTACCCTGCTCAGATCTGAGGTTTAATTTCTCATCTGGCTCTTTCTATGGCCATCCCAATCAAATGGAGTATTTAATCCACCCTGCCTGAGAGTGTCACAGAGAAAAGCAATACTGGGAATGCTACCTCTCTTGGATCCTTAATACCAAATGTCCAGTAATGCTAACCCGAACGACCGTGGATATCAGAGTGACATTCCAAAAACTTAATATGTAAATGTGATTCTCTGAGACTGGTAACTAAAGCATCAATACCTTTTCCCATAAACTGCATTGATTCAAAACAAACAAACAAGAAAGAACAAAGAATGAAGAACAAACGTATTGAACGTCAACAGCGATAACCTCTCATTTAAAGTTGACAAAAGAGCATTCATTTCTCTAGCAAACTTGAGAACAAGAGGAGTTTTTACATGCTCTGTCCTTTGAACAAAACAGGATAAATCAGCTATGATTTTTTGTGTTAGGATTCATGTGCAGGATAATATTTCTTCTGTGTCATTTATAAAGATCATTAAACTACAGTGAGGCAAGATGGTTCAATCGCAATGTGCACAATGTACAGTGTGTCAATGTCACAGTTTAGCGCCACATGTAGCACATTACAGGGTCAGAGGCTGAACTTTGATAAACTTTTACAAACCTGATTGTCAGCCACTTTGGCAATGACCTCACCAGGCTTTATTGAAATATACAGCAGCACGCTTGTGTGCTTATTCACACACAAATGCACTCATAAACCAAACATAAGTCATGATGAGTACACTTGCTTGTCAGCGCCTGTCTTGTGAATCTTGAAAATTCACACCAAAAAATTATCACACACACACACACACACACACACACACACACACACACACACACACACACACAATAAAGTTGTGTTGTGATATTGAATGGGAAGCCTGTTCTGAAGCAGAAAGGAAATTTAAACCATTGTGGTTTCATCTCCGATGTGGTTTACTGCATAACTTATCAGCATGCAGTATTAAACCATGAAAGAGAGACTTCAAAATTAGAGCAGTTGAGCAGTAGACCCGTATTTAATCCTAAACGGCTGGAATTTTCCCTCAGGTTTGGTTTGCACTAAACTGGAGGGCAATTCTCTACTGATGTCTTAAAACTATGTTCATGTTAGTTAAAATAGACTCAAAAAGGCTAATGCAATCATACTGATTAATAACATCAAATTTATATACTCAGGGTGGAAGCCTTGGCTCTATTAGGCTACCATTAATGTAGTTGTCTCCTTTGCTGGCAGGTGTCCCTTAATAGATGGGCTTTTCTTTCATTTTACTGGAAACACATGTTATATATCTATATTCTCCAATGAAGTAACAAAATATTCTGTGGTTCCTCGAGGCAGCCAAAACATTCTGCAGAAAAAGAGTGAGATGGGTGCTTTGTCTACATGCAGGAGACAAACAGAAGAAGAGAAAAAATGAGTTGAAGAGGTAAGAAGAAAAGAGGAGAGATGTGAAAAGATAATGAAAAACAGACAGACTGTAGGAGCACTGAAGAAAAAGAGGTGAAGAGAGAGGGGAAAAAGAATGTGGACTGAAACCTTGGGTATTTTATCCAGCCATATTAGAAAAGGCTGGCCCGAACTTGGTAATAGGATTCATATTTCAGGATGTGCATTGAGGTGATACAGATCAGCAAGGAGCCCCCCTGCCAACTCCTGCCACTCAACATGTGATGAAGTGGTGCCTCTGTAAAAATGAGAGTAAGTGATAAACAAGTGAAGCTGAATTAAAAAAAGAGAATTTGTTTACACTTTAATGTAATATGCCCTTGTTACAGTGCAATTACACAAGTAATTACTGATTATAACTAGTTAACAACATACACTTACTATAGGTTTAGGGTTTGGTTTAGGGTTAGTTGCTTGTAATTATGCATAATTGTCTGTTATTACTATAGTAAAAACACGTAATATGTGTAAAATAAAGTGTTTCCCCCAAATGTAACTAAAAGTAAAAGTACTTACTAAAAGGTGGGCTGCAATAGTAAATGTAAGTTCTGTCAAATAAATTAGAAACTGAGATTATCATGTATCTTCATGGGTTAATTCTATTGGACAATAATATTTGAATTTAGTATACAAGGAAATACTTTCCTTTAATTCATTACTTGTGACACATTGATGTGAGTCAATGACTGTAATAAAAAAACTTTCTGAAAGTGAAACAGAATTTGGCCAAACTTCTCGGAAGGACTTTTCTATGTGCGATGCCAATTAGTTTCTATGGTGAAGTCTTGGAGGATCTCAGGTTCACTGTTTCAAAATTATGCATTCTATATTAAATGATCACTTCAGAGGATTTCTAATTTTATTTTTCATTATGAACTATATACCATTAATATAGCATGTACATAAATTATTATTTTTTTTTTGTATTGCATTCTTGCCTTGCCTTGCCTTACTACAGTAAGCCTACACATTTTCATCTTCACAGAGCTGACGGGTTTGATTTGGCAGGAAAATCCATGCTTCCGTCATCTGTCCATGAGTGTTTACATCATGTCTATGTCATATATACATCATGTCATGTATGCTTCTTACTTGCTCAGTCAACATATTTTTCAGATATAAATCTTGTAGGGCTTTCTACTTACTATCAGGAACTCTTAGTAAAGCTTGTCAGATCTGCTCTGATATGATAATCACAGGCAACCTTCAAATAAACTTGTGTTTCAGTAGAGCTCAAAGCTGTTGTCACAATAGGCTTTAAGCATGTTAAATTGTTCTGGACACTGCAGCGGACAGGATATAATGCCATGGTTGAGGGATTCTAGTTTAAAAAATAATAAATAACAAACAATAAATAATATCATATTCAAAATGTTAAAACATACCATCTAGTAATTTTCCTGCATGAAAAAGTCATGCATCTTTGAGATATGTGTTCCTAGCACTTGGCCAAGAGGTCGTGTTTGTGACGTTTCAGTGTTTTATTGGTCACACATCTTCTTGTCATCCGGATTCGCTGGTGAGAGTTCAAGAACTTAAACTATAGTATGAAGTGGAATGCAAAATTTCTTTGTATGAGCTTGTATTTTCTGTGTTTTGCTGAAATCTGTCTCCCCATTACCTGATTGGTCCCTATCCCTAAAGCCCACACCTACACCCACCCCTAACCTTAACCATAGTAGAGAGCCCTGGCGCTGGAAAAAGTTTTGAAGTGCTGGAGAATTGGCTTTAATATGTGCCGACTCACAATTGTCAATTTGCCGAAGCCAAGGTAACACATAGAGCTTGCAAAGTTTGCTAATATTTGGCTGAAGTTAATAAAAGTTAACAAAAAATATATGTTTAGTGTATCTTCATTTATGATGATGGTTTAACTAGTGTCGTAGCCTACATTTATTTTTCTTCATGCCTTTTCCATCAGGGAAGTAGATTACTAGCTCATTAAAACTCAAAATGTATCAATATATTCTCATACTATTTTCATAAAATACTAATAATTTGTCAATAAATATCCTTCTTTGCTTGTCTTCTACCTTAGTGTGTTCGTGTCCGGTGGAATACACAAGCACTTCGAAAATAAACCTCTCACCTTTTTCTCTTTGCTTTCCTTTTTGCGACATGGGCCGTGTCTTTCCTGTGTATTAGCAGAGTAAAACCAAGGACAAAAGCAGTCCTAAAAACTGGAAGATGTGATCATCTTCCATAGCACACTTGCGCCAATGTTCACCTCTCGTGTCGTCACCAAAAAACGGATCTGTTACGTTCTCCTGATTTCACCACACCACAGTGGAAAAAGAAAGCGTAATCACGCTGACTGGCCAGGATCGGCACAGAACGGTACGATTCAGTCCGATGGTTAAAACGTACCTAATATGGAAAGTTTCATACCAGACCAGTTTCCAAGATTGTGAAAATTACGGTGACTGACTTGTTTTTTATCTACATAAATATTAGTCTCCATACAGAGTTCGAATGTTGACGTAATCTTACTAAAGAGATTCAAATCTGCTTTCGGCTACACTTGTCATTATATTCACTGTTCACACATACCTTTGATGAGACAGCTGTCTTCGGTTTCACACACTGGAACACTGTATTGGTCCCTCTTTTTTTTGTGTCTATTAAATCTTTTTATAGTCTTTTATTGTTTGTGTATGCATGCAGTAATGTTATGCAAGCACAATTTTGCCTGTGTTTTATGCTGTTTTTAAAGCAGCATATTGCATTCAACATTGTATGACTTGAAGAAGTAAGGGTTAAAGTTATTTCCTCATACCCAATAATAGCATACAAAGCAATATTTGTTCATTATCCTACTTTGTCTAATGCTGCTGACTTTATGACTGATCTTTGATATCAATCTTGAATTTAGACAAATTTCCCTCATGAAAGAATAACACAAAACCCCCATAGAATGTAAAACACCGTTATTTTATTTGATAAAACTGTGCAAACTGTTTAGCTTGATAACATTGTGCAAACAGTATATGGTCATTCTATGACTATTACATAAGTCATAACACATAAGCCATAACTACTTATATAAACATCTGGACTTGTGTATAATAGAACATCTCCTTACATGAATACATGGCTCAAAAAACAACATAGAATGGCAGTGAGAACTAGCTGGCCAGCACACTTTCATCTACTTTCGTTCATGTCTAGCTTTTTAATTTTTTTTATTTCATGGTCTGGGGCTTTTGTAGGTCAGATGGACCAATCAGAGGTCTAAATTGTTTCACTTTTCTTAGTGTAAATGGCAAATTGGCACGCTTACCTATCTATATCCCCAAAGGCCACACCTACACCTAACCATAACCATATTAGGGAGTCAAAAATTGTCATGACACCAGTCTCCCACGTTCAGATGCATTTTAATGGAAGTGAATGGAGTGCAATATATTTTATGAAGTCTTTACACACACAGAAACACGAATGCATACACACACAGACACACTCACACAGGAAACTGAGATGATAGGCTGTGTCCTCTGTGTAACCTGGTCACTGCTGGAGATCTCCCATCAGGCTGGAAGCTGTTATACTTTTCACTGCTGTGTAACACTGTCTGTATCAACCCCCTTAGCTTTCATCTCCCACACACACATTACATCATCCAATACAACTTTCTCTCTCTCCCTTGGTTTGTGAGTGTGTGTGCGTGTTCCTCTTTCTTTCACTCCATCATTGTCTCTCTCGTTGTATTTGATCTAAGCTTTGTTACGCACAAACACACACTCTGTCTTGCAATCACTCGCTCACTCATTTACTCACACCCCCCTAAACGTCTGACTCTAATAACAATGACTTTGCCAATTACATAAATGTTACATCTCTCCCTCTCTCTCTCTCTCTCTCTCTCTCTCTCTCTCTCTCTCTCTCTCCTGCCTGAGGCTGCACACATGGGACTCTGATGTAGTTGTCCAAACAGTGTGTGAGAAGTTGCATCAGTGTGCCACAAGATATGAATCACTCCATTTCACTCTGAGCTGGCATTTAGGGGAACGACACCACATCCGATACCACTGGTTAAATGTCATTGTCCTTAAAAGGGCATTCAGTAGTTCTCTAGCTAGCATTAGCATTGCTCTTCTTCGTGTACTTTATGTACCGATGTGACAGTGGTATTAAACGCTGTGCTGCCATCTATCGATGTGGATAATTACGATCATCTCTGCTGCCCCTGCCAGCTTTGGAATATAATTTGCATCTGGAAAAAGTCTGAGTTTATAAAGTTATTGATTACTACTATAATACAATTGCTTTGCCTAAAAACAGACATCAGAAATCAAGCGAACATGTTTCTACTCTTAAGGACAGATTGTTATTGTCCCTCATATCAATAATCTTTGGAGAACATCTACAATTCACGTTATTTCTAAAGACAGTTATTACCTTTATTAGCGTATATGTCGTTTACTCAAAATCCAAAACAACTGTTGTACCAATCTACTTTGCACTAAACAAATTAAGACATATGCCATTTAATAGAGGTGGAGGTAGATGCCCCCCGCCCCCTTACTATGATTTTTCAGATACTCTAGAATTTGTGCTGAAATCTCGAATTTACTCCGATTGGTGCCAAAAAAACTAAAAATCCAGTGAGTGGCAGTTCTGTGGACGGAAACACTTGTTGATGAGAGAGATCAACAGAGAATGACCAGACTGGTCTGAACTGTGCTTAAAGGGATAGTTCACCCAAAAATGACAATTCTCTCATGATTTGCTCACCCTCCTGGCATCCCAGATGTGTAGGAACTTTTCTTCTGTTGAACACAAATTAAGATTTTTAGAAGAATATTTCAGCTCTGTAGGTCAATACAACTCAAGTGAATGTGTGCCAAAATTTTGAAGCTCCAAAATCCACATAAAGGCAGCATAAAAGTAATCCATAAGACTCCAGTAATTAAACCTATATGTTAAGAAGTTGCATGAAAGGTGTGAGAAAGAGATCAATATTTAAGAAATTATTTTGTCATAAATTCTCCTTTCTGCCAAGTAGATGCCGATATGAATGAAGAATGTGAATCGCCAAAAACAGAAAAAGGAGAAAGTAAAAGTGGAAATATGTCTTAAATATTGATCTGTTTCTCACCCACACCTATCATATCACTTTTTAAGAGATGGATTTTACCACCAGAGTTGTCTGGATTACTTTTATGTTGCCCTTATGTGGATTTTGGAGCTTCAAAATTTTTTGCACACATTCACTTAAATTATATGAACCTACAGTGCTGAAATTTTCTTCTAAAAATCTTTGTTTGTGTTCAGCAGATGAAAGAAGGTCATGCACATCTGTGATGGCATGAGGGTGAGTAAATCATGAGAGAATTAAACATTTGGGGTGAAAATTTTCCCTTCTGATAAACGAGTCAGGAAATAATATTGTGACATTGTAAAACATTCTGTATACTCAACATGATGCCTAAATAATGTCCAATCTAATTAATTGTCCATGCAGAAAACACAACAATGTAATGAACTCAGCAGACACTGAGAGAAGGGCTAATTCTGTACTGTATAACCAGACTACACAGAACTACCTGATTCCCTGAAGCTATGGGTGCTTAACTGAAGCCCCCTGTTCTCTTTATTCTCTACAAAGTTTCATTCAAATGATAAACAGTTTACATTGCAGCTTTTCATCTTCCCTCAACCACTCAACAACTACCAGTTACAGTGTGTTTGGTGCAGATGTTTAGACGGAAACAGATTCTTAAAGCTTGTTTGCATGTTTTCAAAGACCAAATAAATATACTTTTATGCACATGTCCCACACACAATGGACCAAGAATCATACAGAACCTTGTCCAATCTGATTGTCTCCCAAACAAATGCAAGAGGTCAGCCTTTATGAAGCCCCGCGATTGTGAATGAGTTCTTGAAAATGTCTCGGATACGTACGTAACCACGGTTCCCTTAGACGAAGAGAATGAGACATTGAGTTTATTAACGAATATGGGGAGTGCCTTCATACACAACGTATTTGAAACCTCTTTACAATAACGGCAATATTCTAAAATTGGCTATGGTGTTTGAGCCCCACCTGTTTTGGTGCGAAACTTTCCGCTATAAAAACAGGTGCACAAACACCATTTCCTCAAAATTTCTGACTGAGAACAAGGAGCACATCACTCATGCCTCAAGAATTTGTAGAGTCTTGTTGTGCGGCTGGTGTTCGCAACGTCTTGTTTCCTTTGTCTCAGGGAACCAAGGTGATGTACGTAAGAGACGTTCCCTTACGACTCAGTACACTTGACATTGTGTTTATTAATGCATATGGAGAACAGAATCCCATCACAGCACACTACATGACATAGCATCACAGAAAAGAAGCATGTCTCGTGGAATGCGTCCGACATGAGTATGCCACAGTGAGTGACCCTAGTGATGGGCCAGGAGGGGTGCACTCAGAATGAATATATGAACTATACTCATATAGTATGTATGAACACCTTCAAGAACCCAGTCGTGAATGGAGATTATTTATAATGAAAATGCTTGTGGCTTACGGTAAATTACAACGGCCTGAATGTAGGAGGTTCTGTAAAATGATGGGGAGCTTATCGTTAAAGGGAGGAGCAAAAGTATTTATATTTGGCCAATGAATAGCAAGCCAATTACTTCTAGGTTGTAAAACCTTGCGAATGTATTTTGGCCAGTAAAATTGTGTTCATGACTGTACCAATAGAATCGTTTCCTTGTCCTCTCAGACTTTGCATATATCAGAATGGCCTGGGACATATGTTGCTCTCAGGGAGATGAGATGATGCTTGCTCCATAGGAGGAGGTGACGCATCAGTCACAACAGTGGTGTTCAATGAATTCCGGCTTGGCGGTTTATACTGTATATGCCACAACTGTCATCTTGTCTGAGCGAACCATGACATGACAGTTTGCAATTTCTGACTGAAAAGCCTTTAAGGCTAGAAGTACAGCCGATAGCTCTTGGCGGTTGATGTGCCACGCTTTTTTCGCCCCTTTTCTGGTGCCGAAAGTCGGGTGTATGGAATTTATGCGTTTATATGGCCACATAAGCTAGCCTGGGAGTACCCAAGCTCAAAACTGTTCTGGCAAGTTGTGAGGACCCACTTTAAGGATTCAACACTTCAAAATGTCAAAGGCTATGTTCGAAGAATTGCTTTGTTGTGAGAAGGAGGAATAAACGTATAACATTTTGAGAGTAAATGCGCATATCCATTTAGATTTTCTGAAGTACAAATTAAAAATTTGCCTTAACATAGTTAAATGAAAACCTTGCAAATGTATGGCTTGATGTAAATTTGACAACAACTGTTTAAGGTGTATTAGGTCAATATGATTGTATTTTCCATGGGATACAGTATTTTCCACCACTAGATCTTGGCTTCTCTTAAATGCACAATGCACAGCCCATATAAAATTAAACAAAGAGACAAAGGAACAAGGAAAAACAAAGGATAGACAGAGAGGAAAAGTTTAGAGAAGAATGGAAAGCTGATGTGCAAATCACTTGATTGCAGTGCTGTTTTGGCTTATCAATGTCTCTGAGCAGCTTGAAGGGGTTTTATATCCTGTCTAGCAACAGTGAAGCAGCATAGAGTCAAGGGATTTTTCAGAAGACACTGGGCCAATGAAAAAAAGAGTAAGAGAGGAAAGAGAAAATGTATGTAGATGTTAGATTCAAATGTTTTGGCTCATATCTTGAGACTGTCAACATCACTTCATCAACACCGTTCCTAATCAATCACTGTTTACCCCAACAGCTTCTCTGTTCTTTCCCCCTCTGCTCTTTCACCAAGATTTGACCCATGTTTTTCATGACATTCAATAACAGAGAAATGCTTGTTGAAGGCAGTAACATGACATCATAGTCACATCGACGTCAAATAAGTGGCAGGCATAGCCGAACTCTAATGTGTCCAGCTGCACTCTTGTGAAACAAATGGAGGCATCCAGTACAAAAGAGTAGAAGAGGTAGTGTTAGAAAGTTCAGATGCAGATTACTAACACTAGGGAGTAACAGTTTTCACAAGAGGTTGGCTACAGGATGAGAAGTCCAGTGTCCTGTTTCATATAATTTTGTCCACGAGGATTTTCAATGACCTGGCAATTGTCCGTCATTTTCAAATTGAAACAATACAAATACATTTAGTCTTTGGATATTTGGATCTGCTGTGGGGTTTGTCCAAATATTGATCATGAAAATGTCTTGCGTGTGTGTGTGATTTTTTCTTTTCATCTAAAAAGTGACCAAACTAGTGAGTAGTAGAGTGCTACAAGACCCTAAATGTTTTTTTTTATTATTTGTGTTTTTTCCAAACTTTTATATATCACAGATCTCCTTTTTAATACACATTTAAACTTTTCAACTGAGCTGTTGCTGTTCTACTAAACATTCTATTCAACCTTTGTCCTTTCATTTCAATGTGACAAGCCATTAATCATGCAGATGAAGAGCAAATAATTACAGTTATGATTTAAACTATCAGATTTCTTTGAGTGAAATGGTACAGAACCCAGAGAAATACATATTTTACATCTACCAGAACACAGATGAATGGTTTAGACACTGTAAAAGCAAATCTTGCATAGGTTAAAATGCTTTTAGCTCTTGTAATGGTCCTAGTGGCCAAGCTGAGTGATAAACTGGCATGACAAGTTGCCTTAAGTGGTTGAATGAATGATTTCATGGGGCTACTTGTATGCTTGTCATATGTCAGAGCATAATGGTGCAAAGATGTGCTTCAAGTTTACATCATAGACCCTAAATTTGATCTGCTTTAAACCACATTGAAGTTTATCAAAGTAAAAATCCCTAGCTGGATTGTGGAGAGGTGCCTGTGATGGCACAAGGCCGTCTGGCTTTGATGATGTTACCACTGATGTAGATGACTGTTTTGACCCCTGATGTCATGTGCTAAGATGGTCCAGACACTTAAATAGCCATCAGTCAAATGTGCTCAGCCACACAGGCAGACAGAAAAATGAAATAGAGTGGAAGAGAAACAGAATATTTTCCATTTGAATTAATGGAAATTTATGAATGTGTCTGTATTCCATGCAAACCTAAGGCAGTAGGAAAGGAAGGTCACTATGTGTGTCAGACATTCTTGGAAGACGGTTAAAACCTCTGTGGCCTTGGGAGAGGTTTATGGAAGGGTTGTGAAATATGGCAGCAAGGTCACAGAGAGGGTGAAGACTGCGGTCAGCCCCCAAAGTGCTGAATTACCCGGCAGTCCCTAGCATTTGGTCTCCACTTCATGTTCTCATTTTGTTTAATCTTTAATTACCCTCTCCCGCAAATGTCTTTTGGGAGATATGTAACGTTGAGGCACCTGCAACAGAGAACAGTGTGAACAGAGGCTGGGAGATGAAAAGAATAGGTCAAAACTGAGTTACCAATTCCTTGATGACTCCCAAATGTTCTAATCTCTTAACTGCATGCAAATCTCACAATCTAAGACATGTATACACATCTACGCACCCCCTCCCATGGCCCCTGAAAAAATAAACACACACACACGCTGATACCAGCACATCTGTTGCAGGAAATCTGTGAGTTTAACCTTACAAGCAGCCTGGGATTAACTAAACCCAGAGCTAACCCCCACCAGGGACAGATAAATCGTATTCTCACCTCTACTAGAGAGCGATGAGCTACCTACACATCCTCCACACCGCTGCTCCTCCCACACACACACACACACACACACACACACACACACACACACACACACACACTTAAAAACATACAGCTGATCTTGATTCAACAAGAGAGAGAGAGAGGGTTAAAAAGTTCAGCTCTAGAGGGTTTTAAGGGCTTAGGGCAGTGGTCTTTCCTAATGTTTTGTTTAGAATCCCAGCTATATACTTTAATGCTTCTTGAACAGGCTAGTTACATCTGCTACGCTTATAGTCGCCAAACTACAGAGACACCAGGCAATGCAACATGGATGATGGTACATAATAAGTATGCACTTGGATAAGGATTGGTAACTGAGTACCATTTATTTAATTTTTTACATTACATTAAAAAAACAAACTTGCAACCAAATCATTTTCTTGTTTTTCGGTTCCGTTAATGATTCTTGAATGTCATATCAACAGTTTATTTAAAAATGTTCATCAAAATGGTGTTTAGATAAATTAATATATTAAAACTTGAATCAAATGAAAACATACAAATTTATTTTCAACATAATATTGTATTTTTTTTTAATCAAATGAAATGCTTATAAACATAACCTCACAGCACAATCCAAATGACAACATTGGAGTTATATTTTGTCAAATAAAGTGCTGCATAACAGAGCATCACAGATGTTAGACACTGTTTAAGTATAATACAATTATTACTGATTTATTATTATTATTATTATCAGTAGTAGTAGTATTACAGTGAATATTAGATAAATTTACAGTAGTGATATATTTCTGTCATTATGCTGATTGTTTACGTAATGACATTCGTATATCAATGGTATGAGTTTTTTGCATCAGAGCAGTTTTACGAGTACGAGTAACAGTAAATGAGTGCGGTATTGGTATTGGGACATTCCTAAATATTATGGTGGCATTGTTTGGACATTTGCATTGTTTTATTTACAGTGCTGTTGTTGGTTTTGTTGTCAATGGTAGGTAACTTATTTTGTGATGTCAAGATGAGTTTATTTCTCTAATAAAATGATCAATTTGTTAATTGTTACCCTTGTCATGTTTTATGTACCAAGTGCCAAGGTCTGTACATGGCATTTTAAAATACATATACATCATAAAGTGTTCCTGTGATAATTAAATGTGATATTATTCGTTAAAGAATGAAATATGCTCTCCATGAAATATATGTAAATTAATTCAACTTAAAAAAGCAATGCCAACTTATTATTTTTTATTATTATTCAAATTAAAAATGTAAATCTATTTTTATTAAGTAATCTGAAACAATATGGTGGACCATTTCTGGTGCTGTACAGCAAAAATGAAATCTTTTGATGGCTATGTTAATATCATTCACGCTGCCAATATGGGACTGCATTATATCCTGCAACACCTCGACAGACCTGGGATTTAGGCAAGGACCCTACTTGTGAAGTTCAGTTCAGCCTTCAATTCCTTCATGCTGATCTTCCCTCAACCAAACTGACCCAGCTCTCCATACCCACCCCAATCTGTCAATGGATCACCAGCTTTCTGACAGATAGGCAGCAGCTAGTGAGACTGGGTAAACTCACACACTATTAGCACTGGTGCTCCTCAGGGATGTGTTCTCTCTCCACTGCTCTTCTTCCTGTACACAAAAGACTGCACTGTCAAGTTCCTGAAGTTTGCAGACAACACCACAGTCATCTGCCTCATCCTTGCAGTGATAAGTCTGCATACAGATGGGAGGTTGATCAGCTGGACATCTGGTGAGGTCACAACAACATTGAGATGAACACGCTCAAAACAGTGGAGATGATAGTGGACTTCAGGAGAAATCCCCACGTACACCTCCCCCTCACCATCCTGATCAGCATTGTGGCAGCAGTGGAGTAATTCAGGTTCCTGGGCTCTATCATTTCTCAGGACCTGAAGTTGGACAGCCACATATACTCCACTTTGAAGCAGAAATTGTACTTCCTTTACTAGCTGAGGAAGTTCAACCTACCACAGAAGCTGCTGACACAGTTCTAATCAGCCGCTATTGAGTCTGTCCTGTGTACATCTACAGCTGTCTGGTTTGGTTCGGCCACCAAATCAGACAGAAGGAAACTACAACGGACAGTCAGGACTGCTGAGAGGATTATTGGTGCCCCCCTGCCCACCCTCTAAGACTTGCATGTCTCCAGAGTGAGTAAACATGCAGGCAGCATCACTCTGGGCCCCACACACCCTGCCCACTCCCTCTTTGAACTGTTGCCCTCTGGCCGGCGCTACAGATCAGGACATCCAGGCACAAGAACAGTTTTACCCTCAGAGCGTTTTCCTCATGAACAATTAAACTGCCCCCCCCCCCCCCCACACACACACAAATAATATGTCCTATTATTTGTATGTCTATTTTTCTGTCTCACTGTAATGTTCTGTGTGCACTTATTTCTCCTATCACCAAACAAATTCCTTGTGTATGTGAGAACACTTGGTAATAAAGCTCACTCTGATTCTGATTCTTTTCTAATAAACAATAAACAGGCATACTTGGTCAAAAAAAAACAATGTAATTATGTCACAAAATGTGTCTTGGACTAATGAAATTGTGTAGTGTGACTGTGTTGTTTATTTAAATTGCAATTCAGTAAATTCCACTTCCTATCATTCAAATTTCAAATCAAATTCCTGTGGGGTGTGGCCAACTCAAATTCCAACTCATGAATTGAAAGGGAATTCCCAGCTGCTGTTGATCAGTTCATCTCAATTAAGTTATAAAGTACTACACTGTTAAGCAATGTGAAAAACTAACATTACAAATAAAATTGTATATTATATATATTATATAAAACATATATATTCATACTAAGGAGCAGAAGTCATATGACAAAATATATCCCATTCTTTGACTAAACACCTCAGGATAGAACATAAAATGTGCTTACCCGAAATTGTGTGTTTCATTAAGGCAGTTAAAGCAAAAGTTTGATGTGAAACTCCTTTTGAACTCTGCAGCTAACCAGCACCACTCTAGAGGAGACAGAATTTATGCAACTCTCTTAACTTTGACCTTCCCTGCCTGTGATGACCTTTTGTCATCTTTGTGACACGTCAAGATTTTCTGGAAAAGTTTGTTTGAATGCCCTGATCTCAACCTTTCCTCCTCTGCCCTTTCCCTCTCTTCTTACTTGTTTTCTTCTTCTCTGCATCTCCGTGACCAAACACTCTCCCTTCATTGTTTACTTTTCCTTTGTATCTCTATTCTGCAGATGAAGAACCATGATGTTTGATTCTGGTGAGTACAAGTGGGTGTACCATGGCTAAATCCCAAATGTGGTCTGGGTGAGCACGTATGTGTGTGGGGTTTCTTGACTGTGGCCCGCCGCATCCTCAAACAGGGACACAAAGTCAACCATGAAACATAATTGGGTCCATTTGTGGCTTGTTTGTTTCTTTCTCATTTGCACGTCCCAAAGGATCATATCTTGCTTTCATTTGTTCTCTTTTTCTTCCTCAGCCTTATTTTTTATTTTTTTGTATCATAGCAGTCAGACATCACAATTGGGGGATAGAAACTGTAAGATTGGCTGCCTTGGGAGGAAAAGTTAGATAACGACACGATACTCAGATAAGCAATAAGTGTGATATGGGATGTTTATGTCGGCTTATCATATTGCATTTCCAGCTTCCATACTTTGATATGTGTGTTTGATTGTTTGAAATGTGCAGATGCTTGTGTGTCTGTCTGGATGTGCAATTTTAACCACTGAAAATTATTAATTTGACTTTAATGGACTGGATGCTGTGCTGCACTGCAAGATAGCTTTGGGAGAGTCAGGCCACACCTTTTCTGCCTATGCAGGTGCCAAGCTGTGATATGAATCAACTAACACTTACTGACAATGAATCAAGGGCAATGTTAAGATGAAATAAACTTGTACATTAAAAAACTGCAGAGACAAACACTGAATCTATCTGATATCCTCTGGGGCAAAGGACACATTCATCATTTTCTGTGAAATGCACACATTTGAAAAAAAGATACAGTTTTAAACTGATTACAAACCTATTATCTAAATGATCTTCCTTGAGGTCCACTTATAATGTTTGTCAAGTTTGTTTCACCAAAACATTCATAATTTAATAATATACGTTTATTTTTCACCCTGTCTCTGGCCCTCTGTCTGAAATGCACGGTTTTGCAACTTGAATTCCACCTTGTGAATTGAAAGGGAATTCCCAGCTGCTGTTGATCAGTTCATCTCAATTAAGTTACAAAGTACTACACTCTTAAGCAATGTAAAAAACTAACATTACAAATAAAATTGTATATTATATATATATATATATATTATATAAAACAAATATATATATATATACACATACTAAGGAGCAGAATTCATATGACAAAATATATCCCATTCTTTGACTAAACAAGGAAAAGTTAGATAACGACACGATACTCAGATAAGCTGGAAGTGTGATATGGGATGTTTATGTCAGCTTATCTTATTGCATTTCCAGCTTCCATACTTTGATATGGGTGTTTGATTGTGTGAAATGTGCAGATGCTTGTGTGTCTGTCTGGATGTGCAATTTCCAGTCTACTTATACTGCTAGTCAAGTTTGTTTCATCAAAACATTCATAATTTAATAATTTAATAATATATGTTAATTTTTCACCCTGTCTCTGGCCCTCTGTCTGAAATGCACGGTTTTGGCCTCAGTGTCTCCTTTAAACCTCAATGTTAACGCCCACTGTTCTGACTGGCTAACATCATGCAGCTCCTCAAATACAGCCATATTTGAATCACAGATGGAAGAGAATGAACAAGCTTCACATCAGAATTTATAAAACTATATTTCAGGTTTAACATATAATGCACAACATATTTCATCTGAATGTATCAAACTGTTCACTCAAGCACTATAAATATCAAAAAGTCATGACATTTGAAACATTTATGAATGAAACAGTTTACTCATGTAAACTCACACACACATATACATATATGTATATAATATACAATTTTATTTGTAATGTTAGTTTTTCAATTACAACATTTATGAATGAAACAGTTTACTCATGGGTCCGGTAGTGTTTAACTGTCCCATCTTTCAATAACAGTTACTTTGCAAATCTTGAATCATATTGTGACTGGTTCACAAGCAATTAACCTTGATATGAGCTGAAAACACATACAATCCATGCTGAAATTTTCTGAATATGGAAACGTAATACAATCCATGGTGATGTTGGGTGCTTCAACAGGCCAAAGCAGAAATGCTGGTCTTCACAGGAGCGACATCTCTCACATCTTCTGTGTTTGTTTACACAGAATGACTCTGTGTTCTTAAAAGAGGAAAAGGTAAAAATCCTCTTGATAGATATGGTAGGTGCTCCAAATGTGCAATATGTCAAAGCATGTATCACTGGGCTAAGGATTGCCCAAGACTGAAGTAGTTCCAGAAGATATCCCATTGCTTTTGAATAAAGCTTCACTAAAAAAGGCAGGTGCCATTTTAGATCTTCAATATGACAAAGTGATAATGTTCAAGCACCCTGTAAGCCTTGAACTTACATCATCAAGACATTACTGTGTGAACCTAATGCAGAAGAATTTGTCATGTGACACTGAAAATTGTAGTGAAGATGAAGTTCTAACTGTGACAGTGAACATGACTACAAAAGAAAAAAGGAAAGTCCTGTTGAAATTGCATAAACAGTTCGGACATGCCTCCATAGACAGTCTAAAAAAGCTGCTGTCCTGTTCAGGTAATCATGATGAGGAATTCACTGTGATCTTAAAGGACATAGTAGATACATGTGAAACTTGTTAAATACAGCAGACCCAAACCTAAACTTGCTGTGGGACTCTCTAATGCCTCACGTTATAATGAAACGGTGGCTGTGGACCTGCATGAGCTGGGCGCAGGAGTATGGTATCTCCATGTCATTGACCACTTCAGACGTTTTAGTGCTGGAAGCATTGTGACTACAAAAAAAGGCAAGTGAAATTATGAAGACCTTCATTCATTACTGGATTAGACAAGTGGACAGTCCAAAAGACTGTTCAGTGACAATGGTGGAGAGTTTAATAATGATGAAATGAGGGATATGGCAGAAAAGTTAAACATTGAGGTAAAGACGACAGCAGTGTATAGCCAATGGAGCAATGGTCTTTTAGAGAGACACAATCAAAACCTCACAGAAATACTAATGGAAGTAAAAAATTACAACAGATGTGACTGGAAAACTGCCCTAGATTGGGCACTGATGGCAAAAAACTCTTTGCATAATGTGCACGAATACTGCCTATACCAGCTTGTGTTTGGACAAAATCCAGATCTACCATCATCCTTACTGATACGCCACCAGCTCTGGAAGGTACTTGTGTAAGTACATGTGCAGGACAGCACATTGCAGCTTTGCATGCTGCTAGGAGAGCATTTAATGAATGATCTGAGAGAATCCAAAGAGCCTTTCTCTGACAACTGTGGCCAACAGACGAAAAATATGAAACTGGGGACAAAGTGTACTACAAACATTCAGACAGTGCGCAGTGGAAAGGTCCAGGTGTCGTCATTGGCCAGGATGGGGCAGTGATATTTGTAAGGAATTGAGGTACTTACGTTCGTGTGCATCATACCAGGCTCCAAAAAAAACGGAGAACTATCACAGAGTGCAGGAAGAAATAGATGCAGATAAACAGAATGTTGTAGATAACACTATTTCACAGTCTCCAGGATTATCTGGAATGGACTATGACAGTGAAACGGACAGTGTGGAAGAAGCACCTACAAATCAAAGTAATGAACTTTGTGAACAAAATGACACTTTAACCCAGCCAGGGAAAGAGTTGGGAAATCATGTTACTTGACTGAAAGCAGGACAAAATTTTACAAATACTGACAGAGAAATGGCGAATCACAGACAGCCCAAATTCTTGGCAGAGCAGGAAAAGCTACAGGCAAACATAAAGACTGGTACAATCTACAGTACATTCACCCAGAGACGGTTATAGGTGCTACTGGGTCAGCTGACCTTGTTTCCCTTTAGTAATCAACATGAAAGTAATGTGTTGGTCATTGAAGATGAGACTTTTGTCGTGGCAAAAAATGCTGAGCTGGACAATTTGAAAAGAGTATTAAAGGAGGTGAAAGATAATGGTCAAAAATGCATCAGTATAAGGTGGGTGTGCTCAGATAAAGAAACACCTGATGGTTTAGTGCCAAAGGCTAGGTTAGTCGCAAGAGGTTTTGAAGAAATAAATGTCAGTGACCTTCCTAAAGACTCACCAACATGCTTCGGATTCCATAAGGATTGGGATGGCAATCATATGTCAGAGGAAATGCCTAAACAGCCTTTATACAAGGAAAAAGAGTTGGCTAGAAACGTCTACATTCTGCCTCCATCAGAAGCGCAGTGCAAAGGAACACTGTGTAAGTTGAATAAATGTGTTTATGGGCTGGCAGATGCCTCTCTGTACTGGTACATCAAGGTTAAAGATACCACGCAGCAGATGGGGGGTTGTGTGTCACAGATTGACCATGCATTGTTCTACTGGATAGATGACAGTGGTGGAATTAACTGGAATTCTCATATTGATGATTTTTTGAGGGGAAGTTCCAAAACATTTTCCTCTTTGGTCATCCCATATTTGAGATCTGCTTTTCAAGTCGGACGTGATAAGCACAACAGTTTCAGATATGTAGGAATGGTGATCTCTTCTGGACATGGTGAAATACAAGTACATCTTAGCACATAAATAAAGAGTCTTCAGTTCATTGTTATGGATCCGGCCAGAGCTGTGCAATGTGAGGCTCCACTGAAAGACTGTGAGACTGAAATGCTGAGGTCTAAGTTTGGCCAAATTCTTTGGGTTGCCAGACAGAGTAGACCAGAAACATGCTACTGTTCAGACTTTACAGGATGCAAACCATATTATCAGACAATCGAAGTCGGAAGAAGTGGCTCTAAAGTTTCAGAACCTAGGATGTGTCAGCTCCCTAAAACAGTTTGTGTTCAGTGATGCCTCGATGTGAAATCTTTCAGATGATGGTACTCAGGGTGGCCACCTTATCTTGTTTATGGGAGAATATGGCAAATTCTCACCTATCTCCAGGCAGTCTAAGAGAATCAGAAGAGTTGTCAGAAGTACTTTGGCAGGAAAAACCTTGGCACTCGCGGATGGCATTGATAATGGGATTTGTTTGTCTGCATTTTACTCAGAAATTACAACAGGTGACAGAAATTTGAGTAACTTGCCAATTATTTGTGTGACCGATAATCATTCTCTTCTAGATGCTGTGAAGTCAACAAAGTCTGTCACAGAAAAGAGACTTTGTCTTGAAATCAGCAGCATAAAGGAGCTAATCCATTCTGGAATCGTCCATAAAATTGTTTGGTCTGCCACAAAGAAACAGCTTAATGACTGTCTTTCTAAAATGGGGGCATCTACATTACTACTTCTAAAGACTTTAAGTGTATGGAAGCATTAAAAAGTCTAAATAAAAAAAACAAAAACAAATGTCAATGTTGATTTCCTTTTTGAGATGTTCCTGTAATATATTAATTGAGTGTTTTTTTTTTTTTTTAAAGGGGAGATTGTTAAGTTGAGCTATAGTCTTGTGTCCACAGGGGGGCAATAGAGTTCGGGGGTGAAGAGAGAGGGTGTTGGGAGAAGTGAAGGGGAATAATGCAAGCTGCGCAAATGTGCTGTCCAGATTCCGCAACAATAATAACTAGATAAACTAGACAAATCCCAGTGGGAATACATTTTTAACACAGGCTAGGGATACACTGCTAGCTACACGCAACTGAAATCCACCTCACGGCAGCCTGTTAACTCTAAATGATTATTCACAAAAGTTTTTAGTTTGAAACTTTTATTTGCACCATCCACACACACAAACTAATTTACTCCCCTTGGCTTGAGCCAAGTTAGACAAGATTAGCATGGCGCAAGCTGACAGCACACACTAGCCAATTTAGGCGACGACTAGCATGGCACAGCTGACAGCATACCCCAGTTAACACCTGAGCAATTGTATGATCAACTGAATCCAGAATACAACACTTGAGTATTCAGAATAAATCGAACTGGTTTAAGATGCATGCTGTTGAAAACCAACATTCCATTCTATTAGATAGTCAACAAGGTAATTCCCTTCTGTATACGGAGTCCCTTTGGTAGACAAATTTGCATAGTTCTGGTCTTTGAGGAGAGAAGGCAGAACTGTGTTTGTTTGGGTTAGGCAATAGATGATCCTCATTAAAGATGAGAAGCAAATAAGTGAAGATTACTTTTTTGTTTTTGTATATGCTGCAGTTATGGCACCTGGACAGCACATTTGCGCTGCTTGTAGTGTCGTCAGATGTTTAGTTGCTCGGCCTAAAGACAATACTGCATGTTGTGCTCACCAGGCTGAGTAGATGACAAGCATAATGAATTATGATTGGACACCACTGGTTATGAATTAAGAAGTGTAAACAACAGATTGAATATTTTTCTACTTAATATATTATACTGGACAGAAGGTGCGATCATGCGATACAGCCTCAGATCCTGTTAGATATTGTTATTAATTTGTTGCTGCATTACAAGAGTGAGGTGCACCGCGTTTCAAGAGCGTAACAAGCACAACTTTTAAAAACACGTCTCATTCTATTGCTGCTTCTGACTGGGAGAAACACAAGTCATTCTGTGTGTAAACAAACATAGAAGATGTGTGAGATGTCGCTCCAGTGAATACCAGCATCTCTGCTATGGCCTTTTGAAACACCCAACATCACCATGGATTGTATTACGTTTGCATTCAGAAAATTTCAGTGTGGATTGTAAGTGTTTTCAGCTCATTACAGGGTTGATTTCTTGTGATCCAGATTACAATGTCTGTCATGCGTGAGGGACCCTAGATTATAGATACCAATTTATGCAAATCGAATGTATGCCTAACTAAAATGACAGACAGGAGAATGCTATCCATGCAAATAAAGCCATCATATATCAGGATCTTATGACATAACTGGTTGTTCAAAATGCCAAAGCATGCAAAATACAGCCTTATGTCTAATTAATGCATGCCTGCTAGATTGGATTTAATGATAGACTGAAACCATTTGTGGAAGGAAGCTTCCATTATAGTCAGTCTGATATTACCATGAGAGGGTCTGAACAGTATGTCTCTGGAAGATGCCTAGCAGCAAGGGTTTCTGCAAGCGAAGACTAGTCTGACACTGAAAAGGTGGAATAGAAGCTGCATATAAAATCTTTCTCATCTGGGGGTGGGGATCCACTAAGGGACCTCGGCACACTTCCAGGGGCCACAAGATCTTTTTTCTGATTAAATTTTTTTATTGATTCACACAAGTGACAAAGAAAAGCAAAACATACAGTATATTCACAGAATCAACATTTAACCACCATTATTCCCATTTCCCCTACCAATCCCCATCCCCACCCTGACCCTCAACAAACATCCCTGTGGTCACACACACAAAAAAGAAAGATTAAATTACATATATATATATATATATATATATATATATATATATATATATATATATATACATACACACACACACACACACACACACACATATATATATATATATATATATATATATGTGTGTGTGTGTGTGTGTGTGTGTGTGTGTGTGTGTGTGTATGTATATATATATGTATGTGTGTATATATATATATGTATGTGTGTATATATATATATATATATATATATATATAATAATTTTAAAATAGACTTTGTCTTGAAATCAGCAGCATAAAGGAGCTAATCCATTCTGGAATCGTAAATTGTTTGGTCTGCCAGACAAAGAAACAGCTTAATGACTGTCTTTCTAAATAGGGGCATCTACATTACTACTTCTAAAGACTTTAAGTGTATGGAAGCATGAACAAGTCTAAATAAAAAAAACAAAAAAAACAAATGTCAATGTGTTTAAAAAATGTTGATGTAACCATCAATACAAACAAAATGGTTCATAAAATAATGGGCAAAACGCTCTGTGTTTGGCTGTAGCTTTATCGGTCACTCTCTCTCTCCCTCTGATGCTCTGGCGTGCCTTTTAAGTCTCCCTTCGCAATCACTATAATGAGAGACAGGTGTTAAGAGGTAATTATGAACCAGGTGATGAGCCTTACCACTCCCTCTCCCCCGAATAAATAAGAAAATAAGAGAGGGGGACATCTATAGGGAGAGATTGTAGCAGGTAGTTGAATTTTGGAATACAGTTCTAATAACGTTTTTAATAACATTAACCTTCCCAATCATAGATGAATGTAATGAAGCCCATCTGCCCACATCACTTGAAAACCTTTTTAATAAAGGGTCAATCTTAACTCTAACTAAATCACTCAAATTTGCTGAGAATAAAATACCCAAATATTTAATGCCCTGTTTGGGCCACTGAAAGTTGCCCGGCTGAAAAGCTGTTACTGTTTTCTAATGTGTCATTAGAATAATACCGGTTCCTAAAGTGTGTAGAAGCATTACAGTCCAGTAAGACATGTTTAATGGATAGTGGGCTCTGACAGGATGGGCACTTTGGGGAATTTTCTCCAGATAGTAAAAATTTATGTGTGAGCCTTGCGTGTCCTATCCGGCATCGAGTGTAAGTGACCTGATCCCAACGATTATTAAAAGGGAATATGTGTCTTGTCCCAACAACAGGATTTGTTTCCTGTAATTTGTTGGTTAAACATTGATCCCATTCTGACTGACATTTGTTTTTAGTGTATAAGTTTAATGTTGGTTTTAGGTCTGTGAATGGAATAGAGCATTGTACTGGTTTTGAGGATAATGCTTCTTTTTCAGCTCTAGCTGCTTGTTCATTTCTAGAGATTCCTGAGTGGCCAGGTACCAGCAGAAAATAATACTAAAATTCTTTAATTCTATAGATGACACTTTGTTTAAAATCTTCACGATTGTTGGGTGATCGGTTCTTATAGACTCCAATGCTTCCAGACATGATATAGAATCAGTTATCATTAAAAAGAATTTCTGTGGAACAGTCTTGAACTTCAGTGCTAGTAATAAAGCATTTGCCTCTGCAGTAAAAACTGAACTTTATTCAGGGATGCGGATGATCTTGACACAGATGACTTGTTGCAAAGGCTGCTGCCACTTGATTTTCAGATTTGGATCCATCTGTATATATTGGGATATGTTGTGGGAACACATCTCTAGATCCAGGAACTGTTGGTATAATTAATTTGGATGAGTTTTGGACTTTTGGTTTCTCATTAAATCCAGATTTTGGGCTTTTTGAGATCTCATGGGGGGATTTCGCAAAAACGTTTCTGCTCCAGAATGTTTAGATCCACTTTCAGATTCTCCAGATGGGTTTTTAGATATAGGCCAAATGGATGAACGTGACTTGGTTCTCCGTCTGTGGCTCACTCGACGTTGTGTTGAATGAAACGACACTAGGTGTACTTCTTGAAGGCCCCCGTTACCTCTGAACTTGAGAAATGGCCAATGAGAAATTGGCAGACTGAATTTGCATGTCCCTCCTTCAGTCATATGGGTATAAAAGGAAGGAAACATGCATCTGTCTAGTCAGACACAACAGCCGAGTGGTTGTGTGTTCAGCAAGCTGGTGTTCCACTCGCCTCTAAGAACATTGCTGTTGGATCCTACGGCACATTACTGGCGACTTTCTCCTTTCTCTTCATGCCAGCAGTCCACACCCCTGAGCGCTTCGACAGCGTTTCCTTAAAGAACAAATATACCTGTAAAAGAGTATATTTCCTCTAAAAGAGTATACACATTGGCGTTGAATGTCTTTTTTAAGATGCGTCTTTCCGCCTTTGTGTAGTTCCTGGATGCAACAGATATCTCTCTGCTTCTGATGGTTATAAGAGCTGCCTCATGTTTCTGGGCTGGTATCACACACTAGCAGCATTTTTTGAATGTTTCATGTTCTCATTGTGAGAACATAACCATGGCAACGTTGCGGTCGCTGCTTTCTTTCCTCCGAGAGAAAGCAACAGCACTTAAAGATCTGCACTTGGGTAGTCCTGATGTGCTGCAGGAACTGCACTCGATGACCGAACGCGCCCCCCCGGTCCATGAAGTTCACAGCCTTGACCGCGGTACCCATATTGCCAGGAAAAAGAGAGCGGTTTCCTCACTCCTTTGGTTACCAAATCGGTGTCCCCACATGCCGTTCTCACAGCGGTCTGGCACCAAACACCTACAGTCACGGCACCATGGATGCGGCCCCCTCGCCTCCATGTCTTCGACTGTAGACTACTGGAGGGCCGGTTCTGATGAGTCTAGAGGACGCCTCCATAGGACCTCCTCCTCAGTCACTTTCCCTCCCCCATCCAGGTACGCTGAGGTAGGTAATTGCTTTGAATTTTTTTCTCAGCCCAACTGTTTCGGGATGCAACTTTGCTCCACGACATAATATTACCAGGTACGTCAAATGTGATTGTCCCCTTAGTGAACCCCGCTCAGAGCTTGGAAGTGTCACTTATGCTTCCAACCCATTGCGCTGGCTGGTTGGGACCATCTGATTCGGCTACGCGATTTAGTTCGCCAGGCACCCGCCCCACAGGGATGCGATAGAGCTGTCCCTCCAGCCGAGATGAAGGCAGGGTTCTACGGCCCTCACTTCATCGTACCAAGACAGGAGGTGCGTGGCGGCCAATCTTGGACCTGCGAGTTCTGAGCCGGGCCTCACACAGACTCCCGTTTAATGGTTCTCACGCGGAAACTTATTCTAACGTGTCTAGCATCTAGATTGGTTCGCAGCGGTAGGCCTGAAGGATGCATACTTTCACGTCCCTTCCTACGGCTCGTGTCCGACGGCCCAACGTCCTAGTAACAGGTCATCACTGTCCCCTCGCGTCTTCACGAAGGTTGCAGTGGCCACCCTTGCCCCTCTAAGGGAAGAGGGGGATCTGCAAACTCGATTTCCTTGAAGATTGGCTGATTCTAGCTCACTCTCGAGAGTCTCTGTGCGCCCACAGGGACCAGGTGCTCAGGCACTTCAGCCGCCTAGGGCTTCAGATCAACTGTGAAAAGAACAAGCTCTCCCCAATTCAGAGCATCTCTTTTCTTGGCATGGGGTTAGACTCAGTCTTAACGGCAGTGTGCCTCACAAGCGAGCACACGCAGCCGGTGCTGAACTGCCTAAGTTCGCTCAAGCAAAGCACAGCTTTGCCCCTGGGAGCTTCAACAGTGCTTTTAAAAGAGAGTATTTTCCTAAAAGAGTTTATTTCTCAAAAAGAGCAATACACAGCGGTGTTGAACATCCTTTTCAGGACACATCTTTATAAAGATGCCCTTCCGCCCCTGTGTAGTTCCTGGATGCTGTCGAGTTCTCTCTGCTCCTGACGATCACAGGTGCTGCCTCGTGTGTCTGGGCCACGATCACACCGAGGCAGCATTCTTGGATGGTTTGTGATCTCAATGCGAGATCCTTACCATGGCAACATTGCAGTCGTGGCTTTCCTTCCTAAAAAGGAACATCACTCCAGCCGCCCCCCACATCTAGGAGAGCATGAATCTATGTTAGATTGTAAATTTGTAAACAACAATAAAAACCTTTGATATTCACCAGTTGTCTGTCATTTCTTCAAGTCCTTTTATTTTAAAGTTAATTGAAAGTAAATTAACAGAATCTAGAATTTGAAGCTGCTATTAGGACTTACAATTGAGCTAAATGAGCTTAAAATTCATCGTTGGGTAAACCTAGACTCTTAGGGTTAAAAAAACTAAAATTTAGTAGCTGGCATGGCACAGCATTTTAAGTAAACTGTTTTGAATGGAAGCTCAATAATTTGGCATTAGCCAGCTATGATTTTATAGGTAACATTACTTAAAATTGCTAGTGGAATTTGTTTAAAAAGTGAGATACAAAAATTATGCACTATATTTTTAAGCAAATCCAGCACATTATGTTTTTCAGTACAGCTTATGGCTTACCATGTTGAGCAGACTTGGAAAGAGCCCACAGTTTTCAATGTCCTCCAACTTCTCCCAGACATGCTCCAAATCCACTTTGGTTGCTTGCGGATTAGCAGATAATTCCCTCTCCGATGACTCCAGATAATCGTTCTGTCCCTCAAATTCCCCCATTCTTGTGACCACATCAGTAAATTTTGCCTCCATGGCAGTGATCAATCGACGTATCACAGCAAGATCCTCCTAGTCAGCAATGACCTCATCAGCATTGCTGACATGTTCAACATCTCTCGCTGCATTTCCAGCATCTCTCCGACCAAATCGACTCCCAGACCCGCGGCCTGCTCAGGAGTGTCAACTTGAGCTCGTAAGTGTCTTTTAATGTCTCCAGAGCCTAAGGATTTTGAATTCTTTGACATATAGTCCTCCTAGAACAGTTATGGAACGGTGTATTGAATCTCATCAGTTTATGTAATAAAAGGTATTAAAACTTGCAAAGTGCGCAGAGCTCACCGCTCACATGTCTGATCCTTGCATGGTGTCACTTTACTGGGCCTCAATATCTTTAAAATTATTTAGATAGGAAGATTAGGATTTAAATATTTATTACATTGTAAAACTTACAGAAAATTCTAAAATTACTACTCCTTCAACATCTTGCTTTAATGAAGAATATACAGTAACAACACATTAGACTGCTTTATGTTGTAGCTGCTTTATGATAAAATCATAAACATATGCAGGTTTCAGTCTGCAGCTTTTGACACAGTAACCATATAACCACAAAATCCACATTTAAACCATCTCAACACAGGACATTACAGGAACAGCACTTTGCTGGTTTGAGTCTTACCTCACAGGCAAGTACTTCAGGATATCTTGGAGGGGAGCACTGCACTGTCTGCAAGTGGTTGCTCGAATGAAATTCGAGCTTAAGTTTAAGGATTCATGTGACATTCTTATTAAAGGAAAAGTTCACCCAAAAATGAAAATTCAGTCATTATTTAGTCGCCCTCCTGTTGTTTGAAACCAGTGTGACCTTTGATCTTTTTTTAAACAAAAAGGGCTAAATATAATTAATGTTTTAATTAATTTAATGAATTTTAAATGACAATTAATTGAATAATTGGTTGATTAATTAAAATAAATAATTACATGCAACATTTGTGCCTATGAATATGGCATCTGATGAGGTTTGGTGAGAAACAAAACAAAATCTGATTTATTGTTTTGTGAAAATCTTGAGAGGCCATTGGTCTTCATTGAGAACAGCAGTTCATGCAGCCCCTGCTCATGAAATGGGGCATTCAAGCAAGAACTTGCTTTGTTGTTGCTACGACTGGAACGCCACAGCGATATTCACAACATAGAACACAACATAGCTGCACACTAACCAGTGAACTGATATACTGTACAGTATATATATACAGTTACTGTTATATCTGTTACTATATTGTTACCTTGAATCTGATTCTGGTGTCTGGTCTGACACCATCAACACTCCGACGCTTCACTGTGTGTGTCCGCTTGTGTTCGTGCTATTCTAAACTAAAGTATAAGAGCAGTGCATATGTGTTAAGAGCTTATGTTTGTCTTTTTTTTTTTTTACATTACATATGTTAGCCAGCAGGTGATGGCAAAAGATAATTTTTGTGTTTAATATGAGCCAGATAGGTGACGTGAAATGAATCCGTGTCAGCTAGTGTTTTTAAAAAAAAGCTCTTTGTAATCGCTTGCATTACCTCTACTAAAGCTAGACAATAGCTTTAAATGGATTTAAACAAGCAACTTTCACAGCTGAAAGACAGACTGATTAATTACACAATAAGTGCTTTTTAAAATGGTGGAGGACATTGCAGTTTCTATAGTGATTGACTCTTGTGCACTGGCTAATGCGAAATAGGGAGAAATACCCCCGCTTTGATACTACTTTTCCACTGAGAAATCTGATCTTCAGAAAGCTGACAGCATCTCTACTTCGGTGTGGCAACAGGTGATTGCACATGCTCTCTCTCTCTCTCTCTCTCTCTCTCTGTGTGGTGTTGCATGCTGGGAGTGAGTGCGGTGTGTGAGAGGCACGTGTGAGATCGTGAAGTTTTCCTTAGTTTTTTTTTGTTCAATTTATTTATTTTTTGCATAGGTTTCATCTATTATCTTTTATTTTATTTTTATTTTTTCCCCCTCACTTTCTTGATCACTGTTTTATTTATTAAGTTTGCGAGGGTAGTAAAGCGGGATGGCTTCTTTCCCTGCGGGGGATGAGCCATCTCTGTCGCTTCGGAATGGTTTCAGGTGCGTTCCCGAGGCAGGTACAGCGATCGAGGAGGTGCTGTTAGCAACAGGAGAACAGGTAGGCCATGATAATATTATTTCTGCATCGCACATGAACAAGGCAGTTGTCGTCTTTTTAAAAAACGAACAACTAGTAACCAGCATAATTGAAAGTGGCATTTGGGTGAAAGAAACATTTGTACCCGTTACACCTCTTTTTGCTCCAGCTACAAAAGTGACTATTTCCAACGTACCTCCTTTTATTAAAGATGACGCGATAGTGCGAGACTTGACTCGGTTCGGAAAGATGGCTAGTGCTGTAAAAACTAATCCATTGGGTTGTAAATCTACCGAACTTAAGCATGTGTTGTCTTTTAGACGACAAGCGTTTATGTTTTTGACCGCTCCTACTAAAACACTGGATGTTTCGTTTCGAGTGACATGTGGAGTGAGCTCTTATATGGTTTACGCGAGTACTGATACATACCGTTGTTTTGAGTGTGGAGATATCGGCCATAAGAGATTGTCTTGCCCTCATAAACAACAGGCCGAGGAAGAAGCAGGGACGTTGGGTGTGGCGGGTGCGAGTAGTGGTGCGACTGCAGTGGGAAAGCCGTTGAGTGATGCAGGTGCTGGGAAAGAGGATGGAGATGCAAAGGGAGTAAACGAAGCTAGTGATGGAGTAGAGGTGAGTGTAATCATGTCTGGAAGTATTGAGGGTACAAACGAAGAAGTTTCGACTATTGATTGTATTGGTACTGGTGCTTTAAGCTTTAAAGACGATAGAATGCAAGAAGACATTACAGGTTCAAATGATGAAGCGGAAAAAGAGTCCGAGGACGAAAGTAGAGATGATGATTCATACATTGATGCAGACATTGGTAGATATGGAGATATTTATCCTGTTGAACAGATAAATAGTTTCCTGGATGAAACTAAAGGGAGGAGTGTTGATGTTGAAGAGTTTTTTCCTGACCTAGAGAAATTTATCGCATCCGTAATGGAAGCTCGTAAAGATTGCAACGTTGATGTTTTGATGCAGCAAAAAAGGTTCAGACTAAAGAAATATTTGACAGTAGTCAGACAAAAAATAAAAAAGATGAAAGGCAAACGTAGGTCTACTAGAAATAGCTCTAAATAAATGCACATGGGGATCTGGCCTTTTCTGTGTTTTTTTCTTTCTTTTTCTTTTACCTTTCCCCTGGTTATGGATGTTCTTAAAATAGGATCCTTAAATATAAATGGGGCAAGGGACAGAAGTAAATGGCCTTTATTAAAAGAATACTTAAATTTGAAAGAAACTCAAGTTGTGTTTCTACAAGAAACACATAATGAAGAAAATGAAACTGATTTGGGGATGTGGTGGGAAGGAGTTCATGTCTTGAGTCATGGCACTAATCTTTGTGCAGGGGTGGCAATATTATTTTCACCCAGATGCAAAGTTAAAATCTTGTCTAAAAGTGAGGTAGTGAAAGGGCGCCTACTTGCTCTCAGAGTAGAAATAAAAAATAGAGTTTTCGGGTTAATAAATGTTTATGCTCCTACAACGGGAAAAGAGAGAATAGCTTTTTTTCTTAAAATTTAAAGATGTAGTTTCCACTTTTATGGATGAAGATTTTTTAGTAATTGGAGGGGATTGGAATTGTACTTTGGATTTTACTTGCGATAGAAATGGAGAAGAACCTCATTTTTTATCAGCAGTGTCTTTAAGTGAGATTATCACACAATTTGGACTTACTGATATTTGGAGAGAGAGAAATAAAGCAGTTAAACAATATACATGGATTAAAGTGACAGAAAATAGAATCAGTGCAGCACGTTTAGACAGATTTTATGTTAAGAATACAATGTGTAGTAGAATAGAAGAGACCCATATAAGCCCAAGCTCTATTTCAGATCATCACTTAATTTCTCTAAAAATAATTGTAACACAAACAACCCCTCATTATTCTTATTGGAGATTTAGTAATAAGTTATTAGAGAATCTTGATTTCCATGAAAAATTTAACCTTTTTTGGAATCATTGGACAGAACAAAAAAGTAATTATGAAAATCTTCTTCAATGGTGGGAGGTGGGGAAAGTTCAAATAAAGCTTTTCTGCCAGCAATATTCATCACAAGCTTGGAATAGTTTAAAAAGGAAAATGTCTAAATTAGAAGAAGATATTTCTGCATTATATGTTTCTTTAATTGATAAGAACGACATGGGAGTCCAAGAAAATTTGCTATCAAAAAAACATAAATTAAGAGGTATTCTACATGAAAAAGTGAAATCAGTACTCGTTAAAGCAAGGTTCATATCTATTAATGATATAGATGCACCTACAAAATATTTTTTTAATTTGGAAAAGAAGGTTGTTCATAATAATTGTATGCTTTGTTTACGAAGACCTGATGGACGTATTACTTCAGATCCTTTAATGATGAGAAGAACTGCTGTTGATTTTTATTCTAAATTATTTGCAAAAGAAGACATTGATCTGAATACAACATGTGAACTTTTTAAAGATTTACCAATTTTGAAAGAAGATGAAAGACTTTTTCTAGATTCCAACATTACCTTTGAAGAAGTAACTGACGCAGTAAAACAACTCTCAACTGGTCGAGTTCCAGGCCTTGATGGACTTACCGCAGAATTCTACAAATCCTTTTGGGGAATAATTGGACAGGATTTCTTTAAAGTTTTTGAAGAAAGTTATAAACTTGAGGAACTGCCTAAAAGTTGTCAAAGGGCAGTCCTTTCTCTTCTTCCAAAGAAAGGAGATTTGTGTTTGCTTAAAAACTGGAGGCCTGTTGCTGTTCTTAATTCTGATTATAAGATATTGTCTAAGTCAATTGCAAATCGTCTTAAGACGGTTTTAGGTTCTTTGGTTCATGAAGATCAGTCTTATTGTGTTCCTAAAAGATGTATTTATGATAATTTGTTTTTAATGAGAGACATTGTAGAATATATAAGAATGTACAATGTTAGTGCTGGTCTAATATCTCTAGACCAGGAAAAAGCTTTTGATCAGGTGGATCATCTGTATTTGTTTCATGTTTTAAAGTGTTTTGGTTTTGGCGATAATTTAATAGCTTGGATAAAATTGTTGTATAAAGGTTCCGTGAGCATGATAAAAATAGGAGGTGGGTTAAGTATACCGGTTGAAATACAAAAAGGAATCAGACAAGGCTGTCCAATGTCTGGCCAACTGTACAGTTTGGCGATTGAACCTCTATTGTGCATGCTTCGACGTAAACTAAAAGGTTTAACTATAAATGGCAGTGTAAAAAAAGAGTCTATTATATTATCTGCATACGCTGATGATATCACTGTAATTATTCAAAAACAGGAGGATGTACAGAATTTAAAGGGGGCTTTAGACATCTATGAAAGAGCTTCATCTGCTAAGCTTAACTGGGATAAAACAGAAGCTGCGTGGTATGGTTCCACTGGAAACCTTAATATGGTTTTGCCAAAACTCCCTAATAATATTCAGTGGGGTACACTTGGTCTGAAATATCTAGGAGTATATCTTGGTCAAGAGGAATATAAAAAGAAAAATTGGGAGGGTTTAGTGGAGAAGGTCTATGCGAGGTTGTCTAGCTGGAAATGGTTGCTACCCCAGTTATCGTATAGGGGGAGAGTACTGATCGCCAACAATCTCATTGCCTCAATGCTTTGGCATAAATTTATGGTTGTGGACCCACCAGTGATGTTAATCCAAGAAATTCAAAAGAGACTTGTTAATTTTTTTTGGTCCGGTCAGCATTGGCTGAGAGCTGCTGTCCTCTATCTGCCTGTTCAGGAGGGGGGACAGGGACTGATCGACATTCGAGCTAGAGTGACAGCTTTCCGACTGCAGGCTGTTCAGCGCCTACTATATCACCGGCATCATGGATGGATGGACCTAACGTGTGCTCTTTTACGCAAGGCTGGACGAATGGGTCTGGATAAACAGCTTTTCACCATGACTCTAAAGAGAGCTTCTCTTAGTGGACTTAACCCTTTTTACATCAACATTTTGGATTTATGGCAATTGTTTTCTGTTTCAAGAGAGTGGTCAAAACCAGGTCTGTGGCTGTTTAATGAATCTCTTTTTTTCAATCCTCTCTTTCCGGTTGAGACCCTGAACTCTGAGACCATAAGGTCAAATTAGATTTTTGCTGGAATATCTATGTTTCGAGATCTAAGGAAAAGAGATGGGTGGATTGAAGCTGAAGATCTTGCTCAAAAAGTAGGTTTCAGGTCTGTGCGTCTCGCCAAACGAGTGCTAGAAGACCTAGAAGCTGCACTTCCGTCTTCAGCTAAAGAATTTCTTAAAGAGACTGGTACAGGAGATGATACAGAGCCATATTCTTTTCCAGGATTTGACTTTTTAATGAAAAAGGATGATCAAGAGGAAGTTTCTGGAAAATTGCTATGTTTGAATACTCCAGAAATGGGGTTGTTCAATGGTTTATCGAAAATAACTTTATATACAGCATGTGTCAAAACTATGAACTATCAAGACCTTAAGGATCAAACAGAAAGCAAATGGACGTTAGTGTTGGGGTCAGACTCTTCCCCGAAAGGTAGCTGGCGGACCCTGTACAAAAAGCCCACTGAAAAGAGAGTAGGAGATCTGCAGTGGAGAATTGTACATGGAATTTTAGCTACAAACAGACACATAGCACGACTGAATCCTTTAGTTGGGGAGGGTTGTCCCTTTTGTAATGCATCAGAAACTGTTATTCATACGTTTTTGGAATGTTATCGCCTGGAAAACTTGATGCAGTTAGTAAAGGGTTGGAGTCTGAAGCTAATGGGTTTGTTTAAGGGATCATTGTTTATTTATGGGCCAAAGTACACAGTAGAAAGCAAAAAGAAAGTTATCATTCTTAATTTTCTTTATGGAATGGTGAAGTTGGCAATTTGGTGTACTAGAAAAAACAAAGTTGAAGAAAGTGGGTGTACTGATCCTATTTTATTGACGAAATGTTTTGTAAAAAAAAGGTTAACGGTGGAGTATGCTTTTTATAGCCTTACACATAATGTTCCGTTTTTTTTCATCTCTGGGGTTTTAATAATTTTTTGTGTGAACCTGATGGGAATGGAAGCTTTAATCTAAATATTTTCTAATGTGTCAATGAAGATAACATATGTGAAATTGTTTTAAAAAACAAACAAACATTTATTTGTTTGTTTTGTTGTTTTATATATATTTATGAAGACAAATCCCAAATGGTTTTGAACTAATAAAGGGATTTTTAAATGTCAAAATGTCTCTCTCTCTCTCTCTCTCTCTCACTCACTCACTCACTCACTCACTCACTCACTCACACACACACACACACACACACACACACACACACACACACACACACACACACACACACACACACACACACACACGTTGGTCTACCTATCATTATGAGGTCTTTCCATAGACATAATGATTTTTATACAGCACAAACTATAGTTTCTATCCCCTAAACCTTACACAACCCCTAAACCTAACCCTCACAAAAAACTGTCTGCATTTTAACATTTTCAATAAAACATAATTCAGTATGTTTTTTTAAGCTATTTAAATTATGGGGACACTACAAATGTCCTCATAAACCACATTTATAGCATAATACCCTTGTAATTACCAGTTTGTAAACTAAAAATTGTCCTCATAAACCACATAAACATGCCCCCACACACACACATACATTCTTCTTTATCCAATAACTTGTTAGAAACGGCACAAGCCGTGATACTATTTCCGAAGTGACATTTCTGAATTACTAACGAAGGCTTGGACGCATCATTTGTTTTGAACAAGCAACGGCAGGTTCTGACCCGTCATGTAATAAAGTAGTTCCATGCACTAAAGTGTTTTAGGACCGTACTCAGTTTTTACATTTTTTTTACAATTTACTTGTTCATTGAACTGTTGTATATAAGCAATATCACACTCGCAATCGTGCTATATGGCCCTACATAAGCACTGCCGTGGTTACCTATGTTACTCGACCTGTGGCCGAGTATCATAGGTAACCACAGCAGTGCTTATAGGTAACCACAGCAGTGCTGATGTAGTGCCATATCGCTCTCTTGCTCGTGTGATCTTGCTTAAATATACAGTTGAAGTCTGTGGTTTACATACATCTTAGCCAAATACATTTAAACATTTAAAGTTTTTCACAATTCCTGATATTTGTCTTGAGAATATATCAACATACATTTCCTTCCTAATGATGCCATCTATTTCGTGAAGTGCACCAGTCCCCCCTGCAGCAAAGCACCAAACAACATGATGCTGCCACACCCATGCTTCACTGTTGGGATGGTGTTCTTTGGCTTGCAAGCCTCACACTTTTCCCTCCAAATGTACTGTAATGACGGTCATTATGGCCAAACAGTTAAATTTTTGTTTTATTTGATGAGAGGACATTTCTCCAAAAAATAAGATCTTTTTCTGGAATTTTCCAAGCTGCCTAAAGGCACAGTTAATTTAGTGTATGTAAACTTCTGACCCACTGGAATTGTGATATAGTCAGTTAAATATGAAACAATCTGTCTGTAAACAATTGTTGGAAAAATTACTTGTGGCTTGCCCAAAGTTGATTTAAAATAGAAAAACCTGTTTAGAGTGGGCAAAGAAACACAGATATTGGACAGATAATTGGAAAAGAGTGTTATGGATCTTAACCCCATTGAGCTTTTGTGGGATCAGCTGGACTATAAGGTGTATGAGAACTGCCCGACAAGACAGCCACATCGATGGCAAGTGCTACAGGAAGTGTGGGGTGAAATGTCACCTCAGTATCTGGACAAACTGACAGCTAGAATGACAAAGATCTGCAAATCTGTCATTGCTGCACGTGGAAGATTTTTTTATGATAAACTCTTTGAAGTAGTTTAATAAGTTCTGAAATTGTTTTTCAAATTGGAATAGTAATTTTCCTAATTTTCCAACTTGCCAAAACTATAGTTTCCTAATATGACACTATGGAGTGGTTAAAAAACTAGTTTTAATGATGTCAACCTAAGTGCATGTAAACTTCTGACTTCAACTGTAGATATATCTTAATGTATTCTTTCACTGCTGTCTCTCACTTTCTTCTCTGCTTGTACTTCTCTGAGCAAATTTGAACTTTTGTATGTCTGCACTTCTCATACTAATGCTTACCTAGCAGTGATGGACTGGCCATCGAGAGTACTGAGACTTTTCACCGGTGGGTCGGTTGAGTAGCGGGCGGTTCGGTCGAGTGGGATGATGTGACTAAATGGAAAAAAAAAGATTAAATCATGCTGTGCATCTGCTGGCCACAGCGCAAGAGCAGAGTTGAACTGGGCCACTCGTGTAGCATTGACAAACCTCCTCTGCACTCGCGCCATACAGTCCTGTGGTTTATACATGGATATTGTTTTTCATTAATAATTCCATAGTTTGTTTTCTGGAAACCATAATAACATCTGGAGTTATTAAAGTAACAGGATGTTTTTTCTAATCTAAATAACACTTTAACAACAACGTCATTTAAGCCAAAATTCAAAATGAAGATGATTGGGAGAAATGGCAAGCCAAAGTGAAATGACAAATGGGGGAAAAACGTGGATGTGAGGTGTGCGAAAGTGTTTGAAAATTGTGTTGAGGTAAAACACAATCACTATGGAGAGTTTTGACTAAACTTCAGAGAACTGCAATGGATTCTGCAACAAACTCCTTCCTGCAGCATCTAAATCCAACCCTCACAATCTTTAACGCTTATCATTACTTTCCTTTCCCTTTCCTTTCATTCCACACAAACACACATGCAAACATGCACACACTCACACATGCACACACACATTTAAAGGCTGAGAGCTGTCCAAGGTGCTGATCTATCCCGATGCACCATGTATAAAACACAAGTCTATAATGCACTTTAAAATCAGAGCAAAGGAAAAATGATCTTTAAATTTTAATTCTTCTTATTATTATATTTCTCTTAATTAACATATTTTGTTTTGCAATCTTCTTTGTTTTGCGCTGTTTTATTTTATGTAGCAAAGCCATTGCTTTGGCAATAAAATTGTATAATTATTTGCCATGCCAATAAAGCACCTTAAACTGAAACTAAGAGAGAGAAGGAACTCACAACAAAAATGTCCTTTTCACGATCTTTCTCACTGAGTAAAATCAAAATGTTACTTTCAAAATCACCATCTCTGTCATTCTGAAGAAAGCTTTTATTCTTCCCCAGCCTAAGCTTTTTTCTTGAGCTGAAAGAATGTGTGTTATGACAGCTCCAGCTGTGGCAGCCATCTTGGAGCACCGTATGTGTAATATGGCCCCTTTACTTTTAATGTTCCCTCACACCATTGAGTGAGAGTGCGAATCATGACACAAGCGAGTAAACCCACTCCCTTCCCATCCACCCTGAAAAATTATTCCCTCCGACTTTCTTTTCTTCCTCCAATCTGTTTTCACAGCTGTCTGAAATGTGTGTACTCTGCTGACTTAGCCATTGCTTTCTGAAAGAGAGAGAGAGAGAGAGAGAGAGAGAGAGAGAGAGCAGAAGAATGTGGGCAAAAAGAGAGGAAAAAAATTTGTTTGACAATTATTCCTTTGTTAATGCTGAGGCCCTGGTTCTTATTTCACAATAACACTGCAATGATGGAGAGCGACTGTGTACATGAGTGTATGTGTGAGTGAATGTTCTGCAGGAGTGGAACACAAAAAAGTGCTTAGGTCGAAGAGAGGTTAGCCAGAGCAATACAAATACATCAATCACTTCATAACTTTGATTAATGAGAGCTTGTGTTTATGTGTGTTTTCTGTGTGTGTATGTGTTTGTGTATGAAAGAGTGCGAAAAAATGACTACGTTTGGATTGGGTCACGATGATACATAGGCTACTCGGTGAATCAGAGTGAAAGTGCTATATATGTGAATTTTTCAAATTAGTGTGTAAAAAGCAGTGTGTGTACATATAGTGTACAAGTGTGTGAATGTGTGTGTTACTGTATGTGTGTGTGGTTGTTTCAGCAAGTGTTATTCTTCATGAAATTTTCATCTCATCTGCTACTACTTCCCCAGGAGCTGTGCTTTGTGTGTGTACGTGTGTGTGTGTGTGTGTGTGTGTTTGTGTGTGTACTTTTAGATATTTTTTGGGACAAATTTGTCCCCAGAAGTGAACTTAATCTGACAAAACATCCCTTTGGTAACACTTTGGGAAGTTCTGATTTAGAAAAACAGTCCAAATAATTCAATTATATATATATATATCAGAATTTCTAGTCTCTAGTTTGAGAAATAGACGCCTCACATGTTCTCAGGTGACAGCTTCATTGAATTCTACCTGCTCAACACCAGTTTCATGTACAACAGTAAAGAGAAGACTCAGTGTGCAGGACTTATGGGAAGAATTGCAAAGAAAAAGCCACTTTTAAAATAGAAAAACCTGTTTAGAGTGGGCAAAGAAACACAGACATTGGACAGATAATTGGAAAAGAGTGTTATGGATCTGAACCCCATTGAGATTTTGTGGGATCAGCTGGACTGTAAGGTGTATGAGAAGTGCCCGACAAGACAGTTACATCTATGGCAAGTGCTACAGGAAGTGTGGGGTGAAAGGTCACCTGAGTATCTGGACAAACTGACAGCTAGAATCCCAAGGGTCTGTAAATCTGTCATTGCTGCACGTGGAAGATTTTTTTATGATAAATTCTATGAAGTAGTTTAATAAGTTCTGAAATTGTTTTTCAAATTGGAATAGTAATTTTCCATGTTATTAATGTCCTGACTATACATTGTGATCAGTTGATATATATATATATATATATATATATAGTTTTCGAAAACTGAAAACATTTTTAGGGGTAGAGTTAGGGTGTGTGGTAGGGTTAGTCTATAGTATTTAAAACTAAATACGTAAAGTTTGTCAAAACATTCTTTTATGAAGGTTTGACAAAGCCTTGTCTGGAAGTTTAAACTAGTTTAAAAAAAAGTAAAGTTTAAAATTATAAGATTTAAACTTGTAAAAAGAGTTAATGTCTTCGAAGGTCATGTAATTACAAGTTGTAAAGTTGTACATTTTATAAAATTCCATAAAAACTTAGACTTGAAAGTCATGACGTCATGTAAATTTGGCAGTGGCCTCAACAGTTAAAGGTAGTGTGCCCATATTTTTGTTTGATATGCCATTTTATTATGCTATTGATGTCCAGAGCATTTTTTGAGGTGAAGTAATCAATTAATTTAGTGATAGATGGTTTTTCTGTTATCATCAACAAAGCTGTTTTGGTGTTATGAGTTTTGACATAGAAAGAAATTACTTCTGAGGTCCCAGGACATGAACGTTAGCCACGCCCACTCTTTACAAAACCTCTCACTCCAAAGACATGCACGCACACACACAGACAAATATAAATAGAGTCTATTGTGTTGGAGCAGATGGAGACCGATGGGTCCCCAGAGCATTTCACCACCTAACCCTGAGCATTTTGTGGGAGCAGGACACCCTACCGGCAAATTCAAGTTTATAAGAGCATACACATTTACCCTGTAAATGGGCACAATGTCTGACAGAAAGATTCTTCAAGCAGACATCTTTTACCCCGCTGTTTACAGAGCCTAAGGCTGTGTGAAGGTGGGAGCATAGTGGAGCGCTGATTTGTGAATGGAGAGCGAGATCGGGAGACGAGAGTGGTTATAAAAATTATAATCAGATGGAGGGGCATTTATGGAAAGATAAGACACTGAACCGTCTCATGGCCCGTTTTTATTTTATTTTATTTTATTTGCATTCGCAGGGATGGTGTGCTGCATGTCACGAATGTCAGTTGGTGAATCCACCTGCCACTCCAAAAGTGCCATTGCGCCCTCTTCCATTGATCAATGTCCACTGGAATTGACCTCGTCGGGCCATTAGAATTGATGGCACAGGGGCATCGCTTTGTACTAGTCTTGATGGATTATACAACTTGATAACCTGAAGCAGTATCCCCTGCTCAAAATTTCAGCATGCAGTGTTGCAGAGACAGTCTTTAAAATGATCTCCTTAAAGAGACCCTAACTGACAAAGGCACTACGTTTATGTCACGTACAATTCGTGAACTGTACGAATTATTGGGAATTAAATCAATCTGCACCAGTGTTTACCATACCTAGAAGGATGGCCTAGTTGAGTGATTTAATCAGACTCTTAAAAACATGATTTATAATTTCGTTCACGAGGATGCGAGAAATTGGTTTAAATGGCTCAAACCTCTATTGTTTGCCATATGAGTGGTCCTGTAGACCTCGCTGTGTCTTAGATGTCTTGAGGGAAAATTGGGAGGAGGAACCTTCAGAGAGCAAAAACAAAATCCAGTACATTCTTGACCTGAGAGCAAAACTCCATTCACTGGGACAAGTAACAAGTAAGTAGTTTGTTGCTGGGGAACAAAGTGATGTCGACTTTGAGGTAATTTGTAAGAATAGGGGTAGAATGCGGCAGATATATCACCTTAATCTCCTGAAACTTTGGATAGAGGAGGTTCCTGTGTCATTGACGATGGTGGTTCCAGAGAAGGAGAAGATGGGGCCAGAGGTGAATAGTAAAATAGCCAATCAAATCACCCCAGTCCCGTGTGGAGACCACCTCTCTTCATCCCAAGTCACAGAGGTTGCCAAGTTGCAAGTGGAATTTTTCCGATGTGTTTTCGAACCTCTCCGGTCGTAAAAATCTCATAGAACACCACATTGAGACAACCCCAAGGGTGGTAGTACACACTCGGCCCTATAGGTTGCCCGGACACAAAAAAAAGTGGTACTGGAAGAAATTAAGGCCATGCTTGATATGGGAGTAATTGAGGAATCCAGCAGTGACTGGTCCAGCCTGATGGTTCTAGTACCTAAGACAGATGGGTCTGTTTGGTTCTATGTACATTTTTGAAATGTCAATGCAGTGTCTAAATGTGACGCATATCTGATTCCTCGGATTGACAAACTGCTAGATTGGTTAGGTGCAGCTCGCTTTTATTCGACACTGGATGTGACAATGGTATATTGGCAGATTCCCTTTACTCTAATGCCCCTTGAAAAAACAGCATTTTCCACATTTTCGTTTGGATTACACCAATTTGTGACCCTTCAATTCGGTTTGTTTGGGGCCCCAGCTATGTTTTAAGGGGCTCATGGACAGAATCCTCTGCCCACACACTGTGTATACCGCTGCTTGCCTGGATGACATCATCAATTACAGTAATGATTGGCAGCGGCACATGCAGCACCTGAGAACTACCCTAAGATCGCTGCGGTGAGTAGGGCTCATGGCAAATCCAAAGAGATGTGCAATTGGGCGGTTGGAAGTACAGTATCTGGGCTTCCACTTGGTTCATGGGCAGGTACATCCACAAATCGATAAGACCGCAGCGATTGCGACTTTTGAGACCAAAAAGGAGGTGAGACAGTTCCTGACTACTGACAGTTCCTGACTATTACCGAAGGTTTGTGTCTAACTATTCGACTGTCACCAGCCTGCTGACTGATATGACATAAATGGAGCACCAGATCCAGTCCAGTGGACAGAGCTGTGCCAAAAGGCTTTTACTCACGTGAAAACTGCACTTTGTGGTGGACCGCTTCTACACTCTCCTGATTTCTCTCTCCTTTTTATTTTACAGACTGACGTGTCGGACAGGGGGTTTGGAGCCATGTTATGACTTTCCAGACAAGAGAAGGTGGAAATTTGTCTGTCCTCCATTTCCTCATTACAGAAAGAGATAAAGAACCTGTTACAGGTGATTGAGAGAGTTGTAATATTTCATGGCACGTATTTTGGTGATATCTGACAGGCAATAGGAACACATGTCATTTCATAAAAAAATAAATTTGGCCACACACACACACGCACGCACGCACGCACACACACACACACACAACAAAATTTCGGGAGTGACAACTGCATTTAAATTCCAAGTGTGTATGGAATACAGGACTGACTACCAAAATTGCGATGACCCACAATCACCATAGCAATGGTTCAGCATCTCATGGCTGAGAAGAAGAAACATGAATGCCACTAGCTTAGTTTTTTTTTGTTAGCAGTTTCTGAGCAAAGAGATTATCCACCAAAGAGATGTATTATCATCCAACAATGTTTAGTTAGCTGCCGTCAACAGAATCGCCGTGCTTTGTTTCTGTGGATCCAGCCAGCTGTTGTTTAACAACACGTACTCTCTCTGGACTGTATTGTCCGGGTTACCCTGAGAATGCTGGGTTGATGAGAGTAACAACAGTGGAGAGAGAGACTGGAATTTACTGTATGAATGAATGAAGACATATATCTCTGTAAGTGTAATTTACATGAGGACAAGACAGACACATCTCACACGCACCATTGATCAAGTCATACTAACTAGTTGTTCAGTTCCATTCTGTTTACACTGCTTGGAACTTTTTCCAAGAATTTTTCAAGAGTTTATTCAGTTGTAGAATGTGATTGTCACTCCCATCTTTTATTGAATGGTGTGTACAGAACAGGATTAACCACCAATCTAAACAGACGGCCAAATTTATCTGTAGTGTGTATGTGGCCTCCCAAATCACACACTTCTGCACTATTCTCTGCCATTTTGTAGTGTAAGAAGTGTGAGTAGTATGTTTACACTGAAAATGCAATAAAAAGATGTGTAGGATACTTTGAGTACCCAAATGATGCATTTTTTCAACCATCAAAATGAAGTGTGGAATGTTGGACACTTTATGCACTCGGCGCTCGTGTATAGCTGTACATAGTGGAAGGGGTGGTGTTACCTGGCTACACTGCTGGTCTGCAAAACAATTGTAAATAATGGAGAATGAAGCAACTAGTGAAACTTCAGTGAAGACAGCACCTTACAAATATAAGTTGAATGCTTAACCATCACCCTACGCTCTGTGAATATTTACACATATGCACATTGCATGTTTCTGAAACGTCATTTCCATCAGCTGTTAAATGGTGAATGCTTCCGTGTAGTAAAAAAAATAAAAATAAGTATTCCATTTGGGACGATACTACACTTTGAAAATTCATACACTGCATGGGTGAGTATGGGATTTGAGACACAGCTTAAAGGATTTTGGGGATGTCTGATTGTCTGCTATGGGAAAACCTTTAGTCCAATCAGTTAGAAAAGACATAGCAACCCGAGTCAGAACAGGCTGAAGGTCTGTGCGATGTTGGCTTGATTTAGCATGAAAGCTCAAGAATAAGTTACAAGTAAGAAATTTTGGTCTTTGTTTAGGGATTTTGAAAAAAGAAAAAATGAACTAAACCAATTCTGTAAAAGAACTATGCCAACACAATTAACTTTATACAAAACAATAGAAGGCTATGATATGTCCCCATCAAGATGTCTTTATAGGTGTGGGTGGTCCAGTGGATCCAATGCAGTCTTCCACTAGTTATGCCCATCTGTCTTGCAATGAAAAACCTCAATAATGACCATCATTTGTGTTAGCTATTACCTCTGAGTGACCACATCCATCTATCACAACCTCTCAACTTGAATATGTGTCTCCATCCCACTCTACCCACTGTGAGTCAACATGACCTCCAGCCATACGACTACTTGGCACCATGAACGAGTAGTCCATCCCTCACAACAATAAATTCAACCCAACCTACAAAATCTTTGGGCCCATGCCTACACCTCCCACTTCCTTTTGGACAATAATGGCCATAGAGGAGAAGCAGAGCTGTAAGGCCACAGTCATAGCAGTGAGAAGAGTGTAAATGTTGGTAGACGTGACCGTAACTCACCCATACATGACCGGAGCAGGAGGTGAGTCATTATGTCTGCCTCTGGCTGCTCCGTGTGAGAACTGTAATCGTGTCACACTCACATACAGATACACACGCACGCACATAGGCACTGCTGCCATGTTTACTTGTTCTTTCCCAGTAAAATAATCAGAAAGCTTCAGAATGGTGGCGGCTGACACAAGAGGGAGAGAAAACTGTGAAATGACTGCTACACATACATACACGCATGCACGCACACACACGCCACTGGCCCTTTTCTTGGACTTAGGTCTCATTCAAGGTAACTATTGTCCTTCTTCCAGGAAGCTCTTTTCTTCTTTCTTTCGTTGTTTTAACAAGCTTATGTTTTCAACGCACTGGACAAAACCACAACATAGCAAGGTTACTACATCATACCGCTGGAGCAGAGGTTTGAAATTAGACCCAGAGTTCATACGGCCACTGGGCGATGCCGCCAGAAACTGTTTTGAGTTCAAACAATGGCCCTGAACCATATGTGAATAACAATGCCATGAAGGACAAGTAGCTGGTTGAGGAAGCCAGACTTTTGGTGGAGAGAACACACAGAAGCATGAGCATGCATGCCAAGACTTAAATCTCCCACTCCAGCCCTGTTTAATGCCCTTTTGTAGAATTATTGTACTTGATTTTAGAGACTGCTTTGAATAAACTTGAGATAAACAAATGTTGCTATTAACACCATATAAACACCATTAATTTCCCTGTTAAAGATTTTTTTAAAGGGAGGGGTATATGTAGACCACAGAAAGGGATATTACAAACTGAAATAATATGGTAACAAACATAATGCTGTAAAAGAGACTGGAGATAAAGGTGAGCCACAATCTAAATAGTATCACTAGCAGGCAAGTGATTATTTTATTGTATATGTGTGTATGTTCTGCATGACCTCATACTCTAGGGGTACTTAATGAGCCAGGGAAGTAGAGTAGAGTGACTGAAATCTGAGTATTGGATTGACCTCAGGCTGACATAAGAAAAAGTAGTTTGGGGAAACGTTAAATGAAAGCATAATGACTGTGTGGTAGGGACAGATGTATTGAGTGGACCAACATGGGAATTGTCCACTGAGTGTTTCAGTTCCATCTATTTCTACAGTACATGTTGGGGATACACTATTTTAGGAGGCTCAATTTCACTGGATTAACTGATAGTTTGTGCCATAATAAAGAGTCACAAAACACAAAAACAGTATGTTAACAGATATGTTGCATATGATGGAATACAAGGTAAGAATAATTGTTTTTATTTTAAGAGAAAACATTTAATAATCAATAAAAAAAACAACTATACCATACATAGGCTGCTATACATATGGCAGAAGAGTCTCAAAATTATTAATGAGACTGTGTGGCTTTATCTTATGACATCTCATAATGTATAACCTTTTTTAAAGCTTTCACTTTTAGGAGCAGACATTGTGGTAGGTAGCTAGACAATGATGCTGTTGTTAACATGGTTTTTTCGATTGGCCAATCCTAATTTTTGTAATAAAAAAACATGATGTCTCAAAAGTTTTCACAAATGCCAAAGTGTATTTCTGAATCCGTGTGCAAATCTAAGAGTCAATTTGTGCATTCATTTTTCAGAAACATATGACCTGTGTATTTCAGTGTATTAGCATATTGTTTTGATATTTTATTTTGCATCTCTGCACACATTTTGAGGTTTTGATACTATTAACTCCAATGTAATAAAACTGGCTCCTCACAACAGCTTGCCATGCCTACTTTTTTGCCTGTGTGCTTTTTTGACTTTACAAAATTGTGGTTAGAACTGACTTGCTCTGAAATAAGGGGTTTATGACAGTAACTGCCAATAGTTGCTAGCATTTGCATGTTTGCCAAAATGGTGTTTCTTACAGAAATGTTATACACAAGCAATTTCAAGCTAGATGACATAGCACAGATGAAAAGATGGTTGCACTTTCCACTCTCAAATTTTTGTGCAATTCTTTTGATTTAAAAAAGAAATAAACAGGCTGGCAATGGGGAAAGTATTCTCCATATGTGTTTATGTCTTTGTTTAAGAGAGATTTGGGGTCGGATTGAGTTGTTTGGCAGCTGTGGCCCTTTAAAGGCTTTATGTACTGTACTGACCATTAAAAGCTTTTATGAAGCTAAAATAAATCAATTTGATTGAGGTCCTGGTTATGTTCACTTCATGTGAAATTACAGATAAATTGGGAATGTTATATGAATATGAATCTGCTTTTGTTTTTTTTTAAAACTTTGCTTTGTTTGTACAGACTTTGTGTTTAGACCTTTGACCACAACCAAGCCAATCAACATGATGACAGTGCTTGGCTAATGAGCACTTTCTGGTTCTCTGCCCCTTGTTCTGTAGAAAGTGAGGAAAATTTGTTCCTTTATAATAAGTGCTTGAAAAAGCGCTTTGTGGCAAGCGTGAGATCATATGTTAATGTTCATGTTTCATACAGTCTTTTCGATACAGTTGTGTCTGGGATAGAAACAGCTGATTCCTTGCCACTAGGAGCTACATGCCTGCCTCTCCCTTTCCAAGTTATTTTCGGGAACGAAGGACCTTTCTGCCTGTTTGAATAGCTGTGGTCGGAAGTGGGTGCAGAGGCACAATCAGATGCTTTGGTTTTGGGTACACTGGGATGTGATGGGACTGGAAGGATTGAACTCCACCAACAATAGAGGAGAAAAGAGAGGGAAAAGACAGAGACTGGCAGAGAGGGACTAAAAACAGTAGCAAGATATGACATGAATGACAACAAGATGCTCTTCAACAGAAAACGACGAAGGTCATATAACATCACACAACAAATGATATAAATGTATATTTATAATACCAAGACTAGTTAACCGTAAATAAAAAAAATAAAACAATGTAATGAATCATTTTTCAAATGATTCACATAAAATCTTGCTTTAAAATGGCACAAATCTCTTTTCATATTTAAATGTTAAAAACTCATAAACAAAATATTACCCTTTCTACTTCACATTCTCTCGCTACTCTGGTTGATTAGGAAAGTTTCTGTTGCTTGGCAGTGCCACACACCATTCCAAATAGGCTATTATGAAATACTACTCAATTTTTATGAGTTTAGTTCTTGGTGTTAAGCCATTCGACACTATATTACTGATCTCTGGTGTTTGGAGTTTGTTCATATATTTCCGTTTTTAATAATCTGCTGAATTGTGTGGGTTATAAAGACTAAAAATATGAAAACAAGCTGCTGTATTCCATACCACAGTAAAATTACTGTAAATTTTTTATATTTTTTCCCAGTCCATTTTATTAGTATTTATTTATTGCCCCTTATTCATTTTAGATACAGTTATTCAATATTGTTATTTACATATTTACATGGCTAAATATACCATTGATGAAATCTTGTTTTATTAAGTATCATATTTTAATGGTAAATAATTTATTACAGCTGACAGTTACGTGAGTAAACATCAAACGAAACGAGATCAAATTCACAGTTCACACCTTTTTAACACTTCTGTGTAGGCTACAAATACGCTTTTGCATTGTGAACTTCAATTTGATGTTTTTATGGTTGATGTTTAAACCTTGTTTGCTCACGTAACTGTCAGCTGTAATTATATGCGCATTACACTACGATATGTAATAAAAGTAGATTTGATAAATAGTATATTTGCCCTGTGTAAATAACTATATATAGGAACTGTATCTAAAATAAATAAGAGGTGATAAATAAATACTAATACAACAGGCTGGAAAAATAGGCATTTATTCATTTAACATAAGACTGCATTGAGAACTTTTTGTTGAACCTTTCTTTTAATTACGTTTCACAGTGATATTGTAAGTTATTGACAGCATTATGCTTTTTGTATTTGATTTTTATACAACGTATAAACAGGCCACATTATAAATTTGAGGGGATCCCTTTAAATAGGTGCTGATTCAATTCTAGAGTTAACAGATCTGGCAGATACACAGATATGGCAAGCTCCAGGAAATGATTAGATGTGTTCTCCTGCTCCAGATGTTAACATGTTAGCACACTCCCCTTCAATGTCCAACAAATGAATAACCTTTCAATCATGGAATTGAAAAGTCCAAAGCACAAGTGAACATTCATTTTAAGCAACAACTTCACACCAAACATTTAGAACTCTATACTTAATGTGGGAATGACTCCAAAACCCTAAAAACACAGCCTTCACAGTTACGACAACTTTCTTTCAACAAGACCATCATTAAATATACTGTAAGTGGTATTTCAAAGTTGTTACTGTAATAAATTGCAATACTGAACATAAAAAAAAAATACTTCATGTGTGTGAGACAGAGTGTGTGTGAGAGAGAGAGAGAGAGAGAGAGAGAGAATGATTAGGCCCTTAGGACTATTGTGATCTATCAGCTTGGCTGAGGCTGCTGAGGGACTCTGGGAGAGAGACTATGCCTCAAACTGTTCAGGATGACAAAATGTTCCACCTGTAACACTGAGCAAGGGGACAGCCAGAGGTTAGAGTGTACTTCTTAGAAAACAGCCAGGCATGGATAAACATATCAGCACATGTAAAATAATTCACAGCGAAACACATCAACAGGGTTGCACATGTAAGTAATGCGCACACAAGCAAACAACCTTTAAAGACATTGATGGGATGGAACAATGGTGATTTACTTGGGAGATATTGCATGCAACTAAATAAATGGTAATGGTACAGATTGAGAGTTTTTCGATTTGGTTTGCACAACAACCTCAAATTTGAGAATATCAGATTTTCTAAATAAAATGTATTATAAGTTCATAGAAGGGTGAAATATGTGTGTTGTCACTGTCAGAAATTCCAGATGTTAGCTGATTTTCAGTAACAACCAAATTGCTTCCAGCTCAGTAGCGAGAGAATGGGAGAAAATGAGGATATCTGTGGGAGATGGAGAAAGAAACACTTTCCACTGAAGGCTGTGAACTTTTCAAGACCTCTCTTTTTGGCCCCATCTCTTATACTTAAACACACACACACTTGTGACATCCCTAAAAATATTCGTAATGTGACACTTGTGCAACATCTGCACTCTGGAAAATATGTTGGGAAAAAAAAAGTGTTTGTTTTTGGGCTTTCACCAAGGTGCTCTGAAATGCGGCTATTGGATGCTTGGGCTTGTGGTAAAAATGTCAACCTGCTATTCATAGTAACCCTCAATTTATCATGAAGCCACTTTTAGAGGCATGTATGTGGAGTGTGTGTATTTGTGTGTATGCACATCATAGTGAAAGATTGCTTTTCACAAGGGAAATTATGATATAGTTATTAAATGATATGATATTATTAAAAACCAGTGTCCATATCCATATGTCCATATCAGGAATGTTGTTCCATAAATTCAGACAGTAAAAAAACAAAATCCCATCCTGTTACCTTATCATTGAATCATGATTGGTGTACAGAGACACAAAGCAAGCCTCCAAAGGGATAAAGAATCCAGAATCCAAATATTTGCATAATTGTTGTGCCTGGCCTTGACTTGTTTGCCACCATTATTAGTAGTATTCCAACCATTGTGGCTTTTGGTATGGGTGTTATTTTCAGTGGTTTGACTATGTAATCCTGATGACCCAAAACATGTGACTCATCTCTTTTTCTTTCTTTTATATCTACCTGTTGAATGTTTGAGTAGCATCTTGTTAAAGTCTACCATATCTTAAGCCACGCACCTTTAATGAAGAACGGAACAACGCATGAGGTGTTTGACATGTTTGGAAAGATGACATGTCCTGCACTGTGACATGCTATGCTCCATTTGAAACTATTTTGAACAGCATTTGAATAACTACTGTATAATAATTATGCATGCAGCATTAAATAACTTATGTTAAAAGAATAGTTCACCAAAAATGGAAAATTAAGTCATTATTTACTGACCCTTATGTTTTTTTTTAAAAAAAAATAGGGAAGTATGCTGCATTTGTGCATTGCCTGTCAGGGATTGAAACAGCCCTTCATCATCAGAGAGTGTGACGACTGAAAGCTTTGCAAAACACATGTTGAGTTTGTTTATTGCAGTTGAAAGTAAGGTCACCATGCACGGGGTTCCACTTCAATCAGTGCTAAACAATCAATGCAAGAGTAATCAATGTTGAAAAACAGGAACCCCTCCATCTGTGCAAGTTTAACAACGCATTCTGCGGTGTGACTCCTTTCCCAGAAAAATCATAAATAAAACACACAGTGCGAGGCCAGATCACATGTTGTATAACCGTGTATGGATTATCAGCCTATTAGGGTGCAAGGGCTTGAGCGGAGCTCGTAAAAATGGTTCCCAGATGAAGACAAGCACAGCTGCAGTCAGCGTGTCTGCCAGCTATAGATAGCCTGCGATTGAAGAAAATCTCCTCCAGTCTTCCTCTGTTCTGATGTAACCAACTAATGACAATGTGGTTTAACAGGACTTTCAGACATTCTCAGCTTCAGAAAAGAGGGCAAAACTCTTTGAGGTCCCTGCACATTGTGTGAGTGTGAATTGGAGTGCACACATAGATAAACGAGAAGCTATGAGAGAAGAAATGAAAACAACAGTTAAAAAAAGAATGATAATCAAAAGAAGGTGATGCCTGCAACTCTGGAGAGACTAATTGAATTTAATGCTAGTGGACTTTGGGTAGACATAAATGACTGTGATTGCATTGCAAATTACAGCATTGAAACACAATTGCGAGAGAAAGAGAGTGTAGGGGACTGCTCTATGAAAGAAGAGTCTATCCTAGTCATCGGTCCATAAGCATAAAAAGTATGATGCATTATAACACCATAAACATCCAGTTTTAGCTGCATAATTTATAATATGTTATACATTTGTAATATATATAGTAATAGTTCTACTTAAAGTAAAGTGACAAAAGCAATGTCTCCTTATAAACATTCACATCCATATATTTTTAAGTGGTTATAAGACATTAAAACTCATGCTGGAAATTATATACATTACGCATGCACAAAATACAAAATAATGAAATGAGATAATACGAAAAACACTGCTACAAGGTAAACACACCCAAGAATAAAAACAAATCTGATTCTATACTGGACTCTTTTCAATAAACTTTAATATTTGTGAATCTTATTTGGAGATTTATTTTATAAATAACATCCATTGTATATGTTTGACTTGTAATATATTATATGTTACCAGTTTATGTTAAGGTTTTTATAATAAGCAGGGGTGGAAAGAGTACTGAAAAATAATACTCAAGTAAAAGTACTTTTGTTTGAGTGGAGTAAATGTACCTGTCCTAAAAACTACTTAAGTAAGAGTAAAAGCTCATTTAAGCTCATTTAAAAGTACTAATGAGAAGTGAGTATTGAGTACTGAGTTGCAAATCTATGCCCCTGAAATTTTAAAATGTAGCACACATACTGTAATTTACATTCCCTTTCATGGCTGTTTGCCAGAAAGAATAAAAATATAGGTATTTTATAGGTGTTTGTGACTGACAACTTTTAAAATACATCATTTATCTATGATACTGTAAACACTACGTGAATCTGATTTAAAAAATAAATAAAAGGGCGACATTATTACAGAAATGAAAACATTAAAGTTTTTTTCAATATCATAATGTTTGAAACAATTATATTAAAATCAGTTTATGTGCAGTCTAAATTTCCCTTAATGCTGACTGAGAGAGATCTTACTAAACTACAGTCTCGCATAGTCAGACCTATATCTACACATTGTTTTAGCCCTGTTCTAGCACTGGAGAGTCAAATGCAATATACAGTCTCAAAGATTGTAGTAAAACAATCATAACTGTGTAATTTTAATGATGCTACCTCATCTGTCAGCATGATGCCGGTGAATCACATTGTCTCTTTGTACGTTACGTCATTGTTTTGGTCGATGCTCGTGTCTCAATGCAGTGTGTGTATGAGCGCGAGCATGAGCAACAGGTAGCTGGCTGCAGTTCACTTAATGGCCACAGGTGCCATTAATAATAAGGGTTTCTGAATCTTAAATATTGCACCTTTAAGCAGCACATGGGGGGCCACATTGTCCTCCTTTTGAGATAGAGTGTTCCACAATTATCTAGTTCTTGTATATTTTAAGCCCAGAAATAGTTGTGTTCTCATTCTAATGCATGATGCACAATTATCTGAAGTTTGTGACTGGTGGAATGTGGAATGCAAATATTGATACTTTTCATGCATTAGAAAAAACATGATAAAGGCTAAGCATAATTATAAATTATTTGATCATCACTACTTTCCTGGTAAATTATTATACAAATTAACACCCTCTCTACATCAGGGGTCAGTATTATTCAAAAACTAACAATATTATAAAAAATACTATTATTAAATGTATTATATTATATTTATACTTTTAAAGCTACTCAAGTTATTCAGCCAAAAGATCAACCAACCAGTGGTTGTCTTGCTATCACAATCGATGTAATGAACACCCATGTTCTAGATGTTGAATAAAGGCTAAGTATAAAAACATTATTCAAAATATATCATCGATATTGTGAACATCTCTCTTTTTTTTTCAGATAAACATCAAGATTGTTTTATCACCCAGCCCAATTGATAACTTTGCCGAAATCTCTCAAATCAAACCCAATAATCTCAGTGATAGATAGCTAAATTACAGGCTACATTATAGACACACAGAATAAGAAATGTACCTCGAAATGTTTCTTCAAATTAGAGGCAGGATTAATGCTGATATCTGGCTTGAGCAAGTTAAACTCACATGATACAGTCAGGTAAGCCCTTTCAGGTGCAGCTGTGATGTTCTGGTGTTGAACTTTGCTTGAGGCATCCTCCACATACATAACAGTTGGCGCCAGATCTGCAGCTGCCATTCGAGTTTTATATGTGTGATTTGATTTGACGGGAGTCACAAGACTGTCCCTAGCCAATCATGTTGATAGATACAGTTAAAGCAATTAAAATATACTCAAGGAAATGTATAACATTTTTAAACTACTTAAAATATAAAATTATTGGGAAAAAGTAGTTAATTACAGTAACTTGAGTATTTGTACTTTGTTACTTTACACCCTTGATAATAAGATATTTCTTTTGTAACTTTACTTAAAGCAGGCAAAGACTACGTATATACGATCATGTCATAAAACCTTTTGACTGTTTACACTATGCTGCTTTTGAATGACAGCACTTATACAATCAAATTTACTAGCTTCTGCTGCGTTAAAATTGGATATTGCTTGCATTATAATTCATTATACTCTTAAGAATAATTATGAATGGGGGAAGTCTTATAATGTATTATAACTGTAGTAATAATTATTTATGAGAAGTTATAACTTATTATAAGCTGCATTATTACTTTTGGTTAAGTACTCCTCAATTTCCATACCACAAAATATAGTTTGATGACAAACCACTGACCTTTTAAAAACCAAAAACGTATTCTATACTGTAGCTATTTCTCTCTGGCAAATAATTTGCCACCAGTTTTGACAATTATAATAGTTGTAAATACCTCTTATTCATAATAAATATCTACCCATTAACTTATGTGGTTACGTGTTAGTAAATGAATGAAAAAAATTAGCAACTGACTTTGATATGTTAAATTTGGATTTCTTTGTGACATATTCAGTTTAACGCTTCTTTTTTTATCCCACTTTTCTTCACAATTTGGAATGTCCAATTCCCACTACATTGTAGGTCCTCGTGGTGTCACGGTTGCTCACCTCAATCCGGGTGGTGGAGGACAAGTCTCAGTTGCCTCCACTTCTGAGACAGTCAGTCTGCGCATCTTATCACGTGGCTCATTGTGCATGACACCATGGAGACTCTGCATGTGGAGGCTCATGCTACTCTCTGTGATCCACCCACAACTTACCACCCACTCCATTGAGAGCGAGAACCCCTAATCACGACCACGAGGAGGTTACCCCATGTGACTATACCCTCCCTAGCAACTGGGCCAATTTAATTGCTTAGGAGACCTGGCTGGAGTCACTCAGCACACCCAGGATTCGAACTCAAGACTCCAGGGTTGGTTATCAGTGTCAAAACTAGCTGAGATACACAGGCCCCCAAGATTAACACTTCTTAAATCAAACACAGGGTTCTGATTAAAGGATTATCAACAAGTCCGCTTGCATCACCACTAATAATAGACTGTGCTGTTCAACAATGGCTGTGGAAAAGAGAATGCAGAATACAGATTTTTACATCTTAGAAGAGTGCCCACATTTTAAAGTCCCTCATTGAAACGGTCAGTCAATTATTTGAATGAAACTAACAGATGAAGAAATTAATAAACAAATAAGTTTGTGACATAAAACAAAGCTCACCGCAAACTGTTTAGTACAGAATGATGGTTAAGAGAACATGAAAACAAGGATTTGAGCTGCCTGCTTTTTTATATAAACCCAAAGTGCACACATAGCCAGAAATAGCTAAATCGTTTTAAGTCTTGAGGATTATATTCAGATGTATTTCATTAACATTTTCCGATTATAAGTCACAGGTTGCATATTTTATTTCACCACAAGCACTGCTATCCCAATGCCAGACCATGACTGCAAAACCACACCTGTGGCACTGGGAGAAAGGAGGATTATGGTTAAGAGAATGAAAATGAGGAGGGAAATGGTTAGTCAGCCTCAGAAATCACAAACCAGGCTGACATGGAGAGCTTATGTGCAAGACGCGATATAGTCGTCCATCCTTTGTATTCTCTGAGGACTCAACAGCCTTGGGGTTAGACAGAGTTAGACAGACTGATGAATCACTTAACAGTGTAACAAGAGCCTGGATGACAAACTGCCGACACTTTCTTTGGGCTCATCCCCCTGCCGGGAAGTGAACACCATAACAGATCTTTCCCCTGCAGAGCCAAGTCAGAGGAGCCAGGAGACAACAACAATTAAACAACTACCACAAGTCATGCTTTGCTCTTGAGCTCCGCTGAAAGAACTCAATCAAACATCAAAGACTGTATTCCTTACTCGAAGACAAAAGTCCTATTATTGTGCTGAATTCTGTGGACATTGGAATTGACATCATTGTTAATTCAGCAGAATGTATCTGAACAAATGCATGTATCTTAAACTTTTAGCTGTGCATGTGGGCTATATCTTTTATTTATAGGAAGTCAATTTATTTCCACTAACCAGTTATTTTGGATGGTTTGTTTGAATGAACCGAGTCCAAAAATAATTCAGCAGTATTTTCACAACATCAAGTAATGATGTCATTGCACAATTCCTGACGTCCCAGCATTATGGCATACATACAGTATATGCTTACATTCAGATAAAACTACAGGTAAGCACATATTGTTGCTTATTACCATTCTATATCAAGTTATATTAATAAGGGTGCTGCAGCATTCATAATCCAGCTAATGCAACATGATCACATGGGAATGTTTCTACCAAATATTCAGGTACCCTGACGTCAACCTCATTCTGCTGAATTACTGACGAGCACCATCTCCCATCAGACATCTTTGCATCAATATAAATGTGTTTTCCTTTTCCTGCAGTGCTACTGATCATTAGCTGATCACTGATCACTACAGAGCAGCCTTGGAGATGGGTTCTGGTGCCATGAAAACCAGGAATCTGTTCACATAATCAATGATGAATGCAATTCAGAGTCAGAGATTGCATTTTTACTCCACTAACGGTTAGGTTTAGGGTTGGGGCTTGGATGTATGGCTTAGTAAAATATGACTGTTGACTGTTTATATAATTTACACACATTACAACTTACTTTTGGTGCCACTTCATGGAAATTTCATCCAGAAACTGGAGCTCACACAAGCCCATACATTCAACATCACATCTAGCCACTGGGGACAGTGCTTCAAATTTCAATTCGCACAGGCCAATTTCAGCAAAAGAACATTTGACCTACTGTCACTGGCTGAATTCAAAGTGTGATCAGTCTGGCTCATAAGAACTTAAAATCAGAACCTAATTAAAATCTACATTTACATTAAACAATAAAAATTAACTTAAAACAATGGTTGAAAAAAACGTTTAGGTTACGTATGTAACCTCCTTTCCCTGATGGAGGGAACGAGACGTTGTGTCGAAGAAGCGACACTAGGGGTCTCTCTTGAGAGCCGAATATGCCTCTGATATATGAAAAAAGGCAAATGAGAAGTTGGCAGACAGTATTTGCATACCCTGCCCCCGGACATATGGGTATAAAAGCAGGGAAATACGTCGAGTTCATTCAGGATTTTTCTGAGGAGCCGGAAATGGTCCGGCCACAACAGTGGCTCGGCTCAGCGACATGGCCGGGAGGACACAACATCTCGCTCCCTCCATCAGGGAATGGAGGTTACATACGTAGCCTAGACGTTCCCTGTCTGACACTCACTTCGACGTTGTGTCGAAGAAGCGATACTAGGGGTACAATTTAAATCACACCATGCGCTGAGCCATGTACATGTTCTGCTGACACAGGAGCGGGCAGGTATTTTACTTGCAAAGGCGACCAACTGTGTCAGACTGCACGTACCCTTCCCCAATGCCCCATAAAAGTCGTCAGAATCCTTCTAGTTACCCTAAACAGGGGAACAAGGTGACGCTTGCCAACCCAGGAATGGGCCGAGCCTAGCCGGGTCTCTTTTCTCTCTATGTTTCTCCACATAGAGCAAGAAATGGCTGGGGCCCTTACATGCATCGAGGGAAGGGGGTCTTACCCAGTTCCTATTCTTTCAGGGGCAAAAGACCCTGCGGAGACCACACCTGCCCAGGAAGGGGAAGGTAAGAGTGGTGAATACGTCACATGGGTTTTCAGGCGACATGTGGAAGGTGGTGCAGTGGTAGATCCAGCCTCAAGGAGGGGGGAGTTGCTACAACACAGCGACCGGAGGGCAGCTGGGACTGCCTAAGGGAGATGCAGGTCCACTCGTAAGGGGACCATACCACAGAAAATACATATAGGGGGAGTCCAAGCAGGAGTCCTGACCTGTAGAGCACCTATTCCAGTACAGGGTAGATTAAGTACCCGCAGTGGATCGGGTCGGCGAGTTCCTCTGCTGAACTGCAGACCCAAAGGTCTAGGGAGGAGTCCTCCAGGGATCCGAATGAGTGGGATCTCCTGTGAGAGAAAGCTTGGCCGAGGTAAAGGGCACTAGGTGCAAGCGATACAGCCGGTCAGTCTGTCAGAGTGTTCTAAGTTCTACCGGCTCGGACCTGAGAAAACACGGGACGAAACTGACCCTGAGATTGTAGAATCTCGCAAAGGTATTAGGTGTTGCCCAACCCGCTGCTCTACATACGTCTGCCCGGGAGGTGCCTCTGGCCAGTGCCCACGAGGATGCAACACTCCTTGTTGAGTGTGCTCGGACCTGCAAGGGGGGGGGGGCATGGCATGGGTGTGATAGGAAAATGAAATGGCATCCACCACCCAGTGGGAAAGCCTCTGTTTGAAGACAGCATTCCCTTTCCGCTGTCCACCAAAGCAGACAAAGAGCTGCTAAGAACATCTAAAGCTCTGTGTGCGTTCCAAATAGGTACACAAAGCACATAGTGGACACAGCAATGAAGGGGCTGGGTCTGCCTCCTCCCGGGTCAGCGCTTGCAGGTTCACTACTTGGTCTCTAAAGGGCGTGGTAGGAACCTTAGGTACGTAGCCCGGTCGCGGTCTTAGGATCACATATGTGTCTGCCAGACTGAACTCCAGGCAAGTGTCGCTGACAGAGAATGCTTTCAGTTCCCCAACCACGAGCACGATCAGCAGAGCCGTCTTTAGAGAGAGGGCCCTGAGTCCAACTGATTCTAGCGGCTCGAAGGGGGTGTCGCTGAAGGCCTGCGAGGACCACCGAGAGATCCCAGGTGGGGAACAGGCCTGGCCGGGAAGGTTTAACCTCCGGGCGCCTCTCAGGAGCCTAATGATTAAGTCGTGCTTACCCAAAGACTTGCCGTCTACTGCGTCATGGTGGGCCGCGATAGCAGCAACATACACCTTCAAGGTGGAAGGGGACAGCCTCCCCTCCAGCCTCTCCTGCAGAAATAGGAGCACTGACCTAACTGTGCACCTCTGTGGGTCTTCAGACTGGGAAGAGCACCAATTTGCGAACAAGCACCATTTCAAGGCGTAAAGTTGCCTGGTAGATGGGGCTCTGGCTTGGTTGATCATGTCTAAGCCGGCAGGTGGTAGACCAGCTAGATCTTCTGCATCCCATCCAGGGGCCAGACATGGAGGTTCCAGAGGTCTGGGTGCAGATGCCAGAGCATGCCCCGTCCCTGAGAAAGAAGGTCTTTCCCCAGGGGAATCCACCAGGGAGGGGCTGTCGTGAGGAGTATGAGGTCCGAGAACCAGGCCCGGGTGGGCCAGTAGGGAGCCACTAGGGTGACTTGTTCCTCATCCTCCCTGACCTTGCACAGCACCTGTGCAAGAAGGCTCACTGGGGGAAATGCGTACTTGCGAAGCCTCGAGGGCCAGCTGTGTGCCAGTGCATCTGCCCCGAGGGGAGCCTCTGTTCATGCATACCACAGCAGGCAGTGGGAGGTCTCTTGGGAGGCAAACAGGTCTACCTGGGCCTTGCCGAATCGTTCTCAAATCAGCTGGACCGACTCTCTCTCCACCGGACAAGCATCATTGTGACAGCGTGCCCACTACCATATTGAGGTTGCCAGGGATGTGACTGACTTGAGTTGCTGCTGGCTCCAAAGGAGGAGACGACGGGCGAGTCGTGACATGTGGCGAGAGCATACGCCACCTTGGCGATTTATGTATACTACCGCGGTGGTGCTGTCTGACCTGATAAGGACATGTTTGTCTTGAACTAATGGGAGAAACTTCCGCAGGGCAAAGAAAACAGTCAGCACCTCTAGGCAGATGATGTGCCTTTCCAACGGCCCACGGCTGTGTGCCCGTTGCACACAACGCCCCAACCCAATCTGGAGGCGTCGGTCGTGACCAGGACACGTTGGGACACCTGCTGCAAGGGTACTCCTGCCCGCAGAAAGCAGAGGTCTGTCCAGGGTTTGAAAGTTTGGTGCGTGCCGCGGCGCCATGCTCGTCTCGGGACTCGAGTCTGAAGCCAGTGCTGAAGCGGTCTCATATGCATCAATCCCAGCGGCGTGACCACCGCGTAGGATGCCATATGCACCAGTAGCCTCTGGAAAAGTTTTAAGGGGACCGCTGTGCCCGGCTTGAAGGTGGCAAGGCATTCCAGCACCGACTGTGCATGCTCGTTGGTGAGACGTGCTGACATTGAGACTGAGTCTAACTCCATGCCGAGAAAAGAGATGCTCTGAACCGGGCGAGCTTGCTCTTTTCCCAGTTGACCTGAAGCCCCAAACGGCTGAGGTGCCTGAGTACCTGGTCTCTGTGAGCGCATAGTAACTCTCGGGAGTGGGCCAGAATGAGCCAGTCATCGAGGTAATTGAGTATGCGAATGCCGGCTTCTCAGAGCGGGGCAAGGGCTGCCTCTGCAACTTTCATGAAGACACGAGGGGACAGAGATATGCTGAAGGGGATGACTTTGTACTGATATGCCTCACCGTCGAATGCGAACTGTAGGAAGGGTCAGTGTGGAGGCAGAATTGAGACGTGGAAGTACGCGTCCTTCAGGTCTACCGCTGCGAACCAATCTAGATGCCGGACGCAAGTTAAGATGTGCTTTTGTTTGAGCATTTAGAACGGGAGTTTGTGCAAAGCCCGGTTGAAAACTTGCAAGTCCAAGATCAGTCGTAAGCTTAGGTACGATGAAGTAAGCGCTGTAGAAACCCTTCTTCATCTCGGTTGGAAGGACAGGCTCTATCACGTGTTTGAGTAAGAGGGTGCACAGGGATTTGGCATGAAGGGGGGCGGAGGCCTGGTAAACTGAATTGCATAACCGAGTCGGATGGTCCGGGCCAGCCAGCATGACGGGTTGGGAAATGAAAGCCACGCATCCAAGCTCCGTGCTAGGGGCACAAAGGGGACGATTATTTTTGACGTCTGCTGAGAAAAGACTCGAAGCACTTACCTTGCTCTACACACCCGTCAAGGGGCGGGTTAGTGACTGAGGAGGAGGTCCGGTGGTGGCGTAGCCTCAGTCTGTTTCTTCACAGCAGAGAACTGCTGGGCAATGTCCTCGACGATGTCGCCGAAGAGGCCGAACTGTGAGACAGGGGCGTTGAGGAAGCGAACTTTGTCGGTCTCATGCATCTCGACCAAGTTCAGCCACAGGTGACGTTCCTGGACCACGAATGCGGCCATCACCTGCCCGAGAGACTGCGCTGTGACCTTCGTGGCTCTGAGGGCGAGGTCGGTCACTGAGCGCAGTTCCTGCAACACGTCGGGATTAGGGCTACCCCCGTGCAGATCTTTAAGTGCCTTAGCTTGGTGGGCCTGCAGGAGGGCCATGGCATGCAGGGCGAAAGCGGCATGTCCGGCAGTGCTGTAGGCTTTGGTGGTCAATGAAGACGTCGTCCTACAGGCCTTGGAGGGGAGCACAGGGTGACCCCGCCTGGTGGTAAGGTTCCTGGGCACAGGTGGAGCGCAACAGCCCTGTCCACCTGGGGAATCGGTGTGTACCCGTGGGCCACTCCGCCGTCGAAGGTAGCGAGAGCGGATGAGCGAGTGGCTTTGTGACGAGTGGAGAGGGGTGCTCTCCACAAAGTCGTCAGCTCATCATGCACTTCCGGGAAAAACGGGACCATGGGGGGACGAGGCTGTGAGCGGCGCCCAGACCCCAGGAACCAGTCATCCAACCGCGATGGCTGTGGGGAGGACGGAGGGTTCCAGTCCAGCCCCATGCTGGCGGCAGCCCGGGAAAGCATGTTGGTCATCTGCGCGTCAGCCTCAGCCTAGGCATGCTGGCCCAAAGGTGGCACCCCAGGGGAGTCATCCGCGTCAGACGCTGTGCTCTCCGATGCAGTGGCGAGCTCATCCACCTTGAGCTCTAGAGAATAGGCAGGCTGGCTGTGAGGCGAGCCGCTGTTGCCTTGAGCACGGACGGGAATCAACGAGCATGCTGGGGGGGTGGGTGGTCCGAGGGGGCATACCTGGCAGAGCTGTACCCGCCGCCATCCCCAGATTGCCTCTATCGCTAGCCGCATCGTCCTCAATCCCGTGGGAAGAAGGAGCAATGCGGGGGACGGCTGGAGTGGCGTGCTTTCTTTTGAAATCGAGCCGCGACCGCAACGTTGCCATGGTCATGCTCTCGCAGTGAGAGCATGAACAATCCACAAACGCTGCCTCGGTGTGATTGCTGCCCAGACACACAAGACAATGCCTGTGGCGGTCTGAAGGGCATCTTTAAAATGACGTGTCCTGAAAAGGACGTTCAACGCCGCTGTGTATTGCTCTTTAGAGGAAATTACTCTTTTACAAGAAAAAATAACTCTTTTAATAAACTCTTTCAAGTTCTGCGCTGTCGAAGCGCCCAGGGGCAAACTGCACTGCCGTGCAAGAAGGAGAAAGCCACTGAAGTGCGCCGTAGATCCAACAGCAAGCAGAGCGTCAGAGGAACAGGAATGGGACTCGTGACTCACAGCTGTATGCAGGTATGCAAATACTGTCTGCCAACTTCTCATTGGCCTTTTTCATAGATCAGAGGCATATTCGGCCCTCAATGTAGACCCCTAGTGTCGCTTCTTCGACACAACGTCGAAGTGAGCGACAGACGGGGAACGATTATTTAATGAATACAACATCATTAATAAAGATAACATTGAACACAATCTTTTTAAGTCGTTTGCTCATAGCAGAAGTGAGTGTAAAGTGGAAGGGCCTCAGGTGTTAATCAACAGAGCCTGTCTCAATCCCGTCTTGTTCTTGTAACATAATTTTTTTGCCAGTCTAGACATTTTTGGGGTCTCAGGATGAAAAATTGCTTTTCAAGCCTGCCAAGAAAGATTTCAGTAGAGTGCATGCAGTCACAGACATTCATGAGACATTCCTTTTGTTTTGGGGTGTACTGTTACTATTTAGAGATGCCAGACTTGTTGGATAAACTTATGTAAGTGATAGTGATTTGGAAACCTTACTCTAAGATAATTTGATTTCTGAAACAGATGTATTTGACTTGAAATTCAAATAAACAGAGACAATACCTGATCCAAAATGCTGAGGGGTTGACTGGAATTGAACAATTTCTCCCTCAGTTCTTCTCCTCCAGCTCAGAGAAGTAGCCAATGTGGCTGCCTCTTCTCTCAGAAGGTGGTCAGTCTCGATCAGTATAATGTGGGTCTGCTTTTCTGCCATGTGAAACTGATACGATTTGTAAATCTGGGACCTCTCTAAGCCTCTATGTTCTGCCAGCAGAACATGATGAGACCACTGGCATAATCAATGTTCTAATGATGTAACTGTCACTTTGCTATATTCCAATTCCTTATCCAGGAATTTATACTTTGTATATAAATATTAAATTATGAAAACATTCATTTCCCTCATCACCAAACCGTAAATACTGGTATCCTAATCAAAACCACTACCACACCAATTATAAACTTGGGGACCCTTCAAGGAAAGACCGTTCTCCTGCTTGAAACACTTGTCTAAAGATGTTTGATTTTCCTGCCAGTTGGTCCAGCAGGGCAAATTGTTATCAGTCAATTCTTGGGATTATCTCTTTCGAGACAGGCTACTGGGAATGAAGGCTCTCCGTGTATTTTTGACTGTGATTAGAGCTTCTCAAATTGGTCACCCTGCGTTGTGGGCTTGGACTTGCTTTCCCTGCCTCAGATTTGAATTCTTGAAATTACCGTGACTATGCCATTCTTTCTTCTATTCCTTCTCCCGGAACTATTTCACAAGCCTGACTAAGCTGTTCCCCAGAGGTTGCGGTAGATCTAACCAACTGTCAGGTGCTGACAGCAATTTAAAATGCCCCAAGTTCTTTATTTTTGCCAAGACATTCCTCTTTTCCACTTCACTCATTTCATATTTTGTCTGCTTTTCTTTGTGGAGACTTCTGATTACATGATCCATGAAAGAGAGTCCCCTGAACTCTTCTGTCTCGATGAGGGGTAGAGTACTCCATCACTATCTGCATTCTGACCACTGTGCAAAGGCCCAAAGAAAGCCAGAAACAAGTAAATAAATGTGGTTTTCTAAAATATTTCATCTGCCCATAATGGTAGTGTTGGACTCCTGTGGTAGTCATCGCAGACACACAAAAAAATAAAACACCCAAAATGATCAGCTTTTTCTGTAGTTTTCCATACATTTGGAATTGGTTCTTTTAAAAAGGAGAAATCTAAAATGATTAGGTGAGCATGTGCCATACTAATGAAGCAATCAATTAAATCAAGCACAGTAGAATCTTATTGAATTTGGTGTTGAAAATGTCATTCTATTCCAGTTGCGCTGGCACATTTTTCTAAATCTGAGAAGCAGCTTCAGGCTTTGCTAATTGGTCAGACACTCCGAATCATCACTGAGCCAATTATTGTGGTTCACTTGTGGGACAGACTGATACGGTACCAATATCCTCCCCAAAAATACAAATTCTTTCATTAACTTCTTGACGTGAGTTGCATTTTCATGAGCACTATGAGAGAAGCTTGTTCACATTGGCACTCGTTCACAGTTTTGGTGCTAAACAACATATTCTCATGTGAACACTTGTGAATTTGCTTCTCTCATTTCACTGAAAACATTTTCACGTTTCAGGCTGTTTCTGTCCACAACCTATAGTTTGTCTACAAAAGACTTGGAACATGACACAAAAGCCGCATTGGACTACTTTTATTATACTTTCATACCTTTTTTAAGCTTTAAAATGAGGCACTTTAATATAAGAAATTGATTTGGAATGACATGAAGGTGAGATAATTATGACAATTTGTTTTGGGAGTGCTGTTTCTTTAACACTTTTCATTTAATAGAATATGACAGATCTTAAAACTTCATTTTACAGCATCCATCAAAACTTTGAAAAAGTTTTTCCCATGGTCAATGATGATGATGTTAACAGTTGGACTTTTCATCAGTATTGCTGTCTCCTAAGGTCTATTTGGACTGCATATGAGTGACAGCAGAGAGATGCAAGGAGAGAATGTTGACAAATGTCCTGAGACAAATGTCTCCTTAATGCTTAACACATGGACAGAAGCAGCACTTGTCTGCAGACATTTGGCTTGGAATTTCTACACATTCATATTCCTTCACTGGCTTCTGAATTTTATACACAAAGCAATAATGAAACAATACTAATGCTGTCATAAATATGTCTGCCACCTTGGTGTGAAAACTGATAGAACTGAGCTGACTTGTCATGATTAGCAAATACTATAATTCCACTAGGATTTTGAAGAAAGAGAGTGCTCTTGTTAGGTACAAATGTCCTTCAACAGTCGAACTGGTGAAAATACACAAATCCCTTATTTCAAAGGATCTGATACACTCAGAGCAAAGTTCTATTCCATTCTTCGCATTAGGGCTAGAAAGTCGAAATTGCTGAACAATGGTATACTGTTTGCGTACATTCACACACCGCCCACACATCTGAGGCTGGCATTTAGAGGAGCATTTAAATATAAGACGGTAATATAAAAAAAGTAATAAATCAAATGACATGGTATTGGAAAATGTTTCTATGCAAACGATTTTTACAGATATATATGTAATGGGTTTGCACCAGCTCAGCAATGCTGCACTACAGTTTGTTTGTTTTTTTTTTTTTTCCTTCACAAAAGCTTACTGGGATAACTCCGTCGAATTGATCCCCAATCCTTGATTTTCTTCTTTCACATTTGTTCATAAACCTAAATTTTAAACTTTACAAACGTGTGAATATATCTCCGATACTAGTCTTTATAAAAAACAATCAGATTTCTTTGATATCGCTATTTATATCCAACTTTCGCTACTATTCTTAGCCCGCTAGCACTGCACGCGTGGTCTCTCGCCAATCGATCGTCTTACTTACACCTCTACACCTGTATAACTGAAAGCTATAATTCGCCATTATAGCACATCTGCTATAATGGCGAATATAGCGGATGTGTGTCTAACTCTACCTCTGTGTGCAGGTGAAGACACCTTTGAACTACATTCGGTGCAGTTGGAGCTCGAATCTGTCGAGAGGCAGATCCAGGACCTGCTAGAGAGACAGGCCGAGCTGCGAGATCGGCGGTCCGCGCTTGAAGCATCACGCGCCGATGCTCACAGGTCAGTGGTTCATCATTTTTTGACTCCGTCCTCGTCTACTCCGTGTGTTTCTCTGCACAGGACGCGATCCTCCCTGGCTTCATTCACTCCGGCACCGACACATCACCATGGACCCTGGGTGATTCCACGGCGGAAGACGCGAGCCAGGACCAGACCAAGGACCTCCCCGCCCTTCCCGGCTTTCCAGATCTCCACCCGGAACCGCTTCTCACCTCTTCGCGAGCCGGAGCGCGACGACGCCGTGATCATCGGCGATTCGACCGTCCGTCATGTCCGCGCTATCTCTGGCAATGGTAAGGTGCACACTCACTGCTTTCCTGGTGCTCGTGTTCTTGATGTCTCTACGCAGGTTCCCGAGATCCTGAATGGTGACGAGCGCGTCGGAGCTGTCGTACTGCACGTGGGAACGAACGACACCAGGCTGCGGAAGACGGAGGTACTGAAGGAGGACTACAGGAGCCTGATCGAGTCGGTACGCAGCACTTCGCCAGAAACAACGATCGTCGTGTCTGGACCGCTTCCCACGTACAGACTAGGACAAGAAAGGTTCAGTAGATTATTTGCTCTAAATGAATGGTTAATGTCATGGTGTAATGAACAGAGACTGCTCTTTGTTAATAATTGGAATCTGTTTTGGGAGCGACCTAGGCTCTTCCGTGCTGATGGCCTTCACCCCAGCAGAGTCGGAGCGGCTGTTCTGTCGGACAACATCTCCAAGACGCTACACACCATATGACTAGTAAGTCAAAGTCCAAATCACAGTATTTGCTGTCCCAACTTAATTGATATAAGTACCAATGTAGAACATTATATAGAAACTGTGTCTATTCCTCGTTTAGTAAAGCCAAACAATACATCTACTGTAGGATCTAGGAAAAATCTAATTGTAATTAAACCAGAAAATCTCAATATCAGTGAACAAAAACAATTTCTAAAGCTAGGTCTTCTAAACATTAGATCGCTCACACCTAAGGCGGTTATTGTAAATGAAATGGTCTCAGATAATAGTTTTGATGTATTTTGCCTTACTGAAACCTGGCTTAAACCAAATGAATATTTCGGTCTAAATGAGTCTACTCCGCCAGGATACTGTTATAAGCATGAGCCCCGTCTGATTGGTCGTGGCGGCGGTGTTGCAACAATTTATAGAGATATTCTTAATGTTACTCAGAAAATAGGTCACAGGTTTAATTCGTTTGAAGTACTTGTGCTAAATGTTACACTCTCAGATGTAAGAAAAAAATCCCTATTATCTCTAGCCTTGGCTACCGTATATAGACCTCCAGGGCCTTACGCTGATTTCCTAAAAGAGTTTGCAGACTTTCTATCAGATCTATTGGTCAATGTCGATAAAGCAATAATTGTTGGAGATTTTAACATACACGTAGATAACACAAATGATGCGTTAGGGGCTGCGTTTACAGATTTGTTAAACTCCTTCGGGGTCACGCAAAACGTCAGTGGTCCCACTCATCGCCTAAATCATACGCTAGATTTAATTATATCATATGGAACCAATCCAACCAATATAGATATTATACCGCAAAATGATGATGTCACTGATCATTACATGGTAACTTGCATACTACGTACCACTGAAATCTGTCATATTGTGCCACGTTATCGACCAAGTAGAACAATCCTTCCAACCACAATAGATAGATTCTCAAATAGCTTACCTGATCTATCTCAGCTGCTCAGTGAACCCAAACAAACAGATGAACTAGAGGAAATGACTAGCAGTTTGAGCACCATTTTCTCTGGTACATTAGAAATTGTTGCACCAATTAGATTAAAAAAGTTTAGAGAAAAAACTAGAGCACCATGGTACAACAGTGCTACGCATGCTATCAAGAGAGAAACTCGTAACTTGGAGCGTAAATGGAAAAAAACTAATTTAGAGGTCTTTAGAATCGCATGGAAAGACAGTATGTCACGTTACAAAAAGGCTCTAAAAACAGCCAGGGCTGAGCACCTCCGCAAACTAATAGAAAATAACCAAAATAATCCAAGGTTCTTATTTAACACCGTGGCTAGACTAACAAATAAACAGATATCACCTGAGCAAAATATTCCGTTACAGTTTAGTAGTAATGATTTTATGAATTTCTTCACTGAGAAAATAGAAAACATCAGAAACACAATTGTAAACACAATTGTTAATGTACAATCTTTTATGGTGTCTTATGACTCACCCTCAAGTATCGCCCCTCAAGAACAACTACACCGCTTTACAACTATAGGACAGGAAGAGCTAAATAAACTTATCATTGCATCTAAACCAACAACATGTTTACTAGATCCAATACCCACTAAACTACTGAAAGAAGTGTTACCTGTAGTGGAAAAGCCTCTTCTAAATATTATTAACTCGTCTTTATTTTTAGGTCATGTTCCAAGAATATTTAAGCTGGCAGTTATAAAACCTCTCATTAAGAAACCACAATTAGATCCAAATAACCTAGCAAATTACAGACCCATCTCAAATCTTCCATTTATGTCTAAAATATTAGAAAAAGTTGTGTCTGCTCAATTGTGCTCTTTCTTGCAAGAAAATGATATCTATGAAAAATTTCAGTCAGGATTCAGACCGCATCATAGCACAGAAACTGCGCTAGTTAAAATTACAAATGATTTACTTTTGGCTTCTGACCAAGGCTGCATCTCAATATTAGTTCTACTCGATCTTAGCGCTGCGTTCGACACTATAGATCATAAAATACTCTTGGATCGACTACAAAACTACACTGGTGTTCAGGGACAGGCATTAAGCTGGTTTAGATCGTACTTATCAGACCGTTACCATTTTGTCTGTTTAAATGGGGAAAAATCAAAAATAACGTCAGTAGACTATGGAGTGCCACAAGGATCTGTGTTAGGCCCTCTATTATTCTCAATATATATGCTGCCACTTGGTAAAATTATGAGAAAGCATGGAATTAATTTCCACTGTTATGCTGATGACACTCAATTATATATCTCATCACGACCAGATGAAAACACTAACTTATCTAACTTGACAGTGTCTTAAAGATATAAAATGCTGGATGACGTGTAATTTCCTGTTATTAAATTCCGATAAAACGGAGGTATTACTTGTTGGTCCAAAAAACTACCCACAAAATCCCTTACAATACAACTTTAATTTAGAAGGATGTCCTGTTACATTATCCACTACAGTAAAAGACCTGGGTGTTATACTAGACCGCAACTTGACTTTCGAAAATCATATTTCATCTGTTACGAGAACAGCCTTTTTCCACCTTAGAAACATTGCTAAGCTACGTAACATGCTATCTGTTTCTGATGCAGAAAAGTTAGTTCATGCATTCATGACCTCGAGACTAGATTACTGTAATGCTTTATTAGCTGGTTGCCCTGCATCCTCAACAAACAAGCTACAGTTAGTCCAAAATGCAGCCGCTAGAGTTCTTACTAGGTCAAGAAAATATGATCATATAACACCGATTTTATCATCTCTACACTGGCTACCAATTAAGTTCCGTATCAATTACAAAGTATTACTACTGACCTATAAAGCCCTAAATGGTTTAGCTCCTGTGTATTTAACGGATCTTCTAGTGCCATACAATCCATCGCGCTCTTTAAGATCACTAAATTCGAGGCTTCTGGTCATACCTAGGATATCTAAGTCCACTAATGGAGGGAGGGCGTTCTCACATTTAGCTCCTAAACTCTGGAATAGCCTTCCCGATATTGTTCGAGGCTCAGACTCGCTGTCCCAGTTTAAAACTAGATTAAAGACACATCTCTTTAACCAAGCATTCACATAATGCTTACTTTTTATACTACTGCTGAATCAGTTATAATGCATTAATATTATGAACATCAGCTATGCTAATTATTTCCCATCTGCTTTTCTGCTGTTATCTCGGGACGCCAGTCCCGAGGTAAATAGCGTTCGTCAGCTCCAGTTTGTATCCAGCCTCTCACGGAGACTTCAGATGCCCCATCACCATGGACTACGATCTTGAAATGGGATACATAGACTAACTATTGCCAACAAAAGCCTTCATCAGCCAAACAAGGACAATTGCATCAAAGTGAACTTCTGGAATTTAATCAAGGATGGACTTCAAAGACACTGGTCACTAATCTTGCAGTTCAAACACAATCAAATGTTTTTTTTTTTTTAACTATAAATAATTCTTATTTACATTATTCATGATGTTAGCCAGAGGGGAACTGGCCCCCACAGTGAGTCTGGTTTCTCCCAAGGTTATTTTTCTCCATTAACAATCATCTTTTGGAGTTTTGTGTTCCTTGCCACAGTCGCCTTCGGGTTGCTCACTGGGGTTATTAATACAATTATTATTTAATTATTTTTAAACACGATAAAGAATCATATCTTATCTAATTCCACAACAGGGCTCCAAACAAAAAATCAATTAAGGAGCCAATGGCTCCTATAGGGGGAAAAACAGGCGCCAAATATTTTCAATTTTTAACTCCATCCATTCCTTTTGATCACGTGCATTTTTAATGCTTGTTACTGTCACCGTGTTTTCTAACAGTCTCTTTTTTGAAATGGTTAGTTCCTGCAATGAACGTTTTCCCCGCTATTTCTTTGATATAAACTATTGTAATGTATCTAGGGAAATGTAATGCAAATTTTAAAATCAAAATGGAGTAAACTTTTACTGTCGCCAATGGCGACCTTGACAGAAATTACACTCACAAATAAATTTATTTGGTCACAAATGCGACCATTTTTAGTCGCAGTTTGGAGCCCTGCACAAGGATGATGATTTATCGACTTTATAGACATTACATTTTTATCGTCTGTTAATGCTGAACTTCTGTAAAGCTGCTTTGAAACGATGTGTGTTGTGAAAGGCGCTATACAAATAAAATTGACTTGACTTGACTTGACTACAGTGTGTTCATGTTGTTATTTGTAATCTTGACTCAATTGAGTGAAGAAATGAACCCTATGTATGAAAGCGTGTAGAGCACCGATTCACTCACTAATCAGATCATACTCTTGGACCAATGGCAATAATGTGTTACAGCTGGTACAAGGTTTTCTTGAAAGTCTGCAATGGTTGACAAACTATTTTTGGCCAAATTTAGTTTGAAATGCCATTGTACTGAAAAGACAGCTGCATTGTGGACCATGAAGTTAAATCTTTGGATTTACATTGTGTGATCTTATAGGGTTTTTTCCTTTGAGAAACAGGGTCTTATAATGTAAGTTGTAGGTAGGCAAGTGGAAATGGAAAGCTTAAAATGAACGAGTTTAAAAGGAACTGGTTTCTCCTTCAAGAAGTACTTACTAGATGTATTGACGAGTCAGACAGCATACACTTTGAGCCTCGATTTTTTAGCCAGATCGGCTTTCCTAACTATTTAATATGGTGGAAGTACTGACATAGTTGACACAATTCAGCTGTCAAACACTACTGACCAGAGATGAAGAGGTGGTATAGTAAAACTATAGGAAAAGAGGTAAATATAGGCTTATCTGTTTGAGCAGAGTAGTGGCGTAGTGGCTAGAGCACAGGGCTGCTAATCAGAAGGTCGCTGCTTCGAACCCCACGGCCACCACCATTGTGCCCTTGAGCAAGGCACTTAACTCCAGGTTGCTCTGGGGGGATTGTCCCTGTAATAAGGCCTCTGCAAGTTGCTTTGGATAAAAGTGTCTGCCAAATGCGTAAATGTAAATGTACATCAAATCAACAGTCGCAGACAGACAGCAAATTGTGAGATGCAATAGATCCTGATATGGGTGGACTCTGCTTAAGGTGAGGGGAAACTGCTTGACAAAAACTGAAGCTGTCCACAGTCAGTGCCTCCTGCCTGAAATCTGAATGTGAGTAACAGAATAAGTCATGCATCAATTCATCAAATGCCAGCATAGACAAGTTCCTCTCACTGATGTACAAAAGGATGTCGACATCCTTTTGTACATCAGTGAGAGGAACTTGTTTTAAAAATGCTCCTTAAAAATGCTTTTTTAAAGCTGAAATGTGCAACTTCTTTGGTGTTAAAATACTTTCTCCTGTCACTGCTTAATATAAAGAGACACCTATTAGAAAAACATTTGTGGGTTAATATTCTCAAAAACTACAAACACTGTCTGTGCCGCTTTAATAATTCCTCTTTAATAATAAGTCTCTCCAGCCAGACACAATAATACTGATTCAGCCAATGGCATGAGTTGAGGGTGGGATTGTTTATTCAAACAACAACAAACTGCATGAAAACAAAATGTATTTATTTCAATTCCATTTGGTGGTGCGGAAATAAAACAAATTCAGCCTTAAATTGAATTATGTCATCCCATGAGTTTGTTTAGATGTTTGAGCAGCATTGGAAAGCTCAATTTATAGTAACGAAAGTTAGGTGACAAGTTTTGTCCAAATAAAAATAAAAAATAAAAATGTTTTAGTCATAATAAATCTTTACTCTCATTTGAAAGGGACAGACATCATTATAAAGAATAATTAGGTGGCTGGATTTTTATAGGAAGGAAAGATTTTTGTCCATCAATAAATCCAGTAACAGCATTTGGCTCTTGTGAAACTGCAGTAACCAAAAAGCCTGAATGGCAAAGAAATGAGGTCAAGCTATAGAGTCACTGTGCACACTTACACACACACTTGCCACAAACTTGATGGACCTCACAAAAACACAACCTCTGTCAGCCCTTCTTTCTTAATGTCGATAAAAATAATTTCTAAACCCATTGTGATTAAAATTATTATTTTAGATGTTTATTTTAAACATTGTCCTTTGCTTTCATGCCTATCCAGACACTTTTTCTCCATTGAGTAAAACCATAGCACAGGGAGGAGACTGGATCTTGCGGATCCGAAGAGTTTCCACTATGTGGACAGCAGAATTTTTTCTGGGGGCCGGGGGAGCTGAGGGTAACTATCGGGTAATGGACTACACAGGCAGTAGGGGTAAGACAGTCAAAAAAAGACAAGAGGCTCACTGCATGTCTGCAGTGTAGAAAAAACACTTGATGGAGCTTTGCTGGTGAAGGTCCAAGTAAAGACTAGCGAGTTAATCCTAGCTGCTTTATCATGCTAACTTCAATGCTACAATCATTGTGGCTAAGAATAGAAACTAACAGAACTGCAAAATCACAGAGCTTATGATTCTGGCCCTTCTCTCTGTGCATGTGATGACAGGGGCTATTTATTTGTCTAGGAGGCACTTGCTGTCTTGGTATTGAGAATCTCTGTTTTGTACGTCAATGCTTTTATAAAGTAGCAATTTAATGTTTGAAAAATCAGTATTTCTACAGTAGCCATGGATATGAAACCACCAGGATGTTGGAAAGATGTGTTCCTGTTCACAGCAACCTTGAGAGAAGTAAAGCCAAAAAAAAAAAAAGAGAAGATAATTTGTCTCCATGCCACTGATTTGTGATGATGCATGTTATATCCTATGTGATTGAAGCCTTGAATAGACTCTCGGTAGATCCAGGATACATGGGTGGTTTGACTTACAAATGGCTTATAAAATTTGCACCATTTTTGAACTGAGCCTGGCTATTTGTTGAAATTTGGAGAAATGTATATCAATTTGAAAGACCAGAGTGTATAATAAATGTTTAAATATAATTAATGATTAAAATGTCATATTTAAACATTTCCACAGTGTTTGGTTCTTTGCCCTTCTTTAGAAGTGTGAATTCTCGAGGAGAGATATGTGAGTAATACTGTTTTTGGACCTGAGACTGTGGGCAATCAATTCTCAATTCTACTGATAAATGGCTATGATCATTCCAGGTCTCCAAGCATCTTTGCTGATTTGTAAAGTCCTGTTTTGAATCAAGACCGCACAGGGTGCACCACCCTCAGCCTTTACTTTTAATATCAAAAGTGCTGGAATGGTTTGTTCACACATGCAGAAAAATTATAGACCAGCATTGCATTAACAAATACTAATTAAAAATAATAAATAATCAAACTCAGATTAAGATTGCTATATAAACACCCTACTTTATAGACACTCTGCCATGGCCCAAGTTCACCTCATGCTTCTCCACAATCTCCTTTCCTCCATCCCTCGTAAAAATATATGTCATTACCTGCAAACTTACAAAGGCTCCCCCTAGAAGGAAGTCTTTTATTAGCCATTATGTTTTTTTTTGCCACAGGCGGCAGACAAAATAAACTCGACCTGAGATTTATTTCATGTTCCTCTTGGCAGTGTGGCATCCAAGAATCACACGGTGCTCTGGGTTCACCGTATGAAAAGAATGTTAATCATAACAATGGGTCCAACGATGGCAGGAGACAACGGAGCACTAGATGCTATGCGCAGAAGTGGAGTGGAGGGAGAGGGAAAATAAAAAATATAATGTGTTTCATTGTACCACAGAGAGAATAAGTAGAGAAACTGTTGATTTAGTCTTTGTTTCAGTATTTTCATTCATTCCCTCTGGAAGACAAAGTTAAATATTCAGCTCACCACTCCCAGGGACTCCAAGGCAAAGAGGAGTCTCGCAGCGATTGACCCTTACTCCACATCTCCAGGTGAGACTGAGCCAAAGCGAGAAGGATAAAGGAAAATTTAGCAAGCAGGAAATTTTCCAGCTCAACTGCATAGAACCAGTGATTATTTAGCAGAGACGGGCCACTTCTATTTATATGACTGGGAGAAATTGGAACACACAACCAGAAGCTCTTGCGCCTAACAGTCAAGGATTTAGAAAGGAAGTCTAGCCGTACAGGTAAAAGAGCCATTCACCTTTTAAATACAGACATCGCCTGTCAATCAACTCAAGAACGTGCATTAGCAATACAAGCCGGTAAAATTACGTTTTGTAACGTAATTTGAGGTGAAGAAGCACAAATTATGATTCCAAAATTATCACATTTTTTTGCTGATTTGAAATATGTTATTTGTTTGTAATCTTGACCAACCATTTTTGAGATTTCGGTGTTCCCCCATTCAAGTAGATAGGAACTGCACTGGCATGACTGGAAATAACCTTCTGAGAGCATTCCAAAAAATGGCTGACAGTGGACTGACTTGCTAGAAAGACTTTGATAGAACACAAAAGAGAAGGATATCACTGCATATGAAATTTTTGATTTCCATATGTTTCCACCATTTTCCCATTAACAATTAAGCTAGCTGATGGTTTTGACTAAGGAACATGTAAGTTGTTTGGTTCAGCATCTTAAAAATTACTCACCATGCTTAATGTCCATGTGCAATATTTAAAATAATTAAAATTAGGACACTCAGGGACAAAATCATTAAACAGTTGCACCCCATTTCTGCATGATATGTCAGCACAAACCTGCATCTTATTCACTAACCAACCCAGTAATCTAGTTTAAGCAGGCACAATCAACATTAAAATTGCACTGCTTCTTGAGAATTTAACTGAAGTCATTGTCATCCCTTTTCTGCACAAACATGCTTCCTTTCTATGTAAACTATGATTATTATATAATAACTATTATATAATAATTATGCTTCATTCACGAAAAATGCTATTTACATCACGCTATTACCGGGAAAATAAAGCAGGTGATAAAATTAATTTTATCTAAAAGAGATGTATGTGTACATTTTCTATTGATCGTATCAAGAGTAATTTGTCAAATGATGATCAGATGATGGAGAAGAGCATTATATCCTGGCATATATCCAGATACGAAGTCTAGCCTAGCACATCGTTTGGATGACATTGATGCTGTACAGTCCCAACAAGATGTGTCAAATCATGGTGATCTGCTGCAGCCTCTGCTACACAGCACTCAGAATCGGCTCGCAATTTTTTGGGTGTGCGGAGGTATTGCCCGATCTGCATAATTCCTTTAGTGAATGAGGTGTTTAACCAGTGCAGAGAGCAAAAAAAAAATAATATTTTTTTTTTCTTTTTTAATCATTCTTTGCTTGATCATCCTGGCATCCCCAGCAGAATTACCTTGCAGGAGATGGAACTGGTCTATGAGGGCGCGGTCCAAGATGTCCCGAGCCAGGACCCAACATCACTCCTCAAGTCCATAACCCTCCCAGTCAACCTGGTACTGGAGCCCTCTGCCCCTCTGCCACTCAGCCTGATGTCGATCAGTCTCCTGACCGTGTACACTGGAAAGCCCTCTATAAGGCGCGGAGGAGGTGGGACGTATGTGGTGGGGTGTAAATTAGAGTGTAAAACGGGCTTAAATTTGAAGATGTGAAAAACAGGGTGAATCTGCCAGGGGTTGGAGGACTTGCTCCGGTCTGCCCAGGGAGGAGTGGCTATCTTCTGCCAGAGAGTGGAGGAGTGATCGAGGACCTTCGTGGAGGATCTCTCTCTTCTCTCTCACTGTCGCTCCACCTTGCCCTTTCCCTCTCCCTCTCCTAATTTTTTCCCTCCCCTTGTCCCCCTCCCCAGCTCTAGAGAGCCGGGGAAAAGCCTGTCTATAGGCGGGGCCGGAAGAGCAGTAATGCCGGGGGTTTCCTGGCCTGAGGCAAAGGAGGGTGGTGTGTGACAAGAAATAGGAGCTGCTGACGTGTGTACGTTTGTGTTGTGTGTCTTTTTGAATCATTAAACATTATTCTGACCATTCAGCCGGTACACGCCTCCTCCTTTCCCATGAAGCTGGCCAACCAACATTGTTCTAGCTTGGAACAATGTTGGTTGGCCAGTCTAGGTGTGGGTTGTGTGTTACCAAACAAGGATGCCCCAACACTACCTTGGATCAGGTAAAAGAACAACTGCTCCTTATGATTTCCAGAGACGAAGGTGACTGGCTTGGTGGACTGGGTGATGATAGACAGGGGCATGTCACTGAGGGTGTGGGCTGTGATAGGTTCATCCAATTGGATCATAGGAAGCCGCCATTTGGAAGCCAAGTCAATGTATATAAAGTTCCCTTTAGCCCCAGAATCTACCAGGGCTAAGAATGTGTGAAAGGTAGAAAGGTAGATACTTTAGCCGGGCCGGGAGAAGTGCACGAAATCCAGGGGCTTTGTCAAAAAGTTTTGTGCTCACCAGTAACCCCCTTCTTTCTGACGAGCTGTGTTTTTTACCGGACAAGAAGCAGCGAAATGACCAGACCGGGCACAATGTCCACGAACAAGGCATCGCTGTTTCTCATTATGCGAAATCTGATTTCTCCCGACTTGCATGGGTTCTGTGTCGGGCCATGATTTTGGTGACCTGGTCGAAGTAGAGGACAGGGTAGGATGGTCAGCCATCTGGGTATGTAGAGAGCGGCATCAATGGTGGTGACTGTGTAGGGCCAGACGTTGATTGACTCGGATAGCCAGATCCAACAAATCATCCAAGCGTGGAGGCAGATCCAAAGGATATATTTCATCCTAGATGTCATCAGAAAGCCCATGGAGAAACCGGTCCCACATGACGTGGTCGTATCAATAAGCAGCCATGGTGTGAAACTTGATTACATAATCTGAGACTTGCAGATCTCTTTGAGACAGTCCGGATAAGACCCTCGCTGCCACTCGACCTTGAGCCGAGTGGTCAAAAACTTGGTGGAGCTCTGTGGAGAAGGCATGAAAAGAGGTGCAACAGAGATGTCTATTGTCAAACATGGCGGTCGCCTATTTGCCAGCCCTTTGGTGAGGAGTGTGATCACACAAGCCACCTTCCTTGTCTCCGACGGGAAAGCAGAGGGCTGCAATGTGAACAGGGAACATTGTGAAAGGACTGTGCTACAGGATCCTGCCTCACCTGAAAATGGGGTAGGAGGAAGGATATGAGCCTCTGACCACCCAGAAACACTGGGAACCACCGGAGCTGGTAAGGGTGCTTCCTGAGTGGTACCAAAATCGGAAGTTAGGTGGAGTTGTTGAAAGACAGAGGTAAGCTGACGTCCTAGTAAAGCTCCCTGCTGAGAAAGGGCAGAGCAAACAGTAGACTCATCCACTGGGTCCATACTTGCCTAGATTGGTCTGTCAGAGAGTGAGAAAAAGGTGGACTCAAGATTGCACAGAGTATGGATGCTGCGTTACGAGCTCCGACACAACATTGCAGCTTTTTGTTTGTTTTTTACCGTTCTTATGCTTTTTGTCTTGGATGTTGTCTGCCTTATTGTATATGATAGACAAACACTTTTGGACATCGGTTCTGCAATTGCACACTGAAAACCGAACTTTAAATTCCTAAATGCCGACCCACTGTTTACAAACACGCCAGCGGAGCCCTTTGTCTTGGCTGGCCGGCCGCAGAAATGCAGAATGAAAATGGGAAGAAGAGCCTGCATACTCATCAGAGTAAGACGTCGCACAAATCGACCTCCAGAACCCAGTATTCTACTGGAAAATGTTCAATCTCTGGACAACAAGAGGAATAGATCAGAGGAACGTACATTCTATCAAGTCTTTCTGCTTTCCTGTTCTGGAATTTCTCATGCTTCTGTGTCTGTCATTCTGGCTTCCGAGGGAATTCACAGCGGTCATTATCACTGGTGTGTACATGCCCCCACAAGCCGACACAGACCGGGCACTCAAAGAACTGTATAGGAGTATAAGGGAGCAGGAAACCACACAAGCTTCCCTCCCTCCAGGACATATATACCAGGCAGTGTGTGAAAAAAGCTTGGAGGATCATCAGAGACTACAGCCACCCGAGCCATGGGCTGCTCTCACTGCTTCCATCAGGCGGGCGATAAAGCAGCATCAGGACCTGCGCCAGCTGACTCCATGGTAGCTTCTTCCCAAAAGCAATCAGTCTTTTAAACTCTTGATATCTTACTATCAATATACATCAGCACTGCACTTTATTATCATTATGTTGCTTTAGTAATTACTGCAGCATTACAATCAAGAGCTGAAAACATGAAGCGTTTGTATGAGTATGTGCTTTAACAATGAGTTAGTTAGCAGTTAGCATAATCGTTTTGTATACTAATCTATGGTGAAGTGTTTTATGTTTGAAGTTTCTTACCCTCAATTTCAAGCTCTAATAAAGATTTAATTCTACAGTCATGTGCTTGATTAGCAATGGCATGATTTAATGCTACTAGCCTTTATTAAGATTAAAGTGATAATCCAACAAATCATTCCTCACTATCAATCACATCATTGCTTTTATTATGTGAATTTTTAAAAGAGGGTACTGAGAGGTTTGTGAGGAAAATGATAAGGCATTTTTCAACCATTGGGCCAAATGGTTCTCGTATTGGAACTGTGCAGTTTGGTTCCGATCTAGGCTTGTTGGCACGGTTGCGGTTTCCTTTTCCATGGTGGTGCTGCAAAATCAGAAAAAATAATGGAGTAACTGCGCAAGTGATCAGCCATAATTCACCATGTGACTACAGGCATTACACCAGAATGGTTCTCTATCCTGAGTGCAGTTAGCTAACTTTGAAGAGAAATCCAGGCCTGGAACGGTTTATTTTGTACCATTAATTGTACCATACTGAATCGGGCTCAAGCAGAAATACTATTGGTACCATTTCTCACCTTGCTCAGAACTGTTGGCCTGATGGTAGAAATTGCTATTATAATATATGACTGCAAAAAATAGGACTTTGTTCAAAGAAAAGGTTAAAGTTCAAAGGCCAAAAAAGAAAAGAAAAAGAAATTGCTGTTCACAGTGTGGGGTTAATAGAACAGAGCACTTACAGCAGCAAGTTTCCATTCATTTTAAAGTGAAACTAAGTGCACCTATTATGGTGAATGACTAATGTTTAAATCCCTAGTGTCCAATGCAGTGTTAAGGAAGGGATTGACCAGTAATAAAAAAAACAACTTTAAGTTCCAATTTATTTAAAAAACACAAAAAATATTTATTCTTTAAGGCTTTGAGAAAAACAAAATTATAGTGTCAGAAGAGGAAGAGAGCTAAATTCCATGTGATCATAAATGAAACCAGAAGCATCATGCTCATTTGAATTGAGTGGCATACCAAAAATACAAAAACGTTATTTACTACAATTATCAAGCAATAACTTAAAAACATTTAAAAGACTGTATGACCTGGGCAGAAAAATGCACATATGAACACAAACACTACAAAACAAGTGACCGAGGCTTACCAGTGGCAGGTAGGCTAGCTGACGAGCACAAGGCTCCTATCATGAAATCTTACCACCCAGTGCACGAATCTCACCATGCACACATCAGCATGAATACACATCACTCAGTGACCACCACCACACAAGGAGGCTAGCTATCTGCCTGCACTGGGTCTCAGCTTCTGTAGACAGAAACAAATGTTAAACACAAATAATGAATTACAGTTAAACCATGAAAAACAAACACTACAATGGCACAAGATAATGGTCACAGTTGTTAGGAAGGGAAAATGGAGAGGTAAAACACCGGTTTATAGGTTAAACCACTCTCTATGAACAGTTCAACACAATAAATCAACAACAAAACAAATAAACTCACAGCCCCACAAATATAGCAATTGAATGGAGGTGATTATTTACACAATACTCAGTCGCACAGAGCAGGAGAAGAGGTTAGATGAAAAGAAAAATAAACTCAAAATAGCTCAAGACTAAACATCATACAACCAAACAAATAAAGACAAAACTAGAGACAAACTAGAAACAAAGCAGGAGCATTGGAGAATGTTGCCCCACAGGCTTAATCAGACGAGAGGTTTTCTAAAACACCTGATTATTCAGCGGGGAATGTTGCCCCGCCGGATCAAGCAGCAAGATTACAAATTAAACAAAGGATTGTTTACAACATAACTATTTAAAAATACGCCTAAATAGCGATAGTTCCACATATCAGAAGAGCCAAATCTATTTATAAAAATATTACAGAAATTAAGATATGAATAATCAAAAGATTTAAATGACTAGAATTAACGTCTAGGTTACGTATGTAACCTCCGTTCCCTGATGGAGGGAACGAGACATCGTGTTGAAGAAGAGCGCCGAATATGCCTCTGATGCATGAAAAAAGGCCAATGAGAAGTTAGCAGACGATATTTCCATACCCTGCCCCTGGACATACGGGTATAAAGGTGAGGAAATATTATGAGTTCATTCAGGATTTTTCTGAGGAGCCGAGAGTGTACGGCCACCTCAGTGGCTCGGCTCAGACATGCCGGGTCTCTACAGCCTTTACTTCATGATACCCAAGAAAGGCTTACGACCGATCTTGGACTTGTGAGTTTTCAAACGGGCCTTACACAAACTCCCGTTCAAAATGCTCACGCAGAAACATATTTTAACTTGTGTCCGGCATCTAGATTGGTTTGCAGCAGTAGACCTGAAGGACGCGTACTTCCACGTCTCAATACTGCCTTGACATCGACCCATTCTACGGTTTTCTTTTGCCGGCCAGGCATATCAGTACAAGGTCCTCCCCTTCGGCATGTCCCTGTCCCCTTGCATCTTTACGAAGATCGCAGAGTCAGCCTTTGTCCCGCTCCGAGAAGCCAGCATTCGCATACTCAATTACCTCGACGACCGGCTCATCCTGGCCCACTCCTGAGGGTTACTATGCGCCCACAGGGACAAGGTGCTCAGGCACCTCAGCCGTTTAGGGCTTCAGGTCAACTGTAAAAAGAACAAGCTCGCCCCGGTTCAGAGCATCTCTTTTCTTGGCATGGAGTTAGACTCAGTCTCTATGTCAGCGTGCCTCACAACGAGCGCGTCAGTGCTGAAATGCCTCACCACCTTCAGGCCAGGAACAACGGTCCATTTAAAACTTTTCCAGAAGCACCAGAAGCAGCGGTCACGCCGCTGGGGTTGATGCATATGAGACCACTTCAGCACTGGCTACAGACTCGAGTCTCGAGACGAGCATGCCGCCGGGGCACGCACTGTGTGATGGTCACCCCCGCCTGCCGCCAAACATTCAAACCCTGGACAGACCTCTGCTTTCTGCGGGCAGGTGTCCCCTTGCATCAGGTGTCCCGACGCGTCCTGGTCATGACCGACGCCTCCAGATTGGGTTGGGGTGCTGTGTGCAATGGGCATGCAGCTGCGGGCCATTGGAAAGGGGCCCCGCTGCGCTGGCACATCAACTGCCTGGAGTTGCTGACAGTTTTCTTTGCCCTGCGGAGGTTTCTCTTGATAGTTCAGGGCAAACCCGTATTGATCAAATCAGACTGCACCACCGCAGTGGCATACATAAATCGCCAAGGTGGCGTGCACTCCCTCCATATGTCACAACTCGCTCGTCGTCTCACCCACTGTCACAACAATGCTTTCCCAGTGGGGAGTGGAGGCTTCACCCCCAGTCGGTACAGCTGATTAGGGAACGGTTCAGTAAGGCTCAGGTAGACCTGTTTGCCTCCCGAGAAACCGCGCACTGCCCGCTCTGGTATGCACAAACAGAAGCTCCCCTCGGGGAAGATGCACTGGCACACAGCTGGCCTGTGGGGCTGCGCAAATACACATTTCCCCCAGTGAGCCTTCTTGCACAGGTGCTATGGAAGGTCAGGGAGGACGAGGAAGAAGTCACTATAGTGGCACCCTACTGGCCCACTCGGGCTTGATTCTCGGACCTCGTACTCCTCGCGACAGCCCCTCCCTGGCAAATTCCCCTGAGGAAAGACCTTCTTTCTCAGGGACGGGGTACGCTCTGGTATCTGCATCCAGACCTCTGGAACCCCTGGACGGGACGCGGAAGAGCTAGCTGACCTACCACTTGCTGTCATAGACATGATCAACAAAGCCTGAGCCCCTTCTACCAGGCAACTTTACGCCCTGAAGTGGCGTTTGTTCGCGAATTAGTGTTCTTCCCGAGCTGAAGACCCACAGAGGTGCACAGTCAGGTCGGTGCTCTCCTTCCTGCAGGAGAGGTTGAAGGGGAGGCTGTCCCCGTCCACCTTGAAGGTGTATGTAGCTGCTATCGCGGCCCACCACAACGCAGTAGACGGCAAATCTTTGGGTAAGCACGACTTGATTATCAGGTTCTTAAGAGGCGCCCGGAGGTTAAATCCCTCCCGGCCATGCCTGGTCCCCTCCTGGGATCTCTCAGTGGTCCTCTCGGGCCTTCAGAGATCCCCCTTCGAGCCGCTAGAATCAGTTGGACTCAGGATCCTCTCTCTAAAGACGGTCCTGCTGATCGCGCTCGCCTCCATCAAGAGGGTCGGGGACCTGCAGTCTTTCTCTATCAGTGACACCTGCCTAGAGTTCGGTCCAGCAGACACACATGTGATCCTAAGACCACGACCGGGCTACGTGCCCAAGGTTCCTACCACGCCCTTCAGAGATCAGGTATTGAACCTGCAAGCACTGCCCCGGGAGGAGGCAGACCCAGCCCCTTCGTTGGCTGTGTCCGGTACGTGCTTTGCATACCTACTTGGACCGCACGCAGAGCTTTAGATGCCCTGAGCAGCTCTTTGTCTGCTTCAGTGGACAGCGTAAAGGGAACGCTGTCTCCAAACAGAGGCTCTCCCATTGAGTGGTTGACGCCATTTCACAGGCCATGCCCTCCCCCCTTGGGGGTCCGAGCACACTCGACAAGGAGTGTTGCGTCCTTGTGGGCACTGTCCAGGGGCATCTCCCTGGCAGACATATGCAGAGCAGCGGGTTGGGCAACACCTAATACCGTTGCGAGATTCTACAATCTCAGGATAGAGTCAGTCTCGTCCCGTGTTTTCTCAGGTCCGAGCCTTGTACTGGAATAGGTGCTCCACAGGTTAGGGCTCCTACGTGGACTTTCCTCCTGTGTGTGTATTTTCCGTGGTACGGTCTCCTTACGAGTGGACCCACGTCTCCCTTGGGCAGTTCCCGCTGCCCCCCGGTTGCCGTGTCTTTAGCAACTTCTCTCACCGAAGATCTACCACCACGCCACTTCCCACATGTGACCTAAAAGCCCATGTGGTGCATTTCGCCACTTTTACCTCCCTCTCTCTGGGTGGGTGTGGTCTCTTTTCACTAACCAGGTCTTCTTCGGCAGTGTGACCTCTCCCTCCATGATGCAGGAGAACTTGTGAGTGATTGGGGCTGGGTTTGCGGGCAGATGCAGAGGGAGAGTGGAGGCGGGGTTTCGCTGAGAGTATGAGGAGAGATGCAATCACGAGGTTTACCAATGATCTCTAATATAGAAAAGGATTGCACATGATGTCACAAAAGTGAAGCTGCTGCGCCGCCATCTTTGTATTCCCTAACATTCTGTACTCCCTATGGGTCTGAATGGGAAATCATCTGTTTTTGGTGAGTCATTTTTACCCATTCAGTCACTTAAAAAAATTAAATACAAATAAAGTCTGCATATACAGCATCACAACATAATCTTCCTATACATGTAATTAGTTATTTATTTGGACAAATTTTTGGATACATTTTTTTCCTGATTATTGAAAATGCGAACATGTTCTGTTAATCTTTTTCGCAGCAGCTTTACCTTCAGGTGCGCAGGTGTTACCTCAATAGACACAAGTTTACAAAACTGAAGTAAGATATCAGTAGACATTTTCAAACATATGTTTTGCAGGCTTTAAAGTGTTTATTCTGAAAACATAATTATAAGGTGTAACTTTTGTTTTGTTTAGACTAAATGAATATTAGCTATGTAGCTAATGTTAGCTTAGGAAAATAACCACAATAAATAAGAGAAGTTAGCTTTTTTGGTCAAGTTGAATATCTACTTACAGATCAACACCGGTGATATAACTGATGAAAATAACGTAGGCTTGCATTAATTTTCCGTGTGTGATATGAACTTTTAGCAGTACAGGCCTGAACACATATGGACCAATTTGCAGGCATGGTTTTTAAATAAAGTGGTCTATTGGAATTTATGAGGAGCACATGGATATTGTAGAAGATTGCAGTTTGGATTTCAGTAATCATCCCATTGAATGTTAGATAAAACCAGAATTGGTTTGCAACAGGAGGAAAAAGCTGTATGAGGAAACAATTGTCAGCCTGGCTTCACTGAAGAGCTGTTTTAACAGGTAAGAGACAGCAATAACTGAGTAAAAAAGATTATATTATCTGTTTTTATTTGCAATGTAGATACTTTTGCAACATTCAATATAACAATAGTCTTATAAAATTACTGTTTCAGATAGTTATAATGTTTAATGTTAATGGAAAAGTTGACCCAAAAATGTAAATTCTGTCATAATTTACTTAACCTCATACCCTTCCAAATCCATGTGACTTACTTTTGCAGAACCCAATAGTAAAAAAAATAGAAAATGATTCCATATTAGGAAAGTAAACAGTGAGCAAAACAGCTTGTTTTGGCCACCATTGACATTCATTATATGGAAAAAAAACATTCTTTAAAATATTGTTTTTTTGTGTTCCACTGGGTGAACTATCCCTTTTAATTTATAAAACAGTATAATACACTTCTCATGTCTTTTTTTTATTTATTTCTAGGGATGGGCTTGGCTCTTGCAGATTGTTGTGTGGTTCTAGGTTGAACATGTGTGCCTCAAGTTCCTTGAATGCAAAACCACCATGTAGTTCCAGAACCTTTGTGGAGACCCTGGATTTAAATTTGGTGTCAAATTAAGAGATGGGCCTTGTGAGTGTGTGCTGTTGAATAAATCTCTCAGCAGTCTTGTAGACTGATAAGTCCACCTGCATGTCGATCGGTATGTGTCCAAGTTTATCTTGGAAAAGCTCTTGACAATGAGTGCTGATAAACAGGCACTGATTTTGCACTGAACCTTCCACATAGTTGTTTTAACTACAAAGCATGCTATGCACCCCACCACAGCCTCTTTGAACATGGACAAGCTGGGTCGGCTTACAGTGATGTTTTCTCTGTGTCTTCTGTTTCAGGCTGTACGTCACTTTGCTGAAATGCAGGAATATCAGAAAGTGTTGCCTCCAGTACCACCGTGCTATCCAGTTGCCACTAGCTCTGATGGCATGTCTTGCTACCATTCTTTTGAAAGCTGACTTAAATTCCCTTGGGGATTGCCCTGTGGGATTGTTGCTATTGTATTGTTCAGTTTAATAGTCAATTTTTGTGTGTACTTTGAGGCTCCTGCTATTGAACAAATATATATATGTATGATTTCCTTGAGTGTGCATACAGTAAATATCAATAAACCTTTTTATGATTATGATTTAATAGATCAGGGGACTGTGGAAATATTGATTTATTGATTGGCCGATGATTAAATACTCAATAGCTGGTATTTCAGAAATGTATAAATTAATGCAAATGCATAGGATAATTCCATTAAGTAAAGGTAAATTAATATATATTCTACATACTGCATATGAACTTGTGTGTGTATATACAGATGTCTCGGTTACGTATCTAACCTCCATTCCCTGATGGAGGGAACGAGACGTTGTGTCGAAGAAGTGACACTAGGGGTCTCTCTTGAGCGCCTAGTGTTGCTTCTTTGACACATCAAAGTGAGCGACAGATGGGGAACGTCTCGGTTACGTATGTAACCTCCATTCCCTGATGGAGGGAACGAGACGTCGTGTCCTCCCAGCCACGTCGCGGAGCCGAGCCACTGCAATGGCCGGACCATTTCCGGCTCCTCAGAAAAATCCTGAATGGACTCGACGTATTTCCCCGCTTTTATAGCCGTATGTCCGGTTGGGGTATGCAAATACTGTCTGCCAACTTCTCATTGGCCTTTTTTCATAGATCAGAGGCATATTCGGCGCTCAAGAGAGACCCCTAGTGTCGCTTCCTCGACACGACGTCGAAGTGAGCAACAGACGTGGAAATACATTTTTATATTTGACTCTTCTGGATTTATTATGAAGAGGTACAGTCTAGTTACAATATCAACACAAAGCTAGTCGTTTTTATTAACAATCACTGATCTCAGTGATTGTAACTTTTTAAAACTCTATGAAGGCAGAGAAACGTTGCATGCTGTAACAATCTTCAGACGTCACTATTAAAAAAGGGTAACTTATACATTTTGATGTGGTATTTTTACTGTTGATTAAAGATTATGATCATTATTCCCACTCTACATGGGGATAAAGACTCATTTATGCTAAATAGGTAAATAGTCTGTATAAATTACAACCTGTGGGAACTTTTGCCTCATCCTTTAGTGCACGTTGTTTTGCATTTAAACACAGCACATCGGGTCAGTTGGTGGTCAGTACCCTCTGTCAGTAGGGAATAGTTGTCATGGTCCTGTAACTCTGTCAGTCTGGGTTTTTGTCTGACAGAACCGTGGCATTATCCCGATGTATTATCCGGGATCCGCTTATGCCATCTTGGTAGCATGCACTCGCATCAATAGTTTGTCTGTTCTCGTGAACACGAGTGGGCCTTGCATTGTGCTGTGTGCCTTGGTCACGAGCTGTCTTCACGTTTTCCTGAGTTTCAGTCACTTCGGTCTGAGATTTCAAGTTTGTGTGTGGCTAAACTCTCGCACAGGTGTCCGGTCTTGTTTTTGTCACCTGTTGCATGCGTCGCATGCCGTTTGCCGATGTAGACTGTGAGGGACCGAGAAGTCAGGAACAAGGAACACAAGCTTTCTACAGAAAAATGGGTCTTTATTTGAACCCAAAAAAGATCAGCTTTACAAACTCATAAACTTCTTACAACAAAAATAAAATAAACAAAGAATGAAGTCAAACAGTTAGACAAAAACCAACCAAACAAACAAAAAACTGGCCTGCTCCAATGAACAGAACAGCTTATAAAGGAACGGATGGGCCCATTACAACTTAAGAGGGGGAACAATTTAGTTACACATTCAACATACAACCTTACATAAATCAAAATCAAGTCACATAAAGATATATAGTAAATAAACATCAAGAAAGCAAAATGTAATCAAATACCACAAATGTACAACTAAAGAAATCAATTAATAAAGACATTAACGTTTCTTCCTCCCCCGGACAACTCCCAGCCAATGGTATGTTCGGGCGGAACCAATAACTTAAATTCTCTGTTCCTGCCCAGACTCTAATTTTCATCGCGCCAGGATGCGGCTACAGCGGACCATGTCTGAAGTTCCTCTCCGGTAAACTTAAACTCAAAATAGAAACAAATATAAGCAGATAAACAGATACAAGGTAACTAATTTGTGTGCACTTCAAGTCAGTAACAATGTATATAAAATCATGTTGTAAATGTAAACCTAACAATAAAGGATTATGAGTATTATTTGTTCCGTGTGGTTATGTTATCCCATTATACTAAACAAATAAATGTAAATGACAAAAAAAAGAAACTTAATTCTTAAATGAATGACCGTGTAAATGTATGCATGTGCACGTGTGTGTGATGACACATCAACATTACCGTTCTTGTGCGGCCTCCACTTGGGCCGTCACATTTCCCCCCTCTTCAGAAATCTCACCAGTAGAGCGGGAGAGATAGTCAGCAGTACAGTTGACTTTACCAGACACATGTTGTATCCTGAATCTGAAGGGCTGCATGGCGAGATACCATCTTGTAATCCTTCCATTAGAATCCTTAATTCTGTCCAACCATTGCAATGCCTTACGATCAGTCTCCAGGGTAAACTCACGGCCTAGTAGATAGTATCGTAGGGAATCCAACGCCCACTTTATGGTTAAACACTCCTTTTCCACCGTTGAATAAAGTACTTCTCTCAGAAACAATTTACGACTGATGTAAGCCACTGGCTGTCGGTTCTCTGGTGGCCCTTGCAATAGGACGGCTCCTACTCCCCTCTCAGAGGCATCAGTCTGTACAATGAAAGGTCGACTAAAGTCAGGATTGTGTAGTACAGCGCTAGTTGTCAAAGCTCCCTGAATGTCCCGGAAGGCTTTCAATCTCTCCTCAGTCCACTGCAGTTGGTTCGGACAACGTGCCCCCACCATATCTGTTAGTGGAGCAGCCCTGCTGGAGAAGTTGGAGACAAAGCGATGGTAAAATCCAGCCATACCCAAAAAAGATCGCAGATCCTTATGTGTCTGGGGCATCACACACTTCTCCAAGGCTTGAACTTTCTTCACCTGCGGTCGCACAACAACCCGGCCAATGACATAGCCAAGGTATTCAGTCTCCTGTTTAGCCACAGCACACTTGGTGGGGTTGACAGTCAGGCCGGCGTTCTGAAGACGCTGCAAGACTTCTCGGAGATGCTGCACATGTTCCTCCCAGGTCTTACTGTAAATGACAATATCGTCAAGATATGCAGCAGCAAAAGGTAAACCCCGTAATTCTTGGTCTATCAACCTCTGAAACGTCGCCACGGCCCCATGAAGGCCAAAAGGTAACACCTTGAAATGGAAAAGGCCCCTTGATGTTCTGAATGCAGTCAAGGGCCGCGAGGATGGAGTCAGTGGAATTTGCCAATAGCCTTTAGAAAGGTCCATTGTTGTCACATATTTGGATTGGCCCAAACAATCAATTAGGTCACTTATGCGCGGGGTAGGGTAGGAATCAAACTGTGATACGGAGTTCAAATATCGAAAATCAATACAGAACCTTTTACTCCCGTCCTTCTTTGGCACAAGGACACCATTCACTATTCAAAGGCTCAATAATGCCCAAGCGGAGCATAAGGTCTACCTCTTCCTGTAAGGTCACCTGGAATCTTTCAGGTATCCTATAGCTCTGGCGTTTCACGACAGCATCAGATTTCAATACTACACCGTGCTCAATCAAGTTGGTAAACCCAGGATATTCAGAAAATACCTTCGAAGTGAGGAGAACTTGTACCTGTGACCGCTGGGAATCTGTTAGGTGCTCTAACCCGATGTCCCCAGGAACTGGCTGTGGCAGATACTGGTCATCGGATTCTTCTTCTTCAATACTGCGAATCATCAGTGACTGTGACTTTTCAGGATGGGGAACCCACTCCTTCAACAGGTTAACGTGCAATACCCGACTAGATCGATCTTGACCCGGCATACTGATTTCATAAGTCGTAGGACCCAGACGTTTCTTGATCTCATAAGGACCCTGCCATTTTGCTCTCTCGACTGGGCAACATGACAAGTACCTTTTTACCGATCTCCAGATCCCTTTCTCGAGCCGTAGGGTCATACCAGATCTTCTGCTTTTTCTTGGCTTCCACCAAATGATTCTGAGCCAAGATGGTCATCTTCTGCAACCGTTCCCTCATTTGCAGAACATAAGAGACAACACTGGTAGGCTCTTTCTTTTCAGGAATCCCTTCCCACCTCTCCTGAAGCAGAGCCAACGGGCCCCTGACATCACGGCCATACAACAGCTCGAAAGGAGAAAAGCCTGTGGAAGCCTGAGGGACTTCCCGGTAAGCAAAGAGATGATAGGGCAACCATTGGTCCCAGTCTTGACCAGTCTCGCTCACAAACTTCCTTAACATCTGTTTCAAAGTCTGGTTAAATCGTTCAGTCAACCCATCTGTTTGGGGATGATAGGGAGTAGTACGCAGACTCTTAATTCCTAAGAGCTGGTAGACCTGCTTCAACAAGGTAGACATGAAATTAGTGCCCTGGTCGGTTAGAATTTCTGCTGGAAATCCGACCCTAGAAAATAACTGGACCAAGGAAGATGCTACAGGTTTCGCCTTCACAGATCTTAACGGAAAAACCTCTGGGTATCTGGTGGAATAGTCCGTTATTACCAACATGAAGCGGTTCCCTGAGCGACTCCTCTCCACTGGACCAACGACATCCATTCCAAGCCTCTCAAACGGCGTACCAATAATAGGAAGTGGTTGTAGTAGCGCTCTTGACGGACGTCTGAGGGACACCTTCTGACAAACAGGACAGCTTTTACAAAATTGGGCCACATCTACTTTCAAACCGGGCCAGAAAAAATACTTCTTGATTCTTGCAGTAGTCTTGTTCTTCCCCAGGTGGCCAGCCCAAGGAATCGAGTGACTCAGATGTAACACCATCTCTCGAACACACTGCGGAACCACAAGTTGTTTCTGGACCCCGGTCTCTCGATAGAGTATTCCCTTCGTTATCACATATCTGGCTGTACTGTCATCTAGAGGCTTCTCTCTCTCCTCTGCAGCTCTTGCAAAGCACTCCATGAGACTAGCATCTTCCTGCTGCATCTGAACAATGTTGGTAGGCATCTGGAAATTCACAGGTAAGTCACAGGCCATATTTTCAGACATGGTATGAGCAGCATATTTTACCTTTCCTTGTCTTTTTTCTCTTCTAGATTTCCTCCTCTTCGCCACCAAGGTCTCAATCTCTGCATCGAAGAAAGGCAAAGTACGTAGCGTGTGTTCAATCCCCTCTGACTGGTTCGCCTTTGCTCTGGTCACCACCACGTGACATTGTCGAGTCGGGTGCAACAGCTCCAGCAACACTGGTATATCTCGACCCAGAATCACAGGAAAAGACAAGTTATCAGCCACCCCCACCTTCACCAGATATGTCTGCTCTTCTATCTTGACATAGACACTGGCGGTAGGTAACAACCTCTCATCTCCATGTACGCAGAAAATAGGCAATTTGTTGACTGTGCTGATCAAAGAGGGTGATATGAACTTTCTTCTAACCAGAGTCTGATCACTGCCGGTGTCAAAGCAGTCAATTTCTCACCATTTATCTCGACATTTGTAGTTCTCACAGAGCTTGGGGATTTAATTACCTCCCTCCTTGGTACGAAACATAGCTGGGTAAGCTGAGCTGAGACCTTTGGACAATTTGGTTTAGTGTGCCCTTCTTGACCACACAGGTAACATATAGGAGGTCGTTTAGGAGCAAAATTTAACTTGGCTGAAGTAGGTATCCCCATATAGGGCTTACCAGACCCCTCCATCTTCCTTTGCTGGAAGGGAGGCATGTCGAGAGAATGGCGGTCATTGACTGGTTTCCAAGCCCACAGCTTACTCTTCCCTCTGGCTGCAACAAACACATCTGCCAAAGACGCTGCTTCCGCTGCAGTCCCAGGATCTCTCTCTCGAATCCACACCTGAAGTTCAGGGGACAGCATTCTAAGATATTGTTCCATAATGATGATTTCACTCACCTCCTCCACTCGTTTCCTCTTAGGCTGGATCCATTTCCCAAAGAGTTCTTTGAGCCGGTTATAAAGTTCTATTGGACTCTCTGATGGATCCACCGATAGAGAACAGAACTTTTGTCGATAAGTTTCAGCATTTACATCATATTTCCTTAAAATAGCACTCTTCACTTTATCATAGTCAATAGACTCGTTCACGTCCATATTAACGTAGGCTGCTCTTGCTTTACCAGTCAGCAAAGGGATTAAATGCCAAACCCAATCAATTTTAGTCCACCTACAAGCAACAGCAATCCTTTCAAAAGTAACAAGGAAGTGTTCTACATCAGTCTCACTTAGCTTCTCTAATCGAGGCATGTGAGATAATGGTGGGCCTTCATTGTTCCCAACCTGATCAAAATTCTGCTGATGAGCTGAAGCCACGGGGTTTACATCTGAATCTAAATGATCCACATCCGGCCTTTCCCAGGACTCCCGGTCAACATCAGGTAAGTGAAGATTAGGAGAGGTGCGTGCTTGGGCCTCCATTTGCAAAAGACCAAACTGGTGCTGGAGAGCCTTAAACCGTCGCTCCTGACCCGCCTGCTCCTGCTGTCTTGAATTCTCCCGGCCTTCTGTCCTGGCTATATGGGTTCGAAGCAGCTTTGCCAACTCAGTCACCGAAACTTCTCTGTCCCCCATTGCCGCACCTCCTTCAGCTCCCTCTACCATGTCCTGGTCCTCCTCACCCCTTTCTTCCTCTTTCTGCAAGGGAGGAGCCTTGGGCACACCTTTCTTCAAGGTATGACTCATAATAACAGGGGGGAAAAAACACCGCCACAAGGGGCAGAAAAAAACGGATACTGCTTAGTGTCCTTGACCAACTGAAAGATCCCACCGCTGCCACCATATGTGAGGGACCGAGAAGTCAGGAACAAGGAACACAAGCTTTCTACAGAAAAATGGGTCTTTATTTGAACCCAAAAAATATCAGCTTTACAAACTTCTTACAACAAAAATAAAATAAACAAACAAAGAATGAAGTCAAACAGTTAGACAAAAACCAACCAAACAAACAAAAAACTGGCCTGCTCCAATGAACAGAACAGCTTATAAAGGAACGGATGGGCCCATTACAAATTAAAAGGGGGAACAATTTAGTTACACATTCAACATACAACCTAAAATAAATCAAAATCAAGTCACATAAAGATATATAGTAAATAAACATCAAAATGTAATCAAATACCACAAATGTACAACTAAAGAAATCAATTAATAAAGACATTAACTTTTCTTCCTCCCCCCGGACAACTCCCAGACAATGGTATGTCCGGGCGGAACCAATAACTTAAATTCTCTGTTCCTGCCCAGACTCTAATTTTCATCGCGCCAGGATGCGGCTACAGCGGACCATGTCTGAAGTTCCTCTCCGGTAAACTTAAACTCAAAATAGAAATAAATATAAGTAACAGATACAAGGTAACTAATTTGTGTGCACTTCAAGTCAGTAACAATGTATATAAAATCATGTTGTAAATGTAAACCTAACAATAAAGGATTATGAGTATTATTTGTTCCGTGTGGTTATGTTATCCCATTATACTAAACAAATAAATGTGAATGACAAAAAAAAAAGAAACTTAATTCTTAAATGAATGACCGTGTAAATGTATGCATGTGCACGTGTGTGATGACACATCAACATTACCGTTCTTGTGCGGCCTCCACTTGGGCCGTCACATAGACTGTGAACTATGTACGCTCAAGTTTCATTTAGCGTGAGAATGTGTGATGTTGGGCGCTTCGTTCAGGTGCGGGTATAGTTATTAGCAATAATGAATAACTATTTTTGATAATTATTAATTATTCAAATCAATAGCACATTGATTTCAAATTTTCAATCAATGTTAGCTTTTTAATAATTTAAATACACAATCACATAACCATCAATAATCAAATTTAATAGAATATTAATCATTATGAAAGATAACCATAAATTATAAAATTCAATAGAATATTAATTATTATCAAAGATAATTATGAATTATTAAAATCAATAGGTCATTTATTGGAATTAACACAAGCTTATTGATCCTTCAAATCAACAAACATAATAATGATAATTATCATTTATCAAAATCAGGAGGATTTTGTTAAGGAGGATTAATATCGCTGGGGAACAACCCTGGAATCAGGAACTAAGAACCAGACAATAATAGCAGTCTCACTATATGATTGTTCTCTTAGGAAAGTCTACGTCCGGAGAATATCGACATTCAAAAAGTAAATAATGAAGGCTTGAATCTGAGCACTGATATCCCCTGCCAGCACTTGACACAAGTGCATGCAGAACAATACCAAAACACTTCTCTTTAAAGTACAGCAAAGTTTATAAATGCAGTCAATAAACGTCCAACTTCCATCTACACACTAAACAGTAACATGATTAGATATGGTAACAAATAAGCTTATAATACATGAGAGCATGGTATGTACTGTATATGTGTGCGTGCGTGCGTGTGTGTGTGTGGAGAGAAGGAGGGCACAAAATGGCAGACGGGGCTCTTGTGGAGAGTATGTCACACGAATGTGGGCTGAGAGACTGGTTAATAATGGCTTCTGCCCATTTAACACATGTCTCCGCTGGTCATTAATTTAGGGACAAAGTTGAGTTTTATCACCAAGTTATCTACTCGCCAAATGTGTGTGTGGGTATGTTTGTGAGGGGTCGTGTGTGTGCCGTTTGTACGAAAGAGAGAGAGAACAGGATAATGGCACCGAAGCCAGTTTTAGTGATCGTGGTTAAGAAGGCAACTGTTAGATTATCACTCAGAGACGCAGTGAATCTATCTCATTGGTTCTTTAATGGATAACCTCAGTGTGCCAGCCTCACTAGCGATGGCGTAAATTCACAACAGTTCAACGTGGTTGGATGACAACACAGCAAATCTCATTCGTGGTAACAGTAAGTTACAGTAATACCTTAAGTATTACTAGCAGCAATGAGTGGACCTGGCAGTCTGTGAACTGTACAAGCAATAGCCTTGATACACAAGAATAACACACTATAATAATCTATCTCTGCCCAGACATAAACCTCTTACTTGAGTCACATGAGGACGTGGATAGAATGTCTGTTCATCCGTAGTTTGACTCGGTTCCTCGAATCTCGGGTGATGACAGGAGGCCGTTTCCTCGCTCTGTCAAAACAGTGAAATCTTTCTTCACTTCTGCAGGAATAATTGTGAAAAAACTGATTGTTCGGTGGTCTCCTTCGGATCCGTTAGCATGCTCGGTGGAACACGGACAAATCTAAACTCATCCAGCGAGATGTAGATTGTATTGCCAAAGTTTCAGGTACGTACATTACTTAATTTCTGTGCATTCTCTCGTCCTGTTTGTTGGTTGGCGATGTGCGCTCATGCCATTCGGATGTTTTGTTGTCTTGTGAAAGCATGTGGCTTTGTTTTGATTCTGTATCGCCACGTGTCTCTCTGTCTTACGTCACACCCTTCTCCTTGATTGCCCATTATTCGTTTATTAGTCACACCTGCCCTGTCTTGCTAACCTGTTTATTTCTCTCCCTATTTTAGTCTCCTCGTGTTTGTTGTCCAGTGCCAGTTCATCTTGTTTCCAGTCATGTTTTCCAGTCAGTCCTGTGTGTTTGATTCCAGTCAGTCTGTCGGTCGGTCTAGTTTCCTGTCCTGTTCATCCCTACCCGGTCCGGTCGGTCCTGTTCCCCGCTGCCTTCTGCCCCAGCCCTGGATTATATTTCCTTTGTTTTTTTCCCCTTTGGGATAGTTTATGCTTCTTGTTTTTCCCCCTTGTGAGAGTTTTATGTTGGATTTTTGTGATATTATTTATTATATAAACCTTTATTTTTCACTGTGTTTGGGTCCTGAGCCTCTCTATTTCTGACAATAGTAAGATGGCCAACACAGCACTTCCGGTGCTGGAAGTATAGAATTCTATGAGCAATCCAGTTATACAGTATATATAGATCAGTGGACTTTACAGAAGAAACGGGTTATGTAATGCAACCCACTATATTGATTTAAACGGTATTGTCTCATCCTATATCACATTTGAAAATATATCGATATACCTTAAAAAATGTATATAATGCCCAGCCCTACTTTAAGTATTGTTTGATTTCTTACAGATCCCTACCTTTCACTTGATAGTTATATTTATGTATTTGTTGCATTTTTAAGCACTTTGGTTGGCAGTTTAAAATTGTTCCAAAGGCTAAAAACACTTACAGCACTTTTAAAGCTCATTCAACCAATACAACATTGTCCTCTATCTAGCTAGACACCTTTTTAATAATATCAACCATAAAGTGCCCCAAAATGTCAGTTTTGCTTACAGTGATTTTACCTCAGATGTGAAAAAATGTTCAGTAAAATGCAGAATTTGTATGTAAGAGATGAGATCAAGGAGAAGCTGTGGACAAACTCCAATCTGAACCAATTTAATATTGTTATTTGGTCGTTCGCCTTAAGGTACACACCTTAATACCTGTGTGTTTTGGTGGCTTATACAATGGTGGCATGTACAAAATGTTCCGTGACAAAGAATTATAGTTGATATCCTTTTTTGTTGATGCTGTTTGTTGGTATTGTGTGCATGGTTTCCTGTACAATATACTTTGAAAGTCGGAATTTGTGTGTGTGTGTGTGTGTATGTGTGTGTGTGTGTGTGTGTGTGTGTGTCAATAAAATTTAAATGACAACAGCACTGTGATGTTTTGCTTATTTTACGACAGCCAAGGACTGTAACCCTGATTTGTACATTGTTAAAGGGTAACTCGACATGGACTGAACTTGTCACGATGTTGGTGACTTGGACTTGAGCAGAGAATCGACTCAAGATCTAGTAACTTGACTACTACTTGTGCATTTGGCAAAAAAATCTTGGAAGAAAAGTCATACTTTGTCATTTAAGTGTTATTACTGTATATCGAAACGAGATTAACTGAATCATATTAGAGGTCTGCGCGGGATTATTTACCATCCCAAATCCGCTCGCTAGCAAATTTCTATCCCACAACCGAATACACCTGCTGAATTTTACTGCATGTTCACCTGCTCTCTGTCTGCAGATTTTCTTCCCAAACGCTACCGTTACCTGAACCCCACATCAGTTTTACACATTGGGCTAAAGCAGGGCTGGACTGGTAATCTGGCATACCGGGCATTTTCCCAGTGGGCCAACACACTTTAGGGCCGTCAGGGGCCGAGATAATCTAAAATGAGCCGCGGCGTTATGCAGAATGTACCACAAAATATACATAACGCGATATGCAGAAAAGGACAGCGAACACCCCCCCACCCGCGCTCAACAGCTTTTGGCTCACCCCCCCAAATCAATCCACTCTGGGTTTTTCAGGATATTCTCTTGTTCTCTTATTCTCTCTTTCTATTCTCACTCCTCATCTTCCAGGGCCTGTCCAGACACAGTCTAGCTTTTCTTGGACATCAGTCCATAGCAATTGATCGATGGACATGTCTGTCATTCCTGAGGATCCTTTGGCAAGCACTCTTGCCATCCTGTCCTTTCAACTCAATAAGGAGCAAGTGTGCTGTGAGATTAGTTCAAAACTGTCCTCCCTAATCATCCTACTGTTGATGATGAGAAAACCAGTATTCAGGGTGCATAAATCTAAAGAGAGCATCCTTTTTCTGAAGTGTGTACATGAGTGCTTCTCTGTTTGTATACGTGCATGTGAGGTTCTCTCAGCAGAGGGAAGAATTGGAGCTGGACCTCAGACCAAAAAGGAGGGACAGATGGGAAGTGAAACTTCATACATGCAGAGAAGGTTCCATAGGGACAACTTTTTTCTTTAATAATTGTCTTTTACTCTCGCATTTTCCTCCTTCATACTTTCTCGCTCTCTCTTTCTCTGTGCACCATGTTATTATATTGTCTCTCCATGTGCAAAACAGCCACTCTGTCTCTCTTGGCCGAATTAATTTAACAGTTCTCTATGGATTTTTCTACCTAAGACCTATCTAAACACACTCACTGTACAACCTGCCCAGCTGAGTTGGTAAGTGGCCAGTTTTGTATTAGGTTCCAGTCATCATACAATTCCGGTAGGTCTGCGGCAATAAGCCTTGAGTAGGGCCAAAGAAACTCAGCCTTTGGAACATAGATTCAGCCCCACACAGTTTGAGCCTTTAAGTTTAATTAACCTTCATTTCCCTCTATTTGATATTAGGAGTGTGATGAGGAGGAAGGCGTGGCCGGGCTGTGATGGAAAACTGAATCAGCTGATCAGAGGGAGAGCGAGATAGAGGGCAGCCGGAGACACCGGTTCGGGGAAGAGAGAGACGCACTTGGCTGCGTTCCATATGTGTCTGTTTGGTTAAGTTAATTTATGCATTAAAAGTTTATGTTGATTGTTCAGCCGGTTCCTGCTTCCTCCTTGCCCATCCGTTACCTGTTACAAGGAGTGTAGTGGTGAGACACTGGAAGCTTTCCTTCTTTTTTGCCTAAAACCAAACATATGGACACGGACACACAGACACAGACACACACACACACACGCACACACACACACACACACGCACACACACACTCAGACTTACCTGTGCTTTTGGTGTATGTGAGCCAAGAGCCTTTGCACTACATCTTAACCTTTTTTTGCTGCAGAACTCATTACTTGCTATTATGCCTGTCTCCTGTCAACGTCCCTATCCAAATAACATTGACTTTTGCCAGGTTCCAGTGGTGTTTTTTTTCACCTGTAGTTTGTCTGGGGGTTTATGTGGTTAACCCTCATCACCCCTTTCCCTCTGCTATTCTTTCCTCTGGCCTCTCTAAGTTGGATCACCTTAGCTTGTTCCTTTCAGATATCCTCCAAGTGTAGTGGTTTAATTAGACGAAAATGATTATTGCAGCCTGCCCAAAAGTGAGGGGGACTGGTATGTACTGGAATGGTTCGTTTCATTAGCCATAGAGGCTCCGGCGAATGGACAGACACATTTATGTTGGAGTCATCACGGAGACGATTGTAGATTTGAATGTGTGGAACAGCCAGCTATACATCCATCCACCATTGATTCCCAGAACTTGTAATTTCCCCAATGCTGCTTGTCTCCACAGTTCCCTTTACAATGGAAATAAACTTGTTATAAAACCAAGTAGTTGTCCCCATGAAAGGAGGATAACTGGAAAAACGATATAGATTATAGATTGTTACAGATTACAGATTGTTACAGATATAACAGTTGCAGGTGGCATATAGGTACACAAGAGAGAAACACTAAAGCAACACACCTTTTTGTGTCCCTTATTTGATAGACTCAATTCAGACCATGGATCACCCTACAAATAAGCTAATCAGTAGAATCAGGTGCTTGATAAGTGGACATCCAACATGCGTACGGTAGTGTTGGTGGATCTCCAGGAAATAATTGAGAAAATAAATTAAGTAAAACTTCCTATATGTTTTTGTGTTTCACACATGTGCCCCCAGATGAAATATCTCCAAAATCTCTTGATACTACTCAAATACATAATTAAAGAATTTACTGTTAATTGGCTGAGAAGTGTGTCCTTCATTAAATACAATGACAGTACACTGGACAAATTCCACTTTACCTGAGTTTAGAGATGTACAAATGACCTTGAATTTACACATTTCTTAGACATAGTTTGCATTAGACACCTTCTTGTGGTTAAAAAACAGCTAGATGGTGCACGACTGAATACACAAAAAAGAGCATGGCAACTCCCAAAGACATATGTGTATGGCTATAGCAGCAATATTTTAAAGGGAATTCATTTAAAGACAAATTTTCCAAAAGGGAAATTCCATGTCCAAAATATCTAACAGTAAAATTACTGCACACAATAACATATGCACTGATCCTCCAAAATGAAATAGTAAAGTAAAAAAAAAAAATGTAGATAACTGAATCTCAGTCTCAGATGGTGCAGCCATGGACCAACCAACAGTCTGTGCATTAACTGTCAGATGCATATTGCACATTTTATGTATTCTGTGCTGTAGGACTGGGGAAAAAACCTACTTTGTTACAAATCACATGTAGAGATGTAGATTGAAATAGTCTCCCTGATTAAAAATAGATTTTTGGCATTTAATTAAAAAAAATTATAATTCCAGGTTTAGATTAATGCTAATCCAATGATTGATAGATAGTATATGATGCTATATTTGTGCAGAGTTTCACACTAACAGGTTTTCTCTCTTAGAAATTTTGTGCTTTAATTCTTCATGTTCAGTCCTTTAATGCACCCCTGCTACAGTCATCAAAGTGCCACTTGTTCACTGTCGGACCTCAAATCCTCTGCTGTGGGTAGTGTCCCTGTTATCATTCATCATTATTATTTGGTGGTGTTGTGGAAAGTATTTGGCAGTAGTAATTCTACAGATTCTGTCTGACAATGCTTTAATACATAGTTCAGCAGTAAAAAGGCTCATCAAATTGTTGAATGCTGTGAAGTACATGTTGTGCCCCTAAATATTTACAATCTAACAATTTTGCACTTCTGAATGCAGAGCGGTGATCGCCCTGTGCTCCAAGAGCTGAGGTTACACTGAAGCATGTAATTCAGTGTCCAGGATGTGCATTAGTACCTTGAAGCGCATCATTCAGAGTCCAGGATGCACATAAGCAGTTTTTGAATCACTCTTTATTTGAGCTTTTTGTGTTTCTTATCTGTCTTTAATATTTTTGTGGGATAAGAGGATATGTTTATTTGAAAACATTTTTGTGGAAAATCCATTAGTTACAATGTTAAAGGGATTTGTAGCATCCATAAATCCCTATGAAACGCATCTGACTGGGTAACATGGATTTAATGCAGCCTTATACATGGGTACCTTAACACTGACTAGTTGACTAACAGCTCAGACAATGCACAGACTGGTCGTTTTGTAGCTTTTAACAGGTAGTTTTAACCTTTTACCTGCAAATTCTATATTATGAAGTTAAACTATTGTCATTTCAGAAAAACTGTTTCTTTCTGAGAAAAAGGAGTTAATACAGATAAATACACTCACTGAGCACTTTATTTGAAACACTTTACTAATACTGGGTTGGGTCTCCCTTTGCTCTCAAAACAGCTGAAATTCTTCATGGCATGGATTTCAAAAGATGTCGGAAACATTCCTTTCAGATTCTGGTCCATGTTGACATGACTGAATCATGCGATTCATGCAGCGAATCTCCCATTCTACCACATCCGAAAGGCGTTCTACTGGATTCAGAATCGATGACTGGGAAGGCCACTTGAGATGACATTTGCGTTGTGACATGGTGCATTATCATGGTGGAAGCTATTATAAGATGAGTAAATTGGGGCCAGTAGCTCTATTGCAACTCTGTATTATTTTCTTGTGCGGTGTTTCCCAACCTTTTCTTTCTGTAAGTACCCCCACAGCACCATCAGTAAAGCTCAAGTATGAATGGTGGAAGACAGAGATGGTGAGAGAAGCCCAACTTTATTCACTTCAATCACTCTGCTCACATCAGCGTCTAATAGGAGAAGCATATTTCACTTATAAAGTGAGATGAATATCATGGTTGCTGCATCGCATTATGAAAATGTGCACGGACATGGCTGGCATTAGAGCGTTAAAATAAAGGTTAATCTTAAAAAATATTCATCAAATTTTACGGGTTGTTTTGATGACATTGCATCGTTGGTTAATTGATCGATGCATCGATCCAGATCTCTACACCCCTTGTTTAAACATAGTGGAAGATGTATACAGCCAAGTCACAAGTACTGCTTGTGGCTGCTGCACATATTTCAGCAAAAGACACCACATAGTGCTGCCCATGAAGTGGCAAACATTCCAGTTGAATGACATCTTACAGATGTTGGAACTGGATGACCTACTGAAAGGTGTGCATTGGAAATGGTGTCTGCCACCCTATGAGCCAGTCGTTGCTTGGACAAGGATGCCCCCTTCCGACGGGCACCAAAACGATATAACAACTGATTAGTGGAGCGCAAGGGAGCAGTCCTTCATTCATACTGCCATAATGCCTGTACTGAGCACAGGGCATTATGAGAAATGTCATCCTCAGGGCAAATGTGGCCAGATGAATCAGGGAGTTGGTAAACTGTGCTGACAGCACCTTTGTGCTGGAAGGCCTGGTTTGACCAAAGAGTAACCTGATTGTCCTCAGGCCCACACAGAGGGCATTGTGGGCTTACCAGCCCTTCTAGCTGACGTTAAGGCAAATAGAACATTTGTCTTCTGAGAAGGATCAAGAGCCTGTTCTTCACACCGTTAGGTAGTTGGTGGAGGCTGTTACGGCATGCATCTGGTAGTCTAGACTGCTCTAGCTACACCTGTCGTCTGGCTTGTGTGAGCCAACTGGAAAAGGCAACTGATCCTAGTGCCTGCAAGGAAGAATCAAGCAACTCTGAGCTGCAGAGTCCAATTGGGCCATAGATTCTTAAGAATGAAGACCAAGTAACAAATAAGCCATGGAATTCCCTATCCAACTCAGTCCAGAAATTGTGTTATCCATACATCTGAATTCTGGGTTTGGGCAGCAGATATTATGTCTGCGGGCCTCATCAGGTGACACCACCAGGGAAATAAATTATGTACTAATGTACACTAATGTACAGTATGTGCCACAAAGCGAGGTCTAGTCAATGGTGCTGAGGAAAATGTAGGTAAAACCACCTCAGAAGAGTTATTAACAAGCATTAATACTCACATTAAAAGCCACAAAAATCAGTGGAATGCACCTGACAAGACACCGGTATCAGATTACAATGCGGCTAAAGCCCTGCAGAGCTCATTGAAGCATGCTTACTTCCATTCCGAACATATACAATGTAATGAAATGTTTTCAAGACAGCTATCTTGGGGAGCTATTGCCAGCCAAAAAAGCTATGCATGGTTAAGTACGTGATCTCTTTCAGGCTAAATGACAGAGACAGACCGTGATGTGAGATGGACTTTATACAGCTTATAACACGTCATCATTTAGGGGTCAAGTGTGACAAAATCAATATTACAATACAAGCAATACAATATATTCTCAATACCATGCGTGATCGTATGACTCCCAGTCACTATGTTTACACTGTCTCTGGCAGTCTGGAAAAATGAAATAGACTGAAATATTTCTGTGCATGCCTTGTGATATTGCTATGTGTTGGACAAATGGAGAACAATTGGAAGAAAAGCCTGCCTCTGAGTTTAACGTCTATTTACCCATACCGCACAACGCGGTGGTTATAGAGCTACACTGGGACCTGTACCACAACGCCAGTCATAACAATATTCTTGGAAAGAAGCAATAGAGAAAAAAATCTAAGGGAGAATGAGATATAAATACCGTCAGACTGTCACATTTTTGGAATATTTTTGGAGATGGAAAAGAGGGTGATAGAAAGAGAAAGCGAGTGAGAGAGGAAGACAGAGGAAGCACAGCAGGGGAGCTGGATAGATGGATTCTAATAGTTTTCCCTGGCCCTCTCAAGACCTGCTCCAGTAGACTGTTTGTTTAACTTTAAATTTGCATGATTATAATTATATAATTAGGTGGTTTGACAAGTTCTGGCAAACACACAGTAATAACGTCTCCTGAAATATTGGTTTCAGTTCCAAGACCATGGAGGTTGGTTGGGGGTCTGGCTCATGTACTAGATACAAAACTGTTCCTTAGTCCACTGAGGTAAATCTGTCAGAGTGAAAATCCAAAATAATTATTTTGCCCTTACCTGCAGAGGCATATTTTCCAGGGGGCTAACAAAAGATGCAACAGATTTATCATCCACTTATTTGGACTTTTTTTGTACAAAGCACATTAAATATATACTGTAAGTGGAGTATCTATGTGTTCAGTACATCTTCCCAAATCTTTTCTCTTTTCTCTTCCTCCTTCTTTCCTCTCTTGTGTGACCCGATTTTGCTCCTTGACTGGCTTTCTTTCCCTCCTGCTCTGTGTCTTCACCTCCATTTTTTTTCCCTTTTACCTCCTACCCATCTCAGGACCCCACTGGCCTGCCTTTCTAACTGCCTGTAACTTAACCACTTATTTTCGTTTGCACCAAAAGAGCTGATGACCTTGGAGAACTCTGTAAAGGCTGCCAGTAAAACACTGAAGGATTACTGGTATGTAACTTTGCATTCATGTGGTTTGTTTGAATAACCTCGCACCATGGAGTAGAGCTCAATATATTACATTTTACGAGCTTCAGAAATGCACCATCTCTGGCCCTACGGTCAATTATCCATAAATAGAATCGCAGTGCCTCTCTCTTTCTCTGTCTCTTTCTCTATTTATCTTATTCTTTACTCCATTTTGAGTTAAAACTGCATTCCTGAATTCAGTTATTCTGGTATTTTCTGGTATTTTACAATTCTCCATAAATCACTTTGACAAATAGATGTAGATTTAACTTACACTTCTCATGGCTCTCCTTCCAGCTGTTTAACATGATACGTGATATTACCATTTAAAGTTGTGAACCTGTAGTTTGTCCTTTTTAATTCACATAAATAGTGTTGTCTAGAGCAGGTGAACTTTGGTGAACACTCAAGTTCACTCTGTGGAGACAATGTGATCATCTGACATTTTGTGCTTAATCATATACATTTCACTCCAGAAAGACCAATCCACGTTTATCACGTTATGGACTGAACAAACTTAAGTACAGTTGATCAGATAGACCTCAGAAATAATGAGTCTGTGTCTGTGAGGAACATAAAACAAAATTAAAAATTATAAATTAAAAAATGGAAAATGGAAACCAATAATAGGTCCCAGACAATCATTTGTCATAAATTTAAATATTACAAGCACACACAGAAGTTTTTGCTTTTTAGTACATAAAGCTGCAAAGGTATATTTTACCATGACAAGGTGTGTTTACACAGTCTTGAAATGCAACACAAAGGAGGCTTTATGTAGTTTACACAGGAATCTCAGTAGTTCCTGTACGCAGCACTGTGTCATAACGACAGTGTATAGATGCCTTTAAAGCAATGTTCTCTCTAATACCGGCTTGCGATGGAGGCGATTTGGGGAGTTCAGCGGGCGTGATTTTGCCGGGTAAATCCCCATGAACCACCTGCCCCCCAACATGCTGGAATGCTTCCATCCAGGCTCGACATGAGACTGGCTTGCCTCATGGCAAGTCTGATGTCTCCGTTGGCGCCATGGAGCAGGATGATGACATCGCCGTCTGACATGGAGGACTCAGCTGGGCTGCCACCTTCGGGTTTGCCCACCCAGTTCGAGGCTGATGCCCAGATGTCCGATATGCTCGCCCGGGCTACCTTGAGCGTGGGGCTGGACTGATACCCTCTGTCCTCCTCTCAACCCTCACGGCTAGGGTTCCTTGGGTCAGGGTGCCACTCGATGCCCCCCCCCCCAGTTCCTTTCTTCCTGGAGGTGCATGATGAGTTAACGAGTTCATGGAGGGCACCTTTTACTGCCCGGAAACGCCCTGCATGCCATGGCCCTCCTACAAGTTCACCAGGCCAAGGCAATAAAAGATATGCACATAGGTAGTCCTGATCCTGATGTGCTGCAGAAACAGCGCTCAGCAACCAACCTCACCCTCCGGGCCACGAAGGTCACAGTGCGGGCACTCAGATAGGCAATGGCCACTCTTGTGGTCCAGGAACGTCATCTATGGCTGAACTTGGTCAAGATATGGAAAACTGACAAAGCCCACCTTATCAATGCCCCCATCTCCCAGCTCGGTCTATTCAGCGGCACCGTTGAAGAGTTTACCTAGCAGTTTTCAGCGGTGAAAAAACAGACGGAGGCCATTTAACATATCTTGCCACGCCGCCGTACTACACCCTGCCGAGCCCTGTCTGCTTGCCGAGGGCAGCAAGGAACCAGCAGGTATCTCCACCTCAACCAGGTCCCAGCTCTCAGACCCAGCATAGAGCTACCCGCAGGAAGCGGCGACCCCCATCTCACGAACCTCTTCGAGGACCCGGAAATCTCCCAAGTGTTCCTGAGATGGCTCACCCAGGGGACGAGATGTTCGTGCAGGATCTGGTAGCCAGACCACTCCTTCTCCCAGTGGAGGGCCGAAAGGAGAATCCTTGGTTTCCTTATTTTCATTTGCCGCACCCACTTCGGGCTGCGGTAGCCACATTTTAAATAAGAGAGCGATTTCCTCATCCCTTAACCAAGCCGGTGCCCTCAAACGCCGTTCTCACAGCACCCCGGCATCAAACCCTTACAGGCAAAGTGGCACTCTGGATGTTGAAACTTCACCTCCGCACCCACGACTGTATAGTCTTCACATGATGAGTCCAAGGGACGCCTCACTAGGACCTCCACATCAGTCACTAACCTGCCCCCTGCCGGGTACGCGGAGGTAGGTAAGTGCTTTGAGTTTTTTCTCAGCACACATGCCCTGGACACAACTTTGCCTCCCGATGCAACACTACCTGCTCCCCGCCACTATGAAGCCCCACCGGGTATGTCAAAAACTATCGTCCCCTTAGTGCCCCTTGTGCAGAGCTTGGATGCATGGCCTACGCTCTCCAACCCGTCGCGCTGGCTAGCCAGGACCAGCGATTCAGTTCGCCAGGCGTCCGCACCGTTTCAGCAGCATCTGCCCCACTTCGGTGCATGGCGAAAAAGCCAGCACCCTGCGTGGAAATCGCTACCCTTTTACAAAATGATGTGATAGAGTCCCTCCAGCCAAGATGGAGAAGGGTTTCTATAGCCCTAACTTCATCGTACCAAAAAGAGGTTGGTTTAGGCCAATCTTGGACCTGCGAGTTCTGCACAAACTCCCATTCAAGATGCTCATGCAAAAACACATTCTAACATGCGCCTGGCATCAAGATTGGTTCACAGCAGTAGACCTGAAGGACGTGTACTTTCATGTCTCAATTTTGCCCCGACACCGACCCTTTCTATGGTTCGCATTCGAGGGCAGGGCGTACCAGAACAAGGTCCTCCCCTTCGGCCTGTCCCTGCCCCCTCGTTCAATTAATGTTCCTCTAAAAAAGTTCCAGAGGCTCCTGGGGCATATGGCATCCTCATCAATGATCGCGCTGCTAGGTTTGATGCATATGAGACCGCTTCAACACTGGCTTCAGACTCGAGTCGTGAGATGGGCATGGCACCGTGGCACATATCGTGTGATCTTCACCCCCCTCTGTCATCAGCTATTCAACCCTTGGCAGGGCTCTGTTTTCTGCGGACAGGAGTCCCCCTACACAGGTGTCCAGACTCATCGTGGTCAACACAGATGCCTCCAAACAGGGTCGGGGCACCGTGTGCAATGGGAAAACAGCCACCGGTTCCTGGACAGGCCTGCGGTTACGTTGGCACATCAACTGCCTAGAGTTACTGGCTGTATTTCTTGCCCTGCGGAGGTTTCTCCCACTGATCCGAAGCAAGTACGTCTTAATCCATTCAGACAGCACCGCAATGGTAGTGTACATAAATCGCCAATCCGGTGTGCACTCATATCATATGTCACAACTCAACCGCCATCTCCTCCTTTGGAGTCAGCACCGACTGAGGTCGCTGCACGCCACTCATATCACTCATCACAACAGCAGACGTGCTGTTGCGACAAGCTCCGCTCAATGGGGAGTGGAGGCTCCACCCCCAGGTGGTTCAGCTGGGACTGTTATGGCAAAGCACAGGTAGACCTGTTCGCTTCCCAAGAGAACTCCCATTTCCCGCTCTGGTGCTCCCTCAGGTTGGCTCCAAGTCCTCTCGGAACAGATACCCTGGCACACAGCTGGCCCCGGGGGCTGCGCAAGTACGCATTTCCCACAGTGAGCCTACTTGCACAGGTGCTGTGCAAGGTCAGGGAGGACGAGGAACAAGTCACTCTAGTGGACCCTTACTCGCCCACTTGGACTTGGTTCTCAGATCTTATACAGCACCTCCCTGGCAAATTACCCTGAGGAAAGACCTTCTTTCTCAAGGATGGGGCACCCGCTGGCATCCGCGCCCAGACCTCTGGAACCTCCACACCTGGCCCCTGGACGGGATGCAAAAGATCTAAGTGGTCTACCACCAGCTGTCGTAGACACAATCAACCAAGCCAGAGCTCCCATTATCAGGCAGCTTTATGCCCTAAATTGGCGTTTGTAAATTGGTGTTCTTCCTTATCTGAAACCCCGCAGAGGTGTGCACTGGGTCAATGCTCTCATTCCTGCAGGAAAAGCTGTAGGGCGGCTGTCCTCCTCCTCCTTAAAGGTGTATGTAGCCGCTATAGCGGACCACCAAAATGCAGTGGACGGTCAGTCCCTAGGGAAGCACAACTTAATTATCAGGTTCTAAGAGGCGCCCGGAGGTTGAATTCTCCCAGGCCATGCCTGTTGCCCTCATGGGATCTCTCCATGGTCCTTTCGGGCCTTCAGAGAACCCTCTTCGAGCTGCTAGGGTCAGTCAAGCTAAGTGCCCTCTCCCAGAAGATGGCCCTCCTTATTGCACTCGCTTCCATCAAGAGATTGGAGACCTGCAAGCGTTCTATATCAGTGATACTTGCCTGGAGTTTGGTCTGGCAAATGCCCATGTCATCCTAAGACCTCGACCGGGCTATGTGCCCAAGGTTCCTACGACCCCTTTCGGGGACAAGGTAGTGAACCTGCAAGCGCGGCTCTGGGAGGAGGCAGACCCAGCCTTATTGTTGCTGTGTCTGGTATGTGATTTGCGTACATATTTGGAGTGCACACAGAGCTTTAGACTCTCCGAGCAGCTCTTTGTTTGCTTTGGCGGACAGCGGAAAGGGAACGCTGTCTCCAAACAGAGGCTTGCCCACTGGGTAGCTGACGCCATCGCATTGGCCTATCAGACCCAGGTCGTGCACCCTGGGGGCGGAAAATGCAAATCCTGTTTGACAATTATTCATTGGCCTTTTTCATATTCAGAGGTATCCGAGGCCCCTGAAAGAAGCCCCTTGTGTCACTACAATTGACACAATGTCTCGTTCCCTCCATCAGGGAACGGTGGTTACACAAGAAACCTAGACGTTTTCTACTTAAGATCAAGAGTCAGACCCACCAAGTCAGGTACCAAATAGTTGGTCGAACATAAAAAGTGGTCTTGGCAACACTATAAACCCCAATGCTCAAAATATTTAACTGTTTTGATAGAAAGTTGGTTAAAAATATAATCATATAAATAAGTTCAAATAAATTAATCTTGATGAGTATTTGAAACTTTTTCTTTTGAGTTCACGAAACTGACACATTTTAAGTAACCTGAATGCTTTTATTGCTTTGAGTTAAATGAACATGTCTCTTTAAATTTACAGGAACTTAAATTTAACTGAAACTGGGCAGGGGATTTCTATTTGCCAGCATGCTTTGCGTAGCACTCAAAAATGGAGAGTGCCATGCAAGATGTAAAAATTAAGTGTTATATAAAGGGTCTTTGTGCAAGATGAATGTAGGAGCCTATTTAGTTAATCCATTATCCTCAGTATTCATTTCATTCATTCATTGTGTGACCTTCGGTACATTTTTGTCTTTTTCATTTTTGTTTTTCAATAAATTTGGTTGTGTTAATGCCAAAGGCGCAAATTTTGCCAAAGGTGTGTATTTTTGGGGGAATTTTTATATTTCAACCTCAGTTCCTATAATACATCTATAATACACTGTGTACACAAAATAGTTACACTCAGGACCTTCAGGACAAGAATGTTCCCATTGAAATACATTAAAACTGTAATATTTTTATATTTTTCCCCTTTTCTCCCCAATTTCACATGCCCAGTTCCCATTACTTACTAGGTCCTCATGGTGGTGCGGTTACTCACCACAATCCGGGTGGCGAAGGACAAGTCTCAGTTGTCATTCAGTTTGAAATGACAAGTCTGGTTTCAAACATCTTATGGAGTTCCCTATCAAAAGCTACATTTTGATGCTACGCTGATCAGTGCTTTGGGAACGTCTTTAGGAGTGACCAGCTGTGAATATATTTGCAACACGTCAATAAAATTTACTATAATTTATAGCCTCTGCCAGGATGTGCCGGTACAGGAGCTATAAATAGATGCGCCACAGGCGCATCGTCAGGTCTTTTGTCTTCAGGCCATTCTGTGTGTGTTGTGCTTCTCAACCCTGTCAAAAACTTTCTATTTTGCACTGTTAGGCAGTGCACAGAAACCTTTCTCTTTAAAAAAAAAAAGGCGTTCAAGTTCAAGATGCTAACCGTCAAGACGGCCGTGTCTCAAATCCAACATCACGATTGGTTGGTCATGATCGATCTCATGGACGCATACTTTCATATAGAAATTCTGCCACAACACAGAAAGTTCCTGAGGTTCGCTTTTGGGTGCGAAGCTTTCCAATATTTTCCAATAAGTTTTCCAATATTCTTCCATTCAGCCTAGCCTTATCACCACGCAAATTCACAAATTGCATGAATGCAGCACTGGTTCCTTTGCGACTCCTGGGTATCCGCATTCTGAATTACATAGACGACTGGCTGATACTAGCACAGTCACAAGAACTGGCATTACAGCAGAGGGATATTGTCTTAGCTCATCTGGTTTCTCTGGGTTGAGGCTCAACGTCAAGTAAAGCATCCTCTCTCCCACTCAGAAAACTACCTATCTGGGGATCGTATGGAATTCGATCATGATGTGGGCACAGTTGTCTCCTGCTTGAATCGAGTCCATTCAGAACACCCTATGCAAAGTCAGGCTAGGTCAAGGTTGCACTGTTCATCAGTATCAACGAATGCAAGGTCTCATTGCATCTGCATCCTCGGTGATACCTTTGGGCCTTTTGCACATGAGACCGTTTCAGTTGTGGCTCAAAGCCAGGGGATTTCATCCAAGGGCCAGTGCCCTAAGGCTGATAAGGGTTATGCGCCACATACTACGTACCCTTTCTATGTGGTTCAGACCCCGGTTCCTCACTTTGGGTCCCACACTAGGTGCGTCTTGCTGTCGCAGCCTGCTAACGACAGATGCCTCCTTGACGGGCTGGGTAGCTGTCTTAAGTGGTCGTCCAGCTCAAGGGGAATGGGAGGGTCATCAGCTTTATTGGCACATCAACTGTCTTGAGTTGATGGCTGTATTTCTGGCCCTGAAGTACCTGAAGTTCCTCCAGTATCTGAGAGGCTGCCATGTCTTGGTACGGGTGGACAACACAGCGGTAGTCATGCCAGCTGAACAGACTGGCACAGCAGATTCTCCTTTGGGCCCAGGGCAAGCTCCTGTCAATCAGAGCAGTTCCCTGGATACCTGAATATGGGAGCAGATTTACTGTCCAGACAGAAAATACCGGCGGGGGAGTGGAAACTCTACCCTGAGGTAGTGGAACAAATCTGGTTGAGATTTTACAGAGCAGAAGTGGACCTCTTCACCTCCCAACAAACAGCATAATGTTCCCTCTACTTCTCTTTGAGTCACCCAGTCCCCCTGGGTCTGGATGCGATGGCACATACGTGGCCCAGAATGCGTCTGTATGCGTTCCCTCCGGTTTCTCTGCTCCCGGGACTCTTGGCCAGAGTTCGCCAGCAAGGGTCCTGCCTCTTACTAATAGTGACGCGTTGGCCAAACAGGGAATGATACTCGGCGATAATGTCTCTCCTCGACGGCTTGCCTTGGGCAATTCCATACAGGAGGGACCTTCTGTCTCAGGCACAGGGGACAATATTTCATCCCCGTCCCGTGTTATGGAACCTTCATGTTTGGCCCCTGAAGGGTACTAACTGAGGGACAATGGGCTTTCACATGAAGTTATCGAGACCATTCTAAGTGCTAGGGCTCCCTCTACTTTAAGTTATGTCAATAAATGAGGTGTCTTTGAAAGATCCAGTTAACTGCCAGATTGCTTCAGTTCTGGACTTTCTGCAGGAAACATTATCAGCAGGCACATGCCCCGCCACTCTCAGGGCTTATGTGGCTGCTATATCGGCTTGCCACGGCTTGATTCACGGTATGCCATTGGGGAAACATCCTCAACTCACTCGCTTTGTTCGTGGAGTCATGCAATTAAGACCTCCTGCTAGGACCAGGATCCCTTCATGGGACTTAGCAATAGTCCTTGAGGGTCTGGTTGAGACCCCCTTTGAACCTCTAGAGTTAGTGCCTGATAAACTTCTGATTCTCAAGATGGTTTTTCTGATGGCAATTACTTCTCTAAAAAGAATTGGGGATTTGCAGGCTCTGTCTGTCTTGTCATCCTGCTTAGATTTTGTCCCAGGAATGGCAAAAGCAATATTGCACTCTCACCCTGACTACCTGCCTAAGGTAGTCAGGGTGAGGGTGCAATATTGCTTTACACACTCTGCAGCATTTTTGTGATGTGGCAGGCTGGTCCTCTCCGCACACATTCATAAGATTTTATAGTTTGGATGTTCATGCCACTCCGGGCTCTTATGTCCTTGAGTCAACATCACAAGCTCATGTCTGAGACCTTTTGCGCTCTTGTGAGCACAACTACACAACCGTAAGGGGTCCAGACATCCGCAGTGCGGCGGTGTGGGTATTCTCATTCCCAAAGCGCTAAATCAGTGCAGCATCAAAGTGTAGCTTTGATGTCTCGGGTTACTTAACTGTAACCCCTGTTCCCTGAAAAAGCAGAACAAGATGCTGCGCTTCATTGTCGCACTGAGGATACCCCAGGACTGCGCTTCAGACAAAATACCTGAAGAATGCACCTGTGGCGCATCTATTTATAGCCCCTGTACCGGCGCATCCTGATGATGTCACCGGCAGAGGCTATAAATTCTAGTCAATTTCATTGATGTGTTGCACACATATTCACAGCTGGTCACTCCTAAAGACGTTCCCAAAGTGCTAAATCAGCGCAGCATCTCGTTCCGCTTTTTCAGGGAAAAGGGGTTATAGATTAGTAACCTGAGAGATTTTGTGTTCCTTGCTACAGTCGTTTTCGGCTTTTTAAATGGGGATCAAAATACAATTATTAACTAATTATTTATTTTTATACACAATTTAGAATCATATTAAATCAAACTAATCAATGATTACTCTCATTGATTACTCAATAATTCAATTTCTGTTAAAGCATGTTTTCTGTAAAGCTGTTTTGAAACTGTGTTTTGTGAAAAGCACTATACAAATAAAAATGACTTGACATAATGTATGCAGTGTACTTTCATGATAGGTTGGCTGACCATTTCCTCAGTAAACTTGACAGCATTTTTCTGTTTGCTGACCATGGCGGGAGCTTCATCTGTTGTCACTGCCAAGATCGTCCTGATGCCTTCACTTCGCTTCTTAAAATGCTGAAACACTTTCACCGTGAGAGTTCCTCTCTTACAGTCAAATCACAGCCAAACATGGCATGCCATCTATGTCCAAGCTCTCATTAGGCACAACACTGAATACAACTTTAGTGTATTTAACCAACGGTTTACTGCCCACGGCCATTTTCTGCTCTATCTTCTATGCATCAGTGAACACCTCCAATTGGCCTGGGAAGCTCACTATTTCTTAATTTGGTAGTCTCACTGATTTGAGTAGCATTATTTTTGGAAATGTCAAAGAAATGATACTGCTGACTTGCTTCTTATAATTGGATACAGCACTTTTGATTATCTGCCTGATCTTTATAGAACTTAGAATCTTAGATCTCACATCTTAGATCTTGGCACAAACCATCTTCTAAACAAATAAACCAAATTTTACTGGCCAAAAGTGTAAAGACCAAATAACTATTTCAGCTTTCTTTACAGTTGCCATTGTAAACCTAGCATGTGAGTGTGTGAGAGTGAGCAATGCATTCACAGATGCATATGTGGCGTAGACTACAGACGCAGAGGCCTGGACAGCTATAACTAAACAAGAAAAGCTGCATGACTACGATGAAGGATTACTGCAAGAGGTCATTTGTCATGCAGATGACAAACATTTTAGAAACAAACAAAATAATAAAATCCATCTCTCTTGCTCAGCCTGCCAATGATTTACCCATAGCATGCCAATAGTGGTACCTATCCTCTGCACAAGAGTTTACGCTGCATCAGAGAATGCTGCAAATCACTATTGAAGCTGAAACTCAGCTGAAGCAGCACATTCATCTAACTCCAATTCAAGAAATTTCCAGGGTTTTTATTCTCCATATTTCTACATTGAGCATGGATTTTATATTGGTTCTATGTGGAAACAACATCAGAAGTGTAAAATCACGCTTGTGTGTGGCTTAAAGGGAACACTGCTTTAGAGTTATCGTTTTCTGTTTGTCCAATCTCCCAGGTTCACATAAAGGTTTGAGTAAGTGATTGTTTTGGTTAACTGCCAAATAAAATGTCCATATTACCCATTAGATATCACAAATGTTTTTTTTAGATATCACACAAGTCTCTGTGACACACCTAGGCTTTATAAACCACAAAAAAAAGAAAGAGAAAGAAATTCAAAGAAATGAAAAAAGAAAATTAGCCAGAGGAGCAGCCCAGACTTTTATAGCCGCAAAGAAATGCTCTTTCTATCGGTCATTCATTTTGAATGTTCAGGTTTGCTGACATCTTGGGGATACTATTCTGGTAACTTTATAGAAAAATGACAAGGAAGCATTTGAACATTCTTTTCTCATAACATAAACCTGGACGTTTCCTGACCATAATATTAGTTGGAACCATACAGTAAGTGTATGCTTAAAACATAGATGTGCTTGTAATAGCTACACCTGTGTTAAAAAGACACAAAGGCCCTCATACAGGTCTAATTATAACTGAGCATAAAGTATTGGTTATCCCTCCCCATGGAGCAAGAATAACACAGAGCAGACTAGACTTTCCATGTAACACTCATACACATTGCAAGTGTTAGTCAAACATGAATTGTTAAGGGGATGGCTGCCTCCAAGTACCATGCTGCTATTCAGCAGTTTAATCCTGATACTGGAAACACACCTGGTAGAATTATGGCGACACATGAGTGCTGTAAAGGGCAAATCATCAGGTGTTTATTGACTTTTTCTCTTGATGAGTCAGTAATTTAAAATTGTTTTATCTTTCAACCCAGAGTCCAGAGTTCAAGTCAGTGTCCTGCAGTGTTCTGTTTCAATATGAAATGTGAACACAGAATGGAAAACTGCGCTCATCAAGCGATTTCATGGGATCTTTAAAAGTAGTTGTGTGCACTTTTACCAGTTAATCTGAGGATCAATCTACATTTCATTGGAGCTTCCCATTCTATAGCAAATGATTAAATCATGATCATATGTGCTTTGTATGAGTACCATTCTATCCCTTCTCCCTCTTTTTATGTAAAGTTAATTTGTCAAGGCCCATTTATGGAACCCCATAAGAACCAAAGCCACGCTCTAAATTAAAAGTGCATCATTTGATTTCCTGGAATCTCTATCATCATACCACGCAAACACCTTCTCTATAAAGAAAACACATGCTGGTCAAATTTTACCACACTGCATTCCTCTTTCCTTAGCTGCTCCTGCAAATGTAACGTCAAGAAAACAGATGAGAAACTGAGTGAGCAATGATGATGAGAGACAGCTATTTCCTTTTTTAAGGCACAGATTTTAATCTAACATAAAAAGGCATAGTCAGGTCATTTCTTTCTAAAGTAATGTTGTAATTTGTTTCAAATGAGTGTTTGGGATTAAAAAAGATTGAGAAATTTATTTTTGGATGATGCTTACTACAGGGAACATTTCCAGAAATTGATCACAAATCTGTGTGTGGATGTGTTAAAAATGGTGTGATTCAGATCCCTCTTAAAAAAATCCCCTCTTAATCACAACCAATTTGGAGCCTTTAGAGGCCCCAGGAGTTCAGAAAGCTGCCCACCATGTTTATGCCCTGAGTGTTCTGTCAACAAGCAAATTTACAAGCACCTTGGTGAGATGGGGGAAAAATTTAAAACAAGTAAATAAAACCAAACAGCGTAGTAAAAGAACAAGGAACATATTGCACATGTTTAGAGGGTATATAAAACAACATTATTTACAGAGAAATGTGCTCCAGACACGCAACATTTATAAACTGATGCTATAAAAGACGAGTCTGGGAAAGAATAACAAATTTATGAAGATATTTAACCCATGTGAATCTTATTGCCAAATTAGAAGTTTTCAATTTGTTTTACTGTGTGTGTCCCCTTCCTCAAAATATCCCAAATAATTTAAATGTGTATGTCTTTTTTATTATTCTTAGCCTATAGTGCTGCAATAAAGTAAGGATCTCTCTCAGATTAAAGCAATATAAATATACATCCATAAATTTAGTCATACAAACCAACAAAACAAACACAAACACCAGTATACAACATTATATATGTTATTTTTGTTACGTGAATGTGTCTTTAATTTCTTGGCTTCTTGTATGGCTATTATATTTTTCTAATGAGTGTTCATTTCCTACCATGCTTCAGATGGTCGAGCCATATGGAATGTGAATCACTGGTTGTGGAGAAGGGTTGGGTATTAATTTTGGCACAATCAGTCTCATGACTGATACCTGGATCTGAGGAACTGACAAATGCAAACATGCTGGTTCAGCAGGAGCCACACACCAGATCTGCTGTTAAGTCACTGTGTATATTGTAGACTACAAAATTGTTCACTCTTTAATTACTGTAAATCCTGCTTGCGGTTTATAGACATTTTCTGCCTTTCATTGCGTTCATATCATCCTGAAGGGACTTTTCAACTGCTAAAATCCAGAAAGCTCAACAAATGTCAAAATTGCTTATAAATGGGCAGAACATACAACAACTTTAACATGATATTTAGATGAGCAGGTCATATAGTGCCGGTCCATCTCACAGAGAAAAATATAAAAATAAAAGAGATCTGTGATCCTGACTGTTCTCTAAAGATACTGGTCCAGAATAGGCAGATTCTTGAATAATAACCAAACATACCTACCTGACATGATGTGCATTGGTGGTATTCCATAATTTTCCAATAAATATTAACTATGTTCAGCTGACTAAAAATTAACCACATTTTGTTGCAAAATTGATTAGTTATAGGGGATATAAACCTTTTCTGCAGTCTCTCTTTCATTTCCAAGTTTTTGACCAATTGTGGATGAATATCTCTTTTTGTTTATCATAAGTAATATTTTATTTATAAAATTATTTTCTTTTTCTGGCAAAGTGATGGTTTATGGTTAGTAGCAAGGCAAAGATGCATTACTGTTTGAAACTGTGATATTTTAATATTCATCTCATTATGCTGGCATAGTGACCTCAAATCCTGTCCAAATCTTTGAAATATCATACAATATATTATTTTGAGAGCCACCCTGCACTCCTTGGAATTGAAAACCTCTAATTTGGTTCCTAGTGAGAGTTGAGGTATGAGCTAGTGTGTTCTGTATCTCACAGGATCCCTCATAAAACTGATTCAAATAACTATTTCATGTCAGATCACACACCAAGATGAGGTTTATTATCAGACCTCTGAATTTAACAATGTAGTGCATACCAAAAGAAACAGCTAGACAAAATATTTCTGCATGTTTCTGAACATCATAAGAGGTTGAAATATTTTTGTCTGCTGACTGCTGATTTGATCTTTAAGGTCAGGTTCTGAATTATTTTACTGGGTTTGGTATTTTCTAACTGACAGTAAAATATATCATTAGTTTTATGAAAACATACAGGTAATTAAGTTACAAGAAATGTGTGTCTAAGTTTGCGGTAATTATTTTAACTGTGCCCCCTGATAAAACATACACAAAATGAACTGCACACAACAGGAATAAAAAGGAATAACAAACACTCACTTCATGACCGCCTCTACAGCAATATCAATCATACATCAACATCTAAATGAATTATTATGTCAATAAATTAATGTCATGTTTACTGTCGTAACCTACGAGACGTGTCGAATTAAGTGACTCAAGGGGTCTTCCTGTGTTGCCAAACATTCCTCTGAACTTAAGAAAAGGCCAATGTCAAGTTGGCAGACAGTATTTGCATGCCCCGCCAGACAAGAAGCTGCTCAGAACATCTAGAGCTCTGCGTGCGGTCCAAATAGATACGCAAAGCACATACCGGACACAGCAACTAGAAGGCTGGGTCTGCCTCCTCCCGGGGCAGCTTGCTTGCAGGTTCACGATCTGGTCCCTGAAGGGGGTCATAGGAATCTTGGGCACATAGCCCAGTTGCGGCCTCAGGATAATGTGAGCATGTGCCAGACCGAACTCCAGGCAGGTGTCGCTGACAGAGAATGTTTGCAGGTCCCCAACCCTCTTGATGGAATCTAACACGATCAGGAGGGCCATCTTCAGGGAGAGAGCCTTGAGCTCAACTGAATCAAGCGGCTCGAAGGGGGGGTCTCTGAAGGACCGAGAGATCCCAGGAGGGGAACTGGCTAGGCCAGAGAGGGTTCAGTCTCCGGGCGCCTTTCAGGAACCTGATAATCAAGTCGTGCTTACCTAGGGACTTGCCATCTACTGCGACGTGGTGGGCTGCGATAGCAGTTACATACACCTTCAAGGTGAAGGGGGACAGCCTCCCCTTCAGCCTCTCCTGCAGGAATGAAACCGCCTCTGCGGGTCTTAGGCTCGGGAAAATCACCAATTTGCGAACAAGTGCCACTTTAGGGCGTAAAGTTGCCTGGTGAAGGGAGCTCTGGCTTGGTTGATCGTGTCTACGACTGCAGGTGGTAGATCTCTTGATCTTCTGCATTCCATCCAGGGGCCAGACGTGGAGGTTCCAGAGGTCTTCCCCGTCCCTGAGAAAGAAGGTCCTTCCTCAGGGGAATTTTCCAGGCAGGTGCTGTCGCGAGAAGCGTAAGATCCGAGAACAAGGTTCGGATGGGCCAGTAAGTGGCCACCAGGATGACCTGTTGCTCGTCCTACCTGATCTTGCACAGCACCAGTGCAAGAAGGTTCACTGTGGGAAATGCATACTTGCGCATCCCCCAGGGCCAGCAGTGTGCCAGTGCGTCTGTCCTGAGAGGAGCTCCTGTCAAGGAGTACCAGAGCGGGCAGTGGGAGTTGTCCTGGGAGGCAAAGAGATCGATCTGTGCCATGCAGATCAGCTGGACCACCTGGGAGTGGAGCCTCCACTCTCCGCTGGGCGAAACCTGCCGCAACAGCATGTCTGCCATCGTGTTGCGGTTGCCAGGGATGTGAGTGGCGCGAAGCAACTTGAGTCGCGGCTGACTCCTAAGGAGGAGATGGCAGGCGAGTTGTTACATATGATGAGAGCGCACGCTGCCGTGGCGATTTCTGTATGCTACTGTCACGGTGCTGTCTGAATGGATTAAGACGTGCTTGCCCCGGATTAGTGGGAAAAACCTTCCGTAGGGCAAGAGATACAACCGGCAGTTGATGTGCCAATGCAGCCGGGGACCTGTCCAGGGGCTAGCTTGCACATGGCACCCCAGCCTTGTTGAGAGGTGTCTGTGGTGACCATGACACATCTGGACACCTGCTGTAAGGGGACTCCAGTCCACGGAAGCAGAGGTCTGTTCAAGGGTTGAAAGTCTGATGGCAGGAGGGGGTAACTGTCACATGGCACCATGCCGTGGCACCATGCCCATCTCAGGACTCGAGTCTGTAGCCAGTGCTGAAGCTCATATGAATCAACCCGAGTGGCGCGGCCGCGGCTGAGGATGCCATATGCCCCAGGAGCCTCTGGAATTGTTATAGAGGAACCGCTGTGCCGGGCTCGAAAAGAGCAAGGCACCTGAGCACTGACTGAGCATGCTCGTTGGTGAGGCATGCTGTCAATGAGACTGAGTCTAACTCCATTCTGAGAAAAGAGATGCTCTGAACCGGGGCGAGCTTGCTCTTTTCCCAGTTGACCTGAAGTCCTAGACAGCTGAGTTGCCTGAGCACCTGGTGAGCTCATAGTAACTCTCAAGAGTGAGCCATGATGAGCCAGTCATCGAGGTAGTTGAGTATGAGGATGCCCAGTTCCCTTAGTGGGGCAAGAGCTGCCTCAGCAACCTTTGTGAAGATGTGGGGGGGCAGGGACAGGCTGAAGTTGAGGACCTTGTACTGATATGCCTGGCAGTCGAACGTGAACTGTAGGGAGGGTCGGTGTCGAGGCAAGATGGAGGTGTGGAAGTATGCGTCCTTCAGATCTCCCGCCGCGAACCAATCTAGCTGTTGAATGCAGGTAAGAATGTGTTTCTGCGCAAACATTTTTGAACGGGAGTCTGTGCAAAGCCCGGTTGAGAACTCATAGGTCCAAGATTAGTTGCAACCTGCCACCTTTTTGGGTACGATGAAGTAAGGGCGGTAGAGACCCTTCTTCATCTCGGCTGGAGCGAAAGTTGGACTGCCTGGGTCGCCCGTCTCAGGAGCACTTCGGGGCTTTCCTGGTCCTGGTTTCCAGTCTAGCCTAGCCTTCACAGTGGCCCGGGAAAGCATAGCGGACATCTGTGCGTCAACCTTAGACTGGGCGAGCAGACCCAAAGGTGGCAGCCCAGACAAGTCATCAAAAGCCTCTATGACGCTCTCTGATGCAGCGGCGATATCGTCAACCAATACTGGGAGCTTTAGTGAGATAACTGAGAACATGAACCATTCATAAATTGCTACCTGCGTGTGATCGCAGCCCAGGCACGCGAGGCAGCTTTTATGACCGTCAGAAGTGGAGAGATATCAACCGCATCCAGGAACTACACAGAGGCAGAAAGACATCTTTAAAAAGAAGCGTCCTGAAAAGAGAGAGAGAGAATGGCAGCTGGAAGCACGCCATAGATCCAACAGCAGTGCTTCTTGGCAAGAGAGGTGAGTGGAACAGTGGTGAACTACGCTTTGCTATTGCACAACCGCTCGGCTCTGAAGAAAAATTCTGACTGACACTTGCTGCCCTGCTTCCCTTTATACCCGTATGTCCAGGGCGGGGCATGCAAATTCTGTCTGCCAACTTGACATTGGCTTTTTCTCAAGTTCAGAGGTACATTTGGCATCCTAGGAAGACCCCTTTTGTCACTTAATTCGACACAATGTTGAGTGACAGAAGGGGAACCACTTTTTATACTTTTTAAAAAAAATTAATATCCTAAAATAGAATTAGTAGTATTTGTATTAATGTATGCCTGCTGCGAATTATCATTACAGTGGGCCAGCAAAAATTGAAAAAATTAATAAGTAGAAACGTGATAGTGGCTATTGGTCAAGACTGGATGATTTACGTATTTTATGTTGCATTGAAAGCTGACATGCAAATTGCTAATGTGCAGCTTTTAATTGTGTTAATCACCAGTTTACATGGTCTGGTGTAAAATTGAATCTGTTAAATATTTAATTAATTATTAACATGCGCACTGTATTGTGAGGTAATTTTTCTGCGGCTGTAAAGCAAGTCACATCACAACTGGTGCTAAGATGGTAGCAACTTCCGGGGTTGTTGCAGGGACCCTGCACCAAATGAATACCTTAATACAGATAAATGGGAATGCTAACAGATAGCTCTCTCAGGTATTTTAGTGCTCCTTGGACTGCATGATTTTAGACAATCATAACATTGAGCATTTACATTGAAATGACTCTGTGACCAAGAGGTCAGAGACAGGATGGAAAATGATCATATATTACTAAATTATGAATGTTTTGGTGCAACATAAAAACTATACTAACATTATCAGTGGATCTCAGGGAAGATAAAAAATAAACAAAAGTGAAAACACTCTTGGTGAAAACACTCATGGTCTTTATCATGGACTCTAAATAAAATGTCTTTATTTTCAGTTTGTTCTAGGCAACAACAGTACTTTTACATTCAGGTTCAGAAGTTTCGCGATCTCCTTTCCAAATGGTTACCGGTTAGAACAAAATAAAAAACCTTTTAAAATTACAGTAGTCTCTGCTAAGGGTTGGGTGAAATGATAATTGCAGTGTTGCCAAATCTTGCAAGAGAAATGTCTCGGGTTATTTAAGTGTAAACCTTTTCCCTGATAAAAGCGGAACGAGATGCTGTGCTGAGAAAAGCGCTTTGGAAACAACTTTAGGTGTGACCAGCTGTGAATGTGTGTGCAACATGTCAATGAACATTGACCGGAATTTATAGCCTCTGCCGGTGTAATCATTGGATGCACCTGGGGCAGGGCTATAAATAGATGCGTCACAGGAGCATCATCAGGTATTTTGTCTGAAGAGCAGTCCTGGGGCATCCCAGTGCGGCAGTGAAGCGCAGGATCTCGTTCCACTTTTATCAGGGAACAAGGGTTACACTTAAGTAACCCGAGACGTTCCCTTTCAAAAAGCTCCAATTATGATGCTTCGCTGAGAAAAGTGCTTTGGGAACAAGAATACCCACGCCGCTGCACTGTGGCTGTCCGGACCCCTTATGGTTGTGTCGTGTGCTCACAAGAGCATGAGAGGTCTCAGACATGAGCTTGAGATGTCGACTCAAGGACATAAGAGCCCAGAGTGGCGTGAACATCCAAACTGTAGAATGAATGTGTTCGGAGAGATCCAGCCTGCCACATCACAAACATGCTGCAGAGGGACACCTCTAGCCAAGGCTTCAGAGGAGGCGACCCCTCTGGTAGAGTGAGCCCTGATGCCTACTGGCGAAGCTTGCCTGCACGCCTCGTAGGCCAGGGCAATAGCGTCCCTCACCCAATGTGACATAGTCTGCTTGGTGGCGGCCGCCCCCCTGTTGTGGCCCCCATGGCAAATTAATTGTTGCCCTGACATACGCCACTGGCTAGTGCGGTGGACATAAGTCTGAAGGGCACAGACTGGACAATGTCTGTGAAGTCTTTCCTGCTTCAGTGTTGTAAACGGCAGGGAGCAGAAGGCTTCGAGAGTGATCGGATGTAAGGTCGAGAAAGGCACATTAAGCAGGTTGTCAGGATGAGGGTGCAAAATTACTTTGGTCATTCCTGGGGCAAACTCTAAACAGGCTAAACAGAGGTAATCGCCATAAGAAAAACCATCTTGAGAGTCAGAAGTCTGTGAGACTCTGACTCTAGAGGTTCAAAGGGGGTCTCAACGAGACCCTCAAGGTCTATTGCTAAGTCCCATGAAGGGGTCCCGGTCCAAGCAGGAGGCCACAGTCGCATGGCTCCACGAATGAAGCGAGTGAGTAGAGGATGCCTCCCCAAGGGCACCCTGTCCATCAAGGCGTGGCAAGCCGAAATGGTGGCCACATAGACCCTGAGAGTAGCGGGGCATATGCCTGGATGAACTATTGTCCCCTGTGCCTGAGAAAGGAGGTCCTTCCTGTCCGGAATCGCCCAAGGCGAGCCGTCGAGGAGAGATATTATCTCCGAGAACCATACCCTGTTCGGCCAGTGTGGCGCTGTCAGTAAGAGGCAAGACCCTTGCTGGCGAACTCTGGCCAAGACTCCCAGGAGCAGAGAAACCAGGGGAAACGCATACAGACGCATTATGGGCCATGTATGCGCCATCGCGTCCAGACCCGGGGGGGCTGGGTGACTCAGAGAGAAGTAGAGGGGACATTGTGCTGTCTGAGAAGAGGTCCACTTCTGCCCTGTAAAATCTCACCCAGATTTGTTCCACTACATCGGGGTGGAGTTTCCACTCCCCCGTTGGTATTTTCTGTCTGGACAGTAAATCTGCTCCCATTCAGGCATCCAGGGATACAAGCTGCTCTGATTAACAGGAGCTTGCCCTGGGCCCAAATGAGAATCTGCCATGCCAGTCTGTTCAGCAGGCGTTAATGTAAATCTCCTTGATGGTTTATGTAAGAGACTACCGTTGTGTTGTCCAGCTGCACCAAGACATGGCAGCCTCTGGAGGAAGTATTTCAGGGCCAGAAATATGGCCATCAACTCGAGCCAGTTAATGTGACAATCGAGCTGACGACCCCCCCATTCCCCTTGAGCTGGACTACCACTTAAGACCACTACCCAGCCTGTCGTTAGCAACCTGCGACAGCAAGACGCACCTAGAGTGGGACCCAAAGTGAGGAACCGGGGTCTGAACCACCCTTATCAGCCTAGGGGATTGGCCCTTGGATGAAATCCCCTGGCTTTTAGCCACAACTGAAACGGTCTCATGTGCAGAAGGCCCAAAGGGATCACCATGGACGCAGTTGCCCTGAGACCTAGTAGTCATTGATACTGATGAACATTGCAACCTTGGCCTAGCCTGACCTTGCTCAGGGTGTTCTGAATGGACTCGATTAAAGCAAGAGACAATTGTGCCTGCATCGTGATCGAATTCCATATGATCCCCTGATAGGTAATTTTCTGAGTGGGAGAGAGAACGCACTTTTGACGTTGAGTCTCAGACCCAGATAAATCAGATAAGCCAAGACGATATCCCTGTGCTGAACTGACAGTTCTTGAGACTGTGCTAGTATCAGCCAGTCGTCCATGTAATTCAGAATGCAGATGCCCCGGAGTCACAAAGGAGCCAGTACTGCATCTATGCATTTTGTGAATGTGCGGGGTGATAGGGCTAGGCCGAATGGAAGAACCCGATTTTGGAAAGCTTCGCCCCCCCAAAGCGAACCTCAGGAACTTCCTGTGTTGTGACAGACTTTCTATAAAAAGTACGCGTCCATGAGATCGATCGAGACCAGCCAATCGTGATGTTGTATTTGTGACACGACAATCTTGATAGTTAGCATCTTGAACTTGAACACTCTGACTGAGCAATTCAAGCCTCGAAGATCTAAGATCGGACGCAACCCCCCAACCTTCTAGAGAACCAGGAAGTATTTGCTGTAATAACCTGACTCCTTCTCTGGAAGGGGAACACGTTCTATGGCCCCTTTGACCAAGAGATTATGCAGTTCTTTCCACAGTAGATATGCCTGCTCTGGTTTTACGGTAGTGGGAACCACAAACCACTACATAAACCAGAATTGAATTCTGTAGCCTTTTTCTACTGTTCTTAGGACCCACATAGAGATACCTGGCAGAAGTTTCCATGCTGCCATGTTCTCTGAGAATTTTGACAATTCCTGTTGGGGGGGGGGGGGGCTGGGGTGTCGAGTGTTCCGCAGTGATGCCTGCCAGGCGAGAGATAACCCGCAAGTGGCTCTTCTACTGGCGGCATCACCGAATACCCCCGAGCCTCGGCACCCACGTTTAGTTGAATATTTCAACGTCGAGGACATGAAGACACGGGAAGTATAAGGATTCCTCCATGGATGAGAATACTCGTTATGGAGGTCATAGAAGAAAGGAAGGGAGTAATATAGCGTTTCCTTCGCCCTTTTTTTATTTTCTTTCTTTCTTTATTTTGGCCACAAGACAGAAATCTGTCTTCTAGTTTGAAGCATTTGGGGGGGTCTCTTAATTCCACTGCTGCTTTATTACAGAGGTTCCCCCTCATGAACCGAAGAGGCATCGAGGCACACTTCAGGCTCACGAGAAGAATCAGCTGGATCTGGTGAGAGAGCAAGCGATAGGGACGGACCCGTCTCTCGCTCCTCAGCCAGATCCATACGAGAGCCCCACGAATGAAGTGTGTGCGCCGACTCTCGGAAGTAAGCGAGACGAGCGCAAAGCATTTTGACCATCGCAATGCTTGCACCCACCCTGCCCCAACGCGAGAGCAGCATGCTCTCCCCCCAAACAAACAAAGCAAAACTGATGCGTGTCCCTCTCAGCCATAGAGCGGAGACAAGGGTACACACATCGTTTGCCCTGACTTTCAGTCATTTTTTTTTCTTCTTTTCCCCCTTTTTTTATTAGAAAGAAGAGAAAGAGAGTAAGGTCTTCTGCACACTGCCTAACAAATTCTAACTCCTAAAAAGTGATCTGATGACAAAACATCTGACGATGCACCTGTGACGCATCTATTTATAGCCCTGCCCCAGGTGCAGCCAATGATTACACCGGCAGAGGCTATAAATTCCGGTCAATGTTCATTCAAGTGTTGCACACATATTCACAACTGGTCACACTAAAGTTGTTCCCAAAGTGCTTTTCTCAGCGCAGCATCATAAGTGTAGCTTTTTGAAAGCGAACAAGAAACTTGTTCCACTTGCCTCACCAAAATAAGCCAAAATAAGCAACTGAATGTTATATTTTATATAGCACTTTTCCAACACTACACTCAAAGTTCTTTACACAGTGAACAGGGACTCTCCTCAACCACCATCAGTGTGCAGCATCCACCTGGATGATGCGACGCAGCCATAGTGTGCCAGTATGCTCACCACACACCAGCTAATGATGGGGATGAGAAAGTAGAGAGATACGTGCCTTTGGCATGCTGCATGGAGGTATGAGGACTGCATATGTGGCCAGGGCAATACATTGCAATGTCTGTACTATGAGATGCCTAAGACAGCACTACGGGGAGACAGGAAGGACAGCTGATCATTCTCGCAGTGACAAACTATGTGTAGCAACACCTGCACAAGATCAGTATATCAGAATATCACATTATATTTACATTTATTCATTTGGCAGACGCTTTTATCCAAAGGGACTTACAAAAGAGGAAAAACATAAGCGAATCATCTTAAGGAGACAGTGGTACGAAAAGTGCCATACTACAAAGTTTCACTATCATCAAAATAGTATACAAAACCGATTTAAGTGTAACAAGATTTGTTAATTTATTTATTAATTTTTTTTTAGTGACTGGTTAAACGCTCTTGGAAAAGATGTGTTTTTAGCCGTTTTTTGAAGATAGAGAGTGAGTCAGCTTCACGGATTGAGTTGGGGAGTTCATTCCACCAACGTGGTATGATAAAACTGAAAGTCCGGGAAAGTGTTTTGGTGCCTCTTTGTTTTGGTACGACAAGGCGACGTTCCTTAGCCGACCGCAAGCTTTTGGTGGGAACGTAGCTCTGCATAAATGTTTTTAGGTATGCTGGAGCAGACCCAGTGACTGTTTTGTATGCCAGCATCAGGGCCTTGAATTTAATACGTGCATGAACCGCAGCCAGTGGAGAGAGACAAAGAGTGGTGTAACGCGCTCTCTTTGGTTCATTAAAGAAAAGACGTATTCATTTGCAGAGGTCTAATAGCATATGCAGGAAGGCCTGCAAAGAGAGCGTTACAGTAGTCCAGTCTATTATGACAAGTGACTGAACAAGCAGTTGTGTGGCATGTTCAGAGAGGAAAGGTCTTATCTTCCTGATATTGTATAGTGTAAATCTACATGATCTTGCAGTCTTTGAGATGTGGTCTATGAAATTTAGCTCGTCATCAATGGTCACCCCTAGATTTCTGACTGTTTTGGAAGGCGACACTGTAGTTGGACCCAGCTGCACAGTGATGTTGTGTTCAGCATCACGGTTGGCTGGAAAGACAAGGAGTTCAGTCTTGACTGGGTTGAGTTGCAGGTGGTGTTCCTTCATCCAGGCTGAGATTTCTGCCAGACAGGCAATGACGTTGTGTATATGGAGAAGTGGTCCAAGCACTGATCCCTGAGGTACCCCAGTAAATAACCGATGTGGCTTGCATCTGCGGGACAGGTAAAGGATGGCAACAACAAATGCCCGAATTACACCAGGAACGCAAAAATCCCTCCATCATTGCTCAGACTATCTGCAATAATCTGATAGAGGCTGGACTGAGGGCTTGCAGGTCTATTGTAAGGCAGGTCCTGACCAGACATCACCAGCAACAATGTCACCTATAGGCACAAACTCACCTACGCTGGACCAGACGGGACTGGCAAAAAGTGCTCTTAACTGATGCGTTGAAGTTTTGTCTCACCAGGGGGTGATGGTCGGACTCACATTTATCATCGAAGGAATGAGCGTTACACTGAGGCCTGTACTCTGGAGCAGGATCAAATTGGAGTGTCCGTCATGGTCTGGGGCAGTGGGTCACAGCATCATCGGACTGAACTTGTTGTCATTGCAGGCAATCTCAATGCTGTGCGTTACAGGGAAGTCATCCTCCTCCCTCATGTGGTACCCTTCCTGCACGCTCATCCTAACATGACACTCCAGCATGACAATGCTACCAGCCATACTGTTCGTTCTGTCATGGCCAGCAAAGAGCCCAGATCTCAAGTTCCCCGGGAACTTGCAAGTGCCTTGGTGGAAGAGTGGGGTAACATCTCACAGCAAGAACGGTGCAGAATGGTGAATTATTCCTAAAACAAATACATGTTGCATGGAAAAAATTAGTTACTGTCAGCAGTGAACAAGGAGAGAGAGAGAGAGAGAGATGTTAGTGATCCCAAATGCAGTATTTAATGAAGACAGATATACAAATAGAAATGGTACAACGCTTGATGAACAAAGGAACTACTTAGCTTAGAGCTACAATGGATGAGACTAGACAATGAGTGAGTAAATACAAGGGAATATATACAGGCTTTTGGAATTGAGGAACAGCTGTGAACATTTATGGAAAACAGGTGAAACTAATGATGATGGTGCATGCTGGGAATTGTAGTGTGGGGAATAACTACAACATGAAGGTCTATGAAGGGGTTCAACTAAAAGTCTGTGAACATGAAGGAAAGGTGAGTTGAAGGGATGTGACAGTAACAGTAGATACTTGGCTGAGTATAAATGGTATCATCAAAAATATGTTGTATTGCTTTTTAATTCAATACAGTATTGAGTGAAATACAGATATTTTCTAAAAGCAAATCATTTCTGCCCCTCAACATGTACTGCACCTGTCATAAGGTGTCTTGCACCCAAGCAATGGCCCCTTAAGTGGTGCAATGGAAAAAGTTGATGGCTTGTAAACCGAAAGTTGCTGGTTCGATCTATGCAAGGAGTGAATCATTAGCAATCATCATTGTGTCCTTGAGCAAAGCCCTACTGGACCCCCTGGAACCCAGCTTACTCCAGGAATACTGAACTTGTAATAAGTGTGTTGTAGGATGCAACGAAGAACAGTGACTGCTAAATTGTGTGAGGTCTAGAGTGATTCTACTTGTGTGTTTCCTCACTCTGGAGACATCCCGGTCTTGGAGGGTGGGCAGGGGGGCACCAATAATCCTCTCAGCAGTCCTGAATGTCCGTTGTAGTTTCCTTCTTTCTGATTTGGTGGCTGAACCAAACCAGACAGTTATAGATGTACAAAGGACAGGCTGTGTTGAACTGTGTCAGCAGCTTCTGTGGCAGGTTGAACTTCCTCAGCTGGCGAAGGAAATACAACCTCTGCTGTGCCTTCTTCACACTCAGGTCCTGCAGAGGGATTTCTCCTGAAGTCCACTATAATCTCTGTAGTGACCACACCAGACAGCCAGCTATTCAACCTCCCGTCTAAATGACTCATCACCATCGCGGATGAGGCCGATGACTATGGTGTTGTCTGCAAACTTCAGGATCTTGACAATGGGGTCCTTTGCAGGGCAGTCATTTGTGTACAGGGAGAAGAGCCGTGGAGAGAGTATGCATCCCTGAGGAGCACTATTGCTAACAGTGAGGGTCCCGGATCGACAGATTGGGTTGGGCATGGAGAGCTGGGTCAGTTTGGTTGAGAGAAGATCAGGCATGATGGAATTGAAGGCTGAACTGAAGTACACAAATAGGATTCAGTAAATCAACCATTTTATTTTTTCAGAGTGAATGTTTTGTTTGTTAAAACTTCGCTCTCTCTCTTTTTATATTTCTGTATGGAGCAGTGTGGTATGTGTCAACCTCAAGCTGAACTCTTCGTCAGCAGCACAGTAAGTCAGGTGTCAGGTTTAGCCCCAGGTCAGCAGCGCCTGGGAGCAATCTTCCTCTTAAATGAGGCTCACTCTCCTGAGAGAACACCATTCTTATGTATTTCAATATTGTATAAGAGTGAGAGACTTAGAGGGAGAAAGGGAGAGAAATAGAGTGAATAGGAAAGCAGGAGAATGAGAGCCAGGATATGAAAGAGAAAAGTTGTGTGTGTGTGTGTCTGTGTGTGTTTGCGGCCCCACTTTACAGACTGCTCCCAACCCCTGGTAACCCAGGCATGACTCAACTGCCATCTGGTATCCAGATGCAGGCCTACAGACTCGTTCCTTCTAGTGCTTTCTTTCACTTACTAGCGCTCTCTCTGCTACATGAGTGAGTGTCAGTTTCTTAGTGTGTGTTAATATCCCTGAGTGATAATGTCTGCGTGCATATGCTACCCTTTCCTCTCCACTGAACTGTGACCTCTGACATGATGACCCCTGCTCCACCCTTCCCTGCTGATAGAGAAAACAGCAGGGTTGCGACCATCACATCCCTGACCCATCTGTTTGTCCAGCCTCCTTGGCAAATGTCAAGTGTTGCTGGAGTTCAAGTTCATTAAGTGATTTCTCCCCACTTTGCTTTCTAAAGTAAAACAAGAACAGCTCACAATGATCACTGAGAATCCTGTTCACTGTTTTGACCTTGCAGTCATGGTCATGTTTGAAACAACAAACTGTAAAAATGCTTGAATAGGCTTGAGGAGGAGACTTGTGGATCTCGCCTGGGTGATGTGGGTTTATCAATAATGGAATCTGACAAAGTCTCAGTTATCTCTGCATGTTGCCTTCCGAAGCTGCCGAGGTTCAGCGGATGCACAATTACCCCAAGCTAACTCGTAATTGGCTCATTTTGCAGCAACTACACACGCAATGGAGGCTTGCGCCAGTTTCTACATGACTTTTCATGGAGTGGAAGGGTGAGATTTAAATCATTTATGTCTTTTCACTGAATAGTTTTTTATTCTCATACACAGAGCATTGGATGAAAAAACCCTTCCAGAATGAACCAATCAATTACTCAATATACAACATCATCACACTGTAAATCTGCATGTTAGTTCTGGATGTTTTGACCCAGTGAGCCCAGTGTACCGAATTCCAGACATGCGTCACCATGCGACGAATGTTCATGCCACGAAACTCTCCTGCACTGTGGCTTTGACATCCCAAATTCTGTTTTTGTCTCAGTGCTGTTATAGTTACATTTAGGGTAGAGATTAATCAGCACGATTAATCTGTGCTGATAGTTTCTTTTTGGAATTATCGGTTATTGGCAAAAATATGTGCCAATAGTAGCCAAAAGTTTTAATCTAGTTAATGTAGGCTATAAAAAGTCTAAATTTTAAATATAAATTTTGGTACATTTTTAAATATAGAGGATTGAAACAGCCAAATCTCTGTCATGTCAAAATAAGATTCCAGGGCTTTGTTTATAGTTAAAAGTCCCACGTAATGCACCAAATCCTGTTTTTTATGTTTATTATTGTGTTTTGGTTTCACAACAAACTGCATCTGGGATTTTATTAATTTTGGACTCTCAGCCTCAATGTCTGTGCCCCTAATAGGAAGGAAAGACTTTGAATATTTTTTTAGATTCTATAAATTCTATAAATCAATTTTAAAAACGATCACCAATTAATCAGTTATCGGCCTTTCCCACCATCTTAGTTATTGGTATCTGCAAAATCCACTATCGGTCGACCTCTAATTTAGGGTTTGGGTTAGGAGTACTCAAATCTTTCAGAAAATCAAACACACTGGGCCTTTCACATCCATCTACAAACAAGCAAGGTCTTACACTTATGCAGTGCATCACAACTCTAGTTCCAGCTTTGGCCACTAGTAGGGCAGTTTTGTCATTCGGAAGGCATTCCCCAATTTGTCACAGAGAGATCATTTGTGAGATCACCTCTCCATCACCTAGCTATATCTGACTAATAATTACTCATCCAAAACACATCCGTTTCTCAAATGCATCCATGTTTTGCAATGAAGTAATATTTCTACAGAAAGAGCTCTGTGCTCATCAGCAGCATATGGCCTTCTTCCAAAACCCATTCTATAGCCAGATATAGTGATGGTGATTGACAATGTGCAGAGCTTCCCAGCAAACACTGTGTACCAGCAGGTCACTATCCGAATCCCATTTCTTACAGTTTTTTTTATTCACATGGGTGTTTTCAACATTATCCATTGTGCATCATTGAACGGGAAACTTGGACTCATTAGAAATCCTTTTCATAACACCAGGGCTAGATTGGCAATCTGGCATACCAGGCATTTTCCCGGTGGTCTGATGCACTTTGGGGCCTATCAGGGGCGGACTGGCCATCGAGAAAACCGGGACTAAGCTGAAATTAGCCACTGCGTTATGTAGAATGTGAACACCGTTCCCATTCTACATAACGATCCCAGGCAATCCCAGGCTGATTTCTCTTCCCAGTCCACCCCTACATAACAGGGTTTTTTTCCTGAGTGAGTTATCTGAACCTCAATCTGATTTTGGTCAGGATGCCGGGGTGTAAAAATCAGCCACGGGTCGTACACCTTAAGTCTAGGCCTTCAGTGTGATTCATGCATTAAGAAAACAAAGTTTCACAATGAATAAGACAACGTATGCCAATCATATATTACGTGGCAGTCAACTAGTAATACCAACTGACATTTTAAAAACACGTCCATGCACAAAAGCCAGAACTTGAAACTTAATGCTCAAGCAAGCCTAATTTTAACTGCTGCTTGACAGTTTTGTGAAATGAACGTCAAAAATCCGAATTTTACATGTGAATCTACCAAGGAGGTCTATAATACCTGGAAAAATCTATCTAATAATATTTGTGATTTAAATGTTGCTTGCTATACATTTTGTTTTGCTAGGGTACATGGTTATGCTGTATTCCATTCAAGCTGGATGTGGGAAATTCCTACTTGATATCTCCGACCTTAAATGCATTCCATTCTCCGATATTCGGAACTGCAACACTCCTGTTAGCTTAGCAGGGGTTTGACTCTCATTTGAGATGTCTCCTAGCAACCCAACTGATAAACAGTACAGCAGCACTAGCATTTGTGCTTCAGGTGTATGATTATCAAAATAGATTATTATCACTGTCTAAATACTGACCCTTAGCACTTAATAAGTTTAATAATTTTTTAAATCATGTTTTTTAACTATAAATAATTCTTATTTACATTATTCATGATGTTAGCCAGAGGGGAACTGGCCCCCCACAGTGAGTCTGGTTTCTCCCAAGGTTATTTTTCTCCATTAACCATCATCTTTTGGAGTTTTGTGTTCCTTGCCACAGTCGCCTTCGGCTTGCTCACTGGGGTTATTAATACAATTATTATTTAATTATTTTTAAACACGATAAAGAATCATATCTTATCTAATTCCACAACAAGGCTCCAAACAAAAAATCAATTAAGGAGCCATTGGCTCCTATAGGGGGAAAAACAGGCGCCAAATATTTTCATTTTTAACTCCTTCCATTCCTTTTCGTCCCGCAGCTCGCATGCAAGAAAAACTGCACGTGCTAACAGTGTAGTCTGTGGAGCATTCTTCGCAATTATGTGATCACGTGCATTTTTTATGCTTGTTACTGTCACCTTGTTTTCTCACAGTCTCTTTTTTGAAATGGTTAGTTCCTGCAATGAACTCCGTTTTCCCCGCTATTTCTTTGATATAAACTTTTGTAATGTATCTCGGGAAATGTAATGCAAATTTTAAAATCAAAGGGAGTAAATTTTTACTGTCGCCAATGGCGACCTTGACAGAAATTACACTCGCAAATAAATTTATTTGGTCACAAATGCGACCATTTTTAGTCGCAGTTTGGAGCCCTGCACAAGGATGATGATTTATCGACTTTATAGACATTACAGTTTTATCGTCTGTTAATGCTGAACTTCTGTAAAGCTGCTTTGAAACGATGTGTGTTGTGAAAGGCGCTATACAAATAAAATTGACTTGACTTGACTTGACTTAAACACTTGTTTCTGCAGGTGTTTGTTAAACAAGCTTTAATATCATGTAATGTGGAAATGAACTCATTTATCAATATTTTCTTAATAAAGTGAATGTTTATCACTTACTTTGTATATCTCACTGAGTGTCTACATGTTTGTATGACATCATGCCCATGCATCTCAGTGAAATCTGATTTGAGAAGTTCTGCACAAGCCTACAAGTTGTAATTCTGACTTAAAGATGCCTTAAAGATTTTCCTAGTAGGAAGTTGCAATATCCGACTTTCTGAGTTGAATGGAAAGAAACACTACTTTTCAAATCTTGATCCGACACTGAATTCTCAAGCAGCCTAATTTACACTTAGAAAACTCCTGATGACGTTGCAATAACAATGCAAAGAGCACTTACCAGTTTACTTGAAGTGAAAGTCAGTCTTCCTTTCCTGTTTAATAAATTAAGCAATCACACAGTCATACAGAACATCTCATGTTTTTAAATCCATAAGTATCTCTTTCTCAATGGTGATACTGGCAGTGATGATGATCTCACACTCTTAGCTTTCAAATTACGTACATCACTTAAAGCATGACTGTCAATCAAAGCCAGCAAGAAGGCCTCGACTGGGACATATCCTAAAGATCACACCCACCAACAATAAATAAATCAATCTGATTGGCTGATGAATCTGACAATCTGACTTTAGATGCCCATTAATTTGCACTGTTGAGGGATTCTGTGGAAATTCTGAAGGCCTGACGGGGTAGAGCTCAAACTCACGTGCTGCTTTGGGCATGTGATTTGTGAAACAGCTGTCACACTTTGGCTTGTAAGCATCAAGGAATAAATTCTGACTGGATAAAATTTTTGTTTTTCTCTATTTGTTTGTAGATTAATTAAGAGTGAAAAGAGATTAAAAATACAGAGGCTGTAGGGCTCTACTTTTAGGAGCGTATTTGGTTATTAGCAATAATTAATAATTATCATAGATAATTATCAATTATTAAAATCAATAGAACACTGATTAGAATCAATGTTAGCTTTTTAATCCTTTAAATCAACAATCATCAAAGACAACCATCAATTATCAAATTCAATAAAACATAAATTATTATCAAAGATAATCATTAATTATTAAAATGAATGGAACATTGATTAGAATTAACACTAGCTTATTGATCCTTCAAATTCAACAATCATCAAAGATAATTGTCAATTATCAAAATCAATAGAATATTTAATAAGGATTAAAATCGCCAGGGCACCACCCTGGAATCAGGGACTAATAACCAGACAGTATAACAGCCCCAATATAGGATTGTTCTCTTAATAAAATCGACGTCTGAAGAACACCAATATTCAAAAGGGAACAATGAAGGCTTGAATCTGAGTACTGGCATCCCCTGCCAGCCTTTGACACAGGTGTATGCAAAACAAACCAAAACACTTCTCTTTGAAATATAACAAAAATATAATAAAAGTTTATTGATGCAGTAATATCAATTAATATTCAATACAATGCAGTCAATATACTTCCGACTTACAACTTCAAACTAAACAGTGACTGAATTGGATATGGTAACCACAATAAGGCTATAACAAATGAGGAAGGTGTGTGTGTGTGTGTGTGTGCTTAATGGCGTCTTCCCATTTACCAAGTGTCTCCACTTGTACAATAATTCGGGGACAAAGCTGAGCTTTATCACCAAATGATCTGCTATCCAAATGTTTGTGAGGGGTCGCATGTGTGTGCAGTTAGGACAACAGAGAGAGAGAGAGAATAAAGTGGTGGTGTTGAAGCCAGTTTCGCGATCGTGAGAGAGAAGGCAGCTGTTAGTTATTCACTCAGAGACATGGTGGACAGCACGAAACCCGTCCCATGGTCTTTGATCCTTAATTGGATAAACTCTCATCCACAATGGCGTAAAAACAGGACAGTCCAACTTGGTTGGATTACAACACAGCAAAATCTCATTTGTGATAACAGAACTTGACATTAATACCTTGAGTATTATTAGCAACGAGCGGATTCGGCGGTCCGTAAACTGTACAAGCAATAACCTTGATACACAAGAATAACACACTATAATATTCTATCTCTGCCCAGACGTAAACCTCGTAATTGGATCGCATGAGAATGCAGGTAGAATGTGTGTTCATGAGTCCTTTAACTCCGACTTGGTTCCTCAAGGCTCGGGTGATGACGGGAGGCCATTTCCTCGCTCTGTTGGCAGGCGGTACTGCTGCTTATTCTCCGCGGGCTGCCGGAGAAATCAGCAACGTCGACTTGGTTGAAGAGGGAAGAGAAATCTTCTTTTCTTCTGCAGGCAAACGGATGAAGATGCAGATTGCTCGGAGGTCTCCTTTGGAAGTGTTCGGTGGAACACAGAGTAAACTTGTCCAGCGAGATAGAGATTGTATGGCCACAGTTTCAAGTCGTAAATTACTTCCTTGTGCAACGAGGCAACACCTGAGAGCAGCTATGAGCTGCGTCTATCCATGGCACAGCTAAGTCGCTGGAAGCTATTCCCAGAAGGATCTACAAGGTATTTCTACTCCCGATGACATCAAGGTTGAGGGGGCGTTCTGTTGAGCGCCTCATCCAATAGGAGTTGAGAGTTCAATCCTTTGGAATTTTACACATAGTTTTAAAGTGCGGAAGGCTTCATGGGATTTGCTAGCAGTCTATTTTATTCTCCCTTTGTTTGAATTTGTAGCAGTTTTTATCAGTAAGATTTATGATTGTGTTTGTAGGCCTCAGTCAGGCTTTACGACTGGTTTAGGCCTGCAGAGAAGGCCCAATGTGGTACAGATACTGTTTCAATTTCCACTAGCCTTCTCACAAAAGACGTGGAGCACGCAAGATTAAAGAAAAAAAAAGTGTTCTTAAAGGGATACTTCACCTCTGGGAAGATGAATGTGTATTTAAAATTGGTCATTTATATAGTATAAATGTGAAATTATTTTTGAATTTGAAGCATTCTAGACTGAGAAAAGGCAGAAAATGTATTTTTTACTCATGTGGCTGAAAGACAACAACTCCCAGAATGCACTTGCTTTGCTGCCCTTACGAGGCCACTCCCAAACCACGCCTACCGGTTACAGGCGGCAGTATCTGAAAATATGATATAACTAAGCTTGCTTTGATACATCGTGACTCTATAAATCGTGAGTTAGTTGATAAATTGACTGACTATGCGGGAAGAACATTATGATAATTCCGGGTGTCCAAACTCTGTACATGACGTCTTAGTAACAAAAAGAAAAACAAACAAAATTCTCACTTTACACTAAGCCGTCCGTTTGTCCCTGCGGGCTTTGGCTGGTGTTTCAAATTTATCTTCGGGATCCTAAAATAAGTTTCCAGGACTCCCCTGTCCATGTGTGGTACAAAACTTGGGTGCTCAGTTATACATGCTAATGTTATCGGTGCAGTTTCATCATCGGATTCAGCGATCTCGTCCAGAAGAAAATGGCATCGCTGAAATTCGCGACAGCAATAGGACTCTCTATCTGTTTCCATAGGCGCACAGCGAGAGCACTGACACCACCAGTCCGCCCCAATTCGAGTCTGGCCGGGCTCTTCCTCCTGACCACCAAGCAGGTTTTTCTCCCCTGCTACAGCAGCTGCTCCGGCTGCCTCTTGTTCCTCCATCTCCCGCAACTGTTCATCGCTGTATTGCGGCTCGTACAGGTAGCCGCGAGCATCAGATTCTCGCAACAGATCTTCGAAATCCCCTTCTGCCATTTCAACTTCAAAACTACCTTCCGCCATCGTGATTAGCCTACTTGTATACAAACTTTCTACACAGAGCAAGAGCCTGTTATCTTAGCTTTTACAGAAAGATGGCTGACACTATCTTCACATTCTGTGAGTGAGATCCCGCCCCATATGGGCGTGATGAAAACATGCGGAATACTGGCTGTAGTTTTAAGCCTCTGGACCAAAAATCCTCCGATGACGCAAAATGACGATTTTTGCGTCATCTGAGGATTTTTTCCAGACTAAAAATAAATAAATCTCTCGTCTCAGGGGGATATGGGGGGGGGAGTTCGGTAATTCGAAAATACTACTGGTTTTCTACTGATACAAAGCTTAATGCTAAATCCTGAAGTAACCCTTTAAAATTAAGGAAGTTCATGCTGACAAGTTTACTCCATGCAACCCTACATAGGATAAGCTGGTAAATAGATGAATGGGTGGATGCTGCCGAATTTGGCCTTCTGTGTCATAATTCATAATAGTTTGCATCCATTTGTTCAAAGCTTATAGTCGTTACTTTCTTCTCCAATTAAGATATAGAGTATTATGTTTATATTTCTTTATCTCAGCACAGCCTAAATAAATGTGAATGAGCAAAATCACTTACTCTATTTATTGTGACGGTTTCCAACTGTTCTAAAGGGAACTTATGCCTACCTTTGGTCAGTGACACTTGGCAGCCATGAAAATTGTAGTGAACGTGCTTGACAAGTGGAGAGGTCTCAGTTAAGCCACCTCTCCCGGGGAACTTGCGGGTAGTAATGAACAAACTCAGATCAAACAATACTAATAGATAGTTTTTAATTCTTTGACCTTGATTGATTTCAATATGGGCCTTATCTATCTGCCTATGACATTTTTCATTTGTAATTATTGGTGCAATAAATGTTAATGTTTCATGACATGCAAATCTATAAATTACACTGTTTTATATTGTCCGTTTGTGTGTGTGTCATTGTTGCATTATGTTATCCTTTATTCACACCAGTATAACGCATATAATAGCATTATTTTTCTATTTATGTATGCAGCCATACATAAGTCATACCTACTTGGTCATAATTGCATCTTTGACTATAGTGATCAAGTCTGGTGCATGCAGGGTCGGTGCCTCTGGTTTGACCCTTCTGTCAAAATGTTGTATTTGAACCAATTTTTATAATTTAGTTATTTTCTTTAAAATTAGTTTTTTTTTTCAAGCTTAAATATTAAACTAAATTGTAAAATACATTAAATACATAAATCAAATTAATAAGTAAACTATTTGTAGTGAGTAATTGAACATATTAGGAGGAAGGTGGGGACAGGAGTTACACTGTCTGGCCAATTAACTGCTCTATTCTTAATTGGAATTTTTTTTTCTGCCATGAAATTCTGTCAGAGCTCTGAGGCTCAAAGGCTAAAATAAGGAAATGGATTTAAGAAAAGGATTTTACATAGGATAAGGATGAATGAATGATGTAAATGATGTAACTTAAAAGTGTAAGCATAACTGGAGAATGCGGTACTCCTTATTCATTTACTTAATTTAATCTTCTTAAAGATTACTCAATTAAATTTCATCGAATATTGTTATGAAAATTAAATGAGTAAATTAGAAATAAAGGCAAGATGAGTGTGACATTTATTAAACAATTTTTTTTAGATTTTGCTTTTTGTAAATGTAATATATTTCTGGAATATTTTAAAGTGCTGACATGCAACAATTTCAGACACATGTACAGGCAAGGAATTAATAAGCGTCTTCTGGCTGCAGCCTCTGCTTGACAACAGTTACCAGAAAGTGAAAATATATCATGCAATCTGCTTTAGGAGGTGTTTAGGATGGTGTGGATTGCAAGCCCAGAGACTCTTTAGCAGAGACGGGTCACTTCTATTAAAATTAATGGGAGAAACTGGAACACCCAGTGGTCACTAATGGTCAACAGATGTAGAAAGGAAGTCCTACCTTCAGGTTAAGAGCCAATCACAGACATCTCCTGTCACTCAACTCAAGAACATGCATACACTTTAGCAATAGAAGATGGGAACATTTTGTAAAACTTAATTTTCAGCAACATAAAATCTTACGGTAAAGTGGCAAATCTGTGCCCCCTTCAAAATGTCAAATGTCCCCTCAGGTAAATTATCCTGGCTCCGACTCTGGGTGCATGTCTGTGCTGTCTTAATTAAGAACGTGCAGGAAAACCAAATATTATTTTTGAATATTATAAATAGTTCTAAAATAATAAAATTGTGACCAAATTTCAGATTTCGCAAAGCATTGTATTCGTAAGATTAAGAAGCATAATCAAACTGAATCATTGTCAGTGAATACATTTAGACTTCCACTTTAAGCTATTAGACAACACAAATTAATGATCTAATTTTCAGTGATGGACAGAAAGAAAATGAGATATTGACCATAAATGTGGCAATAATCTACTCATCTGAAAAAATATGATTATAAAGATGTGCCTGTCACACGCAGCCTAGCAGAATTGTGACAACAATTGTGTCATGGTGCATAGCTATTGAACACCATGTACAACGGAGAGGTTCTTTAAACAAGCATAAAATGCACACGGAGAGGTCACAGTTCAGTGGAGAGGGAAGGGTAACAAATGCAATGCACATGGAGATGCAAAATGCACATGGAGATGCAAGAAGCACTGCCAAGGACATATTTGTGATTCTACTCATCCCTTTTGGAGTTCACATGAAGGTTACCCCTCTACTTACTACAATCTCTCACTCTCTTACTCTCTCTCTCTATCTCTTTTGTGCCTGCAAGCAAAAGCATTTGAAGGATTTACAACTAAATCCTCACGAATTCACTGAATGTCTGTTAACGTTTATATCTGCTCCCACATCTCGGATACAGCTGTAATTAACAAACTACTGAAAAAAACGAGAAGAAAAAAAAAGACAAGTAATTTCATCATATACAAGTAACAAATCCTATGATCTTTTTATTGTTTATGTCAAGTCTAAATGTTTTTTTTATTCATGTTTTATGTCCATGTCTTTTATTTTGAAAGTTTAGTTCTTTGTTCCTGTTTCCTCTTTCTGGTCATGTGATATTCCTTTTCCCTCCATGTTCATGTGTTTGTTCTCCTTGGTTTAAAGTCTTGTTAACTTGTTATCAGTCGTGTCATTGGTTCATGTTTTAGTAATCTTGTTATCATGTTCATTAGTTTAGTCTCAGCATTGGTTGTCTGTCATTTGGTTACCCATGTCCATGCATTTAAGCCCTCATGTTGCCATTGTCTTTGGGTGATTATTGTTGGTGTAACGTTGTGCAAGTCACATTGTTTTGATAATTTTATGCTGGGATTCTTGCACTTCTCTGTTACAGAGCAGGCAGAACAGGCTGAACACAGGAATGGACGAGTATGATGCGAGAACCCAAGTGAAGTTTTATTTACAAATTGAAATCCATGAAATCCCAGTGTGAATTTATCAAAATAAAGTGTCAAAAACATGGAAACATGAAAACATGGTCTTGACTAATAGCATGAACTCTCTTGACAGAATTTCTTATAATTAAGTAGGGGAGCTTCAAGGAAAAAACATTGGGAGCCACTGTTGTAGTGCATATTAAAGCAAAAGCTTCAAGGTGAGAGCTCTTTATCTAGCTGCGGGTAGTTTTTTCAATTGTCCTTTGTCATTATGGAGAATATTGCATTTAGTGGGAATCAATGGCAGTATCTTTAAGTTAGCTTAATTATGTCTTACATTATAGGTATGACAGTTCATATCCAAGGTAATTAGTCTTAACAAGTAGCATGATCCAAGTAAGTGTGAACTATTGGTATTGCTTGTACTTAGGGTAAGGGACTATTTTTTTTATTAAATGTTATAATGTATAAAGAGTCACCTGACTTTCCTGCTGCAATGAATGCATATGTGCTGTTTACTCTTGTCAGTAAGGTCACTTCTATGCTCTAGATAGGAACATGGCTTACAATTGTCAATGGCAATCATGAGGGCTTAAATACATGGACATAGGTTACCACATGACAGACAACCAATGACGAGACTTTGAGTACGTTTACACGACAATGAATGATGTATTAAAAACTGAAAAGTTTTGCCTTTGCATTTTTTTAAAGGTTTTGCATACAGATGACAATGTTGTGAAAACGATCAACATCCACACGGATCCACAAAAATGACAAAAAACATTGTATTATGCATGCTAGGCCAGAAGTTGGCGAAGTCACTTTGTAAAGAAACACTACGCACCTGCGCACATAAGCATTCTTCCCCAGAGCGGCGAATACAAATAATGAAGATGGCAAAAGCATCGAGCAATGGTCTGGACGGATGATGAGGTTGCTTTATTACTATAAATGGTGCTGGACTATAAAGCACACCACCTTTTAAAGGATTCCAACTGGTGATCTCATGTTGGTCTGTTCACCCTGGAGGTAAGGACGAAGTTCTCGATGTTCATGCCTATAGGCTGAACACGTAATATATGCTTGCGCATGACGTCATTGAATTGAGAATTTCACGTTTTTGTATGTTTACACGGAGATGATAACGGCATCGTTTTCATAAACTTGCACTTTGACACCCGTTTTCAAAAGTATGCATTTTCAGGCCCCAAAACACCTTGCGACCTTCGTGCAGATGTGAAGGGACAGGCCGAAGTGGAGGACCTTGTACTGATACGCCCTGCCGTCAAAAGCAAACCATAGGAAGGGAATGTACGCATCCTTCAGATCCACCGCCGCAAACCAGTCTTGATGCTGGACGCACGTCAAATTGTGTTTCTGCATCATCATCTTGAATGGGAGTCTGTGTAAGGCCTGGTTCAGAACTCACTGGTCCAAGATTGGCCGCAACCCACCGCCTTTCTTTGGTACAATGAAGTAAAGACTATAGAACCCTTTCCTCATCTCGACTGGAGTGACAGGCTCTATCGTGCCCTTGTGAAGAAGAGTCGCGTTCTCCGATGGGTGCGCATTCGTGGGGCCCTGGCTGCGAGTGCTCGGTGTCTGGAAACGTCTAGGTTACTGTTGTAACCTCCATTCCCTGATGGAGGGAACGAGACGTTGTGTCGAAGAAGCAACACTAGGGGTCTCTCTTGAGAGCCTTTCGCATCTCTGAACTTTGAGAAAAGGCCAATGAGAAATTGGCAGACAGAGAGAGGGAAATGCATCCGTTTCATTCAGGATTTGTCTGAGGAGCCGACAATGAGGTTCGGCCACAACAGTGGTTCGGTTCAGCGTCGTGGCCGGGAGGACACAAAGATGCAAAGAATGCGACACTAGGTGTCTAATATAAATCACGCCATGTGCTGTAATGTGTACGTGCACTGCTGACACAGGTGCGGTCAGGTAGCTTGCGTGCCAAAACAACAGGCTGTGTCAGACTGCACGTACCCTTCCCCAACGCCCCATAAAATCGTCAAAACCTTCTGGTTCTTTACACCCCGATAGGGGGAACAAAGTGACGTGCCAAGCATGGGAGCAAGCCGCGCCAGCAGCGCCTATTCTCTCTCTATGTTTCTCGCATAGAGCTAAAGCGGCTGGGGCCATCTTAACACAATCACATGCATCAGGGAAGGTGTTCTTCCCAGTTTTCCTATTCTTTCAGGAGGGAAAGACCCTGCGGAGACCACACCTGCTTAGACTGGGGGAGGTAAAGTGTGGTGAAATACATCACATGGGCTTTTAGGTCACATGGAGAATGGCACGGTGGTAGATCCTACCTCATTGGGAGGGAGGAGTTGCTACAACCATGGCGCCTGGGGGTCCATGAGGACTGCCCAAGGGAGAAGCGGGTCCGCTCGCAAGGGGATCATACCGCGGAAAATACACACATGGGGATAATTCCCCTTAGGAGCCCGTCCTGTGGAGCAACTATTCCAGTACAGGGTAAACTGAGTACCTGCATTGGTCTTGGTTAGCGAATACCTCCGTTGAATTCGTGGACTAGAGGGCTAGGGAGGAGTCATCCAGGTAGTTAGTGGGATCTCATGGCGTAATAGCGCACGGTATTACCTCAGCAGTGAGAAAATGCGCTAGGTGCAAACGGTCCACCCGGTCAGTTGTCACTGCGTTACCGAGTTCTACCGGCTCGGACCTGAGAAAAAACAGGACGAAACAGACTCAACCCTGAGATTATAAAATTCATTAAAGAAAAGTTATTGGGTGTTGCCCAACCTGCTGCTCACATCATGTTTTCCCAGTGTGAAAGCCTCTGTTTGGAGACAGCGTTCCCTTTCCGCTGTCCACCAAAGCAGACAAAGAGCTACTCAGAACGTCTAAATCTCTGCGTGTGGTACAAATGTTTATGCAAAGCATGTCCTGGACACAGCAACGAAGGGGCTGGGTCTGCCTCCTCCCGGGTCAGCCCTTGCAGGTTCACTAACTGGTCTCTGAAGTGAGTCATAGGCACCTTTGGCACGTAGCCCGGTCGTGGTCTTAGGATCACATGAGTGCCCTCCGGACCGAACTCCAGGCAGGTGTCACTGACAGAGAACACTTGCAGGTCCCCGACCCTCTTGATGGAGGCGAGCGCGATCAGGAGGGCCATCTTCAGGGAGAGGGCCTTGAGTTCAACTGATTCTAGCGGCTCGAAGGGGGATCTCTGGGCCCGAGAGGACCATTGAGATATCCCAGGAGGAGAAGAGGCTTGGCCAGGAGGGATTCGTTCTCCAGGCATCTCTTAGGAACCTGTTAACTAAGTCATGCTTACCCAAAGACTTGCCATCTACTGCGTCATGGTGGGCCGCGATAGCGGCTACATACACCTTCAAGGTCGAGGGGGACAGCCTCCCCTCCACCTCCCCTGCAGAAATGAGAGCACTGACCCGACTGCACACCTCTGTGGTTCTTCAGCGTGGGAAGAACACCAATTCGTGAACAAGCACCACTTCAGGGCGTAAAGTTGCCTGGTAGAGGGAGCTCTGGCTTGGTTGATCGTGTCTACGACAGTAGGTGGTAGGCCAGCTAGATCTTCCGCATCCCATCCAGGGGCCAGACGTGGAGGTTCCAGAGGTCTGGGTGTGGATGCCAGAGCGTGCCCCGTCCCTGAGAAAGAAGGTCCTTCCTCAGGGGGATTTGCCAGGGAGGTGCTGTCGCGAGTTGCACAAGATCTGAGAACCAATTCCGAGAGGGCCAGTAAGGGGCCACCAGAGTGACCTGTTCCTCGTCCTCCCTGACCTTGCATAGCACCTATGCAAGAAGGCTCACTGGGGGAAATGCGTACTTGCGCAGCCCAGTGGGCCAGCTGTGTGCCAGCGCGTCTGTCCCGTGGAGAGCCTCCACTCGTGCATACTAGAGTGGGCAGTGGGAGGTCTCTCGGGAGTCAAATAGGTCTACCTGTGCCTTGCTGAACCGTTCCCCAATCAGCTGGACCGACTGGGGGTGAAGCCTCAACTCTCCGCTGGGCAAATGTTGTCGTGATAGCATGTCCGCTTCCATGTTAAGGTTGCCCGGGATGTGAGTGGCACGCAGCGACTTGAGTTGCTGCTGGTTCCAAAGCTTCCAAAGTAGGCTTAAACACTACCGTGGTGGTGCTGTCTGACTGGATCAAGACGTGCTTGCCCTGAATTAGCGGGAGAAACCTGATGTGCCAGCGCAGCGGTGATAAACACACGGTACGTGCTGCGGCGCCATGCTCGTCTTGGGACTCGAGTCTGGAGCCAGTGCTGAAGCGGTCTCATAGGCATCAACCCCAGTGGCGTAACCACCGCGGAGGACGCCATATGCCCGAGGAGCATATGTTTTAATGGAACCACCGTGCCCAGCTCTGACTGCGCACGCTCGTTGGTGAGGCGTGCTGACACTGAGACTGAGTCTAACTCACAGAGAAAAGAGATGCTCTGAACCGGGGTGTGATTGCTCTTTTCCCAGTTGACCTGAAGCCCTAAACGGCTGAGGTGCCTGAGCACCTGTTCCCTGTGGGCGCATAGTAACTCTCGGGAGTGGGCCAGGATGAGCCAATCACTTCTTGAAGTGGGGAAAGGGCTGCCTCTGCAACCTTCATGAAGACGCGAGGGGACAGGGACATGCTGAAGAGGAGGACCTTGTACTGATATGCCTGGCCGTCGAATGCAGACCGTAGAAAGGTCGATGTCGAGGCAATATTGAGACGTGTAAGTACGCGTCCTTCAGGTCTACCGCTGTGAACCAATCTAGATGCCGGATGCAAGTTAGGATGTGTCTTTGCATGAGCATTTTGAACGGGAGTTTGTGCAAGGCCCGGTTGAAAACTCGCAAGTCCAAGATCGGTCATATAAAGCTACGATAAAGGGCCCTTCTTCATCTTGGCTGGAGGGACAGGCTCTATCGTGTCTTTGAGTAAGAGAGTCGCGATTTCTGCGAGCAGGATTTGGCATTTTCACCGTGTACTGCGGTAAAGCGGACACCCCCCGAAGGGGGGTGGAGGCCTGGCAAACTGAATTGCATAACCAAGTCGAATGGCCCTGGCCAGCCAGTGTGACGGACTGGGAAGTGAGAGCCACAAGTCCATGCTCTGTGCTAGGGGCACAAAGGGGACGATTATTTTTGACATACCCAGAGGAGCTTTGCAGCAGAGCGGAGTAGGTAATGTGGCGTCAGTAGGCAAACATGCGTCCCGAGACTCTGGTGCTGAGAGAAGATTCGAAGCACTTACCTTGCTCCGCACACCCAGCAGGGGGCAGGTTAGTGACTGAGGAGGAGGTCCTGTGGAGGCATCCTCTAGGCTCGTCAGAACCGGCCGGCTGGGGGACAACAGTCAGGGTCCTCGAAGGGGTTCGTGAGACGGGGGCGTGCGCTTCCTGCGGGGCGCTCGATGCTGGGGCTGAGAGCTGGGCCCGGGTTGAGGCGGAGCTGCAAGTTTCTTGGAAGCCACAAGAGGACACCCACGGCTGGCAGACAGAGCACGGCCTGTGCTGGAGGTGCGACGGGGCATGATGTGTGATATGGCCTCCATCTGCTTTTTCACTGCTGAGAACTGCTGGGCGAAGTCCTCGATGGTGTTGCTGAAAAGGCCAAACTGGGAGACAGGTGCGTTGAGGAAGCGTGCTTTGTCTACTTAACGCATCTCGACCAGGTTCAGCCACAGATGTCGTTCCTGAACCATGAGAGTGGCCATCTTTCTGCACGAATGACCGGGCTGTGACCTTCGTGGCCCTGATGGCGAGGTCGGTCGCTGAGCGCAGTTCCTGCAGCACGTTGGGATCAGGACTACCCAAGTGCAGAGTTTTAAGTGCCTTGGCCTGGTGGACTTCAGGAGGGCCATGACTTGCAAGGCGTAATCGGCCAGTCCAGTGGCGCTGTAGGCTTTGGAGGTCATTGAAGACATCACCCTACAGGCCCTGGAGGGGAGCACAGGGCGATCTCATCGTGTACCCTTGGACCACTCCGCCATCGAGGGTAGTGAGAGCGGTTGAGCAAGAGGCACGATGACGGGCGGTGAAGGGTGTCCTCCACGAACTCGTCAGCTCATCATGCACTTCCAGGAAGAAAGGAACCGGGGGGGGGCGTGGCTATGAGCGGTGCGCAGACCTGAGGAACCAATCATCCAGCTGCGAAGGCTGTGGGGAGGACGGAGGGTTCCAGTCCAGCCCCACGCTGATGGCGGCCCGGGCAAGCATGTCGGACATCTGGGCGTCAACCTCAGACTGGCCGTGTTGACCCAAAGGTGTCCAGCCACCCCCCGATGCGGGATTTATAGGAAGGAAAGCCGCGACCGCAACGTTGCCATGGTAAGTTTCTCGCAGTGCGAACACGAACCATCCACAAATGCTGCCTCTGTGTGATCGTGGCCCAGACACACGAGGCAGTGCCTGTGACCGTCAGGAGCGGAGAGCATTTGACCGCATCCTGGAAAGGCATCTTTATAAAGATGCATCCTGAAAAGGATGTTCAACACCGCTGTGTATTGCTCTTTTAGAGAAAAAATACACTTTAAGGAAAATTTCCGCTGTCGAAGCGCCCAGGGGCAAAGCTGCACTGCCGTGCAGAGAAGGAGAAAGCCGCTGATATGCGGTGTAGATCCAACAGCGTACACTAATGCCAGAGATGAAGAGAAAACCAGTTGAGACTCAAAGCTCGCTGCTCACACAACTGGTTGGCTCTGAAGAAATTTTCTGAATGAAACAGGCGCATTTCCCTCCCTTTATACCCATTTGTCCGAGGGCGGGACATGCAAATTCTGTCTGCCAGTTTCTCATTGGCCTTTTCAAGGCCTTTCAAGTTCAGAGATGCGAAAGGCTCTCAAGAGAGACCACTAGTGTCGCTTCTTCAACACAATGTCGAAGTGAGTGACAGACGGGGAACTACTCTTTTTCTGACAATGTGGGTACTGTCACATAAACTTTTTTTTTTTACTGACACAGCCACCGGGCTGCTACCTCAATAACTGCTATGTGCATAGTGTTCTATCTCATAGTATGTTATGTTTACATTTGGCAGATTTTTCTTTAATTCATTAAAGTGGCATTCAATTGATCACAATGTATAGTCAGGACATTACTGATGTAAAGAACAGCACCTTCAATATTTGAAAAAGTTAATTTTTGATCAGACAGACAAAATTTCCAGCAGCCATCACTCCAACACCTTATCCTTGAGTAATCATGCTAAATTTCTAATTTGGTACAAGAAAATCATGTGCCATTATATCAAACACAGTTGAAAGATATTTGGTTCATTAAATGAAGCTTAACATTGTCTTTGTGTTTGTTTTTGAGTTGCCACAGTATGTAATAGACTGGCATGTCATAAGGTCAATATTAGGTAAAAATCACAAAAAAGAAACTGCTTTCTCTAGAAACTTGCCAGTCAATCATTATTTTGAGGAATGAAGGCTACACAATGCTTGAAACTGCCAAAAAAAGTAAGAGTTCATACAAAGATGTTCACTACAGTCTTCAAGGATAAAAAACAACTGGCTCTAACAAGGTCAGAAAGAGATGTGGAAGGACAGATGTATAGCTTAACAAGAGCATAAGTTCATCAAAGTCTCTAGTTTGAGAAAAAGACGCCTCACATGTCCTCAGCTGACAGCTTCATTGAATTCTACCTACTCAACACCAGTTTCATGTACAACAGTAAAGAGAAGACTCAGGGGTGCAGGACTTATGGGAAGAATTGCAAAGAAAAAGGCACTTTTGAAACAGAAAAACAAAAAGAAAAAGGTAAGAATGGACAAAGAAACAGACATTGGACAACAGATAATTGAAAATTGTTATGGATCTTAACCCCATTGAGCTTTTGTGGGATTAGCTAGACTGTAAGGTGTGTGAGTACAGGAAGTTTGGGGTGAAATATCACCTGAGAATCTGGACAAGCTGACAGCTGGAATGCCAAGGATCTGCAAAGCTGTCATTGCTGCACTTTGGAGGACTGTTTGAAGTAGTTTAAGAAGTTTTGATTTTTTTTTAAAAATTGTAATATTAATTTTTCAAGTTATTACTGTCCTGACAATATTTTGTGATAAATTGAATGCAGAGGTGGGTAGTAACGCGTTACATTTACTCAATTCATATAAAACAGAAGTACCAATAATTGGAACAAAAACCTAAAATAATAAGATGCTAAAATATAATCTGACTCTTGATGGATGTACCGTAGCATCAACTTCTACAGCACAAAATGTAGGTGTTATAATGGTAGCAATCTAAACTTTGAAAAACAAATTTGCAATATTTGTAGAACTGCATTCTTCCTTCTCAGAAATATTGCTAAGTTACGACACATGCTATTTGTTTCTGATACTAAAAACTAATTCATGCACTCATGACATCAAGACTAGATTATTGTGATGCATTACTAGGTGGATGTCCTGCAGGTTTAATAAATAACTTAAATAACTTAAATTGGTTCAAAATGCAGCAGCTAGAGTGCTAACTAGATCCAAGAAATATGATCATATCAGCCCCATTTTATCGGCATTACATTGTCTATCTGTTAGGTTTTGTATTAATTTAAAAATTCTGTTAATTACTTATAAAGCTTTGAATGGTCTAGTTCCAAAGTACTTAAGTGACCTTCTATCACACTATAATCCATCATGCTCACTATAATCGCAAAACTCCAGCCTGTTAACAATACTGACAATATCAAAATCCACAAAAGGAGATCATTTTCACATTTGGCTCTTAAACTATGGAATAGACTTCCTAACAGTGTTTGGAACTCAGACTCTCTGTTTAAGTCTAGACTAAAAACGTATCTATTCAGCCAGGCATACACCTAATTTTTCCCTCAATTCATAGTTATGCTAGATTATATCCAGATATATACCAGAGCCTGCCAGATCCATCTTCAGTCCTGCCTAATGTCCGACTCCCACTATGTCGCTGAGTGATGATGACCAACTGCAGCATGTGCCAGCCAGCCTTCACTTCAGTCTACTAAGGCGGACTTCACAGAGGATGAATTGATGCAAACTAAAAGATATGGGATACTTCATGAGCCACTGTCTGAAGCATGGGCTCAGGATGGTGTTAAACATAATTACCTGCCATAAGCTTCCAGCCAGATTGTGATGCTCCTCACTAAATGATACCTTTATTATCTTGGTCAAAGGAGGGACAACTCTCTCTTAAAAAAATAACTACATAGAAAATGAATTAACAACTAACAAAAGCCTTCATCGGCCAAAATCTAAGGACAATGCATCTACGAGTATTTCCTCAGTTAATTCGGGATGACTTCAAGGACTTTAACACTAAAATTGTAGTTCATACAAAAACATTTTTTTTAACCATTGACCTACAGCTAATAGTTTCAAACATAAATAACTAATATTGTCATTATATTCATTCATTTTCTGAATAATTTCATGTACAGTTGCTTTGAAACAACACTTTTTGTGAAAAGTGCTAAACAAATACATTTGACTTGAGAGACCACTTATAGGAAAGGAAAGGGGAGAGGGTGTGTGTGAAATAGACTCTAAATTATTCAAAACATAAAAAATGCTTTCAAAAACTCTTTGAAGAGCAAAATGTAATTTTTAAACCTGTCCATGAAGTATAGACTTCATCATCATTCATCATAGTGTAAGATAGTAAGATATTGTAAGAACATACCATCATTGTGTAAGTTGTCTGACTTTATACATCAGCAATACTTTGTCAGGTCTGACCCCAGTTAACACACTTACACCTTTATGAGAAGAAAAAAATAGACCAAGGGCCAGATTCACAACCAGACTACCATGACAAGAATCATAGGGACCCCACCCATAATGAACAGGCAGTTTCCATTTTACAATATTTTCTCAGCAAACTCATTAACACCCATCTGTGTAGACTGTACCCACCCCAATATGGTTTCAAACGCTATTGGTGCAATAGTGGCTGATGATTCCAGCTGGAGTGGTCGTGGGGGATGTTCGGGGAATTGCAATACAGCCCAGCTCTCTACATCTGCTGCATCTTAATAGCTCGGGTACTGTGCATGGTTGTTGGAAGGGGTGATCCTGTATAACTTTTAAGGGCTGCCCACACGGTTTTCCACAGGACTCGCGGACACATATAAAATCAGTATACATGGTGCCAGCAATGCTGACCCATGACCTCTCTGGAATGAGGATATACAGTATATGTGAACGCCCCATGTTTTGATCTCCCATAGCCTTAGCAACACAATCCGAGAGCTCTTAAAAAGAGGCCTCACAAACACTCCAAGAGATCATTACCCCAGGCATTCAATTACTGTATAGACAGGTAACAAAGATAAAGACTATTTGCATTCTCAAATGGAAAAACAAACAAACAACCTAATAGTTGATGTTAAAACTAATGCCTAAAATATGTGTCATGTAAAGCTGATTTCTGGATTCCCAATTTCCAATGTTGCAAATAAATGTTCTGGAAAATAAACTTCAAAATCCTAAATTGGAGATCAGCTCAGCACATCACATCAGCTACAGTGCCACTTAATGCCCAAAGCAGACAGACACTGCAAATGCCAATCATGTAGTACTGAAAAACAAATGAGATCTCTGTAATATCTCAATAATTTCTCCTAGACTGCAATTTTAACAAGGACTCAGGTTGAGTGGGATCTATGTGCAGTTAATTAAATACAGCAAACTCAAGTAAAGACAGGCATACGTCGAGTAATCCAGGCAAACAGTAATATCAGAGGCAGAGCTGAAACGTAGTGGGACAGACAGAGGTTCAGAGCAGGCAGCAAACAACAATGTCAGTAATCCAGGCAAACACGACAGTAGTCAGGCAGCAAACAGACGTAAACAGTAATGTCCAATGTAATGTCATTGAGATGGGTACCTGACTCGCTTGAGGCACTGAGGGAACGGACCCAGGTGCAGGCTGATGCAGACGCTGAACAGAAAGTCCTCCGTTAGTGAAGTGAGTTGACCTAGTTGTTGTTGGAGAGATGCCAGTAGGTTTGCTTGGGCAGAGAGTTCACTGGACATATGCATGAGCACTGCTGGATTGGTAAATTGCGAAGTCTTCTGTAACAAGGACTCAGGTTGTGTGGGATCCATGTGCTGAACTCAAGTACAGACAGGCGTAGGTTGAGTAATCCAGGCAAACAGTAATATCAGAGGCAGAGCAGAAACGTATTGAGACAGGCAGAGGTTCAGGGCAGACAGCAAACAACAATGTCAGTAATCCAGGCAAACACGACAGTAGACAGGCAGCAAACAGATGTAAATGGTAATGTCCAAAGCAGAGTCAAACACAGGTAATCCAGAGAGGGAATGTTAAATGCTCAGTAATGTAGCCAGAGCAAAACAAGACTTTGCAAAGTCTTGTTTGCAAAGAGTTCGTGTGAGACTTTTATAGCTGGCAGGACTGGAAACAGGTGAACAGGTGAGAGTCAGTACAGGGTTTATGGAAAATGGAGTTTCAGGTGGAAGTTCAATATTCAGGAGAGGGCAATCTCCGGTGGCCGATCGAGGGATCTTAAACGGCATTCGTGACAGAGCCCCCCCTGTGAGTGGCTCCCGACATGAGAACACATCCGGCGTCGCGTTCTTCCTCGAGGTTGACGGGCCGGTTTCTCCGGGTGAACTTGAAGAAATTCAGTGATGAGGTTGGGCTCAAGGATATCATCTGCTATGACCCAGGATCTTTCCTCCGGACTGTACACCTCCCAATCTACCAGATATTGGATCTGGCTCCCCTGACGTCTGGAATCTAGCAGATCTCGTACAAGGAAAGCCTTCTCACCATCCACGATCATAGGTGGGAGGCCCGGGTCACTGCCTTCCTCTTCCACCCTCAGACCACTGGCAGGTTTTAGCAGAAAGACATGGAAAGTGGGGGAAATACGATAATTAGCAGGTAACTGGAGATGGTAAGACACATGGTTAATTTGTTTTAGTATCTTGAAAGGACCCACATACCTGGGACTGAGTTTCTTGCATGGTAAGCGAAGACGAAAGTCCTGGGTAGAAAGCTACACCCACTGTCAGGGAGTATAGTTGGAACTGGGACGACGATGGCGGTCGGCTTGTTCTTTTACCCTGTTTATGGCATGTTGAAGATGGACGTGTGCTTGATCCCACACTGCCTCACTGCGTTGGAACCAGTTGTTCACAGCAGGCACTTCAGACAGTTCCCCAGACCATGGAAACAGAGGCGGTTGGTATCCCAGCACACAAATTAGTGGAGGGTTTGAGGAGTGAGTTCTGTGCATATTCAGTCCAGGGAAGAAAGCGGCTCCAATTGGTTTGATTTTTATGACATTACATGCAAAGGAATTTAGTGAGTTCCTGATTTAGACATTCCGTCTGGCCATTGGACTGAGGGTGGCAACCTGAAGTGAGACTTATGTTGACATTCAGAGATTTAAAGAAGGCTGTCCATACACTGGAAGTAAACTGTGGACCCCGGTCAGAGACAATGTCTTCAAGAAGGCCATAGTTGCGGAAAACATAGTCGTTATGGTATGGGTAGGGGTTGTAGCAGTCCTGCCGGAGATTGTTTAGGGGTCTTAGCTGTGGTGCAGGTGTGACAGGTATTTACGAAAGTACTGGTATCTGCCTGTAATGTCTCCCACAAGAACCGATTCCTTAATAGGCGAACAGTGGAAGTGATACCTGGAGGACCAGAGCTTGTGGAGGAGTGTACCCAATGGATTACTTTTTCTCATAGGTTTGGAGGTACAAACGTTCAGTTGGGCATGCATTCTGGAGGAGAATGCCTGCCAGAATGCAGGCCCAAGCACAGTCTTCTGCTTGGGCCTGAGAGATTTCGGTCATGATGTCCCACTGGACTGGGGCTAGAATCTAGTACTGATGGGAAAGTGAGTCAGCTTTGACATTCTTTGATCCTGGAAGATAGGCAATAGAAAGTCGATTCGAGTGAAGAACAGTGCCTATCTGACCTGTCTGGGATTGAGTCTCTTGGCTGAGTGCAGGTATTCTAGGTTGTGATGATCTGTTAATACCAGAAATAGATGTCTAGCCCCCTCCAGCCAGTGTCGCCATTCTCCAAATGCTGCTTTCATGGCTAACAGTTCACAATTGCCCACATCATAATTCTGCTAAGCAGAGGAAAGTTTGCGTGACTAGTAAGCACATGAAAAAAGTTTAGGGGGATTACATTGGCATTGGGAGTGGATGGTGCCAATAGATCAACTTCTACCACAACAGGTGCGTTGAGGTCAGGGTGATGCAGAATGGAAGCAGAGGTAAAGCGACTATTAACTTCATTGAAGGCTTGAATGGGGTTTGTACTCCAGTGAAGCTTATTGTTTCCTCCCCTTACCATGGCAGAGTGTGGGGTGGCGACAGTACTGAAGTTTCTTAAAAATCTTCGGTAGAAATTAGCAAATCATAAGAATCGTTGGAGTTCCTTTACAGTAATGAGTTGAAGTCTATTTAAAACTGTCCATACCTTGCCCTCATCCATAGACACCCCTTCTGGACTGATGATATAGCTGAGAAAGGAGATTAATGTTTGGTGGAATTCACAATTCTCTGCTTTGGCATACAGCTGGTGTTCCATGAGGCGCTTTAGAACTGCACGGACCTGGTTGATATGTTCCTCCAGTGTGTCTGAATACATAAGATATCATCAATATACATGATTAGGCACTGGTTTATCATGTCTCTGAACACATCGTTTATGAAGGATTGGAATACAGATGGACTTTTGGACATGCCGAAATGCACAATGAAATAATCATAGTGCCCGCTGCTGGTGGAAAAGTCTGTTTTCCATTCATCCCCCTCTCGAATGCGAATGAGGTTGTAAGCACAGCGCAGATCCAGCTTGGTGTAGAATTTAGCAGATCTCAGTTGTTCCAAACCTGCGGGGACCAGGGATAATGGATATCTGAATTTGACCATTATATCATTTAGAACGCAATAGTTAATACAATGATGAAGACCCCATCCTTCTTACCCACAAAGAAGATGCCGGCTACTGCCGTTGAAGTGGATGGACGAGTTAATCCTTTGGCCAGTTCCTCTTCAATGTTCAACTTCATAGTTTTCGCCTCAGGTTCTGACAGGGGGAAATTCAGCCTCTAGGTGGAGAGGTATCAAGTAACAGATCAATGGCGCAATCACTGGATCGATGCGGTGGTATTTATGAGGCTTTAGTATCTTTAAAGGCTTAAATCAGGTCTGCATATTCTGAAGGTACATGTGGTATTGTGTTGGTCACATTAGATATCTTGGTAGTTCTCACAGGAATCGTTTTTAGACACTTGGACAAACAGTTGAAGTCCCATCATATAATCGGTCTATCGTGGCAATAAATTTGAGGATAATGGTCCTGTAGCCAGGGTGAACCGAGGATGACTGGGTTGTGAGGAGAGTGGATGATGAACAGATGAGTAGTTTTGGTGTGTAAAGCCCCAACTTGCTGAATAAGGTCCGTTGTGGTGTAAAGTATCTGGCCAGTTCCCAGGGTGTGCCCATCTAGCGCTGCCACTGCCAAAGGAGATTTGCAAGGGATTAGTGGTATCTTGTGTTGTCGAGCTAATCTTTCATTGATAAAGTTGCCCACTGTCCCCAAATCTAACAAGGCTTTGGTGGTGATGGTATCTGACTGGCATGTTAATGTTATGGGCACTTCAAAACAAGCAGTAGTTTGGATAGAGGAAATCAACAAACTCACCCTGCGACTGTATGATTGAGAAGGTCGTTGTAAAACAGATCAGGGTCGCGGGCAAGGAAGAGGCGAGAAACCGGCTTGACATATAACTTAAAGGTTTAATGGAAAACTCAAAAGACAAACACATAAGATGACGGACATGTCCGTGAACGATCTCTGTCTCTCTTGCATCGCTGTCCGCGAGTGGCCTTTATCCCTCTTGACGGCTTAATTAGCCTAATACGGGACCGGGCGTGCGTAATCACGCCCTGGTCCCGCCCTAAACCGTGCCGCATTCATGTAGGGCAGTTAGCTCTCAGATGCCCCGCTTGGCCACAATATAAACAGAGATGATTATTAGTGCAATGTTCCCGTTCTTTTGTGGAAAGATGAGTATGGCCAATCTGCATAGAGTCAGTGTCATCACTGGGTTGGTTCGCTAGACTGAAAGGATTGGGAATTTTTTTTGAGGTCTGCTGGAGCGAATGAGACTGTCAATGCAAAGAGCGAGGTTAATTAATTGTTCCAGGGTTCTGCCTTCATCACGGTAGGCCATTTCTGATTATACGTCTGTGTTCAATCCTCGGCGAAACAACAGCTTCAATGTAACCTCAACCCAAAAAGTTTGTGTCGCGAGAGTGCGAAAAGACAGAGCGAATTCAGCTGTGGTATCTCTTCCCTGACGGAGACAAGCAGTTGTTCCCCAGCATTCCTTCCTCCCTCAGAGTGCTCAAAAAAGTCGCTGAATAAAGTCACTGAAAGTGGTTCCACTTAACCGTTGTTTGGCCTAGAACAGCTGTTGCCCAATCTAGTGCCTTTACCATGAGCAGGGAGCACACTTGTGAGATTTTACTCTCATCAGAAGGGTAAAACGAGGGTTGTTGATCCAGGAACATGGAGCATTGCATGAGGAAGCCCTGACATTTGGTTGGAGTGCTGTCAAATTTTCCTGGGAAGGCTAGACGAGGATTGGCAGTCACAGAACTGTGAGGCATTGAGATGGGTACCTGACTCGCTTGAGGCACTGAGGGAACGGACCAAGGTGCGGGCTGATGCAGACTCTGAACAGATCGCACCAACTCTTCTGTTAGCGAAGTGAGTTGACCTAGTTGTTGTTGGTGAGATGCCAGTGGGTTTGCTTGGGCAGAGAGTTCACTGGACATATGCAAGAGCACTGCTGGATTGGTAAATTGTGAAGTCTTCTGTAACAAGGACTCAGGTTGTGTGGGATCCATGTGCTGAACTCAAGTACAGACAGGCGTAGGTCGAGTAATCCAGGCAAACAGTAATATTAGAGGCAGAGCAGAAACGTATTGAGACAGGCAGAGGTTCAGGGCAGGCAGCAAACAACAATGTCAGTAATCCAGGCAAACACGACAGTAGACAGGCAGCAAAAAGATGTAAACGGTAATATCCAAAGCAGAGTCAAACACAGGTAATCAAGACAGGGAATGTTAAATGCTCAGTAATGTAGCCGGAGCAAAACAAGACTTCGCAATGACAGAGAGTAAGTGTGAGACTTAAATAGCTGGCAGGATTGGAAACAGTTGAACAGGTAATGAGAGTCATTTCGAGGTTTATGGGAAATGGAGTTTCAGGTTACTCGGGAGAGGGCGACCTCCGGTGGCCAATCGAGGGATCTTCACCGGCGTACATGACAGCAATGAGATTAAATGGTACATTTCTACTGAGAAAAAAAGACCCCAAGTAATTTCATATGCATCTGCTCTAGTTTCAGAAGAAATTTTATAATCTCATATGTCATAATCTGTGCTCAGATTTACCAGTATACTGTACCTAAATCTGCAATCAAAGTCAAAGATATGAACTCTTATTATGAATATATGATTTTAATAGTTTTTCATCAAACCAGGACCAGATGATAGATGAGTTGCTGTATGCCATCTATACTCTACATATACCTCTTCTTACTGTACTGCATGTCAACAGTTGTCTCATTAGTGTATATTTTTTATTCCTCCAAAAGGAATTTTTAATGAATATCTGAGACAAAGCTGATACTTTATTGAAACATAATTGAGAGCTCTATTAAGTCTCCTGAGCTTTGACAGCAACTTATGAGCAATATTTTTTACTAACACTGGCACCAACATAGATCATTGCATGTTGTGATATTTTTTATTTAACTTTTTTATTTTTTAAATCAGAGGAAGAAACTTTCTAGCTTTCCCCCTAAATTATTTATCTCTTCACGATTTCTATCAAATATATCTCTTTGGCACAACAGAAAAAGTAACATGTTTTCTTTGATCAAGTCCCAACTTTTTCTTTTCAAAAGCAATGTGTCTATACTGCAGTACTAAACTTGAGGTAAAAAGCGCACATATACAATCACAGCTGGATTAAGGTACTCCGGGGCCCGGGGGCGGGGCCCCGATGGGGGGGTGTCGGGTGTAGGCATCTCTGTGTTTATCTACCAAACACACAAACACAAACACACAAACACAGGGAAATATAAAAATGTTTTATATTATTGTGACTGCTGAGTGATTGGCTCTTTTACCATTAAGGTGGGACTTCCTTTTCTACATCCATTCCAATTTCTTCCATTCGTTTTAATAGAAATGGCCCATCTCTTCTAAATAGTCTGATAAAACTCAACTTTGTCCCACCACTGACTCCATGACCCATGGGTAACATCCAAACTGTTTTCTGTAAAAACACTGGGAAATGGAGGTGCATAAAATTACTTGGCATGCCATCTCGACAACTCATATACTCCTTCCTTCACTCACTCACCCACTCAGTCCCTTTCTTGGCTTTTCCCTTCGCTACATTTTTGTTATTTCATCCCTTTTTCAAAACAGTGGCTAACTAAATATGCTCACAGCCTCTGGAGGCTCGTTTGGAGAGAGCCACCCGTTATGCCCCACTCCTTTTGCCCACCGCCTGTTGACAGAGCAAGACAGAGAGACAGGGGTGCTCCATACATGGGGCTCCTGAGCGAGGATGATAGGTGTTGGGGAGGGTGTTCTGTCTCATGTTTTCACTGTAACCTGTTAGAAAATGTGTTTCGCAGTGGGAGGAATGTTCCAGGGCTCAAAGTAGGCTAATCAGTGTGTCTAACTAATTCCAGCTTAAGCACACAAAGTACCAAGGCCTCTCACGTTGACTTGAATCAATACGGCACCAATAGGCTACAGCAGCAAAAAAGAAAAAAGAAAAGAAAGGCTCAGAAAGCTGTATCTATAATGTAAATGTTTTCTTGTCCCTGGTTTCTTTGTTAAATAATTATGTCTGACTTTTATCTAAGGGAGGAAAATGGGTCATTTATATGTTTTCCATGCCTCATTTATTCACGTCTCAAAACCTTAAACTTTTTAACAAATGCTGCCATAAATGTTGTATAGCAGGGTTTCTCCTATGATCCTGCAAGGTTGGAGCCATGCCCTCTCATTGTATGGAGACTGAATTTCTGCATAACAGTTCAACCATAATAACAGACTAGCCTTAGTTTCAACCCTGAGCGCCAAAGACCGAAGTCTGTATCTGCTCTACAGCTCCAGTGGAATCATTTGAACAGTCCCAGAGCTCTGATTGGAAAATCAAAGGATGGATCTTGGATAGTCAGGCACCCAGACAGCTCTAGCATCTCTCTCTCTCTGTCTTTTATAAACCATGGGCTTACTTTGATGTGTGGTACTTCAAAAGACCAAATCTTTTTCTCACTAAAGCCTATATCTCTGATTCTTCAGGTATTTTACATACTCACTGATTTGTATACAGCATCAATTAATTCAAGCATATATTACAAAGCTATAAAATGGATGAATTGAATAAATGCATTCCTGTTCTATTCTGAGTTCAGTTTAAATGCCAATTCACACTGCCCAACAAACATCAACATTTAACATTTTTAAAGTTGGCCATTGGATTTTTATGCATAGGTGGGAATTTAGGAGAGGATGATAGGGACATGTCCATATCAACTTTCAGAAAATTTTAAATGTCTCGACTAACATTTGGACAATTTTACCACACAACTTTATGCTTTGTTTTTATTTTTATTTGAAAAATCCTAAGTATTATTATTAATATGGAGATTGTTGTCCTACCTCTTCTGAATCAGTGCATAAACATTGTTGTCATGTGGCAGCTGTTACTTTTCTCAGACCTTTTCAGGATGCACCAATCACAATTGGTTGTAAGATTTCTTTTAAAGGTGCACTAAGTTCTTGTTCATGTCATCTTAGATTTACACTGAAACCTAGTGGCCTGGATGCAGCATCAGCGTGCTGATGGTGTCAGACCATCAGTGCTCATGGAATGTCTCTCATCCAATCATATTCGAGGAACGGAACTAACTGTAATTTATTTATATATATATATATATATATATATATATATATATATATATATATAAACAGGGTGGAGGGCGGGGCCGGGTCGTGATTATACACACCCGGTCCCTTATCGGGCTAATTGAGCCTCTGAGAGGGATAAAGGCCGACTGTGGATGGTGGTGCGACGGAGAGAGATCATTTACGGGCAGCTGACCGTCATGTGTGTGTTTGTGTCTTTTGTTTAAGTTTTTCATTAAACTATTATTTATATTGTCAAGTTGGTTCTTGCCTCCTCCTTTCCACTATTCCCTTTACAATACATATATATTAGTTGTATGCTAAGCCTAAAGTCTACTTTGTTTAGGAGGCTTACTTTCTTAGATAAAAAAAAATTGAGAATTTAAGAAAATTTGAGAATTAGAGAGCAATTTGAGAAAAGATTATGTGGGAGTGAGGAGAGTTGGAATGCAGAAAGTGGGGGGAAATGCCAATTTTCTCCCCAATATATATTTTGTGATGTAATTTTACACATGTGAATTGTTAATTTACCCTACCCTGTGTTTATATTTCTACTTATATTTCTACTTATTATTTAAACGTATATCATTTTCTCAATGTAAATCTCTATACAAAAAAGATAACATTTGATTTTGAACCATTTACCTTAGATTTATTGTTTGTAAGTTCATCGCACATTTTTCTCCTAATCGTTTAGCCCTAGTGGACAGTTCTCAATTTGTTTTATTCTTTAGAATATCTTAAAAAAGGCTAATATTTTATATGGTGGGCCAGAGAAATAATAAATTAGACTTGTTATATGAGGTTATAATGTTATTTTGCCTATTTTACCAGATCGACTTTCTAGCATTTTCTTAATACCAACATTTGTGAATATTATGTTTGCTAATTGTCCCTATCAACTTTCAAACCTACACCATACCAAAATTCAAACCACTGGCCCCACTGGCTGAAGCTGGAAGTGCTGTTGAATGTATGGTCATGTTTGAGTTCCACTTTATGGGCGACATGTCCACAGAGTGGTGCTAAAAGAAAGTTGTTTAAGTTGTAAATTATGAAATTAAAACAATAGGAATGCATAAGTAAAAATGTCATTCTAGAACAATAATGCAAACTCGGAATAATACTCAACATTGTTTATATATCTGTGATAAATTTTTTTTTTGTTTCCATGTTACCAGAACCCATGTCTTGAAAGTTGCTTGCACTACGTGCTTTTACTTGCAACAGAAGGAAAAGTGACAATATTTGAATTGATAAAGAAATGTCTGACGGGGGATGACTCTTGTACAATGAGTTCAGGGTACATGAACATTTGAATTGTTGTGCCCTTGAAGGGCACTGCAGGAAGGGGATGCTTTTTGATGGGGGTTTTTCCAAGCAAAAGTCAGAAACTGAATTACTTCATGGAGGGCCCTTCAACAAGACCGTTAGCAAAGCGTCCATATGATGGCTGATTTAAGGAACTAATCTTGATGTTTATGATGATGTCCTCACCATAGGTCGGATGACAAGCTCCAAACAGGGACCAAAGTGCCAACATTATACAGAATTTGTCAGCATTTATTACTCTAATTCTTTTTTTATTACTTCTAATTATTACTTTAATTCTACTCTTTTCTTTTGGTTTCTCTTTAATTCTATAGCAATTTCAAATCCATCTCATGTCTATGCCTTCTCTTCTGACCACATGGCTTTCTACCCCTCTCTTTTGTCCTTTTTCTCTTGCTGTGCCATATTGTGCAGACACAAGAGTGAATTTAAAAGGGCAGCATATTTAATTTCTACATACTAGGCATCAGTCCACTCAGACAACAAAAATCTCATGAGATCCTCACTCACTTGTTCTTTGGGGTCAAATCTTTCTTTCATTCAATTGCTTTTTTCTGTCTAGCTTTCTTGTCTTTTACGCTTTCTGTCTCAGAGATTTATCTGACTCTATCATTTTGAAGGGATTAGCCAACTCAGGTGATCTAATGGATGACTGGTTGACCTCACAGTGGGGAAGTGAACAAGAGAGGAAGTGAGTCTGGTTAGGAGGGCAGCACTACCCTGCCGAGCTGAAGTTTAATCCTATTACCTTTGCTGTCTACATCACAATCTATTTTTCACCCCACTCACTCTGAAACACAAAAATGTGGTTTTGAAGGGTCACTAAGGCATCCAAAAGGGGGAAAACCCTTTTAGATAGAGGAAAGAGTTAATACTCAGCACAATTGAATTGAGTTTATGGATGATTTTCTCAATGCTGTTATAGTACATGTTGTTAAAATGTTCAAAGGGGGAATAGTCTTTGTGTAACTTTTTGCATAATTATACAATGCCATTCAAAAGTTTGGGCTCATAAATATATATATTTTTTAAAAAATTTAAGAAAAGAAAATTTTCCATTTAAATAACATTACATTGATCAGAAATACAGTGTAGATATTGATAATGTTGCAAATTAGAGCTGGAAACGGCTGATTTATTGGAATATTGCCAATTTTCAGCAAACCATCAAAATTGTGTTCCAATTGCACGTTGTTTTAGTTAATCCAAGTTTATAATGTTAAGAAGCTAATTGGCCATTAGAAAACACTTTTTTAATTTTGTTAGCACAGCTGATAACTGTTGTGCTGATTAAAGAAGGAATACAACTGGCTTTCTTTATGCTAATTGAGTATCTGGAGCATCAGCATTTGAGGGTTCAGTTTCAAAATGGCCAGAAAAAAATAGCTTTTTTCTGAAACGCTTCAGTCTATTTTTTTCTGAGAAATGAAGGCTATTCCATGCAAGAAATTGTCATGAAACTGCAGATATCCTACAACGGTCTGTCCTACTCCCTTTACAGGACAGTGCAAACTTGCTCTATTCAGAATAGGAAGAGAAGTGAGAGGGCCCCGGTGCACAACTGAGCAAGAGGACAATTAAATGAAGCCTCTAGTTTGAGAAACTGATGCCTCACAGGTCATCAACTGGCAGCTTCATTAAATGGTACATGCAAAACATCAGTCTCACTGTCAACAGTGAAGAGGTGACTCCAGGATACTGGCCTTCTAGGCAGAATTGTATAGAAAAAGCATCAAATTAAAGGAAAAGATTAAGATGGGCGAAAGAATACAGACACTGGACAGAAGAAGATTGAAAAAATGTTTTATGGACAGACAATTCTAGAAGAAACGTTTGAAGGACACAGTTATTATTTAAAGTAAAAATCATAATATCTAACTTTGCTTCATTGAAAACATGACATTTCTAAGTGACCCGAAACTTTTGAACTGCAATGTAATGTCTGATCTCACGTTATACTGTATGTGTGATTTGATTGATACATACTGCATTACTTAGGGCTGTTAAATAGTTGATTTGGATTGGTTGACAGATGTTCTAAGATGTGCAATTATTTTTTCAGTAAATGTACAGCTATGAATAGTGCCAGATTGTGACCAAAAAAGAGTTCCACATCACTTCGCCAAATTATTTAATTATTTTAGTTATTTTAAGAAGCCATGGCAAAGATTGCAAAGCTAAGAAAATTAATAAGATAACTAATGAAAATGAAAAACAATTTCTATATTATCTGAATTTACTTTTAAAATATGTGCATCATACTTGTTCTCTCGCTCACTCAAGTTTTACCCACACTCACATATACATTGGCACACACATAGACACTTACGAGCGAGACACAGAATCTTGATGTCAACACACCCTTGCAACTTAAACAATAAAACAGTTTTTTCAATTGAAAAGCGGCATTCAAGTATAGCAGTGCTGCTGAATATCTTGGTGGTTACAATACTGACTAATACAACTGACGAGAGCTGCAACAGACGAAGGTAATCACACACGTCTCGATTGCTCTCTCTCTCTCTCTCTCTCTCTCTCTCTCTCTCTCTCTCTCTCTCTCTCTGTCACACACACACATTCTCTCTCTACCGTGTACTCTGATAACTGCTTAAAAGCAGCACAAGCCTCCGTTACCAATTCTAAAGTGACTCTTTCAAACTAGCAACAAAGGCTTGGGCTGTTTCCATGCAAGACGCTAAATCCGTGGCTAAAGACAGTACTTACACTCACTCAGTGTTTTAGGGATGAAAACCTAAAAATATCTTGAAATAAATAATCAGACCAATCTCTTGAGGTGCGATAACCATGTAATAACTGGAATAATTGACTCAAGCCCATTGAATTATTGAAAATGAATGCACACCTGAAGTGTAAATTCCACTCCACATAACAATCCTAGTGCCGCATAACCACCTCGGGTGTACAGAAATTATTAATATTTCCACAGTCCTTTATCAAATATTCCTTACTCAACAGCCTATCATCTCCACTAATTCTTTAACTACTTGTCAAATTAAACAAGCATTCAAAACTGGTTAAATGGATACAATGAATGGAAGAATTCAGGTGTTTAATTGGTCACTTGAAACATTAGGTTTCCTGTAGGACTTGAGGATTTGCCAAGCACTCAGAGCTACAGATGGACAGTTAATTACACTTTCTAAAATAACTGTGACCTCAGCATAAGAACTTAGGTGGGATAACATAAAGTACCAAAAAATAATGGTAATGAGTTTTCAACCCAGACAGAACTGAGTTCATCTGCCTTGATTTATTTTTTTATTGAAACTATAAGAAAATTAGAGTAAAACATTTTTATCGAGTGCTCCCATAGGTGGAAGGACAAAATACATTAATTTCCATGTTGTTGCGACATACCAACCACAACAGGTTCTAAAGTGTTATTTTGAAAAGGTACACATAGGTGAAATACGAGGATTCCCGAAGGTGATGGGATTTTGTTCGGAATCTCTCTCTCTCTCTCTCTCTCTCTCTCTCTCTCTCTCTCTCTCTTACATGGCCAAGGAAAAACTGTGAGGAACAGTTGAATTACTGGATGGGATCTGTCCCAGACCATTCGAAAGGTCACGCTCACAGCCAGTGTCAAGTCGGTGGGTGAGTTCATTAGAAGGTTCACATTTCAAATAAAGGATGAGACATTATCTTTCTGACTTTGTAAGTCTTTTGACTTACAGTATATTGGGGTTTGCACTTTACTATAATACATAATATGCACCATTCTTATTTTCAACACCTCTCTGCTTCTCACTCTTTCAATCCCTTGCTTTTATCTTTCTTTTTTCCCATATAACTTTTCTGTCATGTTAGCTCACAAGTTTCCATCCTACCATGATGCCCATGATGTGTTCCAGAGGGGGTAACAGATTTCCTGCGTGTAACCTAATAGGGCAGTCGGGCTATTCAACCAGTGCATCCTCTGGCCCCTTACCAAAGAAAGAGAGAAAAAGGACGGTTTAACATTCCTCTCTTCATCTCCTATTTGTCTATGGTTCTCCTTTTAAAAAAGGGACTATTTTTGTCTGGGATCCCCTCCAAACTGTACTCAGAGCCAGGTCTCTTGGTAGCAAACTGGAGATGGGGCTTGGAGTAGGGAAGGGAGATGGGAGAAAGAAGAGGTCAGGTGATTCCACATGCAGAATTCAGAGTTCACATGGATGTTACTAGGCTTGGGATTGATGCCTTTTTCACCCTTCGATAATCAGAAAGTTTACCCGATGTTTATCGATATACAGTATATCAGCATTTTTTAAAGATGTGAATAGGGCTAAGAGTTGCACAATAGTTTTAGTCTCTTCATAAATTTTTCTGAACACAACTTTTGTAAAGTGTTAGTGGCAGTGTAACTTAAAGAGGGTTCGCACACTGTATGCATCAGACGATCAATATGGCGCGTTTAACTTAAACCTAAACTTAACTTCATCTGGAGCCAGAGTATATAAGCAGCTGTTTACCTCTCTTCTGTCTCAGCTGTTTCCAGCATTCAGACCCGCACATCCGCGACAGATCCACGCGTTGTCATATTACTCCACTTGAAACATTCGTTCTCCTTATCAGTTTAGCTATTTTACAAAAATGATTATGTTCTTCAACGAAAGCAGCCGCAGCAGCTCATTATTGGCATACGTCCCGATAATGGTGGCTGCCACTTTAACTGTGGTTAAAACCCTGCCTTTTTTCCTTTTTAATCATTACTCGCCAATGCAGATCCTATTGTGTTGAGGCTGCCTCTGCAAAACTGGCCACTGCTTCTCCATATACCAGTGCTACCGCTTTATATGACTGTGCACAGGTCTTTTCATCTTAACTGTCTACATTTTAAACCCACATGCTTCATTGTTTAAATCCTGTTCTAGACCACAGGTGTTTCATCTTAGTGGCTCTTCAGCGGTCTCCCTAGATAATTTGATGCTGTTGTTCACGTTGTTTTTAAAGCTGTATTTCCCAGGAATCCCTCTTTGCAGCCCTCTTTATTCTTAGATAATTGTATGCTGTTGGTCACATTATTGTTTCTAAGTGTCACTAATATTATTTTTTTCTTTTGGTACGGTAGCCATCCCTGGATGATAAATTGTGTATATGTATCTTTCATAAAGCCTACAAAATGTATTTTCACTTACAAGTATGTATTTTGGTGGTTGGACAGCTTTAATAAATCCTATTCAATGCTAATTACAGAGAAATTGCATAATAAATGTAGCTATTTCTAATGGTTTTGTTTTCGCAGTAACACCAGTTTCATACAAAAACCTGCAAACTCATCAGTGTCACTATGCGTATTCCTGAAGTAAAATTTATTTTTTTACTTTTGTGTATGGTGAAAAGATTCACAACTTTGGACTGTCACCTGCACCGCATCAACACGTCCTTCAGTATTAAAGGGATTGTTGAATGAATGTTAAACTTATTTAGCGCTTTTCTGACACTACACTCAAATCGCTTTACATTGTAAATTGGAGACTCTCCTCAACCACCACCAGTGTGCAGCATCCACCTGGATGATGTGACAACAGCCATAGTGCACAAGAATGCTCACCACACACCAGCTGTTGGTGGAGAGAAGAAAGTTGAGTGATAGAGCCAATTCATGTAAGGGGCCATGATCGATAAGGGCCATGGGGGGAATTTGGCCAGGACACCAGGATTACACCCCTACTCTTTACAAGAAGTGTCCTGGGATTTTTAATGACCACAAAGAGTCAGGACCTTGGCTTAAAGTCTCATCTGAATGATGGTGTCTTTTAACAGTAAAGTGCCATTAGGACCCACACAGATCGCAGAGTGAACACCCCCTGCTGGCCTCACTAACGACTGTTCCAGCAGCAACCTGAGTTTTCCCAAGGAGGTCTCCCATCCAGGTACTGATCAGGCTCAACCCTATTTAGCTTCAGTGGGCAACCAGTCTAGCACTACAGGGTGATATGGCTGCTGACTTTATTAAGGATGAATTCTACACCAAGTTTTAAACATGAGGCCCCAGGACATGGCACAGTCTGGATTCAAACCTGCATCTCCCACGTGAGCTTGGCTTCATGTGCCTTAAGTATGTGCGCAAACGTAAAGATTGTCCCGTTTCTTTTACAACACATCCACAATTAGTTTTAGCCAATAAACAATGCTCTTCGACTAGACAAGTTCTCCAAGGTCTTAATACATTTGTCTTTAAAGGGGTCATGTCATCCATTTTTATTAATTTCCTTGAGAATCACATAATGTTAAAAAAGTCATAATATAGTCAAGTCAATTTTATTTGTATAGCGCCTTTCACAACACACATCGTTTCAAAGCAGCTTTACAGAAGATCAGCATTTACAGACGATAAAACTGTAATGTCTGTAAAGTCGATGAGTCATCATTGTGTAATTAGATAAAATACTATTCTTTATCGTGTTTAAAAATAATTAAATAATAATTGTATTAATAACCCCAGTGAGCAAGCTGAAGGCGACTGTGGCAAGGAACACAAAACTCCATAAGATGTTGATTAATGGAGAAAAATAACCTTGGGAGAAACCAGACTCACTGTGGGGGCCAGTTCCCCTCTGGCTAACATCATGAATATAATGTAAATATTACTTATGTAAAGTTAAAATCATGGTTTAAAATGATTAAACTTATTAAGTGTTAAGGGTCAGTGTTTTAAACATTGATTGTGTTTGAACTGCAAGATTAATGACCAATGTCTTTGAAGTCCATCCTTGGTTAATTGCAGAAGTTTACATAGATGCAATTGTCCTTGTTAGTTGGCTGATGAAGGCTTTTGTTGGCAATAGTTAGTCTATGCATTCCATTTCAAGATCGTAGTCCATCAATAGACCGAGGTGAAGCAAGTTGGAGTTGGCATCAGTTCACCCTCTGAAGTCCATTGTAATAGAGTGAAGTGATGTTTGGCTGGCACCGGCTGCATTTAGTCATCATCATTCAGCGACATGTAGCAGTGGAGTCCAACACGAAGCAGGAATGGTGCTGGATCCAGCCGGTTCTGGTGACCTCAGGATAGGAGTCCCGAGGTTGAGACATGGAAACAAATAAACTAATATTAGCATAGATGCCATTAAATTTATTGCAGAGTTAGAGATCATGATCAAAGTTTCTGGTTTCTGGTTCTGGCAGACCCAACTAAAGCAGCCTAATTGTGGGTTGGAGGATAAATTAGGTGTATGCCTGGCTAAATAGATGCGTCTTTAGTCTAGACTTAAACTGAGAGAGTGTGTCTGCATCTCGAACAGTGTTAGGGAGACTATTCCATAGTTTAGGAGCCAAATATGAAAAGGATCTTCCTCCTTTTGTGGATTTTGATATTCTAGGAAATATTAACAGGTCAGAATTTTGTGATCTTAATGAACGTGTTGGAATATAGCGTGGTAGAAGATCACTTAAGTATTGCGGAGCTAGACCATTCAAAGCTTTGTACGTTGTTAACAGAATTTTAAAGTTAATACAGTTAAAGTTTAAATTTAAAGTTAATATAGTATTACATGACCTTTTTCCATCCTTTCTCTGGCCCTCTGTCTGTAATGCTTGGTTTTGTGTGTACTACAGCTTTAAGACACGGCCAATGTTATGACCAGCTTGTGTAATGATGTGCTGGCACTGGTGATGACGAAGACGATGATGTGAAGATGAAGATCCCAAGTGCAGTTGTAAAAATTATGCTTTAGAAACACGCAGGACTTTTTACCCTTGTGATACACAAGTAACAGACATACACAGATCTTATAAAAGTACAAAATTTATTTTAAACAGTTTAAAAACTAGTCGCAATCATATGCATGATCAAGGAGGTGAAAACACACAACAAATGTAACTGGATGCTTCCGTTCAATGTTTAGGAGGAATGCTACAATCTGGCGCCCCCTAGTGACCAGCAAATAAACAGAGGCTATCACACGAATTACCCCAATAGAGTCATATCCAACCAAGCACACAATCACAGGTGAGATTTACACAGCAAAGGCAAATGGCATAAAAATTTACAAGTGTAATCACTTCAAAACAAACCCCTCACATTAAGAGACAAGCCTATAACTACATTAGTATAATCAGTAGTAGCCCTCTAGTTAATTCACTCCACTATGGATGACGATAGACAGATAACAATAAACTCTAGGCGAGCAGCCACACTAACCATTTCACTAAGCAAATGAGAAGTTTAAACAGGCAACACATCACAATTACATATATTTAACAGAGCTTCATAAAACACGGTTAACAGGTATGTCACTCACGACCCCGCCCACTCGGCGCTCATAGTAAACAAGGGAGACGCCCACGGCGAGATAGCGGTGATCTGCAGTGGCACACACAAGTCCTGGCTTCGGACAATTTACACTCCCACTGGCCAGCGAGGAAATCCAGAACCGTTGATCCGAGCTGCGAGACAGGGGAAGGGAAATGAGTTTCAAACAAACGCCCGTCAGTGCACACTCGTTCGTAGGCTAAGTGATAAGAATTCCCACTTCCCTCAATCAAGATGAATAGAGCGCGTTGGTTGCTATCGTTAACCTCTCACTGTCAGGAGTCAATCGTGATCGTTGTCACTGCGTGGAGTCGTGCATGAGTTCTTTGATGTAGGCGCAGAGTAATCGAGCTCGTCGCGTTACGGCGTCAGTCGCGGTGAAAGAACACCCCAGAAAGACTGCGTGCTGGTTTTCTTATTCAGTTGATCTGCCAATCGCGTTGTACTGCTGGCTCGTTAGCAATATTGGACGCACCTGTGAACAGAGACTTGCAGATACACGTACACAGCTGATAAACATTAACCCACCCTCACAGTCTGTCAACAGTCAGTGTTCTCTTCCCGTTACATTTTCCCCCAGCCTTTAATGATGGTCGTCTCGAACATAGTCCTTAAAAGTCAGGTGGCCAATGCCATGGAGTGTCCAGACGATTAAGGCCTGTAGCGCGCAGGTGTCGTGCCACGGGTGGCACGCAGGGGATATCGACGAGAGTCCAGATTGTCGATAACCAGATCAGATTCTAGGGCTGGGTCGTGACTCATTACTGCAAGGGGTAACATTACTGGGTCAAGTTCAGCAAGAGATAACATTTCTGAATCAGGCCCAGGGGCTTCATGGGCTGCAGTGGCTGGTGTGTGGGAAAGAGAAGTACTAGCTGCTAGGTCAACTGGCTCACAATGAAGACTTGGAGGGGCTACCTGGTGTCGGGGGGCAAGAGGGAGTGGAGCTAGTGGATTGAAGGGCCAGTGGTGTTGTCCGAGGCTGTGCTGGTTGAGGCCCTGGCCTTCTCTCGAACAACCCTCTTCATTGCGACTGGTCCTTTGCTGATCCACAGGGTAGAGCCGCAAATTGTTGCGGTGGATGGTTCGAATGGGACCCTTCTCCATCTCGGGCCGGATGCTGAAGACTGGTTGATCTTGTCGTGGCTGTGCAACCACTACCAAGGGCATAGGGAGCCATTGTGTGGCTAGTTTTCCTTTGGCCCTACGGCGGAAGTTCCTTAACAACACCCTCTCCCCCGGTAACAGTGGCAGAATTCTGGCATACCTGTCGTAGCTAGATTGGTTCCACTGCTGGCGACGTTCATCATTGTTGCGTACAGTGGCATAAGCTTGAAGGAGAGTTCGATGGTGGTTCCTAACCCAACCTTCGACATCATCCCGGTTTTGCGGCGGTGCGACTTCATGAAGCACATCTACCGACAGTCTAGCATGGCGGCCAAAAAGCACATAATGAGGGGTCATCCCTGTGCTTGAGTGAGTGGTGTTGTTATAGGCTTGCAAAAGAGCCGGCAATTGGCTGGGCCATCGAGCGTGCAAATCTGCATCCATGGTGCTCAGGAGGGATATGAGGGTATGTTTCAACCGTTCGCAGGCTCCGTTTCCCTGTGGGTGGTATGGTGTCAAATCAAATCAAATCACTTTATTGTCACACTACTGTGTACACGAGTGCAACAGCAGGTGAAATTCTTGTGTGCAGTTCCGAGCAACATTGCAGTAATGACAGTGACGAGACATAAACCACTTTACAATAACAACATAACACAATTTACATAACAAATGTACACATACCTACACAACAATTTACATATCAAATGTACACAATACACACAATGAAGAATACACATACACTAGATAAGGGTATAAATATATATATACACTAACTGAATTGGGAGCGAGAATATATTGACAAATGAGGATTAATAAAGTGCAGTGCTGATTGTTGATCGTGAGAGATCATGTGTTCAAAAGTCTTATTGCTTGTGGGAAGAAGCTGTCATGTAGTCGGGTGGTGCGGGTCCTGATGCTGCGATACCGCCTGCCTGATGGAAGCAGTGAGAGCAGCCCATGACTCGGGTGGCTGGAGTCTTTGATAATCCTCCGAGCTTTATTCACACACCGTCTGTTATATATATCCTGGAGGGAGGGAAGCTCACCTCCGATGATGTTTCTGGCCGTTCGCACCACCCTTTGCAGGTCTTTGCGGTTGTGGGCGGTGCTATTGCCGTACCAGGCGGTGATGCAGCCAGTCAGGATGCTCTCTACAGTGCTGGTGTAGAACCGTGTGAGGATGTGTTGGTTCATTCCAAACTTCCTCAGCCGTCTCAGGAAGAAGAGGCGCTGGTGAGCCTTCTTAACAACGGCCTCAGTGTGGACGGACCATGTGAGTTCCTCAGTAATGTGGACACCGAGGAACTTGAAGCTGCTGACTCTCTCCACCGGTGCTCCATTAATGGTGATGGGGCTGTGTTCTCTGTCTTTCTTCCTGAAGTCCACCACAAGCTCCTTGGTTTTACTGACGTTGAGGGAGAGGTTGTGCTCCTGACACCAGCGTGTCAGAGTGTGCACCTCCTCTATGTAGGCTGTTTCATCATTGTCAGTAATCAGACCTACAACCGTCGTATCGTCAGCAAACTTAATGATGGCATTGGAGCTATGTGTCGCCACACAGTCATGTGTGTAAAGGGAATACAGGAGTGGGCTGAGAACACAGCCCTGCGGGGCTCCAGTGTTGAGGGTCAGTGATGAGGAGATGTTGCTGCCCATTCTAACCACCTGACGTCTGCCTGACAGGAAATCCAGGATCCAGCTGCACAGCGAGCTGTTTAAGCCCAGAGCCCGGAGTTTCTCATCAAGCTTGGAGGGCATTATGGTGTTAAATGCTGAGCTGTAGTCTACAAACAGCATTCTCACATACGTGTTCCTTTTTTCCAGGTGGGAGAGAGCAGTGTGTATTGTAGATGCAATGGCATCATCAGTGGAGCGGTTGTTACGGTAGGCAAACTGCAATGGGACCAAAGAGGTGGGCAGAACAGAGCAGATGTGATCTCTGATCAACCTCTCAAAGCATTTGCTGATGATGGGGGTGAGGGCAACAGGACGCCAGTCATTTAAGCAAGTGATTTTTGATTGCTTCGGTAAAGGCACAATGGTTGATGTTTTGAAGCATGTGGGGACTACAGACAGGGAGAGGGACAGGTTGAAAATGTCCGTAAAAACACCAGCCAGTTGGTTCGCGCATGCTCTGATGACGCGGCCCGGAATGCCGTCTGGACCCGCGGCTTTGCGAATGTTCACCCGTCGAAAGGATCAGGTTACATCCGCAACAGAGACGGAGAGTGAACCATCATCTGTAGTGTCGGCCGCGAGTGCTCTCTCCGCGAGGGCGGTGTTGTTGTTGTCCTCGAAACGAGCATAAAAAGTATTAAGCTCGTCCGGGAGAGAGGCAACGGTGTTCACGGTGGAGTTTCTATTCCGTTTATAGTCCGTGATGGTGTTAATTCCCTGCCACATACTTCTGGAGTCAGTGGTGTTGAACTGTACTTCAATTTTGTGCCTGTACTGGCGTTTGGCTGTACTGATGGAGTTACGGAGGGCATAACTGGCTTGTTTACGCTCCTCCGCGTTCCCGGAATTAAAAGCGGTGGTCCGCGCAGTAAGTGCCGCGCGAACATCGCCGTTAACCCATGGTTTCTGGTTGGGGTAGATCCGTATTGTTTTGGTTGGAACAACGTCCTCTACGCACTTCCTGATGAAACACGTCACGCTATCAGCGTAAACCTCGATGTCGTCATCGGAGGCAGACCGGAACATCTCCCAGTCCGCGTGATCAAAACAGTCCTGTAGCGCAGAGTCTGATTGGTCCGACCAGCACTGGATCGTCCTGAGGGCGGGTGCATCCCGTTTCAGTTTCTGCCTGTAAGCGGGCAGAAGCAGAACGGAAGAGTGGTCGGATTTGCCAAATGGTGTAGTGCGACTTTTCTTGCAACCATACATTGCACAAAGCTTGTGCATCAGGTCTGACTCAAAAGCCCCTCCTTGATCACTGAGGATGCGTTCTGGACAGCCAAAGGGGAGAATGAGTGCCGTCCATAGAGCCTTGACGGTAGTGGGAGCCGACTGATCTCTGGTGGGCACTGCCAACGCATAGCGGGAAAACAAATCTGTAATCACAAGTATATACTGGAAAGTGTCAGATGGCCTCCCAAGGGACAGAAAGTCTATTGCCACAATTTCAAAGGGGTAACTGGCAGAAATAGGGCACAGGGGTACTTTTTGTGGTCCTCCCCGTTTGCCTACCACACAGTTCAGACATTCGGCCGCCCACGTTCTGGCATTGGTGTTCATCCCCACCCAGTAGAATCTCCTCCGCAGTAGCGAGACCATTTTGTCGCCACCTGCATGACCTGCAGCTTTGTGGTATTCTTCCCACACTCGTCGGGCTTGGTCTACTGCCACAATGATTTGTCGCACAGGGGCTCCAGTGTCTGGCTCAGTAACAAGTCTAACAAGGGCCCCATCATGGAGTTCCAGCCGGTCCCACTCCCTCAGCAAGCAACGAAGCTGTAGAGACAAGGTAGGAAGTTTGTTGATTATTGGGGGCTCACCTTGTATTTTCCAGGTGTGCAGCTGCTGCAGGTCAGGGTCCATCTTCTGCTGGCGCTCCCACCGTCCTACCCTCCTGTGTGACTTCAGAGGTGTGGTGCTCCGTACAGTATGTACAGAAATGTCTGTTGTCTCTCCTGGTATTCTAGAAAGCACATCTGCATTTCTATTAGCGATTACTGGTCGATAGCGGATTTCGTAGGAGTAATTGGCCAGTTGGGCCACCCATCTCTGCTCCGTCGCCCCCAACTTTGCAGTCTCCAGATGGACTAAGGGGTTGTTGTCAGTGAACACTGTAACCTGGGCTCCCCACAAATAATCTTTAAATTTTTCAGTGATGGCCCACTTCAAATCCAGCAGCTCTAACTTGAAGGAGCTATAGTTTTGATCACTGCGCTCTGGGGGATGGAGGCTACGGCTAGCGTAGGCTATAACCCTCTCCCTGCCATCTTGGACTTGGGCAAGGACTGCTCCCAGGCCATTCAGACTTGCGTCCGTGTACAACCTAAACGGGAGCTGAAAATCGGCGTAAGCCAGTATCGGGGCACTAAGGAGGGCCTGTTTGAGCGACTCAAAGGCGACCTGGCACTCGGGGGTCCATTTGATGGCTAAGGAGGGACGATGGGCACTTCCCTGCAGGAGCTGGTTGAGGGGGGCAGCTACCTTTGAGAAAGCGGGGATAAATCTCCGGTAGTATCTTGCAAACCCCAAGAATGAACGCACCTGTTTCACTGTTGCTGGTGTAGCCCAATTACGGACGACTGCAGTCTGATCTGGGTCTGTTGCTACCCTCCTGGCCGCTGACCACATGTCCCAGATAGGTCACCTTTTGCTGGAATAGATAGCATTTGCGAGGCTGCAGCTTCAGGCCATGCTCCTGGAGACAGCTAAAAACCTGCTCAAGATGTTGTAAGTGGGTGTTGAAGTTGGGCGAGTACACAATGACGTCATCCAGGTAAATGAGAAGAGAATCGTAGACTTGTGCACCCAGGCAACGCTGCATTAGCCTCTGAAACGTGGCTGGAGCATTACAGAGGCCAAATGGCATGCGCTCAAACTGGTATAGGCCAAAGGGGGTGGTAAAGGCAGTCTTTTCTTGGTCTGCAGGTGCCACTTCCACCTGCCAGTACCCGCTTGCCAAATCCAGAGTTGAATACCACTGGGCCCTGGTGAGGCTTGTGAGGGATTCTTCTATGCGTGGCAATGGGAAAGAGTCTTTGTGCGTCACTGCGTTAAGTCGCCGATCATCCACGCAGAACCTCCATGACCTATCCTTTTTCTTTGCCAGAACAACCGGGGCGGCCCATGGACTCGAACTCTCTTTTACAATGCCACTCTCCAACATCCCTTGCAGCAGTGTCCTCAAGTCGGGGTAAAGGTTGGGAGGAACCGGTCGGTACCTTTCTCGTATCGGTGGAGCGGTGCCTGTGGGGATCTGGTGTGTGACAGCCGCAGTCTTTCCAAAGTCGTCCTCGTGAGACGCAAACACGTGAGACCACTTCTGTAGGAGAGCTGCCAGTTGGGCTTGCTGGTCACTATTCAGGTCCTCACCACGCAATGCAAGGGCTGGGTGGCCTTCAGTCTGCATTTGTTCTGCATGCATAACATCAACCTCAACCACCTGGGGTTCTATGTTTCGCAGCACGAGTCTGGAACGTCCTTTTATGTCCCTTGGGTCTATTTGGGTCACAGAAGCAAGGGGGCAACATTGTGGCAACTCTAGGGGGAATGTATTAGGATTGCAGACATGGAGGGGAACCTTCCCACCTTGCACCCAGCTCAGCGATCTGGCAACACACCACTCCCGCCCATGGTGATCCAAATCTTCAACTAAGACAGGGTAATTAGGCTGGTTGGTGGCCTGTGGGTCGTGGGCCCAAATGATCATCTCACTTCCGGGGGGTAACACCACAGGTGGCTGTCGCTGGAGTTTCGCCACACCTTGGAGCCCTACCTCAGGCATAGATGCGTTTACTCTTTGACAGGCGGCGGAGGCTGCATCCCAGGCTTTCTCTGCAGAAGGGGGGAACACAGATTTGAAAGCTGCAATACCAGGGTGTCTACCCTCGAAAATGCCCGCCCAACAGTCTGATACAACATTCATACCTAGAAGTCCATATTCTGTGTTTATGCAATCGTCTCGCACGATAACCACCCCCTTCTCACGTACTTCCACACCCCCAATGTTAAAATTCAGTACTGCGCATCCCACATAGGGAATTTGGAGCCCATTAGCAGCTCTCAAAGCTAACCAGGAAATTTGACCGGGGTCTTGTATACAGTCTTTGCTAAAATGGCGCTGGAACAAGGCTTGGCTAAAGAGTGTAACTTAAGAGCCAGTGTCTATTATGCACGGGATCCGTCGCCCCTGGACCAACACTTCAACCTCTGGGCACTGACCCACCATGGAGGGCCTTTGTAGGGACACGGTTGGGGGCCCCTCCCGGTTCACTGGCCCTGCTGTGACCGGGGGTATCGAAAACCCGACTGGGCTGGATGTCTTCTTGGGCAAAAACGCTGTATATGTCCCCCTTCTCCGCAATCACAGCAGATGGCTCGGCCTTGAGCATCCCACTGGTAACACTGTTGGTCGGGGGGGGCTGAACCCAAACGTTGGTGACGAGGGTCAAGGTCGGAATGAGGACGCCAAGGTGGCTGGAACGACACCTCAGTTGCTGGTGATTGCGTCGCTGAGGCTGGGCCCAGATGTGCTCGCAGTTCTTCTGCCAGAGATTTACCCAAGAGTGTTAGCTGCTCTTTTGATTCCTGTTGTAATTCGGTTCGCAATGAATCCTTCATTCGTTGCCAAACAGAAGCCATCGTCCCTTGGTCCTTCACTCCAATAGGTGTCGCTGCTGACCTAGATGGAGGAGTCGAAAAGGTTGGACAAACCTGAACCTCTTCCTCTGGGGACAACTCTTGTTCCAACGCCTTTGCTTCCCTACAGGCATCAGTAAAAGTGGATGTTGAGGCCCGGCGGAGCTGTCTTGACAATTCCTGCTTTATCGGTCCAGGTCTCAATCCCATAACGCATTGAGTTCGCAGCAACTCGTCGTCTGTTCCAGTGGTCAGGGGTTCTCTGGCTTGCCACCTATGATGCAGTTCACGTAGCCGAAGGGTGAATAGTCCTACTCCCTCCCCTGGTTGCTGTTTACAATTAAAGAACTGAATACGTAGTTGAGCCACAGACTGCTGACCACCATACAATTGAGCTAGGGCCTCTAGAATTTTTACATCAGTATTTCGTTCCCCTTCAGCCAGTAGCAGGACTTCTCTTTTAGCATTTCCCTCCAATGCACTCAACACAAAATCAACCCGCTGTACCTCATTCAGCCCCTGAGCCCGAATAAAAGCCTCAATTTGGTTTCTCCATTCTTGGAATTTAGAGGGCTCTCCTCCACCGAATTTTGGGACCCATGGCCCTCCCATAAACCATGGCATTAACGCATTTACTTGAGGCTGCTCGCCGTGACTCATATTACTTGTGTATATCAAGGGTCCTGCCGACTTACGCCAAAATATGTAAAAATTAGTGCTTTAGAAACACGCAGGACTTTTTACCCTTGTGATACACAAGTAACAGACATACACAGATCTTATAAAAGTACAAAATTTATTTTAAACAGTTTAAAAACTAGTCGCAATTATATGCATGATCAAGGAGGTGAAAACACACAACAAATGTAACTGGATGCTTCCGTTCAATGTTTAGGAGGAATGCTACAATCTGGCGCCCCCTAGTGACCAGCAAATAAACAGAGGCTATCACACGAATTACCCCAATAGAGTCATATCCAACCAAGCACACAATCACAGGTGAGATTTACACAGCAAAGGCAAATGGCATAAAAATTTACAAGTGTAATCACTTCAAAACAAACCCCTCACATTAAGAGACAAGCCTATAACTACATTAGTATAATCAGTAGTAGCCCTCTAGTTAATTCACTCCACTATGGATGACGATAGACAGATAACAATAAACTCTAGGCGAGCAGCCACACTAACCATTTCACTAAGCAAATGAGAAGTTTAAACAGGCAACACATCACAATTACATATATTTAACAGAGCTTCATAAAACACGGTTAACAGGTATGTCACTCACGACCCCGCCCACTCGGCGCTCATAGTAAACAAGGGAGACGCCCACGGCGAGATAGCGGTGATCTGCAGTGGCACACACAAGTCCTGGCTTCGGACAATTTACACTCCCACTGGCCAGCGAGGAAATCCGGAACCGTTGATCCGAGCTGCGAGACAGGGGAAGGGAAATGAGTTTCAAACAAACGCCCGTCAGTGCACACTCGTTCGTAGGCTAAGTGATAAGAATTCCCACTTCCCTCAATCAAGATGAATAGAGCGCGTTGGTTGGTGTCATTAACCTCTCACTGTCAGGAGTCTATCGTGATCGTTGTCACTGCGTGGAGTCGTGCATGAGTTCTTTGATGTAGGCGCAGAGTAATCGAGCTCGTCGCGTTACGGCGTCAGTCGCGGTGAAAGAACACCCCAGAAAGACTGCGTGCTGGTTTTCTTATTCAGTTGATCTGCCAATCGCGTTGTACTGCTGGCTCGTTAGCAATATTGGACGCACCTGTGAACAGAGACTTGCAGATACACGTACACAGCTGATAAACATTAACCCACCCTCACAGTCTGTCAACAGTCAGTGTTCTCCTCCCGTTACACAGTTTATTTAAATACGTGAAATCCAAAACCCTAACTACAGACATGAACTAAACATAAACATAAACATGAACAATTAACATGAACATAAACCAATAAACAGAGAACTATAAACAAAATAACAAGACAAATAACCTTAAATCAATGACAAACTAGAACTGATAAGACAATAAACCCATGAAAACAAGACACATGAACATAGAGGGAAACATGAAATTACATGTCAAGGGGACCACATGACATGAAACAAGAACTAGAATTCCAAAATAAAAGACATGAAAACAAAAATGTAACAAAAACACATGTAGACATGTGTGGCAGCGGGGGCCCGCCGGAGAAGGAAAGCGGTAAGGGCGCTTGCACCTGAGCTAAATTATGTCTAACACCTGTCTCTAATTTCAGTGAGCCCGGGAGAGCGGCATAAAAGAGCCACAGCACTGCCAGTTAGGGAGAGGAATGCCAGTCCAGTGTTGGCCTTGAGAGAGAGAGCTCTGTATAGATTGTTTCATGTTCACTGTCCTCTAAATATTAATTAAAAGCTTACCTTTTTGAGTTACACCCCCACCTCTGTGTCCTCGTCAGTCTTCTGAACCCCGTTACAACATGACATATAAAGCCCCCCCCCACCACCATCCCCCAGGGGATGCCCAAAAAAAAAAAACAGTGTTCAAGTGGGAGCTGGGAGGGGGAATGATGTAGCAGGCATGAGCACTGGACCGTGGAGCACAGGCAAGCCTGGACCATGGAGAAGAGGCAGGCTTATGACATGGCATGGAGCAGTCTGGGGCTTGGCTGTGACATGGCAAGGAGCAGTCTGGGGCTTGGCTGTGACATGGCATGGAGCAGATTGAGGTTCAGCTGTGACATAGTATGGAGCAGTCTGGGGCTTGGCTGTGACATGGCATGGAGCAGGCTGAGGCATGGCTGTGAAATGGCCTGGAGCAGACTGTGGCAGGGCTGTGACATGGCCTGGAGCTGACTCTGGCGTGGCTGTGACATGGCCTGGAGCTGACTCTGGACTGAAGGTACTCCCACTGCCAGGCACCAGGTATGCACTGGCTCATTCAAGCCTGCATGAAAAAAGTGTTTGAGGGAGCTCTCATTGAACCCTACTTCCTCTGCCAGAATTCCCCCACATAGTCTTCTATAGAATGTTTTCCTAGATGTAGACATATTAACAGATCTACTGGGTTCATTTTGGTGGGTCAAGTATTCTGTAACGATATGCTGGCACTGGCAATGATGAAGACGATGACATGAAGATAAAGAACCCAAGAGCAGTTTATATGTGAAATCCAAAACCCTAACTATAGACATGAACTAAACTAAACATAAACATAGGGCTGGTCGATATGACAAAAAAATATTATCACAATATACTTTTTCATATCATTCGATATTGATATTTATCATGATATTGAATCACATTTGCACATTGCACATTTTTTTGTGTCATTGCACCATCCAGGGACCTGACGAAGGTCTGGACACGGGTGCCAGAGGGTGCGTGGGTACTAGAGGGTGCCCCATCCCTGAGAAAGAAGGTCCTTCCTCAGTGGAATTTTCCAGGGAGGTGCTGTCACAAGGAGCGTAAGATCCGAGAACCAGGTCCGGGTGGGCCAACAAGAAGCCACCAAGGTGACCTGTTCCTCGTGCTCCCTGACCTTGCACAGCACCAGTGCAAGAAGGCTCACTGGGGGAAATGCGTACTTGCGCAGCCCCTGGAGACAGCTGTGTGCCAGCACGTCTGCCCCGAGAGGTGCTTCTGTCATGGAGTACCAGAGCGGGCAGTGGGAGTTGTCTTGGGAGGCAAAAAGATCTATCTGTGCCATGCCGAATCAGTCCCAAATCAGCTGGACTACCTGGGTGTGGAGCCTCCACTCCCCACTGGGCTAAACCTGTCATGACAGTGCGTCCGCCGTCGTGTTGTGGTTGCCAGGGATATGAGTCGCTGCTGACTCCAAAGGAGGAGATGGCGGGCGAGTTGTGACATATGACCAGAGCGCATGCCGCCTTGGCGATTTATGTATGCTACCGTCGCGGTGCTGTCTGAACGGATCAAGACGTGCTTGCCCCGAATCAGCATGAGAAACCTCCGCAGGGCAAGGAATACAGCCAGCAGCTCTATGCAGTTGATGTGCCAACGCAGCCGAGGCCCTTTTCAGGAGCCAGCAGCAGAGTGCCGTTGCACACGGCGCCCCAACCCTGTTGAGAGGCATCTGTGGTGACCACAACACGTCTTGTTGGTGAAGCGCGCTGTCATTTAGACTGAGTCTAACTCCATGGTGAGAAAAGAGATGCTCTGAACAGGGGCAAGCTTGCTCTTTTCCCAGTTGACCTGAAGCCCTAGACGGCTGAGGTGCCTGAGCACCTGGTCCCTGTGAGTGCATAGTAATTCTCATGAGTGAGCCAGGATGAGCCTGTTGTCGAGGTAATTGAATATGCAGATGCCCACTTCCCGTAGTGGGGCAAGGGACCTCGGTAAAGACGTAAGGGGACAGAGACAGGCCAAAGGGGTTGAGAGCTGGGCCAGTGTTGAGGCCGCAGGGGGACGCCCTCGGCGAGCAGGCGGGGCATGGGGCATGCTGGTTTGGTGACACTGCGGCATGATCTGGGAGATCGCATCAGTCTGCTTTTTCACCGCCAAAAATTGCTGGGCAAAGTCATTGACAGTGTCACTGAAGAGGCCTAGCTGGGAGACGGGAGCGTTGAGGAAGCGTGCCTTGTCAACGTTACGCATCTCGACCATGTTCAGACAAAGTTGGCGCTCCTGGATCACGAGGGTGGCCATCGCCCACCCGAGTGCCTGCGCTGTGACCTTCGTGGCTCTGCAAATTCTGTCTGCCAATTTCTCCTTGGCCTTTTTTTCAAGTTAAGAGGTACGCGAGGCTCCAAAGGAAAACCCCTTGTGTCACTTAATTCGACACAACATCGAGTGAGTGACAGAAGGGGAACCAGTTTTTTGGCAGTGACACTTTTTGGTATCACTTCTCTTCGGTTGCATTTGTTCTCTCTTTCTGTGGCTGGTTTTGAATACATCAACCTTTCAGTGAACCTACAGAGTCGCACCTCAGTTTCCCATGTAAAGGAAGTGCTACACACACACACAATCTCCATCTTCTGTCCCTCTGATACGCATATGTGTCTGTGGTGTGTGTTTCTCCAATGTGAGGAGTAAGAAAAGTAAGAGCTATGTCACCACTGAGAGACTGACAGAGCTGCACAAAAGGGACAATTGAGGGACACATAGATGACAGGAGAGAGATACAGGGCGTGGAGTCAGGGGAGATGGGGAGAAAAAAAAGAGGCCTCAAAAGCATGTGGGTCAGGGAGAAAAAGAGAGGAGAGATGAATGAACAGTAGGGAGGCGTCTGGAGTCTCAGCAGCCTTGAGAAGCACTCTGTCTCCGAGTCCAATTAAGGGCACAAAGATAAACTGGTGCTTATTTTGTAGGAGAAGAGGGAGGGCACAAGATAAGAGGAGAGACACAGAAGAGGAAGGATCTTTTTACAGTCTGGAGACAGTTTTTATCTGCTAACTACCCCACTTTCTAAAACAGCCCCATTTGCTGTTGGCCTCTCTTTCCATTCAGTTTCTTTCTCTCCTCTTTCACTCCTTGGACCAGAGTGTTTGTCTCTGCATGCCCGCTGTCTTCTCGCTGGCTCTGGTTACTCTTTAAAGGGCAATGGCAAAGAAAGGAAGAACACGGGAGCAAGGGCTTAGAGTATAATACAACCACTTAAACCCAGTGAAAGAAGAAGAGAGATGTGCACAGGTGACACAATGGCCTTTGACCTGCCCCTCCCTGTTTTTTTTTTTTTTTCCAGTTTTATTTTTTCACTCAATTCTTTCACAACAAACTGTCTTTTGATTCACTCTGAGCAAACACAGTGTGCTCAAAAAGGCCTACTTTTGAGTGGCTAATAATTCAGTGGCATTATGGGTAATTCTGAGTTTTATCTTCTTTTAAGTTCATATTGAGCATATTGACATGTTGGTCAGTCTGTACTCTGTACTGGGCAATTGAGTGCACCTGATGAGTTATAGCAACACACATAATGTCCACATGTGTAATGCACTTAAACTCAATGTAAAAAAAATAAATAAAAAAATTGTTAAACTAAAGAGTAAGGGCAGTGCAGATGTGTAAAAAGCTAGATGTGTTTCGTTACTTATAATATTTTTGTGTATATAATAGATTTTAGCCAGCAGGTGGCAGCAAAAGACAATTTTGGTGTGTAAATGTGTCAACTGAAATTACGTGAATTCGTGTCAGCGCTGCCAGTCAGTCAGTATTTTCACTGACCGGCATTCCATCATTTCCCGGATTACTACTACTAAAGCTTTAAACAGCGGAGGAGATTGCCGTTTCTATAGTGAATTGCTCGGTTTCCATCCAAACGTTTTTGCATTTTTAAGCGCATTTCTAAAAATTTGATTTAAGAAAATACAAATTGTTGTGTGTTTCCATCCACCAAGTAATGCGCATTATCATGAGGGAGCCGCCTCGTCATGATGGAGCAACTGAATGACCTCTCCCTGCTTTGGAGTCAGTTTTATTTGCAAGATTGGTGCAAGAAACTCATTTTATTAAATACATCAATGAGACACTACATAATAAGTGTTATCTTATATATCTGATATACTGTTGGCTGAAATACCCGCGATGCCCACACACCGCCTGTGTCCGCATACTTGGGATCGCCCGCTCTTAAAACAGTACTGGCGGATTTTGAAGATCCACTTTATCGACCAGCTGTGGATTAAACAATTCTGAATGACAAGCACTATGTTTAAAGAATTGTGTGCTTATGTCAAGCTATCGCACACTCAATACATGCATGAATGGTCAAAACACATCATTATTTTGTGAATAAACCATTTCCATAACCTTAATGTACATTTTAAATAATGCGAAACTAGTTAAATCCACCTCCTTTTAGCGCATTTAATTTTAATCAAATTCAGAAACTTTCTAATGCACAATTTCAAAATGCGCATAAAAATAGTTGGATGGAAACCCACCTAATGACTCTTGCGCACCGGCTACCGCAAAATAGGGAGGAACACCTCTGCTTGGATGGCTATTTTTCCACAGAGAATATAGGATGCATTTGACCAAAATAGTAATGTCTTTAGAAAGCTGACAAACATACTGCAGCATCTCTGCTTGGGAGTGGCCACAGTCAGGGATGGATTACCGACCGGGCCAATGGTGCCAGTGCCAAGAGGCCCTTGACAGCCCGGTGATCCCCCCCGCTCGAAAACCAACAAAGAAAACGACCCCCCCCCCCCCCCCACCACCACACACACACACACACACACACACAACAACAACAACTTTTGGAGGTGGCCCTTAAGGATAATTGGCCCCAGGGATTCATAATCCGTCCCTGGCCATAATATCACACTCGCAATTATGCTATATGGCCCTAAATCAGCACTGCATAATGTATAATATAATATACACTGCCTTACAAAAGTTTGATGACTTGGACCGAATAATAAAAAAAGCAGTTAATAAGTGTCCAGTATTGATGGGTACTCCTTCAACACTGTTTAAAAAGCATCCCAGGGTGATTCCTCAAGAAGTTGGCTGAGAAAATGTCAAGAGAACATGTCTACAAAGTCTATGCAAAGGGTGACTACTTTGAAGATGCAAAAATATGACATAGTTTTGATTTTATTTTTGATTTTTTTTTAGTCACGACCATCTTGTATGTATATATATATATATATATATATATATATATATATATCCTAAAATCAAAACTATGTCATATTTTTGCATCTTCAAAGTAGTCACCCTTTGCATACATAAAACCTGACTGTAGCTAAACAGAATAGTATATATATATATATATATATATATATATATATATACTATTCTGTTTAGCTACAGTCAGGATTTATGTTGGAAAAAAATGACCAAATGGACAAATTTCATTCATCATCTTTATTTATGAAAACAATGGACATGAGCCAAGCACAAATACTACATTAGTGCCATCTCATGGTAATGAAGAGGAACAAAGGTGTATTGCAGGAAATACAGCAGTGTGGAGGGTCCAGTGAATATAAATGTGAACTCACTTATTTACTAAAGGATAAATGCATTTACTTAAAAAATGCATTTAAAAAAAATCAGCCAGAAAGTATGTATTTAGATCACTTTGCAGCATGTATATAAATTTGATATAAATCACTTATCATCTCAATGAAAATGTATTGCAGGAAAGTTTATATTGTTTTACAGAAAGATCTAGAGACCAGATTTTAAAATAGTCTTCCCCACAATTCACCCCAGCTTAGATGAGGTAAATAATGTTTTTTTCTTTCTTTCAACATTTAAAACTATTTACAGCCTCAGTTTAACAGCTTTTATGCTTATTTACTTGAGCAAACTGATTAAATTTAGGTTAACTTTCATGCTTCATTGGGTGTAACTTGTTTTTGAGGTGTATGTGTATTCAAAAAGTGTGATGACTTGTAAATCCTAATGAAAGTCAATTACAATTTCAGTTTGAATACACCTGAGCTGTAAAGTGTATGGGGAGGCTACTGGACAACTTGGCCAGGTACTAAAACACCAGAGAACAACAAGTAAATACAAAAGTGCTATAAGCATAGCAAAAGATTGCATTACATTTGATCACAGACAATATAGCCCAGGTATATAAAGTCAAAGCAACAGTTAGGGTATTACAAGTAACAAACATTAATCATGGCTAGTCTTTTAATTATTATTTATTTACAACATAATACCTTTTCAAATAAGTAAAGTAGCTGTTCTATTTTTTACATTGATTTACCAAGAAATACAATTGAAAACTCATTTATTTTCTCATAGCTTATTCACAACTAGATTGCTCCCATTATAATCAATAAAACCATCAACATGCAATGTTTATACAAGGATTATTTTTCATTGCATGCAAACTCTGTCTGCAAACCAAACTGGTAGCACTTCTGTACTGGAACAAGGGCATCAATATGTTACTGAAGCCAAAAAGGATTAAAATGACAATACCTATAAAAACAAATTTACAATTATTAATTTAGCGATTTGAGGTGGAATGCACAAGTGATTAATCATAAAAGCCATATTAATGAAAGATAAAGGATTGCTTATAATCGTTTATGAGTTCTACAGAGTTCTAGAGGGGGATGTTAGTTTATTTAATGGTTTTAAAGCCGTAAAGGGGTAACTGTTCAGAGGAAGAGACCTATAATTACAGAATTTTTAAATATACAATTTTTAGCACAGTCTTTGCAATTTTAATAGATTGTCATTTCACCTTATTGGAGTAATTGCTGCTTTTTTATTTGATATCGATCAAGAGCATCATATGGTAAAGCTTTTAATTTTCAAAGGCTTTATAGTACAAGTAACTAATGCTTTGTAACTTCATTTAATATGACTATTATTTTGAATAGCCATGGAAAAATGAAGCAATGTGATGACAAATTTACCTGGACGCAAAAAGTAGTCCGTTAATTTACCTGATGAACTTTCACCTTTTGCTGACCCTTTATGCTTCGCAGAGCTAATGTGTGCTTATAAATCACTTGCACCTTAATTAACAACTGACACATAAGTGCCAGCTTTACATATCATACATTCTGCTTCCCACAGATCTCGACCTGGATGAAAGCATGGGAATTTTTTGTGCAAATCTTGTGTAAATTTGCACTTTCGTTTGGCATTGTTTCCACTCAGCTGTCATTTGCTGCTACTGCCAAGCAACTGTTTGATGCCGAACACAACAACACGGAGGGATTGACAGTCAGGAATTTGGCCAATAGTTGCTGCTTGAATTTTATAATCGACCAATTGGTGTGCGAGAAGGCGGGACTTACAAAGAGGGGTTAAAGCAATGCAAATACAAAAGCCTAGTTTACATCCACTTTTCATGCTATTTTATTATTGACAAAGTGAAAATACGTAAAACTATTTATTTTATTTTTTTTTTGCGAAATTTGCCATATTTTGCCTGTTTCCATTCAAATGGACTTTTATCATTAAAAATGGTGTGCGTGATGACGTCATGCTTAAAAAATCACTTTGTCACATAAGTTCCCCTTCTGTCAGTCACTCGACGTTGTGTAGATGTAGTGACACTAGAGGTCTCTCTTGAGAGCCTCGGTTACCTCTTATCTTTGAGAAAAGGCCAATGATAATTGGCAAACAGAATTTGCATGCCACTACATACGGGTATAAAAGGAGGAAATCGTTCAGACAAATTTTTTTGTTTGGAGCCGAGCGGTTGTGTTTCAGCGAGCTGAGTAAAACTCACTGCTGTTCCACTCACCTCTAAAGAGCATACACTTTTGGAAATACGCTAAATTTCAGCTGCTTTTCTCTTCTTCTGCACGCCAGTGCAGACTACGCTTCTGAGCGCTTCGACAGCACTCTAAAAGAGTGACACACTGATGTTGAACGTCTTTTTAAAGACGTATATTTTCAAGCTGTCCTTTGACTTTATGTCATTCCTGGATGTGGTCATTACCTCTCTGCTTCTGACAGCCACAGGTGCTGCCTCATGTGTCTGGGCAGAGATCACACTGAGGCAGCGTTTGTGGACGGCTCATGTTCTCCCTGTGAGAACATGACCATGGCAACGTTGTGGTCGTGGCTCTCCTTCTTCTGAGTGAAAGCCACTCTACCCACGGGTATAGGGCTGGCCAGCCTTGCGCTTGGGGTAATTTTGGTGAATTAATGTGTGCGGTTTCGCCGGGTAAATCCCCGTGGACCACCCGATCCCCAGCACGCTCGTTTGCCCCCGTCTGGTCCCAAGATGAGACAGGCTCGCCTTATGGCCAGTCTAATGACTCTCTCAGAGCCCCTGAGCTGGATGAGATTTTCGCCGCTGCATCGGAGAGTGGGGACTCCGACACTGAGGACTTGACTGAGTTAGCGCATATGGGTATGCCAGCCCAGTCTGAGGCCGACGCCGAGCTGTCCGCTATGTTTACCTGGGCCACCGCGAGTGTTGGGCTGGACTGGAACCCTCCGTCCCCCCATCAGCCCTCATGGCTAGACGTTTAGTTTTTGGGTCACAGCCAAGAGTCAAGAGAACATGTCATTCGCTCTCACTACTCTTGACGGCAGGGCGGTCCATGGTTAAGCAGAGCTCCCCGAGCTGGATAAGGCAGTTGCAGTGCACATGTGCCCGCAAAACGACGCCATCTGGCGTGATCGACCGTCACTCCTCTCCAAGGCCTGTAAGTTGATGTCGTCTCTGGCGAGCAAGGCCTACAGCCTTCTCCTCTTTTGGAGTCAGCAGCGGCTGAGGTTGTTGTATGCCACTCATATCCCATCGACAGTGGATGCGCTGTCACGTCAGGTAACGCTCAGCGAAGAGTGGAGGCTCCACCCTCAGCTGGCCTAGCTGATTTGGGCTTGGTTCGGCAGAGCACTGGTAGATCTGTTTGCCTCCTGAAATTCCACCCACTGCCCACTCTGGTACTCTCTGAGAAAAGCCACACTCGGCACAGATGTGCTTGCACACAGCTGGTCCCGAGGGCTGCGCAAATACGCATTTTCCCCAGTGAGCCTACTTTCACAAGTCCTGTGCAAGGTCAGGGAGGTCGAGGAGCAAGTCATTCTCGTGGCCCCCCACTGGCCCATCCGGACTTGGCTTTCGGATCTCACGCTCCTCGCAGCAGCTCCTCCTGGCAAATTCCCCTGAGGAAGATCCTTCCTTCTCAGGGACGGGGCACCCTCTAGCATTACGCCCAGACCTTTGGAACCTTCATGTCTGGCCCTTGGACAGGAAGTGGAATATCTAAACGGTCTACCACAAGCCGTTGTAGATACGATCACTCAAGCCAGAGCTCCCTCTACCGGGCAGCTTTATGCCCAAAAGTGGTGCTAATTCGCAAATTGGGGTTCTTCCCGATCTGAAGACCCACAGAGTTGCGCAGTCGGGTCAGTGCTCTCATTCCTGCAGGAGAGGCTGGCGGGACGACTGTCCCCCTCCACCTTGAAGGTTTATGTAGACGCCATAGCTACTCACCACAATGCAGTGGACGGTAAGTCATTAGGGAAGCACGACCTGATCATCAGGTTCCTTAGAGTCGCCCGGATCACACGCAGAGTTTTAGACACTCTGAACAGCTCTTTGTCTGAATTGGTTGACAGTGGAAAAGGAACTCTGTCTCCAAACAGAGGCTTGCCCACTGGACCGTGGACGCCATTGCATTGGCCTACCAGGCCATGCCCGCCCCCTTGTGGATTCGTGCACACTCTACAAGGAGTGTGGCATCCACATGGGCACTGGACAATGGCACCCCTCTAGCAGACATCTGCAGAGCGGCAGGCTAGGCAACACCCAATACAATTTTACAATCTCCAGGTTTGACACTTTAAACATTTTCCAGAGCTCCCTCTGCCCCCTGGTCACTGTGTTTGTAGAGCTCCTCCCCGTCGAGGCACCATGCCACTTCCATGTGTGGCTGGTAAGCCTATGTGACATATTTGCCACATGTTAACCTCCCCTGATGGGCAGGATGTGGTCTCCGCAGGGTCTTTTCCCCCTGAAAGAATAGGATTGGAAAAGAACGCCTTCCCCGATTTGTGTTATAGCATTAGATGGCCCCAGCCGCATCTAACACTCTATGGAGAGAAGACATAGGGAGAGAAAAGGCCGCAGCTGGAGCGACCTGTTCCCAGGCTAGTTATGTTGCTTCCCTCCCTCAGGGATGTGGGGAACTAAATGACCTCTCTTGGGGCATTGGGGAAGGTTACGTGCATTCTGATGCACCTGCTATTTTCGCACGCAACAGCTTGCTTGCACCTGCATCAGCAGTCCATGTAACACGTTCAGTGTTGTGGCATTTTTAAATAGGGACCCCTAGTGTGACTACATTGACACAACGTTGAGTGAGTGACAGAAGGGGAACGTCTCGTTTACTGTCGTAACATGTTCAAGCTGGCAACCTGCACCAATTAGTGGGAGAAACTTTCTGTCTTAGTAAAAGGATCATCCAACCATGTGTAGGCTATATGCTGTATACACAGCTATTAAAGAAAAAATGATGCGGCGTAAATGACTTGGATGGAAACATAGTTAGAGAAGTATTAGACCAGATGCACTTCATAATGCAACTAAAGCCGAATCCTGGACATTTTAGCAAATTTTGAAATCCTGGATTCTTTTTTAAGGTCCGAAAAAGAGGACATGTGGTCACCCTACAATACATACATACAATGTCTACAAAATCTTTCAATTAACAGCCAGAGTATACAAGCAGCTGTTTACCTCTCTTCACCCCCCAACTCCACCTTTACTCTAGGCATCTTGCCCCACATAATCATCTCCTATTAATAGTACCTGGGGGGATACTTCAGAGCTCTAGTTGAAACTGCTTCCTCGAGTCCCTCCACCGTGGACAGCAAGCCAAATAAGTTTAACCTTAATAGCTTAAAGATTATATGGGAAAACGAACTTGTGAAAGATTTTTAGAAGAAGATAGAGCTCTGTCAGGTCCTTAAAATGCAAGTAAATGGGTGCTAGCACTTAGACGGTCCGAAAGTCCCATATAGGCTGCATAAAGGTAATACATGCGACTCCAGTCGATCAATGGATGTCTTCTGAAGCAAATTGATACTTTTGTGTAAAAAATAAATAGATAATAATAATGTTATTAACTTTTAAAAAGCACTTCCTGCAGCAGTTAACTCATCACTTAGCTGTTTTGCGATGAAAGCGGATCGTGTGTTAACATGAGAATTTGGAAACTGCGCCTATTTATGACAGAAGAACGAATGCCACGCGAGATTTCAACCATTTCAAACAGCATCAGAGCCCTGGATGGAAGCTCCGATTTAAAGCTAAAAACTTTTTAATTATCAACTTTTTCTTACATAAACCTATCAAATCACTTCAGAAGACATTCATTGATCGACTGGAGTCATGTGGATTTCTTTTATGTTGCCTAAATGTGACTTTTGGACCATCAAATTGCTGGCACCCATGTACTTGCATTACAAGAAACTTACAGAGTTGTCTTCTTTTGTGTCTGCTGAAAAATACATCTGGGATGGCATTGGGGTAAGTGAATAATGCAAGAATAAAAAGAAATTGTGAACTGTTCCTTTAATGATGTGTTTGTGCATGCACATATGTGCTTGTGTATTAATAAAGACTGATGCAGGGATAGAGAGACTCATTAAACATCTGTTCACGTAAACGGTCATCAGTTAGTTCATACCTTACTTCATATAGTCCTTCACACATTGGTTCCAGGTGTGAGAGGCACGGCAGAATGTGGGCTAAGCTATGATAATGTACTAAAGCAAAAATGTGTCTGCAAATGTGTATGTGTGGGGGGCGCGTCTGCACCAAGCTTAATTGCCCCTCACACCCTGAGGGAACTCAGAATTCAATGTGGACATAGTTTGAGAGTCTGGAGGGGGGTGTAAAGTGTGGAGACACAGAGATCGGCACTTCCACTGGCACCTGTAGTCCGCTGGAGGGGAATCAGTGTGGGGTGTCTGCTCAGGCATTGGGCCCCTGCTTCTCCCCGCTGCTACATAGCCTAAGGATTTAGCGACACCTTGCTATTGAAGAGAGATATACGGGGATATGGGTGCAGACACCAGATATATTCTATAGAATATCTTTTTTGTGTCTCGCTCACTGAACTCACACCACAACAATTTTAATAATTTATTAGTCAGTTGGTTGTCTGAGCGACAAGTCTTTTTTAAGGAAACCATGTTTAATGATGCTGTTCATGAGACCCTGATCAGAAGCTTTTCATTGTAATACACAAATGGCAAGCACAGTCCTTAGGGTAACTATATTCACCAAACAAATAGTCTACAGTAAATAGCTTTATAAAATGTATAGTTCCCCCTGCGGCTTCTAAACGTCAGGTAGCTCCGCCTCAACCTGAGCCCAGCTCTCAGCCCCAGTGTCGAGTGCCGCAGGAAGGACACAGAAGGTTCCCAAGCGTTCCTGAGACGGATGACCCAGGGAATGAGACGTTTGCTCTGGAGCTGATATGCAGACCACCCGAATGAGGAGGATCCTCATTTTCCTTTATGTCTTTTGACCCAAATTCTCAATAAAAGAGCTATTTCCTCGTTCCCTGGGTCATCGGACCCACAAATGCCATTCTCACGACAACCCGGCACCAAACACCAGCAGTCCCGGCACCCCGGACGCAGACCCCTCGCCTCTGGACCCATGACTGCTGTCCGCGGCCGGCCAGTTTGACGAGTCCAGGGGATGCCTAAACAGGATCTCCTCCTCAGTTACTAACCCGCCCCCTGCCATGTGTGCAGAGGCAGGTAAGTGCTTTGAGTCCTTTCTCAGTACCAAAGCCTCGGGACGTGCTTTTGCCTCCCGATGCAACACTACCTGCTCTGCCTCGCTTTTCCGCCCCTCCATGTACATTGAAAACGATCATCCCCTTAGTGCCACTTGCTCGGAGCTTGGATGTGTGGCTTTCACTTTCCAACCTGTCGAGTTGGTTTGCCAGCACCATCCGACTCTGCAATGCGATTCATTTTGCCAGGCCCCTATACCTCAGTGCACGGCGAAACCACCAGCACTCTACATGTTGACCCTTTTACTCAAAGATGCGATAGAGCCTGTCCCTCTATCCGAGATGAAGAAGGGTTTCTACAGCCATTACTTAATCATACCCAAAAAAGGCGGTGGCTTGCGACCGACCCTGGACCTGCGAGTTCTCAACTGGGCCTTGCACAAACTCCCGTTCAAGATGCTCATGCAGAAGCACATTCTAACATGCGTCTGGCATCAGGAGTGTTTCACAGTGGTAGACCTGAAGGACGCGTACTTCCAAGTCTCTATCTTGCCCCGACATCGACTCTTCCTACGGTTCGCGTTCGATGGCCAGGCGTATCAGTACAAGGTCCTCCCCTTCGGCCTGTCACTGTCCCCTCGTGTCTTTACCAAGGTCACAGAGGCAGCCCTTGCACCGCTAAGAGAATTGGGCATCCGCATACTCAACTACCTCGATGACTAGCTCCACTTACCCCACTCTTGAGAGTTACTGTGCGCCCACAGGGACCAGATGCTAAGGCACCTTAGCCATCTTGGGCTTGAGGTCAACTGGGAAAAGAGCAAGCTCACCCTGGTTCAGAGCATCTCTTTTCTCGGCATGGAGTTAGACTCAGTCTTCAGTCAGTGTGGAAATGCTACTGAACTAGACACAGCGGTTCCTTTAAAACAATTCCAGAGGCTCCTGGGTCGCGCTACTGGGGTTGATGCATATGAGACCGCATCAGCACTGGCTTCAGACTTGAGTCCTGAGATGGGCATGGTGCCACGACACAAACCGTGTGTTCATCACCCCTCCTGCTGCCAGACTTTCAACCCTTGGACAGACCTCTATTTTCTGCAGACAGGAGTCCCTTACAGCAGGTGTCCCGACTAGTTCTGGTAACCACAGAAGACTCCAAATGGGGTTGGGGCGCCATTTGCAACGGGCGTGCAGCCACGGATCCTGGACAGAGCCCCGGCTGGATTTTCACATCAACTGCCTACAGTTGCTGGCTGTAGTCCTTGCCCTGCCAAATTTTCTCCCACTACTAAGGGGCAAGTGCATCTTGATCTGTTCAGACAGCAACACCATGATAGTGTACATAAATCACCAAGGCAGCATGCGCTCTTGTCACATGCCGCAACTCGCCCGCCATCTCCTCCTTTGGAGTCAGCAGCGACTCAGGTCGCTGCACGCCACTCATATCCTGGGCAGCCTCAACACGGCAGTGGATGCACTGTCGCGACAGGGCATGCTCAGTGGAGAGTGGATTCTCCACCCCCAGGTGGTCCATCTGATTTTGGATTGGTTCGGCAAAGCACAGTTAGACCTGTTCACTTCCTAAGAGACCTCCCACTGCCCGCTCTGGTCCTCCCTAGCGGAGGCTCCCCTCGGGACATATGTGCTGGCACACAGCTGGCCCCGGGGGCTGTGCAAATATGCATTTCCCCAGCGAGCCTACTTGCATGGGTGCTGTGCAAGGTCAGCAAAGTCACTCTAGTGGCCCCCTATTGGCCAACACGGACTTGGTTCTTGGATCTCACACTCCTTGCGACAGTACATCCCAGGCAAATTCCCCTTGGGAAGGACCTCCTTTCTCATGGGCGAGGCACACTCTGGCATCCACGGCAAGACCTCTGGAACCTCCACGTCTAGCCCCTGTATTTGATGTGGAAGATCTAAGTGGCCTACCACCCGTTGTCGTAGACACGATCAACCAAGCCAGAGCTCCCTCTACCAGGCAGCTTTACACCCTGAAGTGGCGTTTATTCATGAATTGGTGTTTTTCCCCGATCTGAAGACCCACAGAGATGCTTAGTTGTGTCAGTGCTCTCATTTCTGCAGGAGGGGCTGGAGGGGATGAAGTCCCCCTCCACCTTGAAGGTTTATGTAGCCACTATATCAGCTCACCATGACCAGATCATCAGGTTCCTTAGAGGCGACCAGAGGCTGAACCCTCCCAGGCCATGCCTGTTCCCTTCATGGGATCTCTCCGTGGTCCTTTCAGGCATCCAGAGACCCCCCTTCAAGCCACTAGAATCAGTCAAGCTCAGAGCCAGTGTCAGTGACATTTGCCTGGAGTTTGGTCCGGCAGACGCCCATGTCGTCCTAAGACATCGACCGGGCTAGGTGCCCAAGGTTCCTAAGACCCCCTTCAGGGACAAGGTAGTGAACCTGCAAGCACTGCACCAGAAGGAGGCAGACCCAGCCTTTTCGTTGCTGTGTCCGGTGCATGCTTTGCATACCTATGTGGACTGCACGCAGAGCTTTAGACGTTCTGAGCAACTCTTTGTCTGCTTTTGTGGACAGAGGAAAGAGAACTCTGGTCTGAGCACGTAGAACTCGGTAATACAGAACGACTGACTGGGAGTTCCGCTTACATATAGTGCCCTTCCCCTCCACTAAGGCGTTTCCGCATGCCTTTCTCTCAGGAGAGTCCACTAAACTCGCTCTCCCTGGATGTCTTCCTCCCTAGCCTTCTGGTCCGCAAATTCAGCAGAAGAATTCCCAACCAGACCCATAACATGTATTAACTACTCTGTACTGGAATAGGTGCTCCACCCGGTTTGTCCATCATGATTTAATCCCCCCTGTGTGTATTTTCCGCAGTATGGTCCCCCTTTTGGCAGACCCACGTCTCCCTTGGGCAGTCCTCTCTGCCCCCCGGTCGCTATGTTTGTAGTAACTCCTCCCTTGCTAGTTAGGATCTACCACCACGCCACTTCCACATGTGGCCTGAAAACCTATGTGACATATTTGCCACACTTAACCTCCCCACAACCTGGGCAGGATGTGGTCTCAATAGGGACTTTTCCGACTGAAAGAATAGGAATTGGAAAAGAACGCCTTCCCCCATGCTTGTTATAGTGTTAAATGGCCCCAGCCGCTATGCGAGAAACATAGAGAGAAAATGCGCGGCTGGCACTGCCTGCTCCCATGCTTGTCACATAACTTGTTCCCCCCCTTCGGGGATGCTTGGAACCTAAAAAGTTTATGACTTTTTTATGGGGCATTGAGAAAGGGTACTTGCAGTCTGATGCATCCTGCTGCTTTGGCATGCAACTGCCTGCCTGCACCTGCATCAGCAGTTCACGTACAAGGTTCAGCGCATGGCATAATTGAATAGGGACACCTAGTGTCTCTTCATTCGACACAACGTCGAGTGAGTGACAGAAGGGGAAAGTCTGAGTTACTATTGTAACCCCCGTTCCCTGATGGAGGGAATGAGACGTTGTGTCCCCTGGCCACAACGCTGTACCGAGCCACTGTAACAGCCGAACCTCATTCTCGGCTCCTCAGTGCAAAACCTGAATGTACAGGTACACGATTCCCTCCATTTATGCAAATTCATGCAAATTCTGTGTGCCAATTTCTCATTGCCCTTTTCTCAAGTTCATAGGCAACCGAGCCCTTCAATAAAGACCCCTAGTGTCATTTGACACTTCATTCGACACATGTCTCGTTCCCTCCATCAGGGAACAGTGGTTACAATAGTTACCCAGACGATACTATTAAAGAACTATGCTGCATTTTCATAATTATGCACCAAGCTTTCAGTTTTCCATCTGTATAAAATTTGTACTCTTTTAATGCTCTTTGATTGTAGGAAAATGTAAGTTGTTTGCCTTCAGAAATTCCAAGACATGACTGTAGTTCAGTTAGTAGGAGCCTGATGAAAGGAATCTGTAAATTAGGCCAAACTTATTCACACTGTCAGGTTACTTCAATTTAGCCATATAAAAATTAGGTGTTCATTTTCTACACAGATGTAACTGTTGTTAATATCATAATTTTCATTTGCATCCCAACTTCAAAATCAATGCAGTACTGTCAAATGTGCATTTCAATGCACATAATATGTAATAGTATTGGTAATTAACCTACCAAAGCAGGTGCTGGTGCCACATTTTCAACCGGTTCTTTAAGGGCACAAACACAGAAATTGAGTTTGACACCACTGTTTTAAGCTATTCTTCAACCAACACTCGTTAAAACATATCTGACATTATGGGCTTTAGGACACGCACACAACAGCACCGCTGCTGAAAAAAAATCCTGGGGGAAACACTGATATGACAGTAATTTAAGCGCATCATTTGTAAAAATAAAAAGTCAAATGTGAATATATACAAAATGTTGAACAGATTAATGGGGGAAAATACTACCTGAGTAGTTTTTCCAGTGTCAACTAGCAGCAATAGTACCATTTAGTCAATTACAATTGGAGATGGCGGGCGAGTTGCGGCATGTGACGAGAGCGCACGCTGCCTTGGTGATTTATTTACGCTATCATGGTGTTGCTGTCTGAACAGATCAAGACGCGTACATCCCTATTTCAAACCACATGTATACAAAGTTTCACCAACAGTAACATTATAATAGGCTAACATTTATATAATAAGTAAATTTACACCAGTGGATTTTCGTTGTAAATAATGTAGGATACAGGTTATTCACTTTTTTAACTGTTGCTGAAGTGTACTTGTGCTCAAAGCAGTCTGTTTGCACTGAACATCATTAAGAATGCTCGCTTTGATGTGTCCAGTGTAGACAGCCTCAAACCGTTGTGGCAAGGCACATCAACAGACACATCTGCTGTAGACAGGGTGAAAAAGATTGAGAGGGTCTTACCGTGCTGACTGATAATGGCTATATTAAGCATGGCAAGATATCATAATGCAAAAATGCTCTATGATATTTTGAGTCTCTCAATTATTTGAGAATTGCATCTTCTGTAAGAAGCACCACCGCTGTAAAATTCTAACTTCTTGACCTAACTAATTTACCAGTCGGTTATTGGATGAATCAATTAGTGACCATCCTGGCACATCCCTACAAAGAGCATTGGTGAATTTGGAGAATGAATTCTTATAGTGTCACAGTACAGCACTGTGTCTCTTAATGCTGTTAGACTTTGGTAGAACTCCTAAATAAACCCACACACTGGCAGTGCAAGTAAACCTCTGCTCCTGAGAAAATTTGGAAACTGTAAGGGTTTTTCTCTCCCTTTTTATCAGAGCACAGAACACACCACGAGAGCCCACACCCCTGCCTCTGTGCTCTGGATCTCAAACTTTTTCCAGTGCCGGTGGCTTAACATCACCGGCAGCTATCGTCTCCATGGCACCATGTGAATGTTCCCTTTGTTCAAAAATCCCATTACCAGACACACGCACATTCACATACATGCACACAAAATTTGAATTATGATTTTACATTGAGGCTTAACCTGAGGCAAAGGAAATTAGATCTAGAGCATGAAAACATCGTACTTATTTTAGAAAAAGCCAGGAATATTTAGGAAAACTGATCATGCAAGAAAAATAAAGTGGAGCGATGACTTTTTTTTCTCTGGCTGGGTTTGTGGAAATGCATAATGTTGAACATGTAGGATGCAGACAACAACTAAAAAGCTATTTGTACTTGAGGATACTTTCTTTTTTTCTCCCTAATTTCTGTTTGTGTCTTTTCATCTGTAGGAACATGTTGTCTGACATTCCTTTGTTTTTGATGAAATTCATGCTGTACCAGCAACTATATTGCCTACTGTATGAGCTGCATTGTGAATGTTTTTGTCAAGCCATGCACAACCACACATAGTTTATCATGTGGATTTGCAGAAACAGTAACATAATTATGCAGTAAAATCAAATCAGAAAATGATCACTTAGCATTAATCATTACTCTTTCTTGGTGTAAACAAAAAATGTTTATGTTTATGAGTTTTATTGATGACAACACATTCATTTATATATATATATATATATATATATATATATATATATATTGCATAGTGACTGTAGAAAGCTACCAGCCACAGTGGCCGGTGAGCTACTTTTTGGCTCACAGGCCACTGTGGCTAGTAGTTTCTTAAGGTCACTAGCCACTCAGCATTTTCACTAGCCAAAATCCCCCACCTCGCAAAAAGTGATAAAGGAGAATGGAGAATGTAACTGCATGCACATTTCATTTAAACAAGAATGATATGAGTTCAGCAGTACACAGGCCTAATGGTTTAAGTAACCTATAAAATATCCAAAGGCAAAGGTAAGTTAGAACAGCAGTAGAACAGAACAGAATGAAAATTCTAATTCATGGAAGTTTCAACAAGGGCTGGGAGATATGGCAAAAAAATTAAATGTAAATTTTTATCAAATTTATGGACGATTCATGATTCAGTTTTTCTTTTTTGTTTTCAACTTTTAAATGCACTCCAACAACTATTTAAATTGAATGTTCTTTATTAGAATGCAAGGCAACCTGGTTAGAGAAATCCAAGTTCTTTTCAATATAGGAAACAAAGGTGTAAGTTATCAACAGAGTGTAAATGTAAAATCTAATAAACCCAGATGTTTAGAAATAATAGAATAAGAAAACTTCCAAATAATTCTTAGCTGGTGTAGGTATTAATTTGATCTAAACCAAGTCTATATAGAAAGTTATATAGAAATCATTATCTATGAATTATCAAGTTTATCTAGAAAGTACTCACTGTATATCTAACAATTTGTGTGTATATTCATAAACCCATACAGACAGAGACACACCCTCTAGCGGTTCACGCTGAGCATGGCAGCAATATTAATTAATTTATCATTGCAATTCAACCAGGGCCGTAACCACAATATACATTGAGGAGGACAAGTCTCTCCCAATAATCAGATATAACCAAATTGCCCCCCCCCCCCCCCCCCCCCAAGGGTGTAAACTCTTCACCATTTTCCCAAATTCACAGTTTTGAATTTAAAATATGTCACGTACAGTAATTGATTTGTATGCCATTCATAATTGTGAATGTGAAACAATAACAGAGCAATTTTCAGTGAATCAGGCTTGAGACAAAGAGCGCACATGTGCATATTATAAAGGAATTGAATGAATGTTGTCATCTGGCATGCCTTTGAAGTGTCTTTTTAGAAACTTCACTTGACATTGTCAAAGAAAATGATCACCCAGATCAGAACTAGAACGAAGACCAGTGACTTGTGGCTTCCATTTATCTTTTATGTTGTGGCAAGGACAGTGTCATATATTTTTAATGCAAATATTATTATGTTATAATTTACAATCAATTTAATATTTTCTAAATAATTTCTTAATTCTTTGATTCTGAATTTTGTACAGAATCTCATGTCTTATTTTAAAAGAGACATTATTTTATTTTCTTCTGAGTATGCTTTGTCAGGTCTGTGCTCAAATAATGAACAACCAGTTTAAGTAGTTTTAATAGAAAATGTACTTTTACTCACTCATTTACTCACCCTTATGTTGTTCTGAACCCAAATGCAGTTAATTTTTCTTAGAACGTAAAAAAAAAGTATATATATATATATATGTTCTGTTCCATAGAATAACAGTTTATAGTGAGCAGGAGCTGTCAAATCCTATAAAGCACTATTAAATGTTCAGTATAAAGACATCACAACAGTAGTCCATATGAATTGTGCACTATATACTCCAAGCTTTCTGGGGCCATAGATAAGCATAGTGTTGTACGTATTACCTTTATGGTATTTTAATAATGATTTTTCTCTCTCTCTCTCTGGACTTTGACAGCAGTGGTCAATATGAACTGTTTTTGTGTGGAAAAGAGCAGCGTTATGATTTTTCAAGAAAAGATTGTGTTAACATTGTGTTAGTAATTATTTAACTTGAGGGCAGTAATTAATTTGGAGTATTTTCTTTTTGCTAACCAGAGCCGTAGCTAGTGGGATGAAATGTGGTAACGAATCTAGGAGCCCACATGTCCAGGGGGGCCCCACAACAAATTCTAAACTGTATTTTTGTCATATAAATGGGCCCTGAGCAATATACATTCAGGGACCCAGAATGCCTTGCTATAGCCCTACACGTAACTAAAACATTTTAATGGGTAAAAAGAAAAGAAAGGAGATCGTTCATCAACATGTGCACAACGAGGCCAGTAATGGTCTTAAGCTGGTGTATACCTGTATGATGGACTAAGCTGAGCTACAATCACACTATATACAATAGTACTGGGAATATTACCACTCTCTTTTATATCAGTCTCCATGTTGTTAACCTGTCACGTTCATTTGCAGCGACACACGTGCAGCTGATCGGGAGCTGCATTAAGACAAGCGCTATGAATTATTTTTCTCTTCTTTCTTCAGCCTTTGGTGGATTTAAAACTTATCTCAATAATTTCTTTATTAAAAACTAAAATTTTGTCAAAATGCAATTGAGTCAAAATGCAAATTCTATTTAATTGGAAAAATCTGAAAAAACGCCCAGCCCTAGTTTCAACCCCTTCAAATTGTACTTGCCTATGAAAGTTTACCATTTTTTTTACCATTGTTTAACAATGGCACTTGTAATGACAAGGCCATTAGGTAAGACCATGGTTGGCTTTACGTTACTGTCGTTAGGCTAATTTTGACAGTCTTTTCTAAAAAAATAAAACTGTAGTATTTGTTATGAAAAAGCTAATAGCCTAAACACATTTAGAAACCATTTACTAATAAAAAGTCTAATAGATTCACCATAATATTTTTTAAACTAATCTATAAAAGTTACAGTCTGTTTGATTTCAGAACACAAGGCGCTTACCCCTTATCTAGTTTCCACATTGGATACACACTGTTTAAAATGGCGGAGGACATCGATCTTTCTATAGTGAATGACTCTTGTGCGCTACCTTGAAATAGGGAGAAATACCCTTCATGGATACTATTTTTCCACTGAGAAAGCTGACCTTCAGAAAGCTGACAGCATTTCTGCTTGGGAGTGCCAACAGGTAAAACAGGTTTTAAATAAGCAATGGCAGATTCTGATCCGTAGTGTAATAAAGTAGTTCTACCAGAAAGACTCAGGAGAATAAAGCTAGTGCAATTAACCATTTATTGACAGCTCAACAAACAATATAATGATAAGTTCTTTGGCGTCGGCCCTGTCCGAAGCTCGCAGTCTGGGGGTCCGGACTCTGCATTTCCTGCCTGGCGGTGGAGGCAGGGGCGCAGCCGACCCCCAATGAGGTATGGGAAGGGACCATCCTGGTGGTGGTGGGGAGGATGGAAGGGAAGAAATCGTCTTGGTGGTGGGGAGTGTGGAGGTGAATGAAAGCGTCAGCATCTGCAAACTCAGACAAGTGTAAGTACCCATCTTTTATACTGCAAGTGTTAGAACGCGATTGGATAGAAGAGAAGGTAATGGGTGACGTAACAATTGAGTCTTCCTGGCAGAACTTATGCTAAAGCTTCCATTTCTACCAGAAAGACTCGGGAGAATAAAGCTAGTGCAATTAACCATTTATTGACAGCTCAACAAACAATATAATGATAAGTTCTTTGGCGTAGGCCCCGTCCGAAGCTCGCAGTCCGGGAGTCCGCACTCTGCATTTCCTGCCTGGCGGTGGAGGCAGGGGCGCAGCCGACCCCCAAAGAAGGTGGAAGAATAATTCCACCGGGACGTGACCTACCCCAAAGAACGGTGAAGAGAAGTATACCCACCGGTTGAGTATCCTGGAGAGCCTAAACATGGAGAGAGAAGAGGATTAATAATGAGCATGACATAATGCCTTTAAGGCAAAATCTAATTAGTAAGAGGTGACTTCATTATAAGAAGGCAAGAATAATACATTAAGCATTGAAAATACTGCTGCTGTATATACGTTAGCATGTATCTGTTGCTGACGCTTTCATACAAGCGACTTTGATAAGTTTTGGGACGTACAGCAACTGATCAATCAGTTAATCACTGAAAATGAGTCGAAGGGAAGTGAGCATAGGAGGAATAGAGATAAAACTGTGAATTAGGCTAATTAGTATATGGAGAGTCAATGGATGCAAGCCGTTATAGACCACATGAAGACAAGGCCACACAGAGACAGGGCCGCGAAGGGCCACACAAAACTGGGCCACTTGGCTGCGCAGGATGAGGCCACCTTGGCCACACTGAACAAGGCCGCCTTGGACAACACAGAGCCAGGCCACCTTGGGCCACACAGAACCGGCCATAGTGGCCACAGAGCGGAGCCACGCTGGGCCACATGGCCTTGCTAGACCACAGAGACAAGGCCGCACGGCCACACGGTCTTAGTAGACCACAGAGACAAGGCTGGCAATCAGCCACAACGGCGACTAATGCCGCACATAAAACGAGGTAGACTGGACAAGGCCGCGAGGCCACACGAAACCAACCACGAGGACCACGTGGCCATCTTTTAGCGAGGCAACAGTGCCTCAAGGCCGCTTGGCCACACAGACAACGGCCGCTTGGCCACGTAGAACTGATGCCGCTAGGGCCACGAGACCACTGGCCATTTTTTTTTTTTTTTTTTTTTTTAATTAAAACATACAGGACAAGGCAATGATATGCCACGAGGCCACTAAAGACCATCCGGAACAAATGACACAGACAACGGCCACTAGGCCACATAGAACAAATGCCGCTAGGGGTCACGAGACCACTAGCCATATTTTTACATACAGGACAAGGCAACGTTGTACCACAGGTCTTAGACCCACACAGAGACGAGGCCCGCTGGCCACAAGGCTGCTAAAGCCACACAGAGACAGAATCACTCATGGACACGGCCTTAAGCCACATAAAACCAATGCCATAACTGGCCACAAGACCACGGGACAAGGCCACATTAGGCTACACGGTCACAGTAGACCACACTGAACATAGAATGGGGCCGCGAGGGCCGCGATGTCGTGCGCCCACACTGAGACGAGGTTGGACAGAGACAACGGCCACAAGGCCACACAGAACCGAGGCCGTAGGGGCCACAAGACCACGTAGGCCACACGCAGGACAAGGCAACATTATGCCACAAGGCCTGAAGACCTACATGGAGACAAGGCCCGCTGGGCCACAAGGCTGCTAATGCCACACAGATGTGAGGCCAACGAGACATGGCCACAAGACCATGGGACAAGGCCACGTTAGGCTACACGGTCACAGTAGACACTGAACATATAAATAAATATTTATTTTTTATTTTTTTTATTTTTTGGGGGGCAGGTAATGGGACAGCGTAACACCACCACCAGTAGTTGCATAGGTATTTACCTGGATCGTTAAAGGAGAGCTTGCTGAGCTTTGAGGATAGTTTTTGAGTCGGGTCTTATGTAGGACTCAAATGCAGAGGAAGACCATCTACCCAGGATTTTGATAGCTGACGTAGAGATGCCACGTTCGGCAGCTGAAGTGGCTGCCCCGATCCTGAAGGAATGACCGGTATACTGGGAGGAAGGTAGACTGCAGCTTTTGAGGACAGAAACTAGATGAGTCCTGAACCAGGCTTTAGAGAGGGGTGCTCCGTTAGGTAGTAAGAATAGGGGGGAAATATGAGGAGATTTGAGACGAATTTTAAGAAATTTAACCATCGATAGGAAGGGACAAAAATTGTTATTGATTTTTGAGATTGTTAGTGTGATGCCGGACCCTTTGGAATCATTCTTAGAGTGCTTAAGAAAGAGAGTAAAGAAATTGGGTGAAAAGTGTAAATCGGAGAAGGACAGATCGCGAGCGGGATCGAAATGATTGGTAGCAGATGCAAATTCCCCTGGACACATAAAGCCGTAGAAAGCAGTGAGAAACACAGCTTCTAGCAAAATATTGATGTACGTAGAAAAAAGGCCTTGGCGAATAGAGGAGATTAGTCTTTGCAATAGAGGCAAATTAAAAGGTAGCCGTTTATCTGGAGAATTGATAGAGGATTTGCTTATGCCTTTGAGCAATAAACGGATAGGAGGAGCGGTGAATAAACTTGGAAAATCGAGGTTGAAATATTTGGCGTAGAATTGAATGCCTGCTAGTAATCTACGGATGGAGGAAGGTTTTAAATTGCGTTTCTCGAAGTTGAAGACGAGAAAGGAGCAAACAGTCGAAATCAAAATGGGAAATACGGAAATCTGAAAGGAAAAGCAGAACATTAAAAAAGAAGACCAAGCGGAAGAGTAAGCTCTGTAAGTTGAAGGAGCTACTCCTTTAGCCATGTAATGTCTGGCTGAATTAAGCAGATCGTCTAATTTAGCATTGTGGCTGATAGGGGAGGGCACGGAGTTGGATCCGTATGGGCTGAAGGGCAAAGCCGTCTGAAAGTCTGAAAACGAAAACGAGAGAGCGCGTCAGCGATAACATTGGAGTGACCTGGTATGTGAGCAGCTTTGATAATAAAATTGAAGACGACTGATTGCCAGATTAAGCGTCTCACGAAAGGCATCATCGACTGGCAGGATGACCGACCTTTATTAATGATGGCGACGGTGGCTTCGTTATCGCAAAACATCATGATGTGCTTCCTTGACCATGCTGGACCCCAGATGAGGCTGGCTACGACTAAAGGATACATTTCGTAGAGTGCGGAAGAAACGGAGCCAGAAGTCGACTCAGGAAAACCAGTTGGCCATTTTTCTGCGAACCATTGCCCTTGGAAGAACCCCCCGAAGCCAATAGAGGGGGCGGCATCGGTAAATAATTGAAGTTCTTCTGATGATTCGAAGGCGTCATTATAAAAAAAAGAAATACCGTTCCAATCCTTTAACAGCTGAGTCCAAAATTTGATATCGGACAGGCAGCCTTCGTCTAATTGGACCGAGTCACTTAAACCTTGCACGGAATGGGCCAAAGTTAGCAGCCGAGAAATGAAAGCCCTACCTTGAGGAATTATGCTCATGGCGAAATTGAGGTGACCGAGCAACGAAAGCACGTCGTGTTTCGAAACAATACCGAGACAGGAAAAAGTTTCCAAGAAGGATCTAATCCTTAAAGGTAATGGGTGACGTAACAATTGAGTCTTCCTGGCAGAACTTATGCTAAAGCTTCCATTTCCATGCAAAAATGCATTTTATGACCGTACTCGGTTTTTCCTAATTTTTTTAACATTTATTTGTTCATCGAACTGTTGTATATAAGCAATATCAGACTCACAATCATGCTATATGGTCCTACATCAGCACTTCTGTAATTACCTTCGGCACTTCGTTTTTTTTCTATTTATTCTGCTCCAAACTTATTTCAAACTTCTCTGTGTACTCGTATGAATGTAACACATCATAAGAAAGTGTTTCACCACTGTTCAAATGCATTTTGGATCGCATCTTTTATATATATAAATGTTTTCCAACTGAAAACATATTTATATATATATATACAGGGTTGGGGAGTAACAGAATACATGTCATTTGATTACATATTTAAAATACAAAATAAAAGTAACTGTCACTGTCTTAAATCATTGGTATTTAGAATAAGTTACATTCAAAAAGTATTTTGATTACTGAATAGAATTCTTTGCATTTTGTTGTCATTTGTTTCATTCAATATTTAGTCCTTTCAGAAGTAAAAAATTTATACATATAAATGATGCGATCCAAAGTGCATTTGAACAGCGGTGGACACTAGAAATGTCCTCATAAACCACATTTATAGCATAATACCCTTGTAATTACCAGTTTGTAATGTCAAATTTTTCTCGTAAACCACTTAAACCTGACCACACACACATGCACACACGCACGCACGCACGCACACACACACACACACACACACACACACACACACACACACACACACACACACACACACACAAACACAAACAAACTCACCAGAAAACTTGTTTTCCCTGTTGCATCTGTGCATTTTAGGTTTGAAAGGGTCTTAGCGTTTACCTCAAGTTTGGTGGTTTAGTGTTAAGCTATTTTTTGAACATGACTGCATGTGTGTGAGAGTGTATAAAAATGGCTGAATCTTATTTCCTGCTGTTATTTTACAATTGTGGGGTGATTGTAAAAGAATAACTCCCTTCTTAGTTTTGTGATTTACAACACAACAGCTCAGAGTTTTCGTTGTGATGGTTACAGGCAATGGTGACTCGATAGAGCTTAACCAATTCTGAAAAAGTTGGGACAGTCTGTAAAATGCAAATAAAAACAAAAAGGAGTGATTTGTACATTTGATTCACCCTGTGCAATACTGGAAGCACTACAGCATATTATTTGATATTTTACATTTAATAGTTATTGTTTTAAATACATATTTAAAATCGGATGGTTGCAATACGCTCCAGAAAAGTTGGGACAATCGAGAGTTTACCACAGTGTAACATAATTAATAACACTTAGGTGTTATTACACTGAAGACAAAAGTTTCTTAAGTTTAGCCAGCAGAATTTTCCCACATTCATTCATTATGCAGGTCTTCAGATGTGCAATTGTACAGGGCCTTTTTTGCCGTATTATGCACTTCATAATGTGCCACACGTTCTCAATTGGAGACAGTTCAGGACTGCAGGTGGGCCAATCGATCACCAGCACTCTCTGCTTACGCAATCATGCACTTGTAATCTAGGCAGGATTTGGTTTGGTGTTGTCCTGCAAGAAAATGCAGGGATGTCCCTGGTAAAGATGGCATCTTCAGTGAAAGAAATCAGCACATTAGATATGTTATTTGATTATACAATGCAGAATTAATAACAGTCTGTGGAGACTAAGAATAGCTAGTTTATAACTGAATATTAAATTGTGCTGAAACACAGCCCTTAATATATTGGGTAGTTAAACTGTTTGAAAATGTAACTTCAAAAACATTGGTTACATCAATTACATAACCTCACAACAGTAATGGTGGCTCCTTATGTGATATGTGTCTGCCTTGCCAGATTCGGGTTGCCAAGAACTGCCAGGTCTTTCCTTCAAAAATTATCTTTCATCTCAGGGGACAGATTGGTTGGATAAAGGTTATGTCAATAGTTTAAGTACAAATAAAATTAAACATTAGGTTTAACAAGGACTCATTGAAGAGTGTCAAAAAATGTTTGAAGTAAGAGGGGAGAGAGTCAACAGCCTTGAGTAACACGGCAGCACTGAATCTGGGTCTTGTCTCCACTGGGTCAAGGTAATCACATACACATATGATTTTGATCTGAATCTGGCAAAAAGATGACATGAAAGGGAGAAGAGAAAAAAAATATATTTTCTGTTAACTCAAGATGAATTCAGAGGCTGGCTGTCATAGTTACCCAAAGCAACAAACATTAACTGAAGTAGGGATGGGTATCGTAAGGAATTTAATGATTCCGATTCCTCTTAATGATTCCGGTTCCAGTAACAATTCCAGTCATTCTTTAGTACCTTTTTTTTTTTTTTTAAACAATTATTTAAATGAGAAATGCAATACTTTTTGTATTTACTACCCTCTGCTGTCTGCTACCAAATGATGAGATCATTTCAGATTTCTACACAGCAGATATAACATATCAGATATAAATTTAATTTTGATAAAGGTGTGTGTGTGCAGACTTTTTAGAGACATAATTACAATCCAATAATAGATCCTTACTCTATTTTAAATAAATAAATCTAAACCAACACAAAAAGTGATAGCATGTTTCAGTAATTCATTAATTTATTTTATAAAATTCAACTTTTTATAACAAAACTCATGTACCTTTAATTGTACACTGTCATATGAACAAAACAACCAATTAGTAACTGCACTGCTTGATTTAATAGAGACACAGGTCATCATTAAATAAACAGCAACAGTTCCAGAGACAGTTTAGACTTGTGTTTTGTAGCCTAATGTTGTACTTTAGGCTTGTGAGATTTCAACAGTTCTTATTTAATTTTGAGTTGAACATTAAGATTACTTGTATACTGGACTATAAATGGAGGCACTGTATGTTTTGTGTAGTATATTCAAAGGAACTGGCTCATTAGAATGATTATTTCGGGAATCGAACTATACCGGGAGCACATATGGTTTGTGCTGTAGATTCAAAAGAGCAGGCTCAAGATCGGAAAACAAATACACTGGAGAGTTGTGTATTTTATGCTGTAGAGTCAGTAGAGGGCAGCGCTGCTACAGAAATGTGCTTCTGGAAACACTGAATTTTTCAGGATGGTGTTTCAGCAGCATTGGCAGAAAATTGCACGAAGGAGAACTGTTGATGGAACCAAAAGTCACGGCGATCATACGATTGCGGTATTTTTTATAAGAATGGAACCGGTTCTCGGTTCCCAACCTAAACTGAAGTCTCTACATCTCCCAGATCTCTTTTTATGCTACTTTATACTGTTGTTTAATTCCAATAATAATAATTTATTTCCAAAAATCAGAGAGGAACTCTTATTTAGTCCTCCTAGGTCCTATAATTTTATTTCTGTAGCTAATGTTTGTGCGCTATTGCGCCTAAATGATCAAATACAATTTATAATTCTGCAAATGCCTCCACTTGATGAGGCAATAATGTAAATGCAGTTGTTTATATCTAAAGTGAATTTAAATAGTAGGACAAAGAGCATATTTTCATAAAATGTTGGACTTGAAGTGTACATGTAACTGAATTGAGCACTGTCTAGTAGGCTATGTCATTGTAACGCGGTTAATGGGCAAGGAGGAGGTGAGAACCGGCTTGAAAATATAAATAATAGTTTTAATGACACACTTAAACAAATGACACAAACACATGCTGGCCAGCTGACCGTAAACGATCTCTCTCTCTCGTCGCACGACCTTCCACAGTCGGCCTTTATCCCTCTCAGAGGCTTAATTAGCCTGATAAGGGACTGGGTGTGTATAATCATGACCCAGCCCCGCCCTCCACCCTGTCACATTCCTCCCTCGTTCTCTCAGGCTATATATATATAAATAAATGACGTACACCCCCCCCCCCCCCCACACCTTCTTTCCCTGGGGAGGGGCATACCTTCCACCCCATCTGCCGGCAGGTCATCCCCGTCTACCTGGATGAGGGAGGGGACAAGGGGAGGGAAACAGAAATAATAAAAATGGGGGGCTGTTACTTCTTGTAACAGTGTAGTACAGAACACGTACAGATCAATGGCAAAAATCTGCACAGGGCAAGAAATACAATCAGCAACTCTAGGCAGTTTATGTGCCAACCCAGCCAGGGCCCCATCCAGTAGCCAGTGGCTGCGTACCCCAGCCCACCTGGGAGGCGTCCATAGTAACTACAAAGCGTCAGAACACCTGCTGTAGGAGGACTCTAGAGGTCGGTCCAAGGGCTGAATAAGTAATGGCAGGAAGGGGTGTGTCACACGGTATGTGCCGTGGTGCCATGCCCATCTCAGGACTCGAGTCTGAAGCCAGTGCTGAAGCGGTCTCATATGCATCAACCCGAGTGGCGCGACCATCACTGAGTGAACCGTTATGCCGGTCTGAACGAACTTGTGAGGCGCGCTGTCATTGAGACAGAGTCTAACTCGAGAAAAGAGATGCTCTGAACCATGGAGAGCTTGCTCTTTTCCCAGTTGACCCAAAGCCCTAAACAGCTGAGGTGCGTGAGCACAAGATTCCTGTACGCACAGAGCAACTGTTGAGAGTGCGCTAAGATTAGCCAGTCGTCGAGGTAGTTGAGCATGCAAATGCCCACTTCCCCTAACAGGGCAAGAGCTGCCTCTGCGACTTTGTGAAGACATGAGGTGACAGGGACAGACAGAAGGGGAGGACCTTGTACTAATAAGCCTGGCAATTGAAAGCGAATCGCAGAAAGGGTCTATGACAGGGTAATATTGAGACGTGAAAGTACGCATCCTTCAGGTCTACTGCCACGAAGCAATCTTGATGCTGGATGCATGTCAGAATAAGTTTCTGCATCAGCATCTTGAACGGGAGTCTGTGTTAGGCCTGGTTCGGAACTCACAGGTCCAATATTGGCCTCAACCTACCGCCTTTCTAGGATACGATGAAGTAAGGGCTGTAGAATCCATTCTCCATCTTGGCTGGAGGGACAGGCTCTATCGCGTCCTTGTGCAGAAGGGTTGCGTTCTCCGCATTCAGGGTGGAGGCGTTTTTGCTGCCTGGCGAACTGAATCGCCCAGGGAATGAGGAAACTACTTTCTTTGTGACAATGTGGGTACCGCAGCCCATTGGGGGTGCAGCAAGCAAAGGAAAGGAAACAAAAGATTCTCTACCCGACCCTCCACTGGGGAATGGAGAGGTCTGGATACCAGCTCCATGGCAGATGTCTCTCTCCCTGGGTTGACCGTCTCTGGAGTGCTTGGTTGCCTTCTGGGTCTGGGAGGTGGTATGTGAAACAGTGGGCATCCTCTTCCTGCAGGGAGCTCTACGCTGGGGCTGAGAGCTTGGCCCGGGCTGAGGCAGAGCTACCTGGGGTTTCACCGCCCTCGATGAGCAGACGGAACATGGGATCTTGAGCCACAGTGGGGGAAGATGTGTTGAATGGCCTCTGTCTGTTTCTTTACCGTCGAGAATTGCTGGGCAAGGTCCTCAACGGTGTTGCCGAATAGTACAATCTGGGAGATGGGGGCATTGAGAAAGCGCACCTTGTCAGGGTCCCGCATCTCTACCAGATTCAGCCACAGATTACGTTCCTGGACCACGAGGGTGGCCATCGCCTGACCAAGTGCATGCACTGTGACCTTCGTCGCCTGGAGGGTGAGGTTGGTGCCGAGCACATTTCCTGCAGCACATCAGGACCAGGACTACCCAAGTGCATCTCTTAGCGCTTTGGCCTGGTGGACTTGCAGGAGGGCGGTCTGTCCTGTGGCAATATAGGCCTTGGCTGCCAGAGACGACGTCAACCTACAGGCCTTGGAGGAGAGTTACAGTTGATTCTAACAGGTGGCGGAGTTTTGTGGGCACAGGTGCACTGCAACTGACTTATCCATCTGGGGGAGTTCCGTGTACCCATGGACCGTCCCCACCGTAAAGGATAGTGAGAGCGGACAAGTGAGGGAGTAGGTTTCGGGCAGTGAAAGGTGCCTTCCACAACTTCATCAGCTCATCACGCACCTCCAGGAAGAAAGGAACCGGGTTTGGCGTGGCTGTGAGTGGCGCCCCAAACCCAGGAACCAATCGTCTAGCCACAAGGGCTGAGGGGGGGGGGAGGGGGGGTGGAGGGTTCCAGTCCAGCCCGACACTCGCGGTGGCCCGGATAAGCATAGCGGACAGCTCGGCGTCAGTCTCAGACTTGGCCGGTTCGCAAGACACTCTCCGATGCAAAGGCGAAACTATCATCTAGCTCGGAGGCTCCGAGAGAGACATCTCATTATATCATACATTCAATGTTTGAAGTGATTATTATTTATTTTTAATAATCTGATCATCTAGGGTTTTTTGTACTTCAAGGTGCCATGGGAAATAAAACTAACTGAACAACTTCATTTCGATAACATTTCTAAAGGCCTAGTTATAATATTTATGAGTAAACCACTTTACTGATTTGGGACTGTGCTTCTATAGTAAATATGTTTGGTTCCTACTCCATAACAGATATTGTTTTTTCTTTTATTAGACTCTTAATGATTTAGGAATCTAAAGCTATCTGAAGCCAAATCATGTCAGTTTGTTTTCTAATATCAAACATAATTAGAACAGGAAATATATTACAATATCATGTATAACTTTCTTCATAATCTATAAAGGTCCATACTTTTATTCTACATAGTAGCCTTGCCTTTGTGTTTACTATAGTTAAGACCATGTATGGCTCTACAGTGGTTAGTGAGGTAGTCTTTCTTAAAAAATAAACTGTTTATGTTTTATGAAAAATAATAGCCTAAACAGATTAAAAAACTACCACAGTTGTATAAAAAAAAAAAAACAATATAAAAACAATAAAGTTTACTGTGATAAACATTATAGAAATGTGTAAGGGTGTTGATGAGTAGATGTAAAACATTCTTGTAAATTGATGCTGGTGTTTTCTCTTTCCCTCATCAGTGAAAAGTTTGAAATGGCTGAATTGCTACATAGTACTTTAAAATAGAAAATTCTCATGTAGAATTCAAAAGGGTCGCATGAGGTTTGTTATGCGCCATGATATCGAGGGAAGCCCAGAGTTATCACACATGTGATCTGCTCTGCGCTATACTGTTACCAGAGCTCACATAATGAGGGAAGCCTGGTTGACGCATGTGCACCTGTGTGCTACAGTATACAGTAATAGGAAAAGAGAAGAGCACCTCATGGAGATTCTCGTTAGATCGTGAGACACGCATGCAAAACCAGTCTTCAGTCACCCTGCTCACATCAGTGTACGAAATGAGAAGCATATTTTGCACATATAAAGTGCAAAAGCATGATGAATATAATAAAATTTGCTATAATAAAAAAAGACAAATTAAATAAAGGAATAAATATTTATTTACCATTCTGTATTTACATGGTTTTTAAAATTATTTCAAAGAATACCATGTTAATTTCATATATGGTTACCATATTTATATTGTTTTTACATGGTGCTTTAAGGCAATTCAAAGAACACCATGGTACTACCGTGTTTCTTCAATATATGATTACCATGTTCACATACAGTACAACTGTATTTACGTGATGCTTCAAAGTACTTCAAAGGACATGGTACTACCATTGAATTTTATATATTTTCATGAGGGCATGAGGGCTGTGGCTTCCATTTCCTTGTGTGCACACACTGGCATTCTTTGCAGGTCCAGGAGCAAAGTGGGGAGGGTACCAGCCGAATTAGATGTGTGCCAGACCCGCTCCCTTGGAACAAAGGCGCAAGTCAGATTGTGGCCAACGGTCATTGATGCCAGGCCACCTTACCCTCACACTCCCTTCAGCCCATGGGAAGACAGGCCACCACGGAAGCCACCCCCCCTCGTGCCAAGGACCACAGAGGGGAGCGGGTCGTGGTCATCGGACCCCACCCACGTCCTTGACCATTCCTTTGGTCACTCCCCATCTTTCACAAATCCCCATTCACCATGAGGATGCCAGATCCCCTTTTATTTTGGATACTTTCCCCATAGACATGTATTCCACATTTTGAACATTTTCTGTTTATTAACATTTCTAATAAATGCCATGGTACATTTTTTATGACCTTCCTTGTAGGCTACTAAGTGTTTTGACACTCTTTTGGATGGAAAATGTATTTACCTGCAAGCTTCACACATGCGAACTTAATAGAGACCTTCATCTCTAGCAAACGATATGATGCATTTGCAGGTTTGCTTTCAATTCACTGTAATGAAACTACTCAAATGTGTGATTCATTTGTGATCAAAACTAACGAGTGGTGACAGTAAACAATGGGTACATAGTATGATGTAGCAGTGCAGATTTTATCAATGAAATGCTGCTACCTCATACAAAATATAGCTTTGCTACTAAAAATGTATTTGAATTAAAAAAATAGCTGAGCTACCACCTCGCTACAGAGGAATGTAGTTAAGCTAATGGCTTCGCTATCTGTTGCCAGTCACTGTTTACAAGTCTATTGTTCCCTTTCATGTCATGCCACAACCCAAAAAAAATTACTAAACAACCACAAGCTGCATATCATGGCATTGCACACTCATAAACGCTTTGTGCAGAGGGATTCATGATTGCATGTTTTCAGTGCTGATCTCAAGCAGGCTGTCTGGTGGAGGCAGGCAGTAATTAAATAACTGGGCTGTAATGTTTTAGTCTAACCAGTAACTATGTGGGAGCAGGAGCAGGAGCAGGAGCAGGAGCAGGAGCTGCGGTTTCACTGCCATGGCACTCTACCACAAACCACCAGGGCAGCTGCCCAGGGCACCAGAGCCAGCATGCTAGCATAAGGTGACAAAATTTCAGAAATTAAAAAAAAAAACGGGGACATTTCTAGTTCAGTGATGAATATGTCATTGAAAATTTACATGCAACTTATCTATGAAACAAAAAACATGGACAATTCAGATGTTATGTATTTTGACCATGGCAAATGTAGTAATGTCATGAACTATAGTATATAATTCTTTTTCAAATATGTCTCAATGAAATTCTGATATGTAGGTAAAGTTGATCATTTCTGTTACATATGAGTTCATTCTTTTCTACACTGTATACAGTAGATGACAGTGTGGCATAAAAGTGAACTAAACAAACATATATAAACAATGATTGAATAAAGGAACTATTGCAGCACCCTATAACCCTATATCCACAGCACATGGGTCCTGCCATTTGGTCGCACTCTTTGTATCACTCCTCAATACAACTACTGTATATATATATTTATATACTCTTTATTTTATTTTTTTATTGTATGTGTATTCTATATTGTGTGTATTGTTTACTGTACATTGTATATTATTATTGTGTTGTGTAAGTATGTGTAAATGTGGTATGTAAATAGTGTTGTGTAAATATGTTGTTTATTGTAAATTGGTATATTTCTCATCACTGTCATGACTGCTATGTTGCTCGGAACTGCACACAAAACTTTAACCTACTGTTGCACTTGTGAACATGGTAGTGTGCCAATAAAGTGATTTGATTTGATTTGACTCTTCTTACTCTCTTCTAAAATGTATTCTCTTCTCCTCTTTTCCTTCACCTTTTACCTGGCACTTTCCTAAAAGTAAGACGGTAGGCTACTAACTTGCTCGCTAGCAAACTGGCAGAGAAATTTCAAAAGAAATGAGCTGTGCCATTTTCCTTTGTTGTCATGACACAAAGATACTGAATATTGTATAAGAATAGTTATTATTTATTCTAACATTATTTCACCTAACTGTTTCTATAAGTTGACTCATATGGTGTCTCCTATGGATGTGTTTTTCTTAATTATACATTTTATTTTTATCAACTCTTATGCATTATAATGCTTCTTCTCAGTCACTTATTTCCCATCAAAGCACAATGAATTCTAAGCTGTAGTGTGCTAACTTACATTTATTGTTGTTCTTTCCAGATACTTTATAATACATTTCATTTATTTTTCCATGTTATTAATGTTGTATTTTTATTTTAAATGCATTTGTTTATATAATACATAACAATATAACTTCTTTATAACATAACTAGTATGTGCCTCACCTCGAAGCTGATGATGATGATGATTCTTTTCAAATGTGCTTGGTGCCTGGTTCAGTTCTTGGCAAAAACAGCACAAGTAAGAAATCAGTAAAGGAAGATGAATGACTTAAAGCTGCTATAGCGAGCAGCCCCCTCTGTTGGTCACAATAAACATCACACGATTAACCTTATTTTGCTGGTAGCTTCAATAGCGTCATTCTTGCCATGTATTTTCACTTTGCGGACTGTTTTGAACACGCAGTAAGAACGGGGACATTTCCGGGGACAGCTCCAGTCGGGGACAGACCATCAAAAATTGCGACTGTCCCTGGAAAATTGGGACATCTGGTCATCCTATGATGCAGAGGCTTTCCGCTATTGAGCGTCTCCGTGTTGGGCATACAAGCCCACGGAAATCCTTCTTCCATTGGTGGAGGTCTGTTTAACTAGCAAACCAAATGCATGCCTTGAACATACCACATCAAAGATGAATAGAGCAGCAAAAGGACAACCTCTTGATATTTTTTTTCTTTTGTATAGGTCATTTTATTCTCCCTGATGACTAATAACTTCTGCGTATCTCCGCCCGCTCATTCTCAGCGAATCATTCCTTTCTTAGTGTTGAAGAGATTTTCCATGGCATTTGAACTGGAAAGAGTGGCCTCAGCCAATTCCTCAAAAGAATGTGGTCAAAACTGAATTTGGCTACTGGGAAAAGGAGACCGTCTGATAATTTAAACGTGTTGTAGCATTTAATTTTCATTTACCTTAGTATCTCAGAACAGATATTATAAAGAACATGGACCACACTCACCCTCTGATGTTTATTTGTGTAGCCATGGAGAATGCATAATAATTTCTCTTCTAAGCGGCAGTATCAATTTCTCTCTTTTTGGCATTTGCTCCATGTTGTGAAAGCCTCAGTATGTGATCTTTTCCAAATAAAGTGTGTGTGTGTGGGGGATGAAAAAATGGAGAGAGTCTGTGTTGTCACACTAACATGCCTCATTTATAAGGATGTACCTCTGCGCACATGAAAGCAATTATCTCAAAAGTGTCTCTTTTGCCTCCCCTAAGCTTATTGTGTACTTACAGAAGTCCTAAATCAAATATGAGGGGCAATGTGAGGCAGTGCCTCATTAGCACTATGATGCAAACAGGATAATGTCAGTCTATCATATTCACAAACAGTCCACAAATGAACAGGTCAAATTGGTAGAAATGGATTGGTAGAATGGATTACAGAATAAACTACTCACTCACTAGACATCAACACTAGAAAATAACCAAAATAATCCAAGGTTCTTATTTAACACCGTGGCTAGACTAACAAATAAACAGAGATCACCTGAGCAAAATATTCCGTTACAGTTTAGTAGTAATGATTTTATGAATTTCTTCACTGAGAAAATAGAAAACATCAGAAACACAATTGTAAACACAACTGTTAATGTACAATCTTTTATGGTGTCTTATGACTCACCCTCAATTATCGCCCCTCAAGAACAACTACACCGCTTTACAACTATAGGACAGGAAGAGCTAAATAAACTTATCATTGCATCTAAACCAACAACATGTTTACTAGATCCAATACCCACTAAACTACTGAAAGATGTGTTACATGTAGTGGAAGAGCCTCTTCTCAATATTATTAACTCGTCTTTATTTTTAGGTCATGTTCCAAGAATATTTAAGCTGGCAGTTATAAAACCTCTCATTAAGAAACCACAATTAGATCCAAATAACCTAGCAAATTACAGACCCATCTCAAATCTTCCATTTATGTCTAAAATATTAGAAAAAGTTGTGTCCGCTCAATTGTGCTCTTTCTTGCAAGAAAATGATATCTATGAAAAATTTCAGTCAGGATTCAGACCGCATCATAGCACAGAAACTGCGCTAGTTAAAATTACAAATGATTTACTTTTGGCTTCTGACCAAGGCTGCATCTCAATATTAGTTCTACTCGATCTTAGCGCTGCGTTCGACACTATAGATCATAAAATACTCTTGGATCGACTACAAAACTACACTGGTGTTCAGGGACAGGCATTAAGCTGGTTTAGATCGTACTTATCAGACCGTTACCATTTTGTCTGTTTAAATGGGGAAAAATCAAAAATAACGTCAGTAGACTATGGAGTGCCACAAGGATCTGTGTTAGGCCCTCTATTATTCTCAATATATATGCTGCCACTTGGTAAAATTATAAGAAAACATGGAATTAATTTCCACTGTTATGCTGATGACACTCAATTATATATCTCATCACGACCAGATGAAAAGACTAACTTATCTAACTTGACAGAGTGTCTTAAAGATATAAAATGCTGGATGACGTGTAATTTCCTGTTATTAAATTCCGATAAAACGGAGGTATTACTTATTGGTCCAAAAAACTACCCACAAAATCCCTTACAATACAACTTTAATTTAGAAGGATGTCCTGTTACATTATCCACTACAGTAAAAGACCTGGGTGTTATACTAGACCGCAACTTGACTTTCGAAAATCATATTTCATCTGTTACGAAAACAGCCTTTTTCCATCTTAGAAACATTGCTAAGCAACGTAACATGCTATCTGTTTCTGATGCAGAAAAGTTAGTTCATGCATTCATGACCTCGAGACTAGATTACTGTAATGCTTTATTAGCTGGTTGCCCTGCATCCTCAATAAACAAGCTACAGTTAGTCCAAAATGCAGCTGCTAGAGTTCTTACTAGGTCAAGAAAATATGATCATATAACACCGATTTTAACATCTCTACACTGGCTACCTATTAAGTTCCGTATCAATTACAAAGTATTACTACTGACCTATAAAGCCCTAAATGGTTTATCTCCGGTGTATTTAACGGATCTTCTATCGCCATACAATCCATCGCGCTCTTTAAGATCACTAAATTCGAGGCTTCTGGTCATACCTAGGATATCTAAGTCCACTAATGGAGGGAGGGCGTTCTCACATTTAGCTCCTAAACTCTGGAATAGCCTTCCTGATATTGTTCGAGGCTCAGACTCGCTGTCCCAGTTTAAAACTAGATTAAAGACGCATCTCTTTAACCAAGCATTCACATAATGCTTACTTTTTATACTACTGCTGAATCAGTTATAATGCATTAATATTATGAACATCAGCTATGCTAATTATTTCCCATCTGCTTTTCTGCTGTTATCTCGGGACGCCAGTCCCGAGGTAAATAGCGTTCGTCAGCTCCAGTTTGTATCCAGCCTCTCACGGAGACTTCAGATGCCCCATCACCATGGACTACGATCTTGAAATGGGATACATAGACTAACTATTGTCAACAAAAGCCTTCATCAGCCAAACAAGGACAATTGCATCTAAGTGAACTTCTGGAATTTAATCAAGGATGGACTTCAAAGACACTGGTCACTAATCTTGCAGTTCAAACACAATCACTGTCTAAATACTGACCCTTAGCACTTAATAAGTTTAATAATTTTTTAAATCATGTTTTTTAACTATAAATAATTCTTATTTACATTATTCATGATGTTAGCCAGAGGGGAACTGGCCCCCACAGTGAGTCTGGTTTCTCCCAAGGTTATTTTTCTCCATTAACCATCATCTTTTGGAGTTTTGTGTTCCTTGCCACAGTCGCCTTCGGCTTGCTCACTGGGGTTATTAATACAATTATTATTTGATTATTTTTAAACACGATAAAGAATCATATCTTATCTAATTCCACAACAGGGCTCCAAAAAAAAAAAAAAAAAAAAAAATCAATTAAGGAGCGATTGGCTCCTATAGGGGGAAAAACAGGCGCCAAATTTTTTTCATTTTTAACTCCTTCCATTCCTTTTCGTCCCGCAGCTCGCAAACAGTGTAGTCTGTGGAGCATTCTTCGCAATTTTGTGATCACGTGCATTTTTTATGCTTGTTACTGTCACCGTGTTTTCTAACAGTCTCTTTTTTGAAATGGTTAGTTCTTGCAATGAACTCCGTTTTCCCCGCTATTTCTTTGATATAAACTTTTGTAATGTATCTCGGGAAATGTAATGCAAATTTTAAAATCAAAGGGAGTAAACTTTTACTGTCGCCAATGGCGACCTTGACAGAAATTACACTCACAAATAAATTTATTTGGTCACAAATGCGACCATTTTTAGTCGCAGTTTGGAGCCCTGCACAAGGATGATGATTTATCGACTTTATAGACATTACATTTTTATTGTCTGTTAATGCTGAACTTCTGTAAAGATGCTTTGAAACGATGTGTGTTGTGAAAGGCGCTATACAAATAAAATTGACTTGACTTGACTTGACTATCGGTCATGTCATAGTCTAAATTAATTTACAATTATCATTGGGTTAGCTGGATTAATAAATGTGCACCTCCGTGCTTGCAACCTTCAGTGTGGTCTTGTTGACTAAAAGCTGGATTTTTCCTGCATTGAAATATTTAAATGTAAAAGCCAATGATATTAATCTCGTGTTTAGCTCTTCATAAGTCCTAAATATGCTTCTCATCTGAAACATACATCAGTGTTGCACAATTGGTCACGTGAGGGATAAAATAGCGCAGAGTGGAGTGCTATGGAGGAAGTAAAATCTCTCAAATTGCTAGACAGCCCCAACATTAGGAATATCAAAAGTACTGGTTCTTCAGTACCAGTCAGAATAAATAATTCATGATACCAGTGTTTCTGTAGTACTGCTAATACGAGTACAACACAGTTAGATCCCCGTGGACTCTCTGACCGACACAACTGCTTTCACGATCACATGAATGTGATCTGTCTTAGTGTGATTATTAAAATACAAAAAAATTGATTTAATTAATTTACTGTCTGTATGTGCTGTATGTGTCTTTATATGTATTGTCACTCATATGCTTAATTTTTTCTTTTCTTTTCTTTTTGTGGCAGGGTAGGTTAAACCCCTTCCTTGTATTTTTGGCTTATTTGTGTCATTACATTGTTGACACTAGTTACAGCCTATCAACAGTTAATCCCTGCCTATTTAAAGGCTGGTACATGCCACTTGGGTATGCGTCATTGTCAGTACCGCCCCTTTGCTTATCGCACAATTCCGCCTAAGGTATGTATCTAGCGGTTTGACTAATTTTGCCATGTGTATATATGCACTGCTAAAATGTGATTCATTCATTGTAGCCGGGTTAGTGTCAGATCTGTTTAGTCTTGCTGCTGTGTGCAGGCTGTCTATTACCCCTAGGTATGTTGATTCCGACCATTTAAATGGTCTTGATTGAAGGCTGTGCCCGGTAACTCATGCTTCCATTACATTACAGGTTATTTCACACCACTCACATACTGTATTTGCGATTAGGCTGCTGCGATCTATGCTTTGAGCAACCATATGTCCTATGGGTTTCAGCAACCATTCCCTGGTATGTATAGTATTTTAGCATCGTTGAGGGGTGGGTTTTAGGTTTAACAACTTACTGTCTTGTTTTCAGTAGGTTGATTTGCTTGTCATAGGGTGTTTTCTCTCTGTTTGGGTGGCGGAGTGTGCGCTTCTCATCAGAAGACAATTATGACAGCACTGCTGTTTTGTTGCTGCTGTGGTTTATGGTTGTTTTCTTTCTGGTCTTTGTTTTCTTTCTCCTTCTTTTCACGTCAGTGCCGCTGTTAAGGTGGGAAAGTGACGCTCTGATTTAACACTCTCACTCATTGTTGAATGTGCTCTTACCAGTACTCATTACCTGGCTCAAAGGCTGTATGGCAGTCGGTGGCAAGGTTGTTATTAGTTTGTTTGTATAGTGTTTGTCTTTTGTTCTTGAGGCATTGTTCACAAGTATCTGTATATTGTCATGTATTATTTTGAGGAAAATGAATGTATCGTTTGTTTCTCTTTGTTTAATGTACTGATTTATGTTTACTTTACTGATTTATGTTTCACTGGCAGAAGCTCAATTGATCTCTAGTGTTCATTTTTATAGTTTTGGCTGTATTTTTCTTTAGTAATTGGCCACTCATCCCTCTGTATTTGGTTAATTTGGTGTAAGTTTACTCAACTGATATCAGTTGGTATTATTTTTAATTTCCTTTTCTGTTGTGGGATGCAAATGTTGTGATACCCTACTTTCTCTTCTGAGAATCTTTTATATCCATTTGAAGCTTGGTTTTACTATAACCTGTGTGGTTAATTTTGTATCTATTGGCAAACTGTTGTTTTTTCTTTATTCCAGGAGCTGAGGGTCCCCGTACTTTGGTTGTTGTTTCTCCTTTACTGAGTGTCGTGTTTTTGCTGCTTGTCTCTTCATTTCAGTGGTCCACCACAAACCATTGAATTTTACCATATCTTTGATATTGTGAAGTAAAGACAAAAATGGGAGAAGCCAATGACTATATCTTTTGATACATTTTCAAAATCTAAATGATTCACTTAGACCGTCAAATCTTTGCCTAGGCGCTCACATCTGCAGGCTTTTATGATGTCATACACTGAGAATATGTCTGGAAAGTGTGAGAGAAGAGAGAAAAGAAGTCAGCGAAAAATGAAAAGACAATAGCAGCAAGAAAGAGAAAGAGAGAGAGGTAGATGTTATAATTACAGTTTAGACATAGCACAAAGTGATGCATTAATCAAGTTAATCAATATGGGTTTTATTTTTAATATTTAAAAACTAGCATGTGCTTTTGGCTACTGACAAAGTGCATTTAACCACAACTAGAACAAGAACAGGGGCCTTACCTCAATTCCAAAGAGAGACAGTCTATGATGCAATGTGGAGCCTTTAATATGACAAACCCACACAACCACTCAAACAATGGTAAACAAAATTTTGGGGACTGGAAATTTGATGGTGAGCACAATCTTCCAAGATTGGCCTGGAGAATACAATCATGTTGCTCAATTTTTTTCGTTCAAGGGAAATGTTAAGAAAACAGGGGGAATGTTTGGCCCAGAAAAGTACGCTAGTTCTTCAAATGATATAGGATTGAAATATTGTACTAGCCAATATCACGTTGGTTTAGGAGTGATGACAACCGAGGCAAGGTGAGTGGACAGAATTAAGCAGTGACGTAGATTGAGGCATTCTCTGTGAAAACCATGAAAGGGATAGCAACCTAACAACTAAGCTGTGGCTTGGAGTTTGCAGCATTATATGGTCAGTTTCTGTGGGCTTTCGACTGTTTGTTGAGGAGTACAGTGAGATTACAGGTCATATCAGGGTCAGTAGGGCGACTTTACCGAAACAGCTTTCGCTTCAGTGATGCTATGCTGCTTCAATTTAATGTGTCAATATCTCTTTAAATTCACTCCTGCTCTCACTCACTCACACACGTGCAGAGACCATACTGGTACACCATTTCTAAGAACATGCTTTATGTGAATCTTTCACATTATTGTGCAAATTATTGATATATAAATATATGCATTAATTTACAGAAGCCAATTCTCTCCATAAAGAAATAAATACTAAGTTATATTGTTTTGGATTGATGAGGGAATGTCTTTGCCATTTGTTTTGTTGTTGAGTGATGTAGCTACTTGGGTTACTGTTTATTTTAACTTATAATTACAGGCGGAGAGGGCAGTGGGTGAAAGAATGCAGAAAAAATAATGGAGAGATAGACAAAGAGAGAGAGACTTGGTGGAGTATAAGGAAAATGTATAAGTATAAGGAAATGAAGACATCTCACATTTCCAGCTTGCAACAATCCATAGAACACATATATTTTGCAGAGGCACAAAGACGTTGTTGACTGGGAGAGAGGAGATGATCCAAGCTACAGTAAACACTTTCCATCTTAGGTCTTGAGACTTCTAACTCATTAACCCTACCCCTTTTCACAGATTATTTCAGATCTGTATGGAAATAAGTTCACAAGATGAAGTTCACAAGATCACATGAAATCTCCAAGCATGAATTAACCCCTCAAACATTAAATTCATTGAACATTGTGGTAAAAAAAAATGTGTCATAGGCAGTTCAGTTGATATAAAATATTTTAAAGTGGTCATCACATGAGGTATGCGCGTGTGATGTAATTGCATTCGCATGTTCAAGTGAGAACTGACGCACGTGTGACCCAACCGGAACATCAGCGCAACTGAGTAGGATGAATGCTGTACAGAAGCGTTGTTGGTTTTGGTTTCAATCTGTATTTGTACGTTTGTTTACTTACAATGGTGCGTTAGTGTGCTTATCCTGGATGTTTGTGTAGCCCTAAATATGACAAACCCACACAACCACTCAAACAACGGTAAACAAAACTTTGGTGACTGGTACATGAACTCAGCGCTTTCATGAATGCGAATACTGCTGCTGACAGGAAGTGAAGGTTTACAGTTATAGTTATAAATTACAAGCATGCACAGATTTAAAGAAGACTCAAATGTGAAAACATCCATATTGATATGGTTACTGTATTTTCTATTATTTAATCTATCCCTGCGTTAATACAAATCTTGTGTAATTTCCTCCTCAGGCCTGTTTTTTTTCCCCCAGCAAACATTAATTGAAAGACTACTGCAAACAAGAAGTTACATTTGTTTTCTATAACAAAGCCTATTGAAAATGTTTCATAATTCTATTATATTCTACTTCTGTGAACACCTCACAATAAACACAAATTTAATAAACACAAATAAACACTTTTGGGAAACACACCCCAGGTGGGCTCTCCTGTGGGTTTACCCACCTACTGACTATTGTGGAGAGAACCACTAGGTGGCCGGAGACAGTACCATTGGCCTAAACGACAACAGTGAATGTAGCACGGGCCACTGAACACAGATTAGATCACTTTAGAAGACAGATTTCTTTACTGCCTTTATGTGCTTCTTGGAGCTTCAAAGTTCTAGATCCTGTTGACTAGCATTAAATGGACCTACAGAGCAGTGATATTCTTCAAAAATAAAAAAGAGTAAATGATGAGAGAATTTTTATTTTTGGGGGAACTATTCCTTTTACTCATACACTCGTGATGATTGGCTGGATTTACCAGGGATTTACCATTGATTTTGTAAATTGTTATCTAGATAAAGGTGAATGTAAACATGTCATATTCTTGAACAAAGTAAAATGAGCTTTAAAAACCTCATCAAATGCTTCAAATGTACTGGCTTGACAGTATGAGATTCTTGTTACAATGTAGTACATGAGCACATCTGCTTTTATAATTTCAGTTGCCAGTACACAGGGCTGCCTGTCTTGATCCTCCATATTTCTGCAGGACTGAACAATATAATAACTTGTTTACCATCATGCAATGAAAAATGAAAATTAGTTCATAATGATTTAAAGGAAAAGTTCACCCAAAAATGAAATTTCTCTCATTATTCACTTTGATGCCATCCCAGATGTGTTAGACATCCTTTAATATTTGCCAGACCGAACTCCAGGCAGGTGTAACTGACAGAGAACGCTTGCAGGTCCCCAACCCTCTTGATGGAAGCTAGCGCTATCTGGAGGGACATCTTCCAGGAGAGGGCCTTGAGCTCAACTGAGTCATCAAGCGGCTCGACGGGGGGTCTCTGAAGGCCCAAAAGGACCACTGACAGATCCCAGGAGGGGAACAGGCTTGGCCAGGGAGGATTCAGTCTCCGGGCACTTCTGAGGAACCTGATAATCAAGTCATGCTTACCCAATGATTTGCCTTCCACTGCGTCGTGCTGGGCCACGATGGCGGCTACATACACCTTCAAGGTGGAGGGGGACAGCCTCCCCACCAGCCACTCTTGCAGGAATGAGAGCACTGACTGAACTGCGCATCTCTGCGGGTCTTCGGCTCGGGAAGAACACCAATTCGTGAACAAGCACCACTTCAGGGCGTAAAGTTGCCAGGTGGAGGGAGCTCTGGCTGGCTGATCGTGTCAACGAATGCAAGTGGTAGGTCACTCAGATCTTCCGCGTCCCATCCAGCGGCCAGAAGTAGAGGTTCCAGAGGTCTAGATGCGGGTGCCAGAGGGTGCCCCATCCCTGAGAAAGAAGGTCCTTCCTCAGGGGAATTTGCCAGGGAGGTGCTGTTGTTGTGTGAGATCCGAGAACCATGTCCAAGAGGGCAAATAAGGAGCCACTAATTTGACTTGTTCTTTGTCCTCCCTGATTTTGCAAAGCACCAGTGCTATGTTATGTTTACATTTGGCATTTTTAGAAAGTATCATCTTTTTGCACTACTCAGATGACAAATGTGTACTGGTCAGCACTGCACTGTCTCTTACTGTGCCTATTGTCCTGTTCCTTTTAGTTTAAATATTGTACTGTCCTGTACTTTTTTGCAGATGTTTGCACGTGAAATGTTATTTAGTCTGTGTAGTCTCATGTGATTCTGTGTTTGTCCTATGTTGTTTTTATGTAGCACCATGGTCCTGGAGGAATGTTGTCTCATTTCGCTGTGTATTTTACTAACTGTATATGGTTGAAAGACAATAAAAACCACTTGACTTTAATTGCAAGAAGGCTCACTGGGGAAAAGTGTACTTGTGCAGCCCCCGGGGCCAGCTGTGTGCCATCCCGTCTGTCCCGAGAGGGCTTCTGTCAGGGAGTACCAGAGCGGGCAGTGAATGTTGTCCTGGGAGGCAAAGAGATCTACCTGTGCCATGCAGAATCAGCCCCAAATCAGCTGGACCACCTGAGGGTGGAGCCTCCACTCTCCACTGGGTGTAACCTGTGGTAACAGCGCGTCCGCATGTTGCGTTTGACAAAGATATGAGTGGCATGCAGCGTCCTGAGTCGCTGCTGACTCCAAAGTAGGAGATGGCGGGCGAGTTGTGACATATGACAAGAGCGCACGCTGCCGTGGCAATTTATGTTCGCTACATTTTGATCAAGATGTGCTTGCCCTGAATCAGTGGGAGAAACCTCCGCAGGGCAAGGAATACATCCAGCATCTCTAGGAATTTGATGTGCCAACGCAGTCGTGGTCATGTCCAGGAACCAGTGGCAGCGTGCCCATTGCACAAGGCACCCCAACCCAGTTGAGAGGTGTCTGTGGTGACCACGACATGTCTGGACACCTGCTGTAGGGGGACTCCAGTCTGCAGAAAACAGAGTTCTGTCCAAGGGTTGAAAGTCTGATGGCAGGAGGGGGCGATTAACACACTGTATGTGCCACGGCGCCGTGCCCATCTGGAGACTCGAGACTGAAGACAGTGCTGAAGTGGTCTCTATGCATCAACCCGAGTGGCGTGACCATGGCTGAGGATGCCATATGCCCCAGGAGCCTCTGGAATTGTTTTTGAGGAACCGTCGTGCCGGGCTCAAAGAGAGCGAGGCACCTGAGCACTGACTGCATGCACTCGCTCATGAGGCGCGCTGTCATTGAGACTGGGTCTAACTCAAACATGGGCAATATACGGCCCGCGGGCCAGATAAGGCCCTCCACTTGGTTTAATATGGCCCATGGCTCATTTATCGTAAAAGCGTTTATTTATTTTTTTTCTTTTCATTGGATATTTCAGTTAAATTGTCCTCATCCAAAAAACGCGTCTTTGTCATGATGCCCTTATGCCTTTGAGTTGTTCCTGGATGCGGCAGATATCTCTCCGCTGCTGGCAGTCATAGGTGTTTGTGGCACGGTGGAGGGTGGGACCGGCGCGTGATTACGCACGCCCGGTCCCGTATCAGGCTAATTGAGCCGTCAAGAGGGATAAAGGCCACTCGCAGATGGCGATCGGGAGAGAGAGGAGAGAGAGATTAAAGGAAAGAAAGAAAAAAACGTACTCGCCGGTTCTCTGATACGCCGTAGCTCGTTCCTCAGCCACTTCTCCACCCTCTTCAGGACAACAGCCGCGCCTCTCCGGGCAGATCGGAGGCAGTCCTCAGCCCCTGGCGGACGGAACGCCCCGCCGCGTTCCCGGGGTGTCGAAGGGACCTCCCCCCGCCCCTGGCAGCGGTTCTCCCGCTCCAGGCGGTCGGCGGCGAGCCCCTCCCCACACGCGGTCGGCAGTCTCCAACCCCGCCGCGTTCCAGCGGCTAGTAGGGGACTCCCCCGCCCCTGGCAGCGGCCCTAACCGTTCCAGACGGTCGGCCAGGAACCCCTCCTCCCCTCGCGGTCGGCGGCCGTTCCTCCGCGTCCAGGTGGCTGGGCTCCTCCGTCCCCCGGCAGATGGCCACGGCTGCTCCATTGAGAAGTGGCGAGAACTCCGCTACGGCGTATCCCTCTTCCTTCCCGGGTTTCGGCACCAATGTAAAGAAGATCATAATTCATGGGCAAGGAAGAGGCGAGAAACCGGCTTGTCAATATAAATAATAATTTAATGAAGAACTTAAAACAAACACATAGGACAACAGACATGTCTGCTGATTAAGCTCTCTCTCCCGATCGCCGTCTGCGAGTGGCCTTTATCCCTCTTGACGGCTCAATTAGCCTGATACGGGACCGGGCGTGCGTAATCACGCGCCGGTCCCGCCCTCCACCGTGCCACAGCATTGCCTCGTGTGTCTGAGTCACGATCACACCAAGACAGCATTTGTGGATGGCTCTTGTACATATTGCGAGAACTTGACCATGGCATCTTTGTGGTCGTGGCTAACCTTTCTCAAGGGAAATGCCACTCCAGTCGCCCCCCACATTGCTCCTTCTTCCCACAGGATTGAGGATGACCCGGCTGGCTATGGAGGCGATTTGGGGAGTTCAACATGCGCGGTTTCGCCAGTTAAATCCCCACGAACCACCCGCCCCGCAGCACGCCTGAGTCCTTCCGTCTGGGCTCGACAAGAGACCAGCTCGCCTCATGGCCAGTCTGATGTCTCCGTTGGCACCATGGAGTTTGATGATGATGTTGCCGCTGTATTGGAGAGTGTCGCTGCGTCTGACGTGGAGGACTCAGCTAGGCTGCCGCCTTTGGGTTTGCCCTCCCAGTTTGAGGCTGACACCCAGATATGCTTGCCCAGGCCACCGTGAGCATGGGGCTGGACTGGAACCCTCTGTTCTCCCCTCAACCCTCATGGCTAGACGAATGGTTCCTCGGCTCGAATGTTCTTCCTGGAGGTGCACGACGAGTTAACGAGGTCGTGGAGGCCACCTTTTACTGCCCGGTTTCTCAACACCCCCATCTCCCAGCTCGGTCTATTTCCAGCCGAGCCCCATCTGCTCGCCGAGGGCGTCCCCCTGAGGCAGCAAGAAACCAGCAGGTAGCTCCACCTCAACCTGAGCCCAGCTCTCAGGCGCGGCATAGAGCTACACAAAGGAAGCGGACTCCCCCCTTCTCAATAACCTCCTCAAGGACCCGGAAGCCTCCCAAGAGTTCCTGAGATGGGCCACCCAGGGGACGAGATGGTCGCACAGGCGTTCGTCGCGCTGGCTGGCCAGGACCATCCGACTCAGCTACGCAATTAAGTTCGCCAGGCATCCGCTCCGTTTCAGCAGCACCCGCCCCACTTCGGTACAAGGTGAAAAATCCAGCACCCTGTGCGTGGAGATCGCTACCCTTTTGCAAAAGGAAGTGATAGAGCCTGTCCCTCCAGCCAAGATGAAGAAGGGTTTCTACAGCACTTACTTCATCGTACCAAAAAAAGGAGGTGGGTTTAGACCAATCTTGGACCAGCGAGTTCTCAACCAGACTCTTATAGGGTATATGGGAACTGCTGTTGGGTAGGACCTACCATGGGACTTCTCCACATGACTTATTTCCGACAAAAGAGACTCGGCAAGACTGTGTGACATATTTCCTCTGTCTGGGCGGGGTGTGATCTCCGCGGTGTCTTCCCCTTTAGAGTGACCCCCCCCCCCCCCCGTTCACTTCGTCAACACAACGTGTGACAGATAAGGAACGTCCTGTTTACTTCCATAACCTCCGTTCCCTGATGGAGGGAACAAGACGTTGTCCCTCCTGCCACAATTCTGGACTACTGACTGAAATGGCAGGGACCTTCTCTCTCAGCTCCTCAGCACAAAATCTGAATGAGTGGTTCACACGCCAGCTCCTTTATACCCATATGTGCGGGGGGAGTGGCATGCAAATACCACTCGCCAATTCCCACTGACCTTTTATCAAAGATCAGAAGGTGTCTCGGGCTACCAAGAGTGACCCCTACTGTTATTTTATAGACACAACGTCTTGTTTCCTCCATCAGGGAATGGAGATTACAGAAATAACCAGGACGATTACTACTGTCAGATGAGAGAAAATGTTAAATGTAATGTCATTCTCTCAGCAGCTGTAAAAGAAACACCCTCGCAGCTGTGGTAACACATTTTTTAAAACTAATTCCAGGGTAATATAACACAAAGAATGATGTTTTAAATTTACACTCAATATTTAAAAAATTGCAAATATAAAAAAGTGTGCTAGATTTATGCTGCCGAATAAGGCGGAAACGCTTTAGCACAGTCCGTGAAAAAGATCTATAGTTTTCAGTTAAAGATGCCATTGTAGAAATTCACTTTCACAATCAGCCATGATTAATTTAATCCAAGAGTGAAAGTGTCCAATAACAAGATGATTACTGAGATTAAACGAGTAGTATTCAGCTGGTCGTGTGATTCTAAAATGGAAGCCCCCATGAGGGTGCCTCTGCCACATGTACAATAAAACAGCTCGTGTGAGTGCTCTTGATTTTATTTGAATTTTTATTGATTTTTATTTAAATGAAAATTAATTTCTTTAGGAGTAAAACTTTTTTAATGGGGAAAAAAATTACTGAGTGCACCTTTACGGTCTTAGCGTTTTCTTGATAATGCAATTACTGTAGTTCAATAATTGGGGCCACTGGATACTCTGAAATGATAAGGTAATATTTAATTGAAAGAAATAATGAGACATTCAGTATAGCTTCATAAATGTAGATAGTTTTAAAATATTTCTTGTTGATTTGTACTCTCAAAGACATAAATTGAGAGGCAAAAATGTGTGAAAAACACTTTGATGTGAAGTTGGAGTCGAGGTTGCACTAATGAGTCACTTTATAGACTTCAGTGTATTCGGCAGTGCTGATGAGAGCAATGTAAATGTAAATGTAATTACATTGTGAAATCCCCTCAAACTGTGTAAACAATATACATCAGTCACATTTATGTTTTAATAGCTCTTTCACCACTAAAATATGTCCATTCATTGTTTATGTCTTTAAACGGTTCAACTATGGAGATCCCTCCTTCCTTCTGTCTGAGACAATCTCTCTGCAGGGTGTCAACAAGTCAGGGGAAGCCTCTGGAAACTAGTCTCAGTACACTGATCATTCCTGATGGCTTTTAGGAAACAAAGTGGAGAAACATGCTATCATGCCACTGTCACAGTCTATCTCCTTCATGTTCATGTCCAATGTTTTATCCAGCCTGGTGATAGACAAAAGTGTGGTAATGTCGCATCGATTGAAATCTCTGAGTGAAAACATTGGCTGATCTCCAACTCTGTTCACAGAATTGGTAAAAATGTCAGCAATGCTCTCTGAAGCTAACATAAAGTCAGGTCCTGGAACATACCCCAGTATGACTGTTATTTGATTCCAGAGGGAGATAATGTGGTCGAAAGGAGACACCATTAATTCATAGTGTTTTGAGCAGTCGGTTTCTCTCACTGTAAAGTTTGTTGCCCATGTATTATTCACAGCCATACAAAGCCCCCCCACCAACAGTTTTTTGAGTCTTAAAAACATACAAACCGGATCAGTGTAAAGCCATCTAAATGAAAGTCTGCAGTATCCTGGGAGAGCCATGTCTCAGTAAAACAAAAAAGACTTGTGCGATGATAATACTCATCATACCTTATCAATGCAGACAGCTGTTCAGTTTTATTCCTCAGGGATCTAACGTTTGATAAGATCATGGAAAGTAACGGCAATCTGCTACCTCTTTTCCGTAACCTTTTGAGTACTCCTCCTCTTGATCCCCTTTTCCTCCATTTCCTTTTAGTCCGTTTATGGCTTAGGTCGACCAATAGGTACTTTGGGACACGTTGAGTCCGTTTTTAGTGATAAATCAAATGGGCGCAAGTCCAGCAGTAGCCTCCATGAATAAACAAGGTTTTCCGTGGTTGGAATACATGTTCCAGTCAGCGGTTTGCAGAAAGGCACAATTGGGTGTAAAATAACCACCAGAAGTCCCAGAGTTGTCCAGAAGTTAGCCATTGCATTTATAAATTAGAAAAGCTAAAAATACTTACTACAACAATAAATAAAACTCTTAAAAACACTTAAATGCGAAAGCAAGCAACAAAAACACAGAGCCTACGTCACAAGTCGCATATGCAGCATTGCACCCCGGAATCCCTCACATTGTGGGTTATGGTGGGAACCCTGTGCCACCTCCTTGCTCCATGTTCTCCGTGGCTCCTTGCTCCACACCTTCCATGGCTCCTTGCTCCAAGCCTTCCACGATCAACGAGCCAGTGCCCATGCCTGCCAAGGTCAATGAGCCAGCGCCCATGCCTGCCACGATCAACGAGCCAGACCATACCAGAGCCAGTGCCTGAAGCATGTTCGACTCCAGCATTTGTTATTAAAGGATTTAAAGTATTTACTCCTGAGTCTCCTCTCTTCCTCTTCCGCTCCACGAATCCAGCGTTACTGCCACATATGTATTCAGGCACCTTAAGTTTTTTCAACTGTTCTCAGATTTTTCTATTATTAACTTACAGAGATATTTTCTAAGGAGTTATGTTAGAAAGTAAAAAGCACCAGATAAAATCCTAAAAAAAATTGTCAACATTTCAAGTGAAATTGATCAGTTGAGAAATATATATTGAACTTCAAAAGAGTTTAGAAAGAGAATACTGCGCCATGAACACAACCCTGCCTGTGAAACAGATAATTTTTGAGAAGTACTTTATGTTATATGCTATGGCAGTGCCAAACATACGTTTATAGGATGGATTACTTAAGTCATAAGATCTAAACTTCTTGTACTCAAAGAGCACTATAAAGTGATGCTTTTTTACGAACACATTCAGTACGTGCATTACTTACAGGCACTTTCCCTCTCATACCTTCTCTTTCCTTCTCAATTTTATGGACTGTCAGAGACTATATAGGCTAGTTATTTTGGTGTACACACCTCAGAACAGAGAGTTCTGTCAAGTTACGATTAGCCATAGATGCGCCTCCCCTGAAGAAAAAAAAAATCCTCACCATGGCTCAACAGTTGCCAGCCCAAAAATATTTTAGGATTGAGTGGCCAAATGGAGGGGTGTGGCAACAAAGCCAGTGCCTGATCCAGCACTCCTGATTCTTATGGTTACTAATTTGCATGATAAATTGCTAAATTTAAAAGCTGAATTTAGATTTAATGTTTAGATTTACATTAAAAAAAAATCATAATTCTGCACTCCAAACTGTGAATGTGCACGTAGCTGTTTGTAATATTCGGTGAAACACGAGGATATCTGAAATCTAATAAAGAGAATGGTGCCAAACCTCTCCAAAGCTAACTCTTGATGTAAATTACCATTGTCTTAGCAAGCACATCCAAAAACTGTTAAGGAACAGTAAGGAAAATAAAAATAAATAATGGAAATAAGCTATTTTACATTGCTTTAAAAAGAAACAGACAACAGTTCAACCTTTAGTAGTTGATGGATGAAGCATTGGGAGCATCTTCCGTGTTTAAACAGACTATACAACACAGAAGGTTTTTTTCTGTCACTGAGATTACATGAGGTCAAGTAGAATTCTTTGGAGCTTGTTAGAGAAGCTTGTGTTTTTGGACATAGGTTTCTTGGATACTGTCATCTCATGTAGACCAACCACTGTTCTGCCCTTACAAGGCCTCCATTGCACTGGTCAAGCTCCAGGCTCAATATTTTCTCTCATATCAGTCTGAATCGGGATGCATGTCTGCCAGGCTTCTGTCTAACATAAGAAAGAAGACTTGGGTTTGAAGTCAAATACATCTCACTGTCCAAAGCATACATTCAGGAGGCTTTAGCAGCCCATGCAGTGTGAGCTCCAGGGTAATGGCCATTACCAAGGTAATGGCCATTCATGGTGGTTGAGGGCTGTGATTTGGGAAATATGTAGTGAAGCAAAGAGGAAACATAGGATTCTAATCTAGAGAGAACACTTCAAGACTTGAATTTACTTGGCATTTTGGGAGAATATTTTGGATACTGCTGTAGGCCTTTATTAAGGCAGCAGTTCACTCAAATATCTGCCATTTTTAAATGTACTTCTTGTGGGGGGGGGGTGCTATTAGCAGTGTTGGAGAGTAATGGAATACATGTAACATGATTACATATTTAAATTACAAAATATAAGTAACTGTATTCCACTACAGTTACAATTTAAATAATTGGTAATTAGAATGCAGTTACATTCAAAAGGTATTTTGATTACCAAAGCATTTTACTTAGCATTTTATTGTCATTTGTTTCATTTAATTTTTAGTCCTTTCAGATGTAAAACATTTATACATATTAAATGATGCGATCCAAAGTGCATTTGAACGGCTGTGAAACACTTTCTTATGATGTGTTACATTCATACGAGTAGACAGAGTAGTAGGTTTGAAGAAAGTTTGGAGCAAAAGAAATAGAAATAAACCTTGTGTAAATTGTCAGCTTTACAAATAGCAAGTTTACATGAACATGTTAACAACCACAATAAAAAAAATTATCAAGAAAATTCACCTTAGATCATAATTTCTTTTTTTCTAGTAAAGACCTTTGATATTAGGGTCTCAGTCTCCGCAAGGCACAGGTATCATAATAATTACGCAGAATACAAGATGGGTAAAATTCAAACATCTTTATTAAATGATTACTGAGCAAACAGCACTAACAGTAACACCCATAGAAACATCTCTTCCTCTATTCTTCTATAATTTATTTACCTCACGAGAGAGCGTGTCGCTCTTGTTACACTCCCTGCGGAAACAAGTGAAAGCGGAACTAATATTACCAACATCCAACAAAATGAAAAGGAAGGAACATACATATAATAAATCTATCAAATATTTAGTTACTATAAAATAATGCATTGCTAAATTAAATATAATAAAATAATGAGTAAAAATAATTAAATGAAATGGTGACAAACTAACCTAAATTTTCACTTTAAATGTTATTACACCAATGGGTTATCAGTTCAACTTCAGTTTGACATTAAGCCTCATTCTTTAGGACTATCTTATATGCGTAGAGTAAAGAATAGTTTGTATAAGCCTACTAGTTTTTAAGGCGTAGAATATAGAGTAACATTTACAATTTAAAATTATATTTGTTTATACTGAGTTACTCAATCAACCAACATTATTTTTGACAGCAAAAACTAGGTAACAACTATGGTTTTACCAACAGGGAAATTTATTTAACAGTGACATTGAGCAGAAAGCTTACATATAACCAGTTTTGCCAGAGCTGCTGATAAAAGTTAAATGATCAGCATCGATTGATGAGATGAAAAGAAAATTGGAGATTGGTATCGGTTGTTAAAATCCTGATTGGAGCATCCCTAATATTCAAGTTGACTGTGTTTCAAAAACTAATGAAGATGATTAGTGTGCTGAGACCCTATCACATAATGGACAAAAACAGGTACACAGTGGATGGTAATGTCACAGTTCCTTCTGACATGCCCAACACTTTCACTCCACGCTCCCTCTCACCAGAATATTAATCACCTGCACCTGAGACTCATCTCCACTTCAATCAACATCACCACTTATAAGCCCTTCACTCCTGTCACTCTTTGTCTGGTCTCAACAAAGATAACGGACTCACTTACCTGCTCTCTCCTCGAGACATTACAGTCTTTCTCTCAAGACGCCTTGCTCCGTCATGCCTACGACATATTTCCTGGCTCTCTACTCCAATGCTCCATCGAGTTTAACACCAAGCTCCTTGATTCCTTTGGCGTACTTCCTAGTCCTCCACTCCATCGCACCAGCGTGTTCTGCTCCTAAACTCCTCTGCTCATTCATCTGGTTCCCGTTGCCATCTTCACTCAGGTCCTTTCTCTCCACTCAATCCCTTCAATAAACGCCTCCGGGTTTTACACTACCATCTTGTCTGAGTATCTGTTACAGGTAACATTTGGATATGAAAAACTTTGTTTCACTGTTTATATATTTATTTGTTTGTGGTTGAACTGAAAAAAAGGTCTCAGTTTGGTTCTTTTTAAGAGGGCTCAAGTATGAAAAGCCTTTTTGCAGTTAAACATGTGTAAAAAAAAAAATTACCATCATCGTGGTTCAAATCGCAATATTTTTCTAAATCACAATATGAGTTTCTGTCAAATCGTGCTGCCCTAGTAATTTGTAATACATTACACCCAACACTGGTTGTGACTTCTATACTTTTTTTTTTTTTTTTTTTTGACAGTAATTGCAAACTGTGTTAACTATATACTTTTTGCCCTGGACGCTGCGTTCTCGACTTTCTGATGAATGCTCTGGTGTTTCTATATTGACTTGCTGTGTGTATGATCTGAAAGCATTGTTTGATTTTGAGCACAGTTAAAATGGTTGAGGCGACTGTTTGATTTTTGCCAGAAAAGTCAGTGGTTTTGTTAAAGTTGTGAAAAATAGGGTAATGTTTCAAGAAATGTGTTTTAGCAATTCAGAAAAAACGTAAACCAGAAGAAGACACAGGAAGCTGAGGGTGAAGGGCTCAAAAGAGTGACTTTTATCAGAGCTCAAGCAAGCACCATTTGATATACAAATTAAGAGAGATCTGCAAAACAACAGCTGTACTTGTATTTTATACCATCTAAATGGGTCATGGGTGTGACCACACGTAAAAAGATGTCTGTTTGCACATATATATATATATACACACACACAATCAATCAATGGTCAGCGACTTGTCACACATCTGCAGTTCTTACAGAAACACAATTTTCCACACTTCACTTATCTCAGGCAAACCCACATAATCTCATAAAAAGATCAATGCATGGAATGACAGCAAAGTAATAAAACATTTATCAATATATTGATTATGGATCTCACCTTTCCCCTCTAAGATAACCAGATCACTGGAGTATCTAAAAATATGCTTCTGTGTCAAAGCATGACTGGACAAATCAAATCACTTTGTCACACTACTGTGTACATGAGTGCAACAGTAGGTGAAATTCTTGTGTGCAGTTCCGAGCAACATAGCAGTCATGACAGTGACGAGACATAAACCACTTTACGGTAAACAACATTTACACAACACAATTTACATATCAAATGTACACAATTACACAACATAGTACTGATGTACAATGTACAGTAAACAATACACACTATAGAATACACATACACTAGATGGGGTATATAAAAATATATGTACACTAAGTGAATTGGGGAGAATATATTGACAGTACAATATGTGATATAAGATGAAGATTAATAAAGTGCAGTGCTGATTGTTGATCATGATCGATCAAGTGTTCAAAAGTCTGATTGCTTGGGGGAAGAAGCTGCCATGTAGTCGGCTAGTGCGGGTCCTGATGCTGATACCGCCTGCCTGATGGTAGCAGTGAGAGCAGCCCATGACTCGGGTGGCTGCAGTCTCTGATGATCATCCGAGCTTTTTCACGCACCGCCTGTTATATATGTCCTGGAGGGAGGGAAGCTCACCTCCGATGATGTGTCTGGCAGTTCGTACCACCCTTTGCAGTTCTTTGCAGTTGTGGGCGGTGCAATTGCCGTACCAGGCGGTGATGCAGCCAGTCAGGATGCTCTCTACAGTGCTGGTGTAGAACCGTGTGAGGATGTGGTGGTTCATTCCGAACTTCCTCAGCCGTCTCGGGAAGAAGAGGCGCTGGTGAGCCTTCTTCACAACGGCCTCAGTGTGGACGGACCATGTGAGTTCCTCAGTAATGTGGACACCGAGGAACTTGAAGCTGCTGACTCTCTCCACCGGTGCTCCATTAATGGTGATGGGGCTGTGCTCTCTGTCTTTTTTCCTGAAGTCCACTACAAGCTCCTTGGTTTTACTGACGTTGAGGGAGAGGTTGTGCTCCTGACACCAGCGTGTCAGAGTGTGCACCTCCTCTCTGTAGGCTGTTTCATCATTGTCAGTGATCAGACCGACCACCGTCCTATCGTCAGCAAACTTAATGATGGCACTGGAGCTATGTGTCGCCACACAGTCATATGTGTAAAGGGAATACAGGAGTGGGCTGAGAACACAGCCCTGCGGGGCTCCAATGTTGAGGGTCAGTGATGAGATGTTGCTGCCCATTCTAACCACCTGACGTCTGTCTGACAGGAAATCCAGGATCCAGCTGCACAGCGACCTGTTTAAGCCCAGAGCCTGGAGTTTCTCATCAAGCTTGGAGGGCACTATGGTGTTGAATGCTGAGCTGTAGTCTACAAACAGCATTCTCACATATGTGTTCCTTTTTTCCAGATGGGAGAGAGCAGTGTGTATTGTAGATGCAATGGCATCGTCAGTGGAGCGGTTGTTGCGGTAGGCAAACTGTAATGGGTCCAAAGAGGTGGGCAGAACAGAGCAGATGTAATCTCTGATCAACCTCTCAAAGCATTTGCTGATGATGGGGGTAAGGGCAACAGGACGCCAGTCATTTAAACAAGTGATTTTTGATTGCTTAGGTACAGGCACAATGGTTGATGTTTTGAAGCATGTGGGGACTACAGACAGGGAGAGGGACAGGTTGAAAATGTCCGTAAAAACACCAGCCAGTTGGTTCGCGCACGCTCTGATGACGCGGCCCGGAATGCCGTCTGGACCCGCGGCTTTGCGGATATTCACCCGTCGAAAGGATCGGGTTACATTCGCAACAGAGACGGAGAGTGAACCAACCTCTGTAGTATCGGCCGCGAGTGCTCTCTCCGCGAGGGCGGTGTTGTTGTCCTCGAAACGAGCATAAAATGTATTAAGCTCGTCCGGGAGAGAGGCAGCGGTGTTCATGGCGGAGTTTTTATTCCGTTTGTAGTCCGTGATGGTGTTAATTCCCTGCCACATACTTCTAGAGTCAGTGGTGTTGAACTGTCCTTCAATTTTGTGCCTGTACTGGCGTTTGGCTGCTCTGATAGTGTTACGGAGGGCATAACTGGCTTGTTTACGCTCCTCCACGTTCCCGGAATTAAAAGCGGTGGTCCGCGCAGTAAGTGCCGCGCGAACATCGCCGTTAACCCATGGTTTCTGGTTGGGGTAGATCCGTATTGTTTTGGTCGGAACAACGTCCTCTACGCACTTCCTGATGAAACACGTTACGCTATCAGCGTAAACCTCGATGTCGTCATCGAAGGCAGACCGGAACATCTCCCAGTCCGCGTGATCAAAACAGTCTTGTAGCGCAGAGTCTGATTGGTCCGACCAGCACTGGATCGTTCTGAGGGTGGGTGCTTCCCGTTTCAGTTTCTGCCTGTAAGCGGGTAGAAGCAGAAAGGAAGAGTGGTCGGATTTGCCAAATGGTGGGCGGGGGAGGGATTTGTAGCCATCCCGGAAAGGAGAATAGCAACAATCCAAAACCCGATCCCCTCGTGTGTTGAAGCTGATATGTTGGTGGTATTTTGGTGCTATTGTTTTAAAGTTGGCTTCGTTGAAGTCCCCGGCAACAATGAACAAGGGTGCGCGGTTTCCTGCTGACTTATACTCCCATACAGTTCCTTGAGTGCCCGGTCTGTGTCGGCTAGTGGGGGGATGTACACAGCAGTGATAATGACCGCTGTGAATTCCCTCGGTAGCCAGAATGGTCGACACAGAAGCATGATATATTCCAGATCAGGAGAGCAGAAAGACTTGATAAAATGTATGTTCCTCTGATCACACCATGATTTGTTGATCATAAAACATACACCTCCACCTCTGCTTTTACCTGAGAGGTCTTTCGCTCTGTCCGCTCGGTGCACGGAGATACCCGTGGGTTCGATGGCCGAGTCTGGAATCTCCGCGGACATCCATGTTTCTGTAAGACAGATAACGCAGCAATCTCTCCTCTCTCGTTGGAAAGAGATCCGCGCTCTCAGCTCGCAGAGCTTGTTGTCCAGAGACTGATCATTTGCAAGTAGTATACTGGGTAGCGGGAGTCGATTTGCGCGACGTCTTACTCTGCTGAGAATGCCGGCTCTTTTTCCCCTTTTCCTTCTGCGTTTCTGCGGCTGGGCAGCCCAGACAAAGGGATCCGCTGGTGTGTTTGTAAACCACAGGTCAGCATTGAGGAATTTGAAGTCCGGTTTTCGGTGTGTGATTGCCGAACCAATGTCCAAAAGCATTTGTCTGTCGTACACAATAAGGCAGACAACATCCAAGACAAAAAAAACACAAAACTGTAAACAAAACAAACAATAAACTACAGTGTTTTGACGGAGCCCGCGACGCAGCAGCCATACTCGGCACCATATTGAGCATTAGAATTGTCGAGGCTCACTCAAAGACCATGAGTGGAAAAATACAAGAGATCTATCTAACTTATGTGTTTCCCTTGAGCTTGGATTTATCTTTCTTTTAGGAACTGTTGTGAGTTGATTCTGGGCAGTAAGCCAAGAGATCCAGTCTTTGCTCATTTGGCACCAGCTGACGAGTCATCACATCTCTTTTAAGTATTATAACAAAAATGTATTGGCCTAGGTAAAACCCATAAGCTGCACTGCCATTATTTGTTTTTTGTGCTGCCTTAATGTACCCGTCAACTCCCTTTACAGCTTCTGTTAATTGCATACAATAGTCAGTTAAGGTGTCATAGGTGAGGCGGACGTCAGCTTCTCTCAGATCAATTTGTCCAGGCACATACATGAGCCTTCCTGTGACCACCTCAAAGGGGCTAAGCCTTCTCAATTTCTTACGTGCCCCCTAATAAAGTCTAGAGCAATAGGGTGAGCTTCCAGTCATGGTATTCATCACTGCGCAATTTGTACAATTTTATTTACTCTCTCTAGCATACCACTCAACTGAGGGTGACCAGGGCAATGAAAATCCCAGTCAAACTTTAGCATTCAAGCTACTTCCTGACATACTGTTCCTGTAAAATGCATACCCTGGTCAGAGTACATTTTTTCATAAACCCCATCATGGTATGTTGTCTTGTACCAATATTTTTTCAGTCCAAGCTGCGGTACTTCTATTTACCGGAAAGGCCTCAATCCCCCGGGAGAATGTGTCTACAATCACTAACAATTCTCACTTACCATGGCATGTTGGCAAACTGATATAGTCTACTTGTATGTGTAAAAGTTCCATGTGGTCCGGGGAGACTACTTATGATCATAAGTGTTGTGGCATCAGAGTGTTTTTGACAAATCATACATCTGTTGCAAATTTCTGCTGCCCTAGCTTTTAAACTAGGTGGCCAAAATGTTTGCCTGAATTAATGTACCATCTGATCTTCCCCCCTGTGACCTAAATTGTGTATTTGTTGTAAGACATAGGGCATTAATACCTTTGGGTAGATATTGTCTTTCCTCCAAATGTTGTCATCACCTAAACACCCCCCGTTTTCCACCCAGGACCACGTTTGCTCTCCATTAACATCCTCCTGCATTTTTTTGAATATCTGCTGTTGTTTTGAAACAAAACTTCTGTGTCGGTCGTAGAAAGGCTTCAGTGGTTTGTGGGTTATTCATGGCAGTTATTCATGCTGCTAAATTGGCTTGGGCATTCCCTCTTTCTGGTATACTCTCAACTTTTTTGTAAGCTTTTATTTATAGAACTGCCACTTCTTGTGGTTTTGTGAGTGTAGCTAAGAGCTTGTCAATTTCTTCCCCATTCAATATGGGTGTCCCTGCAACTGTTGGAAACCCTCTTTCTTTCCACGCTTTGCCAAAATCATGTACTACTCCAAAAGCATATCGACTGTAAATATTTACCCATTTTTCTTCTGCTACCTTGCAGGCCGCAGTGACAGCTTTTAATTCTGCAACCTGAGCTGATTTACTGGCTGCCAATGGCCCCAACCTCACTAACGTTGAGCCATCTACCACTGCCCAGCCTGTGTGTCTCTTTGCTTCATACATGAATGAGGACTCATCAGTGTGTAGAACTAAGTCAGGGTTGGGTGGGGAGTCCACTGAGTACATGAATGTTTCTGTCAAATCGCTCACACAGTCATGAGAGTTAATGTCTAAAAAATTTGAAATTCGCTCTGATACTTCTGATAATTGGGACACGTCCTGATTCAACCTGATGCGATGTTTCCTGGTGTTGATTTGTGCATTTTTATATTTTACCCCTCTAAAACTGTGCTATAATACGGGTCGCCTGTCCTATAGATAGTAACTCTACTATGGCATGTGGCAGGGTGGAGGGCGGAGCCGGGTCGTGATCCTACACACCCGGTCCCGTATTAGGCTAATCAAGCATCCGAGAGGGATAAAGGCAGACTGCAGGGGATGGTGCGAGAGAGAGAGAGACCATTTACGGACATGTCCATCATGTGTGTGTTTGTGTCTTTTGTTTAAGTTTTACATTAAACTATTATTTATATTGTCAAGCCGGTTCTCACCTCCTCCTTCTCCATCTAAATCCCTTTACAGGGCTGTATACATGTAACTCTGAATCTAGCACAAAGGTTTTAGTTAACTCTTTTGCTAAGCAAGTAGCTTGCATTGCTCTTAAGCAATGCTCCCACCCCAATGCCACTGGGTCTAGCTTCTGATGGTAGTAAGAAATTGGTTTCTTCCTGTCTCCCCATTCCCATGTTAATACAGCAGACATAAAACCTTTTTCTTCAGCAACATACAAGTGGTACAGCTGATCATATCGGGGAATGCCTAGGGCTGGATTTAAGAAGGTGTTTTATTTCCTAAAACACTTGTAATTGGTTTTCATCAAACAATATTGGTGTTTTTCTGTTAGGATATCATTTTAACATTCATTGAGTTGTACAGTATGTTGTGAACAGTCTAGGATACAATTTATACAGTAATTACACGTGCCCATGAAAGCTCTCAGATCTTTAACAGTCGATGGGGATGACAATTCTTTGTTTGCAGCTGTTATAGCTGGTAAGTGTGCTTGCGTGCCCTCAGTCATTTGCTGTCCTAGATAAACTAAAGCTTTTTGTCCTAGTTGAGCTTTCTTGAAGCTTTCCATGTGTCCTTTCTCATACAGAAATTTTAGCAGTGACTCAACATGTTCACTATGTTGTTACAAATCTGTGCTGCATATTAAAATGTCATCCACATATTGAATTACTGTGGATTCAAGATATATATCAGACTAATGCATTTTCAATGCTGTATGATAGACAGTAGGGCTATTATGGAATCCCTGTGGGAGCCTAGTCCATGTATATTGATTAACTCTGACAGTGAAAGCAAACCAGTGTTGAATATCAGGATGGGGCGGGATGGACCAAAATCCGTTAGACGTATCAATTACTGAAAATATTTCCGCATGCTGTGGGACCGCTGAAAATATAGTCCTGTGTTCAGAGACTAATGGGGTAATTTTATCTACACATTTATTTAGCTCCTGGTAATCCACTGTGAGGTGCCAGGAATCATCTGGTTTTCTGAGATGTGGTTTATTTTAGGATACCTAGTATAGTAAGGTCCTTTACCTCCTGGATAATCTTATCTTCTGCATGTTTTCCAATTGGATATTGCTGCATGCAGGGTGGTTGTGTGCCAGTGAATGTAACAGTTGGCATGTTCAGACGACCACTGTCATTTTGATTTTGCCCAAATAGGGTGATCTTTCAACTAACTGACCCTGACTCCACGTCGAGCACAACTGCCACCACATATTATCACCTGCCAGCACTAGTTTTCCCTACAACTCACATAACACATCTATACCCAGTAGCAGTTGTAATATATACACTTCCCACACATTAGTATGTATTTCATGTTGGCCCAGCACCATTTTAATGAGCCCTGTCTTATGTAGTGTTAGAATGCCTTCTGTAGCTCTACCTGCATTCAACTTCTCTCTTGTCAGTTGCAAATCTGGTACAATTTTCGAGGCATTGCTGTTAAATTCTGCTCCTGTGTCTACCAAAAACTCAACATCATACGTGTCATTTTCCCTTGCTTTTACGTAAAAGACATCAGCCCTGCTTTCAGCCTCTCCCCCCAGCTCTAGTTTGATTCTCTTTGAGTGATGCCAGCTAACACCATCCTATTTTGTTCTTCTGATAGCTCTGAAAATTGTCAATTATCGTCATCACCTTGTTTGGCCGCATTACATGCACTACTTAGATTGTCTATTACTTTACATAGGTTCCCTTTACCTTGCTCTTTGTCCATTTTCTTTTTCCTACATCCCATTTCCTAATGACCAGGCAAACCACAATAACTGCAGTTCCCTTTATTCGGCCATCTTTGAACTTTCCCTCCACCTCTCTGTCCAGCAGAGAGTGGTTGGAGGGCTCTCAGTTGGGCACTGTCTATTAATTGGGATGCAACAGTTTCACAGGTGCTTATGGTCTTTGTACCACTAGGCGGGCCTCCTAGAGACAGTTTAAAATGTGTTAGAGCTGCTTTTACAGTAGGAGCAGGCCTGATAGCCAATGCGCCATATATGGGCCCGCATTTCCTGCTGTTCTACAAGCAGTTTGGGATTCTTCGTCATCTGCTACCATGCCACTGTAAGCCATCAGGGCCTCCCTAAATCACCCCCCCCCCCCCCCCCTTGTTTAATTTGCGTAACCTTTGCCACTTACCAATCAACCTTCCTTTTTCTCAAACCTCTAAAATACAGACTCAGAGCCATCCATCCATCCTTATCAGAGGTGGTGTGATCTGCTAAGAAATCAGCCATAGCAGCTTTGAATTTATGTTTCCGAGCCTTATAACCCCCTCAATGACATCATGGCTATGCTGTAAGCATCCCTGTATGAGTAATTATACATGTCTCTATAGTAGAAAATCTGCTCCAGGGCTTCTGTAGGCTTCCTACAGAAGCCCTGGGTACAGACTGTGACGGGTACAGACTGTGGCGGGTTTGAGAGCTGTATACCCGTAGTGTACCACCATCTGTTCATCTCTGTCCCCGGTCTTCCATGCCTTTCGCTTGACTTTGAGGGGCCAGAACTGCGTGCTAGTCCAAGGACCACCTCCCCCCCAGATAATCTCATGTATGGGGCCAATAGGCTAGTCACCTTCCGTATCTGTGTCTGTATTGGGATCTGTGCTGTTATCATCATCAGTATTATCATTATACCCTATGCGCATCATTTGTTTTAGCTCAGAAATGGGATAGGCTTGCGTGCTTAGCGCGTTTCAGTCATGCACTTCTTTTAGCTTCTATTTGAGCTCAGTGACTTTTTTTTTGCCTATTCCAATTCAGCCGACAATGATGTCAATTTAGTCTGCATTATTTTATTTGCCCTGCTGTCACTTTCCTTCTTTTGTTCCTCTGTATTCATTGAAACCTTACTCAGAACAACCAAATCCCACTGTAATTGAGTTTTCTTATTAAAAATAACTTTTGTCCTTTTCTTGTATGCTTTTTTCATTTCTGGATCTGTCCACCTTTCGCCTACATTTTTACAAGACGTTATATAAACTAACATCTTTTGCCCAATTTCTTTTAATCTCATGGCTTTTTGTACCTGCTCTAAACATAATGTTTGTATCTCCTCTAGGGAGAGATCGGGTACTTTCATTCCCGGATCTGATGCCTCTGGCTTCTCTGTCCCCTTTTTGCTCATTTTGATGGAGAGAGATGAAACTAAGTAAAACTGTCAGCAAGTCACACACTGCATGTGCTGTAGAAGTCATAACCATTCAGAAACTCAAGTTCCTCAGCACCCCAGGGTCTTTGTGGGTTCCAGAACATTCGTAGTCTTTCAGTGTGAATTCTTCCCAGATTCCCTCAGTTCACCGTCTTCTACCCTGTCGACTGCACCAAGAATGTTGGAGATGACTACGCCAAGAATGTTGGAGCTGAGTGATGTTTCTCTTAAACCAGAAGACAACACAAGAGGCTGAGGATGAAGAGCTCCAAAGAGTGGCATTTATTAGAGCTCAAGCAAGCACCAGTTGATATACAAATGTAGAGAGAGCTGCAAAACAACAGGTGTACTGTATTTTATACCCTTTAAATGGGTCACGAGTGTGACCACACAAGTCATGAGATGTAAGTTTGCATGTAAACACACACACACACACACACACACACACACACACACACACACACACACACACACACATACACAAACGCATAGATTTTTTTTAGAAGTTTCCACACCTCACACATCTCAGGCAAATACACACAGAGAATATCATGAAAATGTCAATGCATGGAATGACAGCAAGACACACTGTAAAAAAAATCCTGTTTTTTTTTTACAAAAAAAACAAAACAAAAAAACTGCCAGCTGTGGTTGCCAGAATAATTATTTACAAAATACAGTTAAAATGTAAACCACTTTACAGAACAACCTTTAAAATTTACAGTTTAAAATGGTTGTAATTTACATCCTGGCACTGTAAAAATAAATAAAATTATGTTAAATTTACAGTGAAAAATTCATAAACTTGATATTAGCCTTCTGAAACTGTAAAAATCTGTTGCTTTATAAGGTATTTGTTAATCACCTTAGTAACTACAGAAGGGCACATGATGACACAAAGTTCACCAACAGTGGCTCTTCCAGGACCATAAACATGTAAAGACAGTGCTCAGTGTGACTCACACAAACACTAAACACCATCAGGGTAACACATGTGAGATTTAAATAATGTAGTAAACATTAACTAAATTACATTAAATATAACACAGAACACTCCAGTGTACGTAACTGATATGAAAATATGATGAAACAACTATTCCCATAAAATATAATGAAATGTAATTGGTCACACAGGGAATTCTGGGAACGCTCGATTACTGTTTTTTACTGTAATTTTAATAACAATTTACTGTAAAAAGTACATGTACTCTCTTGTTAAACATAATGTAAATTTTTACCATTAATTAAACAGGAAAGCCTTACTTTTTTTTTTTTTTTTTACATCTAAAATGTTTTATTTTTACATCATTTTATTGTAAAAACGTCTCGGTTACGTATGTAACCTCCGTTCCCTGATGGAGGGAACGAGACGTCGTGTCGAAGAAGCGACACTAGGGGTCTCTCTTGAGCGCCGAAAGATACCTCTGATCTATGAAAAAAGGCCAATGAGAGTTGGCGAACAGTATTTGCATACTCCGCCTCCGGATACGGATATAAAGGCGAGAGAAATACGCTCGTTCATTCAGGATTTTTCTGAGGAGCCGGGAGTGTTCCGGGCATCTCAGCGGCTCGGCTCAGCGACGTGGCCGGGAAGACACGACGTCTCGTTCCCTCCATCAGGGAACGGAGGTTACATACGTAACCGAGACGTTCCCCGTCTGTCGCTCACTTCGACGTCGTGTCGAAGAAGCGACACTAGGGGTCCACTTCAAAACTCGCCATGCGCTGAGCCGTGTACGTGTACTGCTGACACAGAAGCGGGCAGGTATTTTGCACGTGCGCAAGCGACCAACTGTGTTCAGGCTGCACGTACTCTTCCCCAATGCCCCGAAAAAGCGTCAGCATCCTTTTGGTTACCCTAGGGGGGAACAAGGTGACGCTCCCAACTAGGGAACGGGCCAAGCCTGGCTGGGCCTCTTTTCTCTCTATGTTTTCTCGGCATAGAGCAAGAGCAGCCGGGGCCCTTACCGCATCGAGGGAAGGGGGTCTTATTCCGAATTCCTATTCTTAGGGGGAAAAGACCCTGCGGAGGCCACACCCGCCCAACAGGGGAGGTAAAGGTGGCAAAAATACATCACATGGCCACTTGGGGCATGTGGGAGGAAATGGCGCGGTGGTAGATCCAACCTCAAGGAGGGGGGAGTTGCTACAACACGGCGACCGGAGGGCAGCAAAGGGCTGCCTAAGGGAGACGCGGGTCAGCTCGTAAGGTGACCGTACCGCGGAAATACACACAGGAGGAGTCCCGTAGGAGGCCTGATCTGTGGAGCACTTATTCCAGTAGGGGTAGCCGGAGGTACCCGTAGTGGACTGGACCAGCACGTTCCTCCGATGAACTGCTGCGGGTCCGAAGTGCTAGGGAGGAATCAACCAGGGACCTGGGTCCTCTGGGACAAAAGCGCACTGTTTTGCCTCGGCAGAGGGAAACGGCGCTGGTACAAGCGGATCACCCGGTCAGATCGTCGACGTGTACCGAGTTCTACGGGCTCGGACCTGAGAGAACACGGGACGAGACTGACTCAACCCTGAGATCATAAGGGTGTTAGGTGCTGCCCAGCCCGCAGCTCTGCGAATGTCTGCTAGGGAGGTGCCCCTCGCCAGTGCCCATGAGGATGTCACGCTCCTAGTGGAGTGGGTTCGAACCCGTAAGTGGGGGGCATGGCCTGGGTGTGATAGGCCAACTGAATGGTATCCATCACCCAGTGAGACACCTCTGTTTGGAGACAGCGTTCCCTTTCTGCTGGTCCTCCAAAGCAGACAAAGAGCTGCTGAGAGCGCCTGAAGCTCTGGGGGCGGTCCAGGTAGGCACACAAGGCACGTACCGGACACGACAGTGAGAGGGGCTGGGTCTGCCTCCTCCCGGGGCAGCGCTTGTAGGTTCACTACCTGATCTCCAGAGGGCATGGTAGGAACCATGGGCACATAGCCCAGTCGAGGTCTTAGGATCACATGAGTATCTGCCGGACCGAGCTCCAGGCAAGTGTCGTTAGTAGGGGACGCTTGCAGGTCCCCGACCCTCTTGATGGAAGTGAGCGCAATCAGCAGGGCCGTCTTTTCAGGAGAGGGCCCTGAGCCAACTGATTCTAGCGACTCGGGGGGGATCTCTGAAGACCGGCAAGGACCACCGAGAGATCCCCAGGAGGGGAACAGGTTTGGCCAGGAGGGGTTTTTAACCTCCGGGCACTTCTTGGGAACCTGACGATTAAGTCGTGCTTACCCAGAGAGTTGCTGTCTACTGGGTTGTGGTAAGCTGCAATAGTGGCAACATACACCTACGAGGTGGATGGGGACAGCCTCCCCCCCAACCTCTCCTGTAGGGACAGGAGCACAGACCTAACTGCGCACCTCTGTGGGTCTTCTGCCCGGGAAGAACACCAATTCACGAACAGACGCCATTTCAGGGCGTAGAGTTGCCTGGTAGAAGGGGCTCTGGCTTGGTTGAACGTGGCTACGACCGTGGGTGGTAGACCAGCTAGATCTTCCGCATCAGGGACCAGACGTGGAGGTTCCAGAGGTCTGGGTGCGGATGCCAGAGCGTGCCCCGTCCCTGAGAAAGAAGGTCCTTCCTCAGGGGAATTCGCCAGGGAGGGGCTGTCGCAAGGAGTATGAGGTCCGAGAACCAGGCCCGGGTGGGCCAGTAAGGAGCCACGAGAGTGACTTGCTCCTCGTCCTCCCTGACCTTGCACAGCACCTGTGCAAGAAGGCTCACTGGGGGGAATGCGTACTTGCGCAGCCCCACCGGCCAGCTGTGTGCCAGTGCATCTGCCCCGAGGGGAGCCTCTTAACGGGCGTACCAGAGCGGGCAGTGGGAGGTCTCTCGGGAGGCAGAGGGGTCTACCTGGGCCTTGCCGAACCGTTCCCAAATCAGCTGCACCGAGTGGGGGTGAAGCCTCCACTCTCCGCCAGACAAGCATTGTCATGACAGCGCGTCCGCTATCACATTGGGGTTGCCGGGGATGTGAGTGGCACGCAGCGACTTGAGTCGGTGCTGGCTCCAAAGGAGGAGACGACGGGCGAGTTGTGACATGTGACGGGAGCATACGCCGCCTTGGCGATTTATGTACGCGACCGCAGTGGTGCTGTCCGACCTGACTAGGATATGTTCGTCCCGAATTAACGGGAGAAACTTCCGCAGGGCAAAAAGGACGGTCAACAACTCGAGGCAGTTGATGTGCCAACGCAGCTGGGCCCCTTTCCAACGGCCTGAGGCTGCGTGCCCGTTGCATACGGCGCCGTGGCGCCATGCTCGTCTCGGGACTCGGGTCTGGAGCCAGTGTTGGAGCGGTCTCATATGCATCAACCCCAGCGGCGCGACCGCCGCGGAGGACGCCATATGCCCCAGGAGCATCTGGAAAAGTTTTAAGGGGACCGCTGTGCCTGGCCTGAAGGCGGCGAGGCAGTTCAACACTGACTGGGCACGCTCGTTGGTGAGACATGCCGACATTGAGACCGAGTCTAACTCCATCCTGAGAAAAGAGATGCTCTGAACTGGAGTGAGCTGGCTCTTTTCCCAGTTGACCTGAAGCCCCAGACGGCTGAGGTGCCTGAGCACCTGATCTCTGTGGATTTTGCATAGTAACTCTCGTGAGAGGACAGAGACAGGCCAAAGGGGAGGACTTGTACTGATACACCTGGCCCCCGAACGCAAACCGCAGGTAGGGGCGGTGTCGGGGCAGGGTGGAGACATGAAGTACGTGTCCTTCAGGTCTACCGCTGCGAACCAATCTAGATGCCGGACGCAGGTTAAGCGTGAGCATTTTGAACGGGAGTTTGTGCAACGCTCGGTTGAGAACTCGCAGGTCCAAGATTGGTCATAAGCCGCCGCTTTTCTTGGGTACGATGAAGTAAGGGCTGTAGAAACCCATCTTCATCTCGGTTGGAGGGACAGGCTCTATCGCGTCTTTGGCCAGAAGAGTCGCGATTTCCGCGCGCAGGGAGTGGGCGTGTTCGCCGTGTACTGCGGAAAAGCGGACGCCCATGAAGGGGGACGGGGGCCTGGCAAACTGAATTGCGTAACCGAGTCGGATGGTCCGGGCCAGCCAGCGAGACGGGTTGGGAAGTGAAAGCCACGCGTCCAACCTCTGCGCTAGGGGCACCAAAGGGACGATTAATTTGACGTACCCGGCGGGGCTTCGCAGCGGGGCGGAGCAGGTAGGGCAGCGTTGGGCGGCGACGGGGCGACCCGCAGCTGAGGTGCTGAGAAAAGACTCAAAGCACTTACCTTGCTCCGCACACCCGGCAGGGGGCGGGTCAGCGACTGAGGAGGAGGTCCTGGGTAGGCGTCCTCTAGACTCGTCGGAACCGGCCGGCCGGGGGACAGTCGTGGGGCTGAAGACGGGTGGTCCGTGTCCAGGAAGCCAGGACTGTTGATATCTGGGGGCAAAGTGCCGTGAGAACGGTATTTGCGGGCCAGGTGACCCAGAGACAAAAGGAAATAGCTCATTACAGAGAATATGAGAATGTGAAAATTAATTCAACAAGAAAAGATTCTCCTCCCGGCCCTCCACCGGGGACGGAGCGGTCTTACCAGCCTCCGGAGCTAACATCTTGGTCCCTGGGTTGAACGTCTACGGACAGCCTGGGAGCCTTCCGGGTCCTCGAGGGGGTCCGTGAGACGGGGGCGTCCGTTCCCTGCAGCGTGCTCGACGCTGGGGCTGAGAGCTGGGCCCGGGTTGAGGCGGAGCAGGGTGTTTCATAGCCGCAGGAGGACGCCCTCGGCGAGCAGACGGGGCATGGCCCATGGCGGCAAGCTTGCGGCGGGGCAGGATGTGCAGTGGCCTCCGTCTGCCTCACCGCTGAGGACTGCTGGGCAGAGTCGTCAACGGCGGCCCGAATGGACGGAGCTGGGAGACGGGGGTGTGAGAGAAGGTGTGCCTTGTCTGCCTCCCGCATTTCGACCAGGTCCAGTCCACAGGTGTGTTTCTGGACCACAAGGGGTGGCCATCGCCTGTTCGAGTGCCAGCGCTTCTGACCTCCGTGGCCCGGGGGCGCGGTTGGTCATCCAGCGCAGTTCCTGCAGCACATCAAGAACAGGACTACCCAAGGTGCAGGTTTTGAAGTGCCTTGGCCTGGCATTGGTTGCAGGAAGGGCCGTGGCGTGCAGAGTGGAAGCGGTCTGGGACCGTTCCACCACGAGGGTAGTGAGAGCGGAGGAGCGAAAAAGCCTTGGCTTAGCTCAACTCGTCGTGCACGTCCGGGAAGAAGGGAACGGGGGGGGGGGGGGGGCGTGGCTGTGAGCGGCGCACCTGCCCGCGGAACCGATCAAGTAGCCCGGGAAAGCATAGCGGATCTCCGTGCGTCAGGCTCAGGCTGGGCGGCAGACCCGAAGGTGGCGGCCCAGGCGAACGATCAGCATCCGATGCCGCTGTAACGCTCTCCGATGCAGCGGTGATGTCATCCAATTCTGAGGCAAGCAAGCGTGCCGGGGAGGCGGGCGGTTCGAGGGGGTTTACCCGGCGAACAGAGCCCGTCATATTCCCCAAATCGCCTTCATCGCCCGCAGCGCCTGCGCCGATCCCGTAGGAAGAAGGCGGAGCGCGGGGGGCGGTTGAAGTGGCTTTCTCTCATTACAAAAGAAAGCTGTGCGACCGCAATGCTATAACGGCCATGTTCTCACACTGAGAAGATGAACCATTGGAGAGAATACTCATCCCGAGCTCAGACGGAAGCAAGCAAGCAAGCGTGCCGGGGAGGCGGGCGGTTTGAGGGGATTTACCCGGCGAACAGAGCCCGTCATTGTCCCCAAATCGTGTTCATCGCCCGCGGCGCCTGCGTCAATCCCGTAGGAAGGAGGCGAGGCGCGGGGGGCGGCTGAAACGGCTTTCTCTCATTACAAAAGAAAGCCACACGACCGCAATGCTAGCAAACAAGCGTGCCGGGGAGGCGGGAAGTTCGAGGGGATTTACCCGGCGAACAGAGCCCGTCATTGTCCCCAAATCGTGTTCATCGCCCGCGGCGCCTGCGTCAATCCCGTAGGAAGGAGGCGAGGCACGGGGGGCGGCTGAAACGGCTTTCTCTCACTACAAAAGAAAGCCACACGACCGCAATGTTGCCATGGCTATGTTCTCGCACTGAGAACATAAACCATTCATAAAACACTGCTTGCATGTGATCGCAGCCCAGGCATGCAAGATAGTGTTTTATGACCGAGAGAGGTGGGGAGAAAACACCGCATCCAGAAACTACACAGGGGCGGAAATTACATCTTTAAAAAGACGCGTCCTGAAAAGGACGTTCAACGCCGCTGTGTAATGCTCTTTCAGAGAAATAAACTCTTTTATGGAGAGAATCACTCTTTCAACTCTTTTAACTCTGCGCTGTCGAAGCGCCCAGGGGCAAACTGCACGCCGGCAGTGAAGAGAAAAGCCGCTGTAGTGCGCCGTAAATCCAACAGCAAAGCAGAGCGTCAGAGGATCAGAAGCAGGATCAGTTGTGTTACTCGCAGCTGACTGCATACACACGACCATCGGCTCCGAAGAAAATTACTGAATGAACGAGCGTATTTCTCTCGCCTTTATATCCGTATCCGGAGGCGGAGTATGCAAATACTGTTCGCCAACTCTCATTGGCCTTTTTTCATAGATCAGAGGTATCTTTCGGCGCTCAAGAGAGACCCCTAGTGTCGCTTCTTCGACACGACGTCGAAGTGAGCGACAGACGGGGAACTACTGTATTGTCTTTTAAAACATATTAAAACATTTTACTGTATATTTTACAGTAAATATTTGTTAATCAAATAACATTTTATTTCTATTTTATAGTATTTTACTGTTAAAATTACAGACATTTTTTACAGTGCATTTATCAATATATTGATTATAGATCCAGTAATATTGTAATAGTAACCATGGTTAATTGTGTGGTAACTATGGTTTAACTAAATACCTTTGTTAAACTATAGTTACTGTAGTGAAACCATGGTTAATTTTTATAAGGGTAAACAAAACAGAAGTTTAATAATTTTCTGTTTAGGCTCACAAATGTAAAAATATATATAATGACTAAAAGTTATGTTGTAAATTACCCATTTTATCACAAGAAATCATAAAGAAATCTATTTAATAGGAATATCGGTATTGGTATCTGTATTGATGATATTGGACTTTAAATTATTGGTATCAGATTGAAAAGAGTTCTATTGCCCATCCATAGTTTGCAGGCATAATATACTCACAGAATCCTTGACAACAGGGACATGCACAGGGGAGTGGCACAGTGGCCAAAGCCACAGCCCCTTTGACCTCCTGGGATGAGGTGCCCCTCTGGAAAAATAAATAATATTTGCAAACATTGATTTTGTTTATCCACAGCATCAAAGCGATTAAGACATGATGAATTCAAAACACTCTCTGTGTAATTTTTTTATTATTTGTTTATGTATACATGTGTGTTCGACTGTTACGTCGGTGACTCTTGTTTTGGCAGTGGATCAGGAGCGACAAGTGGAGGGGTGCTTGACACTTGAGTGGCTCCAAATGTGTCAAAAATGCACATTAATTAGTATTGACCTTGCTTGAGCTGGTCCAATGCGTCAAAAATTTGCATTAATTAATTACTTGAGTAGGCCCAAATGCATTATTTCATAGGGTGAACAATCAGATTGCCAAGCTAACATAAGTTCCTAAAAATGTTTACTTTTCTTTCCTTTTGTTGTTATTTAAACTTAAATGTGGTCTTTCCAATTACTACAACTGCTGCACAGCTAAATCATAAAGTTATAACATAGATGATAAAGAATAATAAAGTGAGCCCTTAAACTGTAGCTGAACTGAATACATGAAGCTTTCTTTTTTGTACAATTAACAGTATATTAAAGTTTACATACATATATAAAGCCTATGTCAGTCCTATACAGTTTATAAAAGAGATAATAACACTTAAGTAACCTCAGAATTGAACTGCATCATTTTAACTAACACCAGGTCTGCATAACAGGCATCACATTATGCTGTGCATATTGTATACTGTCTGTTCAAATTGTGTGTTGCACACCATTTATGGTACCACACTTTCGCAAAAAAAAAAAAAAAAAAAAAAAAAAAAAAAAAGATGACACAGAAAGAAAAAGAGCAGAGGGAGGCTGCTAAAGTAAGTGTTTCTTTAAAAAGCTGATTTCAAAACACCAGCAAGCAAGCAGGTGAATTACAAGATGAAAATATATAGCAAAAGATCCTGCACAGTGTCTCCAGGGAAGTATTTTTCCCCAAAATCATTTGCCATGGGTGGAAGTTTGCAAGTAAATTATATTTTAATTAAACTAAGATTAATATATGTTTACAGATAAAAACATAAAATATGTAGTTATATACATTATTTTTCACGAGTTTGTATTTAGCACATTAATATATAGACAATACTATTACAAACACAAGGGACCAGTTCAGAGAGTGAGAGAAATTGTTCTGAGCATCAGGGGTCAGTTATACTGGTGAGAAGATTTTAGTGACTGTAAAGGGACATAATACTAAGTTTGATAAGGAGTAAGATAAACATGAGAATCTCAGAATGGAACAGGAGTTTTAACAGCAACAACAGTAGTAATATTAGCATGAAGCCTAATTATTAAAAATATGACTATATAAAGTTTGTTAATCATTGTCTGCTTGACAAAGTGGAGATAGGAACAGCAAAGTTCACAGTCACGAAGAGGAAAGAAAATAAACACATATATACATGTTCCTGATGTCCTCCACGAAGAAGAAAACTCCAGTGGAATAGTTCAGGTAAAGCCCTCAGACTGGACAAACCACCACCTGGCCTAGGTGAAAATATATTCATATTCCTATTTCCTATAGTCTTGTTTCTCACAGTCTGAGAGTCCTTTAGGTGCTTTTTTGCAAATTCCAAGTGGTCATTCACTGAGGAAAGGTGTCCATCTGGCCACTCTGCCATAAAGCCCAGCTTGGTGTTGCAGTGATGATTGCCCAGATGGTTTCTCCCATCTCCACACATGATCTCAGGAGCTCAACCACAGTGACCATAGGGTTCTTTGTCACTTCTCTTATTAAGGCTCTTCTCCCCTTGCTCAGCTTGGCTGGCAGCTCTAGATAGAGCCCTGGTTGTTCAAAACTTCTTCCATTTAAGAATTATGGAGGCCACTGTGCTCTTGGGAACCTTCAATGCAGCTGAATTTTTTCAGATCTGTGCCTTGACACAATCCTGTCTTTGAGCTCTGCAGGCAGTTCCTTTGACCTCATGGCTTTGCTTTTGCTCTGATATGCATTTTCAGCTGTGAGACCTTATATAGACAGATGTGTGACTTTCAAAATCATGGTCCAATCAATTGAATTTGCCACAGGTGGATTCAAAGTCTCAAAGATGATACAGAGAAATGGGTGCACCTGAGCTAAATTTCAAGTGTCACAGCATAGGGTCTGAATACTTAATGTGTCAATGTGATATTTCAGTTAATTTTTTTATTTTTAATACATTTGAAAAGCTGCGATGGACTGGCGACCTGTCCAGGGTGTACCCCGCCTTTCGCCCAATGTTAGCTGGGATAGGCTCCAGCCCCCCCGTGACCCTGTACACAGGATAAGCGGTTGTCGATGGATGGATGGATGGACATTTGAAAAGTTATCAAAAGTCTGGTTTTTACTTTCTCATTATGGTGTATGGAGTGTAGACTGGTGGACTGAATACTTTCTGAATGCACTGTACATATTACAATTCCACTATTATTTTGGGGAATATATTTAACATATATGATATAAATGGACATTTTTGTAGTATTTTGAAACACACTGCATACTGTATATGTGCAGGCATGTAACTTTTTTTAATCCGTGAAAAATTATATTATTATCATTATGTATGTGTTTTACAGATTTAGCTATATATAAGATTTTTGTATGGGTCAATTATAAGTGAGCCATTTGTAGGTTCATTTCAGTTAAAAGTAGAACACTGTGGCATTCTTCTGTTTTTTTAAGTGGCCCGTCCAGCCTGACGTAACATGGTATTACAAATGATGTGAGTTTGCAGCGGGACTATTTATTTGGACAACCAGTGTAAAAAGTTATCAATGAATCTGTTTGAAAACAGTGGGTAGTTTTTGAAATTACATTTGGTGATGCTAATGCATACAGTAGTGCATAAATAACACACTTCAGCTTTAAAGATAAAATTAACAATGTGATGCATTCAGCACTGCCACAGTTCATATTAAAACACATTCCCTTGTGGAATGTGCATTTTTTAATGACTAGAGAGCTAGTTTCATGTAATATTAGAATGATATCCTAGTATGGAAACCTTGTTGATGAGTGAGGTCAACAGAGAATGGCCAGACTGGTTTGAACTTTCAAAGCCTGTACAATTGTGGTGAGAAGTATAGCACCTCCGAATGCTATTCTGAGATGCGGGATGGTGCTGTTTTGGCGGCACGAGGGGGACCTACACAATATTAGGCAGGTGGTTTTAATGTTGTGGCTGATCGGTGTATATCTCATCTGTGATCAGCATTCAAAAAATAATAAAGCAATAGCAGTAGCTGCTTTAGGAAATCCCACTAGCAAGCCACTGTGTGTGTGCGTATGGGCCATAACATTGTGTGTATAATTGTACTGTAACTACATATAGCATATAACAATATTCTCAAGTGTAATTGAACACTTGATTGACAGATTTCTGGCACGGCTAGTGTGCAAATTGTGATAACTCCTCAGGGCCATTCATTTATTCATGGTCTTAATACAACACTCCTGAGCCAGCTATATCAGACATACTGGCTGTAAGTTAGTCCCAAAAGGCCACTGAAAGGCCTTGACTCCTCCACCCCATCCCTCTTTTCCTCTCTTTCATCTCTTTCTTCCCCCTAGTCATTTTTTGACAGGACTGTAAAACTTTCCTACAAGTGTGTGAGGTGGTTTACTGGTCTCCTCATCAGGGTCACGAGTGTTTATTTAAGAACTGGTCACTTGAAGTTAAGGTTTTTATATATTAATATCTGGCTTAACATTTAACAAATTCATTGAGAGTAACCAAAGGAATGGAAAATATAGATAAGGCACATTTAAAGATTACCTTTACCATACTTTCCATGAAGCCACTTTACCATATAATTGTACAAAATTTTACATAGTAATATAGTTGTTAAACTCTTGATACTTCCTTTTTTATATCCATCACTAAGGCCCTGAAACCATTAAGCACATTTAGATAATTAAATGTCAGAAGATGGAACTATTTCCATATTATTCAGTTTGACTTCACTGGCAAATGACTAAGTCTGGCAGTTAAGCATAAGCTTTACAGTATATTAAATTATTGAATCCATAAACAAGCATGTTACAAAAAGCAACCACAATTATGGGTTACTCATTCTACCCATGTTCTGTCTTCCATGGCTTTCCATTAGCCAGGTCAAGTTTGAACAAGACGCAAAACTCAGAATCTTTTACCACAATCATGGAAGAGACTACCCTAAGTAAGCACTCATCAATGACACCGCCTAAACAGCTTTGTGTCTCTGTCCTTCAAATTTGTGATTGGCACTTTGCTTAATCTACAAGTTGCATTGAGATCATGAAGAGTGGAACATTTAGAAAGGTGAGTTTGTTCATTCAGTAGCCTCTGTAAGGCTAATAAAGTCACCAAGTTGGCAGAATCAAACATACAAAGGTAATGTAGCTGAGAGAGTAATGACAGATGAGTTAAAGTGTGTCTGACAGACTGGAGCATTGCGTTGCTCCACACTGCTTGTTTCTTGCAATGTGAAACCAACAGAATTTTATCCAAAACTGAGGAATAGAGAGTTTTAGTTATGTTCAGAACATTGACCTATCGGCCTACTGTATGTGTTCTTGTTTTACTGGGTTTCTTTAGAGTCTGTCAGAATAACTTAGCAGTGCAGTAACGGTTGCTGTTTGGCCCAGCTTCTGGTTTGGACTGGTTAGGACCAGAGGGTGTATACTCAATCTGCTCAGTGGTTTCATGCAGCCTGCGGTCAGTCTTCAGTCCAATGTATGCTGCAGTGACACATTGTCTGTGAGCATGTGTGTATTTATATAATCCAAAGAGGTCACTGACCACCCAAGCAAATCCATTCTCAAATTAAATGAGAAATGTGTTATTGTCTGTCAAAAATTATACACGTTCAACTGATTCAACTGATCTTGTGTGAAAGCTGATTTTTCCAAAAGATAAAATATAAGAAATCTCAATGCATGCAAGCTACTGGAAGGGCAGTGTCTGTTTCCTGTAATGGTGTGATCCTTTCTCAATACTTATGGCATCTGAGCAAATCAGGAATGAGACAACCCAGATTTAATCAATTCAAAGCATACCCAGAATTTTAGAGTAACATTTGATACATTTGAGTTGGGAGAAATATAACCTTAAATGTCTAAAATAGCAAATGTGATTTTGTTGAGATCCCCTCAAATAATCACTACATGTTACCACTGGTTGTATTTCCAAGACTTTATACTTTTTAAACCATTAATACCTATAGACCACATATCATATCAATGCATAATAAAAAATACAATATATATGTATGGACCATACTTAAGTCCCCTTGTAGAAATTCTACCTCAGGGTGTTGGCATGATGAATATTTAAGCCAAATTTCTTTGTAAAAACCATAAAGGTTTTTTTTTTAAGCCAGCTCACACCTTCTGTTACTCATTTCAGTTAGCTTCAAATAAAAGCAGGTTGTAAAGCTCAAAGAATCATAAAGTGGAATAAGAGTTATGATTAGGAGCAAAAAAAGGAAGGTTGTAGAAAAATGAAAGGTTGTATAAATGAAATGAAAGCATTCTACTGTGCATGCCATAATGTAGCTATAAAGTCAATAGTGTTCTCATTAGTGCTCTCATTCATTCTGTAAATGGCACTTTTACACACCACTATATACAGTAAGTGGGTTAAACCAGATGTATAGCGTTTAATACAGTTTAATTTAAAACATTATTTTTTTGTAGTTTTCTGATATGTATTATTTACAGTGAACACAATTTTTAAAGATCTGGCATGTGGGAGACATGAAACTTCCCACCACTGTAAAATGAGGGTCATTTTCAGTTAAAACTATGCAGGGATTAGTCAGTCTTGAGTGCATGTTTTTGGAAGGAACACTACGGTCTTGAGGTCAGAGACCTATTGCCCATACAACACAGTCTCATCCTGTACACAGGCTCAAAATCCCTCTGTATATTTTTCTCAGACATTTATTACCACAGTTAACATTGTATGCAGTGAACGTTTACATATGCTGCATTGCTTACCATAATACCAAAGTTTATAGGCCCTGTCTATGAAAAATGCACTAAACATTGGCCCTGATGGTAAAGTCACTTCCTAAAGAGATACAACCCTGCCCTCTATCCTGGCACAAAGTTCAGAGGTCAACTGCTGTAACTGGGATCATTACAATGCTTACACAATAGGTTCAGTAGACTTACTGAAGTCCGCTCTGCTGCCCAGAAGTGTTGTTAAAAATTAACCAATTACTCCAACCGAAAAATCTCGGCTGAAGGGCCTCAATAAAAATAACCTCTTCGCCCCTCTAAACAAGCTGGTTCATGCCCTCCCTCATTTTCTTGCTTTCTTCTCTCGCTCTCTTTTGTAATGAGAACAGGGTGAAAAGTGCAAAAACATACCAGAACAGAGCTAGAGTGAGTATTTTCTGTGAGAACACAGGCCATTATTTTAGAGCAAAGAGGCCTGTGAAATTCTGCCAGAGGATGGTGGCGATGTGTATATGTGTTTGTGTATGCGTGCACGAGGGGGTTACAGATTTACAGCTCGAGTCAAATAGCCTCAGTCTCTCATTAGTCCTTACCTCTGGAACACACACACAAACACACACACACACACACACACACACACACACACACACACACACACACACAGAGTTCCTCCCCTGTGATAGTTTTAACAGACCCTGGCTGTATGAGCCTCAAGAGGGACACCCATGGGTCAAAGGCCAAACAAATGTTCTGTCAGATTTACAGGCAAAGCAAGGTTGGTGGCAGTGCAGTAAAAATGTTCAGAACAAGTTCAGCAGTACAACCCGACCATGCAGCCTGCAGAAGAGGATAGGGCCAGGACAAAGGATACCAATGGCTAATACGTCCATGAAGTAATTACTGTCAAAAAGTTATATCAATGGGATGTTCATAGAATGGACAGTGTACGTTAAATATAATATAAGCATGAGTGTTTTGTATGTTAAAATTATGATAGTGATTATGAGTTAGTGTCTATATTATGGGCATCTGGTGACCTCCCTTTGACCAGAGTGGACCTCTAATTTAGACATGGCCTATTGCTGACCCTGACACACACAATCACACATGCACACACACAAATTTGTTAATAGAGTGCTGATGAGGACATGGATATAGTGTTAACCTCGCTGACCCTCACCAGATTTCTCTCATGGGAAAGAGTTACACTCATGTATTCTCACACACATAGTGCTGAAAAGTCTGAGATTTGAGAAGTTTCTTGAAATCTTCTCACAAGGAAAAAAGAAACATGAACCAAAATTATTCGGTATTGTCTTATGTTTATTGCTTTACTTGTTTCTATGTTGTTGTGGACATCTCACACATACTCCAGTTTAAGTAAGTATGACGTGACACAGGCTCCCACATGGTTATGTTTAACACGATTGGGGGAAAGAAACAGTAAAATAATGAGAAAGACAGGAAGACAAAAGGATGGTACCCAAGCACAAATATTTTGTCTTTTAAAAGTTAATGATGTGATGCTCATTATTTTTGTCAGCATTTATTAAGTTATTCAAAAATACAGTTAAAATTGAATTCATACAAAATAACTGGTAACACTGTACAAGTTTCCATTTGTTAACATTAGTTAACATTGTATGCATTTGGTAGACGCTTTTATCCAAAGCAGTTGCAAACAGTTAACAACATAGGTTAACCTGATCTAATAATGAACAATACTTTTACAGCATTTATTAATCTTGGATAATGTTAATTTCAACATGCACTAATCATTTATTTTATTATTTTTTTTTTTTTAATAAAAATCATGCTGGCATATTCACGCAAGAACTGATGCTATACAACTGGAAATGCAGCACAATTTGTTTACAAGAGAATGCTGTTCATAAGCTTCATTAGTTTTGCTTTCATTTAAACATACCAGCGTGAACTGATTACCCTCATGGACACGTACTGGAGTGCTCAAAATCAAACAATGCTTTCAGATCATAAACACAGCCAGTCAATATATAAACAAAGCATCCATTAGACACTACATCAGAAAATTGAGAAATATTTTTTTTGTATTATTATTATTGTATATAGTAAGCACATCTTGCAATTACTGTCTAAAAAAGTATAGTAATCACAATTTACAGTAGTACAGTGAATATAGTCTTATATTCAGCACTTGTATACTGGGGGGGGGGGGGGGGGGGGGGTGCACTTTTTGTTATTTTTTGCGTGGACATATTTAAACATGCAGAGTCATGCAATACAACATTAGTACACAGCTCAACAAGATTGTCAGAGATGACATCTATGCTAAAGACAACAGAAATATAATTACATCATTTTGTATGAACTATGGCTAAACTTGCTAAGTTCTGTCAACTGAAACAGTGCAATTGTTATAAACATTGGTTTAACAGATGGTTATATTTGGATTTTTGCCATAGCAAATTATATTATGTTTACATCTTGATTGAGAATTCCACCGGTTTATTTAACAGGTATCCGTGATCTTCCAAACTTAGTGAGTAGCTGGTCAAAAGTCCCCCCTAGAGAACAAAACAACAAACAAAAGAAGTTGACAACAGTGTAAGGAAAGCTAACAATGTTTCCAAATATAATAACTTACTGAGTTCAGCTGCAGAGGACATCAGCAATTAGTTAATTTTGAACGTGACTGACTGAATTTAATGCCCTGGTTATATAGTGGGCTGGTTGGTGTCCGAGTCCAAAACATTGTTGCTTCGTCAACTGCCACTTTTGTTTAGGTTATTCTTATGGTCCCTGCACTCCCTTAAGTGTTTTTTTATTTATTTATGATTTGGTTCATTGTCCAATTGAAATTGAAGTGCATCATGTTGTGCTGTATCTTCTCGCAAACAATTATTTAACCAATAATGACCCTGCCCTTGTGAAATGTAAATTAATCTATGAAATGTGTTCTTGGACCATCTATTTAAAAAAATTTCAATTTCATAAAAAAAGAAGAAACTATTAAATGGTTCAAAAATCTAATAGATCATCATTTCATTCTGGGGCAGACTGGCCATAGGGACAACTGGGACTTCTGCATAATGGGCTGCTCCGTTATGCCAAACGGGCCACGACTGGCTGAAGAGGGCTGCAAAACAGCACCGCAATATGCTGAAGGGGGCCGCGATATGCAGAAAAGGACAGCGACGACACCAACAAACAACAACTTATGGGCCAGTTTCTATGTAAAATACAGGGTTGATTTCTCTTCCCAGTCTACACATGATTTCATCCATTATTTTCATATGTTCATATTCGTATGTCTAAACAATATCAGGTGGAGGCATAAATCTCCAGGTTGTTTCCCATTTCCTATAAATTTGGAGAGCCATAGTTTTTTTATTTTTTATAATTAACTATTACTTTAGTTTAATAAGAAGGTCTAATGATGCATTGGGGTTACAAAGGAATGCACTTTATTGCTAAAGGCAAATAACTATTGCATATTGTGCACAGCCACTTTGGTTCACATCAAACTTTTAAGGTTAAGGTGTGTATGCATATGTGTGTTTAACGCGGGATCAAATAATGAATGTATGTTGAGAATTCTTTTTTTTTTTTTGTCTTCTGTTGAGTCCCCACTCCTGTTACATTCACTGGCCAGGCCAAAGTAAAGACAGGAAGCACATTATCATTGACGTCAGAATGTGAATTCAACTAACAAACTGTGGTTTCAGTTGTGGAATTCTAATACACCATTATTATTGTGGGGGTTGGGAGGATTATACTGTATATCACAAAATAAATATATAAATAATGATTCTCTTCAATCCTGCCTCTAAAAGCCACAATAAAGAGCTCCAATTATGGATATAATAAAAAATGAGGGAAAACAGGAAGAGTAAATGTGGGATGATGAAGTCCCAAAGGACAACTGGGCAAAGCATGCTGTGCTCATCAAAAACCAATAAGGGAAAGAACTTCAAGTCAATATGGTATGTTAACTAAATGAGCTGAACAGTACAAGGCAGTCTGTTGTTTTGGCTCAGATTTTACTCTTGAACAAACAAATGTTCCAAGTTTATATATATGCTCCTAACCAAAGGAAGGGCAAAACGACAACGGAAAACTGGGACAAACAGGCAGATCAGGGGGACACGAGGGGCACAGAGGGACAAGACTAGGACAGAGAGACCATGACAAAACAGGTGGGCGGCCAGGAGACCAAGGAGGCCAGGCAGATGCCCAGGGGACCGAGGGGACGACTTGAAGGAGGGGACCGGGTCAGGAAGACTGGGAGGCAGCTGCGGGGTTGAGACTAGGTCAGGGGGCCAGGGAGGCATCCATAGGGCAGGGACTGGGTCAGGAGGCCAGGGAGATGGCCGTAGGGCAGGGACCGGGTCAGGTGGCCAGGGGATGACCACAGGGCTAGGACAGGGTCAGGAGGTCTAGGGGATGGTCACAGGGCTAGGGCAGGGTCAGGAGGCTTAGGAGATGGCCTCAGGACTGGGACAGGGTCAGGAGGCCAAGGAGAGGGCCACAGGGCTAGGGCAGGGTCAGGAGGCTTAGGAGATGGCCTCAGGACTGGGACAGGGTCAGGAGGCCAAGGAGAGGGCCACAGGACTGGGACAGGGTCAGGAGGCCTAGAGGAAGGCCACGGGACAGGGTCAGAGGGCCTGAGAGGAGGCCACGGGACAGGGTCAGAGGGCCTGGGAGGAGGCCGCAAGACGGGGTCAGAAGGCCAGGGAGGAGGCCACAGGACGGGGTCAGAAGGCCAGGGAGGAGGCCACAAGACAGGGTCAGAAGGCCAGGGAGGAGGCCACAAGACAGGGTCAGAAGGCCTGGGAGGAGGCCACAAGACAGGATTAGAAGGCCTGGGAGGAGGCCACAAGACAGGATTAGAAGGCCTGGGAGGAGGCCACAAGACAGGGTCAGAAGGCCTGGGAGGAGGTCACAAGACAGGGTCAGAAGGCCTGGGAGGAGTCGAGGAGGACTCCAGGGGCGGTGCCATGGTAGGCGGCGACCAAGGAGGCTTGGAAGGTTCTGGAGGCTTGGAAGGCTCCGGAGGCTTGGAAGTTTCCGGAGGCTTGGAAGGCTCTGAAGGTTTGGAAGGTTCCAGAGGCTTGGAAGGCTCTGGAGGCTTGGAAGGCTGAGCAGGCGCAGGTGGCTCTGGAGGCGGAGCGCTGGGTGGCTCTGGAGGCGGAGCTCTGGGACGCTCGGGAGGCGGAGCTCTGGGAAGCTCGGGAGGCGGACCTCTGGGAAGCTCGGGAGGCGGAGCTCTGGGAAGCTCGGGAGGCGGAGCTCTGGGAAGCTCGGGAGGCTCAAAGGGGGATGGCTCTTGGACGGTCCATGCTACAGGTGCTGGCTCTGGCTCTTGGACGGTCGAGGCTACAGGCGCTGGCTCTGGCTCTTGGACGGTCGAGGCTGCAGGCGCTGGCTCTGGCTCTTGGACGGTCGAGGCTACAGGCGCTGGCTCTGGCTCTTGGACGGTCGAGGCTACAGGCGCTGGCTCTGGCTCTTGGATGGTCGAGGCTACAGGCGCTGGCTCTGGCTCTTGGACGGTCGAGGCTACAGGCGCTAGCTCTGGCTCTTGGATGGTCGAAGCTACAGGCGCTGGCTCTGGCTCTTGGGACGGGGCCGTGGAGGGCGGAGACTGGTGAGTGGAAGCCCTTCCTCTTCTCCTCCTCTTCCTGGCAGACGAGGCTGGCAACACTGGCGCCGGGACTGACGTGGGCATTGGCTCGTTGGCCGTGGCAGGCGTGGGCGTTGGCTTGTTTGCCGTGGCAGACCCAGGAGCCCTGCTCGGAATCGAGAGAGGCGGCTCCCCTGCAGCGTAAGTCTCCAGTATTAGGCCCACATACTCCTGCCAGGTGCAATCCCCGGTCTCCGGTAAGATCCTCCATGGGCGGATGGGTACAGTGTGCCTATACACATCCTTCAGCACCTGGTCATTCCAACTGGAGTAGCTGGCCACACAGGAAAAGTAGTAGGAGAACTCACAGATGGTTAGGTTAGCCTCAGCAAGTTCCACGAGGAAAGCCGTTGGATCCATAGTGGTTGGTCGTTCTGTAACGAAGTGGGCAGACGAGGGAGTAAGGATCCAGGTACAGCTTTATTGATTATTACACAAAGTAAGGGAAGTATAAACACAGGAACAAATGAAACATCCACGAGAGGAAAATAAAGACATAAACACTAGACATTAACACGGGGGAGTCTTCCAAGGGGGGCACAGGCAGGAACACGGACTAAGGCAGGATTCTGAAACAACATAGACCGAACATCAAACAACGACCAACAAAGGACAAGGTGAACATGAGGGCCTAAATACAAAACCAAAGGGGAAACAAAAGCCAATGGGAGAACAGAACTCAAAACAAGATAATAAGGCAATTAACTAAAACCAATGACAAAATTAGAACTTGATAATAAAAGTAATCAAACAATAAACCAATGAAAACCAGACACATAGACAAGGAGGGAAAACAGGACATGACAAGACTTTCAAAATAAGAGTGCATAAACAAAGAACAATATGGAACATAAAAGGTGCCAAAACTTAAAATAAAAGGTACACAAACCAAAGACGGTGTGGATCGTTACTATATATATATATATATATATATATATATATATATATATATATATCATACCTGTCAACACTCCTGTTTTTCCCGGGAGTCTCCCATATTTCACACCCATCTCCCGCCCCCCTCACGTTTTGTTATTTCTCTCACATAATTTGTCCTTGTTATATGAATAATTACATAAATATATTTTTTCAAGGTTGTCAAGTTGCCAGATCTTGTATAAAATGCATCCTACTCACACAATCGACACATCATACAAATTTCAACCCATTTGTGACCTCAACCTGGCAACTTACAACCCAGTTGCGTTGTTGATATCTGTGCAGGTTGTAGACGCATGAAGCATCACTGGTAGATGGGAGGAGAAGACTGAGGTGGTGCTCCGACAAAAAAAAACAAAATATACCTGTCAATTTAACGACAGATGGATGGAAGAATTTAATTTCATATCTCAAAGCCATATTGACAATGGCCACGACTTTTGCAGTGTGTGCCGCACTGCTTTTAATATCGGACACGATGGGGAAAATGATGTTACTCAGCACATTAAATCACAACATCACAATTTGAATGTATTTAGCCTGCCTCTGCCATCCAGCCCTGGTTGTGTGGCATGGAGACTTTTCCTACTGGACAAACCAGGTGCAGGATCGGTGATAAACTGGGAGGGTTCGTCTTTGTGAAGGACGCATGTATCAAGCCACATACAAAGTTATCCTGGAAGAACACTTGTTTCCTTCTGCTCTGACAGTGTTCCCCAACTCTGTGTATTAGTTTTTCCAGCAGAACAATGCTCCATGCTACACAGCCAGGTCAGTCAAGGTGTGGATGGAGGACTACCGAATCAAGACCCTGTCATGAAGGAGTGAAGGAGTCACCCAACAGCAATGTGAAAGACTGGTAGAGAGCATGCCAAAATGCACAAAAGCTGTGATTGAAAACATCCTGGTTACTTCTTACTTAACCTCCGGAGGGAATGAGACGTTGTGTCGATGTAGTGACACTAGGGGTCCCTCTTGGGAGCCCGAGACACCTCTGATCTTTGATAAAAGGCCAATGGCAATTGGCAAGTGGTATTTGCATGCCACTCCCCCAGACATACGTGTATAAAGGAGTTGGTTTTGCATACAGCTCATTCAGGTTTTATGCTAAGGAGCCATGAATATGGTCCCGGCCATTTCAGCATGGTAGTTCAGCGTTGTGGCAGAAAGGACACAACGTCTCTTCCCCTCCATCAGGGAATGGAGTTTATGGAAGTACGTACAGACTTTCCCTATCTGTCACTCACTTGACGTGTCGATGTAGTAACACTATGGGTCCCCTACAAAAACGCCACAACTAGCTAAACTGTGTTACGTGGATCAGCGGTACGAGATGGGGAGACTACTGTGTGCCACGTAGCCAGCGCACCAGGCCAGCACGTAACCTCCCCTGATGCAAGTATTAGTGTCAAACAGCCCTTTGGGGACAAGTTGACTGCCCAAAGGATAGGGACAGGCTAGCCCAGTCGTGCCTCTTCCCTCTTTTTTCTTTTTATCCCCAGAAAAAGAGAGAAATCGTTAATGGATTAGGACACCGGTGTCTACATCAGGGGGATGTCACTCCCAAGGTGAAGACACCGTGGAGCCTGAGAGAGTGGGGGTATTTCAAGTGGAGATACGTCACATATTATTGCCAAGTCTAGTAGGAAGTATGTCATGTAGAGAAGTTCCATGGTAGGTCCTACCCAATGGGGGAGGAGACTCTATGAACATGGTGACTGGGGCAGAGGGGCTTCTGCCCAAGGAAGACACAGTTTGCCAACAGGGAAATATTTCAGCAGAGATATGTGTCGCAAGGGGATACCTACAGGGAACCAGCACATGCGGAGCACCTATCACAGTATAGGGCTTAGATAGCACATGTACTGAGCCGGCAAACTCACCTGCCACAGGGATAGGAGGAAGTCAACCAGAGAACACATTTGTGAACGCTTTTGGGAATCAACTATACACATCTTCAGCTTAAGGGAGGTGAAAGGTGCTTTGCGTAAGAGAAATTCCTGGCTGGCTGACCCGGACTTACCTGTTTGCTCCTGCTAAGACACAGGACGAAACCGGCTCAACCCAGAGATTATAGAAAATCATAAAGGTGTTGGGTGTAGCCCAGCCCACTGCTCTACAAATGTCTGTTAGAGAGGCACCACTGGTCAGAGCGCTTCCAGACAAAGAGCTGCTCAGAGGCTCTGAAGCTCTGTGTGCGGTCCAAATAGATGCGCAAAGTTCGACACCGGCACAGCAACGTAAGGGCTGGGTCTGCCTGCTCCTCCCTGAATGGGGTCGTGGGTACCTTGGGCACAGCATCATGTGAGAGTAGCCCGGACCGAACTCCAGGCTCGTTTTGCTGACAGAGAACACTTGCTGGTCCCCTACCCTCTTGATGGAGGTGAGTGCCGTCAGCAGGGCAGTATTCAGAGTGCCTTAAATTCGTTGTCTCTAAGGGCTCAAAGGGAGCCTCTCGTAGGCCTTGCAGGACTACCGAGAGGTCCCACGAGGGAATTAGGCATGGTCTGGAGGTCTTCCACGTCCCGTCCAGTGGCCAGACATGGAGGTTCCAGAGGTCTGGTCGTGGGTGCCAGATGGTGCTCCTTCCATGGGAAAACCCATTCTTCATGTCGGCCGGAGGGACAGACTCTATCACACACTTCCACAGAAGGATAGCGATTTCCGCGCGCAAGGTGATGGTGTTCTCGCCCTTCACCGAGATGAAGTGGATGCCGCTGAACCTGGGAAGGCGCCTGGCGAACTTAATCACTTAGCTGAATCAGACAGTCTGGGTCAGCCATCGCGACAAGTTGGAAATCGTGGACCACGCATCAAAGCTCTGGGTGAGGGGGACGAAGGGGAAAATCTCATCGGACAAACCACCGGATAGGGCCTCGTGGTGGGGCGGAGCCAGAGAGGCCCCATTGTCGGTGTGCAGGCCCTGTTGTCGAGAGACATCGAAGCACTTACCTCCCTCCTTATACTCACCAGAAGATCGGTCGAGGATGGGGGAGGAAGTGTTGTCCCCACGGTCCATTGAAACTCGAGGGTTGAGCGTGTTTTTGCCACAGATTAGTGCGCAGGGGTGGTGAAACCGCCGCCGGGGCACTGAACCTGCCAAAGAGAAATGGTGCACGGTGGTCAAGGTGACGGCCGTACACACCAATTATGTAACCCAAGGAATGAGAGAACTGCTCTTTTGTTGAATGTTTGGATATCACAGCTTCATGAGCATGCGGCAAAACAAAATGAAAAGGGAACAAAAGATTCTCCTCCTGGCCCATCGCCGGGGGATGGAGTGGTCTGTTTGCCAACTCCAGGACAGCAGGTTTTCTCGTCTCTGGGTTGCCCGTCTCAGGGGCGCTTAGAAGTCGTCTTCTTAGCATGCAGCTGTGAGATGGGTGGGACTGCTTCCAGCAGGGGCGGCTTGATGCCGGGGCGGGGTCACAGGGGTGGACCGAGGCAGAGCTGGTGCAGCTGCCGCAGGGGGGCGCCCTTGGCGACGTGCAGACGGGGTACGGGATCTTGAGCCGGCCTGGGGCAGGATGTGTTGGATTGCCTCTATCTGCTGCTTCACCGCCGAGAACTGCTGGGCAAAGTCTCAGACAATGTCACCGAATAGGCTGGCCTGGGAGATGGGGCGTTCAGTAAGTATGTCTTGTTGGCCTCTGGCATCTCGACCAGGTTGAGCATAGGTCCGCCAGAGCGACTGCACCGTGACCTTCGTCAAGTCGGTTGTGAGGTCGGTTGCTGAGCACAGCTCCTTCATCATTCCCGGGGTGGAACTACCCTCGTGCAGCTCTTTCAGTGCCTTGGTTTGGTGTACTTGCAGGAGAGCCATGGCGTGCAGCTTGCCCAGTGGCACCATAGGCCCTGGCTGTCAAGGACAACGTAAGCCTACAGGCCCTGGATAGGAGCTTTGGGCGCCTGCGCCAGGTGGTAGCGCTCTGCAGGCATAGGTGCATCGCGAGCACCTTGTCCACTGGGGGCATCGCCGAATAACCCCTGGTTAATAAATGTCTGTCATTTCCGCGTCCGAAGGGGGAAGCCCAGCAGAGGATTCCACGTCTGACTGGATGAGCCCACTCTCCAATGCTGCGCTTGAAAACTCATCACCTTCGCAGGCACCGAACAAGAGGTCGAACTCACCCTGAGACGAGCCGGCATACTCATCCGGGATCTAAATATTTAGATAGATGGTTTACAGGAATGAAATGAAAAATAAGCCAGGGACAAATTCTACAAACTTTGTTTTATGTCTTTTTGAGCCACAGAGTACTTATACAAGCTTTAGCACACACGTTTACGCATCTGACAGATGCTTTTATTCAAAGTGACTTACAGAGCACTTATTACAGGGACAATCCCCCCGGAGCAACCTGGAGTTAAGTGCCTTGCTCAAGGGCACAATGGTGGTGGCCGTGGGGTTCGAACCAGCAACCTTCTGATTAGCAGCCCTGTGCTCTAGCCACTACACCACCACCACCTCACAATTGCTGTTTTGAGTGAAGCGAGGAATGGAGAAAAGACATATGAAGTGAATGAATGGAATGTTTTAATTCTTATTGGGTTTGTAATGAAACCAAAACACAACATTAAGACTGGCAGCAGGTCAAAGCACTGATGACCTAATCTTTCAGAGCTCTGACTTATTTGCTTTCCTCCTCTTGTTTCAGGATTGAGAGAAATGGAAATGAAGAGAGCAATGGAACTAGCCACCAATGTTGTTTAATCCCTCCCTTTTGCCACAGGCCACAGAAGGCATGTCTGAAAACCATTCTGTCATATGTTCCAATGATTCAGAAATCCTTAAACGCAAAAATGCAGCTCCCTGGCAAGGGCAAAAATTGGATCATAGATCTTTATCTAATATACAAAAGTTGTACTGCACTTTATAGTGGAGTAACTGAATTAACAAATTCCTTGTTGAAACACACTAAAGCTTCTTGATGACGGATTGCAGGGACTACAATCAGATACAGCGGCACAGTTGACTTGAAGAGAAAGTCAGACTTGCGGTCCTGGTTCTTCTCATCGACCACTCTATGTGACTCCACAAAACAAATCAGAGATCAGAGAGGAAGGAAATGAGTCTGAAGGGCAGATTAAAAAAGAGATTAAAAAGGGGATAAAGAGGAAGGCATAAAACGTAGTCAGGGGAGTCTGATGGAAAAGTCAACAGAAGCGGTCTACCAGAGCTTCTCCAGGCATACATTTAGTTTTCCAACAAAGGTAGGAGACTAGAGAAATTCCAGTGAGAGGACCCCCAAGTTTCTTCAAATAGCACCATGGTAAAATCTAAAATCTTCTTAACAATAAAATAATAAGGTAAATAAGTCAACAATTGAAGCATTTCAAAACTGATCTACTGAATGTATTGACCTAATAATTAGGTGATCATGTCAGTCAAGGCATACTGGGCACCATAAAGGCATATTGGGCACAGACAGGATAAAATAAGTTATCTCTCTAAGAAAAGTATTCTTTTCAGTAAAGAGGATGTGAAGGATATGAAAGTAGGGCACGATGAGGGCAGACACAACATACAGCAACAAAACCTGAATGTAAACCAGTTCTGTAACTTCAGGGGATCAAGGCTCCTTGATCAAGCCTTTCTGACACTCTCTTTTCTGTGTCCTGTCCTCCTGCAGGGTTCTGGAAAGTTCAGGTTTAATGCTTCATTGACTGCAGATGTTGCAGCCATTGTGAAATCTGCAGTCTCTTTCTCTGAATGCCAGATCATCTTCATTCTTACTCTGGTTTGGGCTCCTCTCAATGCTTAAAGGCTGATTAAGCCCAACTCCTCAAATCGATTCTCAGTTCGTAGGATATGTTATTGTGGTAATGATGAAACAGCATGATTGCTATTTCAAGTCTTCAATAGCTAATGTGATTCTGGTAAATGAAGCCACAGGTCTAATTAAGTTCTTAAGTCTGTATAAGGTCATCTTGAAGTAATTTGCAGACAGTTTGACCCAAAAACAAAAAACATATATATGTTAAAGCAATGGCCTTTTTCATACAAAACTTTTTTCATACAAAAATTAGGAAAAATGTAGTCACACATCATATAAAGGGTAACCCTGAACTGACTTATTATGCAATAAAGACCAGCTGACTATACATTACCCAGCTTACTGCATGACTACTTACCAAAGAAAATCATGGACATGAACTTTTGATTTAAGCTTATACTATTTTAATATGTGAGAAGAAGATGCCAGTTGTATTGCACAACTGTAGGGGAAATGTGTTGCCTGACAATGTTCAATATAGTATGGTGGGCAATATACAAAAAAGCTGTGATGCAAATGAACCTCTCAGCACTGAATCTGTTCTTCCTATAAGTGATTGTATCAACCTTGTTTGACTCTAGGCTCAATTAGGTCGATCTGATCTCAGTTTCAAACCTCTACAACTTGTACATTTATCAGTGCCCCCTTCATTGATGCAGCCTGCTCTGAATCCCTTTACTGGCAAAATGCCTTTGCTTTTTTAGATGTATCTCTTCTCAAATCCTCTGGCCTCCTTGTTGTTGTTTTAAACTCGATGGGGAATGCCTACAAAAAAGGGTTTTGTTTTTTTCACTGCAGAACATGACCTGAGCACATTGTTAGTGAGCAAGATTAAAAGGACCCTTGTAATCAAACCCAGATCAGGGTTCATGGTAGGGTCAGCCATCCTTTTCTGCAGAGCACCCAGTTCTATGCCACATCTACTTGTCTTTCTTAATTTAAAAAAAAAGCCACTAATTAGGGTACAATTTGTTCTCGTTGACTGTTTATGAGAATTCTGAGGGTGTCAAAAAGGTTAACATCCAAACTTAAGAACAGATGGAATGTAACCACTGAAGTGAACAACACAGCATATGAAGGTTTAATTATGATTTGTAGTCTAAGCTGGAGTAAACAATCTTCTAGCCATTGTTATTGCAAGTTTTGTGTGATACATTTTCAGTTTCGTATGCAATTAAAACTTCACGTATCTCTAAAACACCCACATAGCCCAGCATTAACATCATCAATGACATTTGCAATACTTAGTTACAATACTAGAGTGAGGAGCTCAAAGAACTCCAGTATACTGTAGGTATACATTTTATTAGTTAGTGACTTGTCTAAACAGCTCCATATACTGTATATCTTAGGTCCCGAGTGAGTAAATTATTAAAGGCAGTACTCTCAGGTTCTCTTCTGCTAGTGTCACATTCTTCACCTCAAGCCCCTCCTGCATAAAGGCGGGATGCACATAGCCCATGTACCAATAAAGAGTAATCGAGATCCCTTTTCGGCAAGCCCCTTGAAACCGTTGGCCACTCTTCATGATTTACCTATGTGAGAACAAGATGCCAGCAAAGCCCTCAAACAAAGAAGATATTTTAGAGGATTATGTTCTGAGAGCTAACATTGTTGGAATAGTATTAGTTCACCCAAAAAATATTTTGATCATTTTTTGATCATAATTTACCCATATGACATTTTTTCTATGTATTAAATAATGTTGCAATCAATACAATATCAGTTGAAAGTGACTGACTGTATGATGACATGTCAGTAATCTCACTGGTTCTTGTGAACGAACATTATGAGGTCATGACATGAGGGTGGGTAAATGATGGCAGAATTTTCATTTTTGTTTAAGGTGTCCATGCAGAGGGGGAATAATATTGAATTTAAGATTGATAGAAGAAAAGAGTGTGATAAGGGGTGCCTATCATTTTATTTCTCCCCTTTTCTCCACAAATTGGTATTCCCAATTCCCAAAGTCCTCATGGTGGCATAGTAACTCACCTCAATCCAGGTGGCAGAGGATGTATCTCAGTTGCCTCCATGTCTGAGACCATCAATCAATGCATATTATTACATGGCTTGTTGACCATGTTACCGTGAGTCATAGTGTGTGTGGAGGCTTCACACTATTCTCCACAGCATCCATGCACAACTCACCACACACCCCACCAAGAGCAAGAACCACATTATAGCAGCCACGAGGAGGTTATCCCATGTGGCTCTACCCTCCCTAGCAATCAAGCCAATTTGCTTAGAAGACCTGGCTGGAGTCACTCAGCGTGCCCTGGATTCAAACTCACGTTTCCAGGGGTGGTAGTCAGCATCTTTACTCGCTGAGCTACCTAGGCCCAGGCTTATCATTTCTGAAGTTGTGAATCCTCGTTTCCTCACTCCTTCATCGTCAATCCCATGACCCATCATGATGGACACATCAATTCTCCAAACACACCATGAGGAGGCGATGACAGAGGTCAGAGGAAGCTAACCATGGATGCTTGAGCGAGAAAGTACAGGTGGATACTTTGTGTCAATTTTGTCACATTTGTCACATACTTTTATAGTGCATCTTGAATTATTAGGATTTATTATGAATATATTAATTAAGTTTCAACAACGCAATAGCAGACGCTCCGATGTAATGCAGCTGCGCAAAGACGATGCTTTGAAATGATGCTTGAGTGAGTAGGACATTCCATTTAGCAAATGAACTTGCTTCGATTCCTCCATTGTTTCCTTTCCTTGTATACTTTCCTTGTTTCCTTAGCGGGGGGAGCGAGAAAAGGATGCAAGGAAAGGAATGGATGTACAATTTTAGAAATAAGAAGCACCCGTGGGCCTGTGTAGCTAAGCAAGAAAAGATGCTGACTACCATACCTGGAGTCGCTAGTTTGAATCCAGGGCATGTTGAGTGACTCCAGTCAGAGTTCCTAAGCAACCGATTGGCCTGGTTGCAAGGTTGGGTAGAGTCACTTTCGGATAACCTTGTCAAAATGTGGTTCTCGGTGGGGCATGTGGTGAGTTGTGTGTGGATGTCATAGAGAATAGCATGGGACTCCACACGTACTATACCTGTGAGAGTAGATGTTGGTTGCTGTTATGTGTTAAAACAAACCATTTTTGTTAAGCCAAAGTCCCACATTTTTATTTTAAAAAAGTGCTGTGTCAGTACCGAAGTACAATGATGGCGTACAGGTCAAATAACATGGTGTTGCTCTAGTTAGACACAATACAAGGATGAGTCCCAGTGTGCTTGATCACTGTAATAATTCATAACATACAACACAGCTTATGTAGGGTAAAACCAGAATAGTGAAGTTGTTTTAGGGGTAAAAAGAGAAATGGAAAAATGCACATACAATGTTCTCTTTCTAAATCTTCTGTATTCAATCGAGAACGGGTGCCTGTGTTTCAGGTATCTTGGACAGAGCAGTGGAAATTGAGTACCTTGCTATACTGAAGTTCTATTTAAGTATGGACATGAATAAGAGATGTGGGTTTGAAAGATATATGTGCAGCGAAAGTGATGACAGGTGGACCAGAAAAGAGGCATATGGATCCACATGGAAGCCTTCAGACCTCTCAACACAAGGAAACAATCCAGCAGCGGGATTTACCTTAACTCTTACAGGAGAAATAGATAAAATACTAACTCTTTAAAACTTCTTTATTGTTCTCCTTTATGTGGCATGGTAATAGACAAGTATTTTCTGTATTTTGCATACTATAATATATCCAGTATTTACAATTACAACAAAAAATCCTTACTTAAATATGTAAATTATAATACCAATACTGTGTAAGTGAAGCATTTTGGAAGTTATTCCACAAACTTGTGTCATGTAGTCAACTACAATGATCAGTAAAGACAGTAGTTTTATTACTGCAAAGTTAAATATTAACTTTTTGAGAATGTTTCTGCCATCTGTTTCAATCCATCTGGATAAAAAACATCTTGGTTACTAGTGTAAATCTTTTCCCTGATGGAGGGAACGAGACGTTGTGTCGATTGTAGTGACACAAGAGGCTTCTTTTGAGAGCCCGGTACCTCTGAATATGAGAAAAGGCCAATGAGAAATTGGCGAACAGAATTTGCATGTCCCGCCCCCAGACATACGGGTATAAAAGGCGGGGATCGTGCATCTGTTCAGTCAGGTTCTGCACTGAGGAGCCGAGAATAAGGTTCAGCCATTACAGTGGCTTGGTACAGTGTTGTGGCAAGGTAGACACAACATCTTGTTCCCTCCATCAGGGAACGGGGGTTACACTAGTAACCTAGACTCAACGTTGTGTCAATTGTAGTGACACAAGGAGCCCCATTCAACAAAGCAACCTACACTGAACCGTGTTACGGGAACTGCTGATGCTAGTGCAAGCAAGCTGTAGCATGCCAAAGGAGCATGGGCATCAGACTGCACATAACCTTCCCCCATGCCCCCACTAAGACATCACATTGTTTTAATTAGGTTCCCTGTATCCGACCAAGGTCTTCCCTTGAGGGGCGGGAACAAGCGACGCGACAAGCATGGGAGCAAACCACGACAGCCGCGGCCTTTTCTCTCTCTCTCTATATGTCTCTCTATGTGTCTCCTCATAGAGTGTTAGATGCGGCTGAGGCCATCTACAGTCAGGTCCATAAATATTGGGACATCGACACAATTCTAATCTTTTTGGCTCTATACACCACCACAATGGAGTTGAAATGAAACGAACAAGATGTGCTTTAACTGCAGACTTTCAGCTTTAATTTGAGGGTATTTACATCCAAATCAGGTGAACGGTGTAGGAATTACAACAGTTTGTATATGTGCCTCCCACTTTTTAAGGGACCAAAAGTAATGGGACAATTGGCAGCTCAGCTGTTCCATGGCCAGGTGTGTGTTATTCCCTCATTATCCCATTTACAAGGAGCAGATAAAAGGTCCAGAGTTCATTTCAAGTGTGCTATTTGCATTTGGAATCTGTTGCTGTCAACTCTCAATATGAGATCCAAAGAGCTGTCACTATCAGTGAAGCAAGCCATCATTAGGCTGAAAAATAAAAACAAAACCATCAGAGAGATAGCAAAAACATTAGGTGTGGCCAAATCAACTGTTTGGAACATTCTTAAAAAGAAAGAATGCACTGGTGTGCTTAGCAACACCAAAAGACCCGGAAGACCACGGAAAACAACTGTGGTGGATGACCGAAGAATACTTTCCCTGGTGAAGAAAACACACTTCACAACAGTTGGCCAGATCAAGAACACTCTCCAGGAGGTAGGTGTATGTGTGTCAAAGTCAACAATCAAGAGAAGACTTCACCAGAGTGAATACAGAGGGTTCACCACAAGATGTAAACCATTGGTGAGCCTCAAAAACAGGAGGGCCAGATTAAAGTTTGCCAAACAACATCTAAAAAAGCCTTCACAGTTCTGGAACAACATCCTATGGACAGATGAGACAAAGATCAACTTGTACCAGAGTGATGGGAAGAGAAGAGTATGGAGAAGGAAAGGAACTGCTCATGATCCAAAGCATACCACCTCATCAGTGAAGCATGGTGGTGGTAGTGTCATGGCGTGGGCATGTATGGCTGCCAATGGAACTGGTTCTCTTGTATTTATTGATGATGTGACTGCTGACAAAAGCAGCAGGATGAATTCTGAAGTGTTTCGGGCAATATTATCCGCTCATATTCAGCCAAATGCTTCAGAACTCATTGGACGGTGCTTCACAGTGCAGATGGACAATGACCCGAAGCATACTGCGAAAGCAACCAAAGAGTTTTTTAAGGGAAAGAAGTGGAATGTTATGCAATGGCCAAGTCAATCACCTGACCTGAATCCGATTGAGCATGCATTTCACTTGCTGAAGACAAAACTGAAGGGAAAATGCCCCAAGAACAAGCAGGAACTGAAGACTGTTGCAGTAGAGGCCTGGCAGAGCATCACCAGGGATGAAACCCAGCGTCTGGTGATGTCTATGCATTCCAGACTTCAGGCTGTAATTGACTGCAAAGGATTTACAACCAAGTATTACAAATTTTAAATTTGATTTATGATTGTTAATCTGTCCCATTACTTTTGGTCCCTTAAAAAGTGGGAGGCACATATACAAACTGTTGTAATTCCTACACTGTTCACCTGATTTGGATGTAAATACCCTCAAATTAAAGCTGAAAGTCTGTAGTTAAAGCACATCTTGTTCGTTTCATTTCAACTCCATTGTGGTGGTGTATAGAGCCAAAAAGATTAGAATTGTGTCGATGTCTCAATATTTATGGACCTGACTGCTATAACACGCATTGGGAAAGGCATTCTTTTCCAGTCCTATTATTTCAGGGGGGAAAAACCCTGTGGAGACCACATCCTGCCCAGGTTGGGGAGGTGAATATGTGGCAAATACGTTACATGGGCCTGTTACGCCAAACATGGAAGTGCCGTGGTGGTAGGTCCTGCCTAATGAGGGAGGAGCTCTACAAACATGGCGACCGGGGCAGTGGGGACTGCCCAAGAGAGACACGGGGGGACCGTACCACGGAAAATACATCACAGGGGGTTACCGTGATAACTGGCACCTATGGAGCACCTATTCCAGTACAGAGTAATTAGTACCCGTAGTGGGTCTTGTCGGGAATTCTTCCACTGAATTCGCGAGCCAGAGGGCTGGGGAGGAAGAATATCCAGGGAGCGCGAGTTTGAGGACTCATCTGGGAGTAAATAGCACATGTTCGCCTCAATGGAGTCAAGTCAAGTCAATTATATTTGTATAGCGCCTTTCACAACAAACATCGTTTCAAAGCAGCTTTACAGAAGATCAGGCATTAACAGATGATAAAACTTCAATGTCGATCAATCATCATTGTGTTAATTAGATAAAATATGATTGTTAATCGTGTTTAAAAATAAGTAATTAAATAATAATTGTATTAATAACCCCAGTGAGCAAGCTGAAGGCGACTGTGGCAAGGAACACAAAACTCCATAAGATGTTGATTAATGGAGAAAAATAACCTTGGGTGAAACCAGGCTCACTGTGGGGGCCAGTTCCCCTCTGGCTAAACAACATGAATATAACGGCAATATTACTTATGTATAATTAAAGTCATGGTTTAAAATTATTAAACTAAGTAAGTGTTAAGGGGCAGTGTTTAAACATCGATTTTGTTTGAACTGTAAGATTAATGACCAATGTCTTTGAAGTCCATCCTGGATTAACTGCAGAAGTTGACATTGATGCAATTGTCCTTGTTAATTGGCTGATGAAGGCTTTTGTTGGTAATTGTTAGTCTATGCATTCCATTTCAAGATCGTAGTCCATCAATAGACCGAGGTGATGCAGGCAGAGATCAGGGATGTGAAACGCAGTTCAACCTGCCCGGTCATTTCGGTAAGGTTCGGTGTGGTCCATCCTAAATCCAAGGTTCAAACAATGGCATATGAAGTGTCCCATGTCTTATGGTTGTAATTGGCATCAGTTCATCCTCTGAAGTCCATCATAATAGACTGAAGGGATGTGTGGCTGGCACGCCTACATTTAGTCATCATCACACAGCGACACGTAGCAGTGGATTCCAACACGAAGCAGGAATGGTGCTGGATCCAGCCAGTTCTGGTGACCTCAGGATAGGAGTCCCGAGGTTGAGACAGGGAAACAAATAAAATAATATAAGCATAGATGCCATTCAATTTATTGCAGAGTTAAAAATCATGATCAAAGTTTCTGGTTTCTGGTTCCAGCAGACCCAACTAAAGCAGCCTAATTGTGGGTCGGAAGATAAATTAGGTTTATGCCTGGCTAAATTGATGAGTCTTTAGTCTAGACTTAAACTGAGGGAGTGTGTCTGCATCTCGAACAGTGTTAGGGAGACTATTCCATAGTTTAGGAGCCAAATATGAAAAGGATCTTCCTCCTTTTGTGGATTTTGATATTCTAGGAATTATAACAGGCCAGAATTTTGCGATCGTAATGAACGTGATGGAATATAGCGTGGTAGAAGGTCACTTAAGTACCGCGGAGCTAGACCATTCAAACCTTTGTACGTAGTTAACAGAATTTTTAAATTAATACGGAATTTAACAGGAAGCCAATGCAACGATGATAAAATGGGGCTAATACGATCATATTTCTTAGTTCTAGTCAACACTCTGGCTGCTGCATTTTGAAGTTTATTTACTGATATTGCTGGACATCCTCCCAGTAATGCATTACAATAATCTAGTCTTGAGGTCATGAACGCATTAATTAGTTTTTCAGCATCAGCAACAGAGAGCATGTGCCTTCATTTAGCAATATTGTGGAGGTCAGTTGTCCCATGTTACCAAGTTCTACATGCTCAGACCAAAAACCCGGTCGCCATAGCCCAGTCGCAGTCTTAGGATGACATGAGCCTCTGCCGGTGCGAACTCCAGGCAAGTGTCGCTGACAGAGAACGCTTACAGGTCTCCAACCCTCTTGATGGAAGTAAGCGCAATCAGGAGGGCCGTCTTCTGGGAGAGGGCACTTAGCTCGACTAACTCTAGCAGCTCGAAGAGGGTTCTCTGAAAGCCACAGAGGACCACAGAGAGATCCCATAAGGGGAACAGGCATGGCCTGGGAGGACTCAACCTCCGGATGTCTCTTAGAAACCTGATGATCAAGTCGTGCTTCCCTAGGGATTTACTGTCCACTGCATCGTGGCGAACAGGTCTACCTGTGCTTTACCATAACGGTCCCAGATCAGCAGAACCACCTGGGGGTGGAGCCTCCACTCCCTGTTGAGTGAAGCCTATCGCGACAGTGTCCCCGCTGTCATGTTGAGGCTGCCCAGGATATGAGTGGCATGCAGCGACCTCAGTCGGTGCTGACTCCAAAGGAGGAGATTGCGGGCGAGTTGAAACGGGGCAGGTCACCGCTACAAACCTAGCTGCATGTAACACAATCAAACACAATTGCTGTAACACACTAAAGCAAAGAACTATTTCATCAAACCTATTTCAGTGATATCTGATATTTGTAGAATATAGTGTTTCCTTTTCTCTCAGACAACCATAACATATCTTCATCAGAGCTGAAAGCACACATATCGTGCTTGTAAGACATCACATTGAAATGAATAGATTGCATAATGCCTTATTTTCAGACAGATTAGCTATATTTTTTTTATTATTATTTGTTTGTTTGATTAAATATTTAAAAAAACTATTACAAGAACCGATTACACATCCAATGGGTTACCTGGTGAACAATTTCAGAGCATTCAATTTCAATCTTCTTTGAATTGTTCATTACAGATGTTGAAGGTGAGGACACATTTAGCCCACAAAATAAAGGATGAGGACGAATTCCAAATCTACAGACCAAGTGGGTTCAACCATGAGGATGAACAGCATCTTGGAACATTTAAATAAGCTAGAAATCAAGCAGCGCCACATCAAACATGGAAAAGGCTTTTACAGAATCTATACAACAGTGTGGTCTGGAAGAGTGACCATCCTAAAGAAGGTTTCTCTCATTGGTGGCGAGAGAAGGGAGAATGCAAAAGAGACTGAGAAAATGAAAAGCCATGCATCATCCTTACTAGGAGAGCCTTTGTGGTGCAAACATAATGGGAGACTGTAATGTATCAAACATTTTATAGTAGAGTGATGGACCTGTGGTGGGTTGAAGAGAATTAATGACTGATGTCACTTTCAGTACACTTTAGGTGTGGTTTCAGCCTGTAGACAATGAAGACAATTGACTAAAATGAATGGATGGTCATTGAAGAGATCCAAAAGCTTGGTGTGACATATGTTAAGGACTCATCAATAAAGACTTCATAACTTCACATGGCTCACAGTCACAAGAGAAAATACTAACGAAAGTCAGCCCAGGGTCAATAACCATTTAACAGTTTCATAAAGACTCGAAATTCTGAAGACTACAAATGAAGAAAAACGTCTTGGGTTACATGTGTAACCCTTGTTCCCTGAAAAAAGCAGAACGAGATGCTGTGCTTTGCTAAGCACTATGGGAACAATCTTGCATTGTGAGTAGCTGTGAATATGTGTGTAACACGTCAATGAAACATTGACCGGAAATTTATAGCCTCAGTTGGTGAGATCATTTGATGCACCTGTGACCAGGCTATAAATAGAGGCGTCACCAGCGTGTTCGTCAGACACTTTTTTCTGAGGAGCAGTCCTGGGACGTCCCAGTACGGCAAAGAAGTGCAGCATCTCGTTCTGCTTTTTTCAGGGAACAAGGGTTACACATGTAACCCGAGACATTCCCTTTACAAAAAGCTTCACTATGATGCTGCGCTTTGCTAAGCGCTATGGGAACGCAATACCCACGCCGCCACACTGGGGCTGTCCGGACCCCTTGGCTGTGAAGTGTGCTCACAAGAATGCGAGAGGTCTCAGACATGAGCTTGAGATGTCGACTCAAGGGTGTAAAACCCGGAGTAGCAAGAACATCTAAACCACAAAATTGATGAATGTGTGCGGAGAGGACCAGCCTGCTGCATCACAGACTCACTTATACATGAGCTTCAGATGTTGACTCAGGGGCGTAAGAGCCCGGAGTAGCATGAATATCCAAACCATAAAGCCTGAAGAATGTGTGAGGAGAGGACCAGCCCGCCGCATCACAAACTTGTTCAGGCATGAAAGATTCAAGCCATAAGATCTGAGAATGTGTGCAGAGAGGACCAGCCTGCCACATCATAAACTTGTCTAGACATGAGCTTAGATGTTGACCCAAGGGTATATCTAAACTATAAAATCTGATGAATGTGTGCGGAGAGGACCAGCCTGCCGCATCACAAACTTGTTGCAGAGGGACCCCTCTAGCCAAGGCTTTAGAGGAGGCGACCCCTCTGGTGGAGTGAGCCCTGACACCTACTGGCAAAGCTTGACCGTGCGCCTCATAGGACAGGGCAATAGCATCCCTCACCCAGTGTGACATAGTCTGCTTGGTAGCAGCCGCCCCCCATAGCAGACAAATAATTGCCCTGACTTATGCCACTGGCTAGTGCGGTGGACATAAGTCTGAAGGGCACGGACTGGGCAGAGTCCGTGAAGTCTTTCCTGCTCCGGTCTTCCAGAGTGACAGGATGTAATGTCGAAAAAGGCACCTTAGGAAGGTAGTCAGGATGAGGATGCAGAATAGCTTTGGCCATACCTGGGGCAAATTCTAAACAGGCCGGCAAAACAGACAGAGCCTGTAGATCCCCAAACCTCTTAAGAGAGGTGATTGCCATAAGAAAGACCATCTTGAGAGTCAGAAGTCTGTCAGATGCTGACTCTAGAGGTTCAAAGGGGGTCACAACCAGACCACTGAGGAGTATTGCTAAGTCCCATGAAGGAGTTCTGGTCCTAACAGGGGGCCTCAGTCACATGGCTCCACGAATGGTGCGAGCGAGTAGAGGATTTTTCCCCAAAGGCACCCCGTCGATTAAGGCGTGGCAAGCCGAAATAGCGGCCACATAAACCCTGAGAGTAGCGGGGCATATGCCTGCTGACAGTTTTTTCCTGCAGAAAGTCCAGAACTGAAACAACTTGACAGTTAACTGGATCTGCACCATGTGAACTGCACCACTTTTCGAAGACACCCCATTTATTGCTGTAGATTCTTCTTGTAGAGGGAGCCCTAGCACTAAGAATGGTCTCGATAACCTCAGGCAACAGCCCTGTGTCCCTCAGTTGGTAGCCTTCAGGGGCCAAACATGAAGTTTCCACAATTCGGGCCGGGGGTGAAATATCGTCCCCTGTGCCTGAGACAGAAGGTCCCTCCTGTCCGGAATCGCCCAAGTCGAGCCATCGAGGAGAGATATCAGCTCTGAGAACCAAATCCTGTTCGGCCAGTAAGGTGCTATCAGTAAGAGGCAAGACCCTTGCTGGCGAACTCTGGCCAAGACTCCTGGGAGCAGAGAAACCGGGGGGAAACGCATACAGACACAGACGGGGCCATGTATGCGCCATCGCGTCCAGACCCGGGGGGCTGGGTGACTCAAAGAGAAGAAGAGGGGACATTGCGCAGTCTCTTGAGAGGCGAAGAGGTCCACTTCCGCTCTGTAAAACCTCTCCCAAATGTTTTGTACTACGTTGGGGTGGAGTTTCCACTCGCCCGTCGGTAAGTCTTGTCTGGACAGAAAATCTGCTCCCAAATTTAGGCGTCCAGGGATATAAATCACTCTGATTGACAGGAGCTTGCCCTGGGCCCAAAGGAGGATCCGACGTGTCAGCAAATTCAGGTGGCGAGAACGTAGCCCTCCTTGATGATTTATTTAAGAGACTGCTGCTGTGTTGTCCACCCACACAAGGACATGGCAGCCTCTCAGATGTCGTAGGAAGTATTTCAGGGCCAGAAATACCGCCATCAGCTCAAGGCAGTTGATGTGCCAATCGAGCTGATGACCCTCCCATTCCCCTTGGGCTGGACGACCACTTAAGACTGCACCCCAACCCGTCAGAGAGGCGTCTGTCGTTAGCATCCTGCGACGACATGACACACCGAGAGTGAGACCCAAGGTGAGAAACCGGGGTCTGAACCACATAGAAATGGAACGAAGCGCTCGGCACGTAACCCTTATTTGCCTTAGGGGACACACATATTCTCAGCTACTCACAATGCAAGATTGTTCCCATAGCGCTTAACAAAGCGCAGCATCATAGTGAAGCTTTTTGTAAAGGGAACTGAAAAGGTAAAATGGAAGGAAACAAGGAAAAAAATTAAATAAAATAGGGGTTTAAAGTTCAGCTCAGAGTGGTGGTCAGTCACTTGCAAGGATGGTAGATTTTTCCTCTCTAATTTGTCTGTGAAAATGACAGCTAATAACTTTGAATTGAGGCTGTTCACTCACACACACACACACACACATAGATTTGCAAACAGGGCCAGTTTCTAACAAAGACCTGCCTCTAGTAATAGCTGATGTGTAGTCATAACCTGGTCCAGCTCTTGTATTTTTCCTCTCTTCAATTATCATCCTCAATTCAAATCCATTCTCCCTCTCTCTCTCGTCTCCTGCTTCTTTATGGGCCTGTGTAACCAGGTGCAACAGTCCATGTCTGGTTACCATATGGAACAATGACCTTGGGTAATATAGTTCAGCCAAATACCGATCACTCTAAACAATGTGTTAAATATGCCTTCCTTTTAAGCCAAGAGCTGTGGCTAATATAGTTATAAATCTTGCTAAATGACAGATATTGTTCCTGCTTAATATGCATTTTCATGCACTGTACTATTTTATCTGTGATTCTTACTTATAAATTAAGAGCAGGCATTGGGGTCAGAGGCAGGGTGTGTATCTGTGTAGTCATGAAGTTTGCTGTCTCCAGCACTGCAACATCCTCTGAAACACAAATTATCTGATGTGCATCGGACTTTGACCACTGACTCAGCAAATATCCTGCAATATAATATTCGGTCACAGCAGTAGTCTTATGTTGATTTCCTTGCATAGGGCATCTGATTGGAGCGCAGGATTAGAAAGAAAGAAAGAAAGAAAGAAAGAAAGAAAGAAAGAAAGAAAAAGCTCTCATTCTGCTCAACATATCATTCATTCATTCATCTTCAACCGCTTATCCTGTACAGGGTCACGGGGGGCTGGAGCCTATCCCAGCTAACATTGGGCGAAAGGCGGGGTACACCCTGGACAGGTCGCCAGTCCATCGCAGGGCCACACATATACAGACACACACTCATACTCACATCCACACCTAGGGCAATTTTTGGAGACACCAATTAACCTAGCCTGCATGTCTTTGGATGGTGGGAGGAAGCCGGAGCACCCGGAGAGAACCCACGCAGACACGGGGAGAACATGCAAACTCCACACAGAAAGGCCGGGGCAACCGGGGTTTGAACCCATGACCTTCTTGCTGTGAGGCGACAGTGCTAACCACTGCACCACCGTGCCGCCCCCTGCTCAACATATGTCAGATATAAATTTATACATCAGGTTACACTGTAGGTTTTCACACAAAGGATATCTTTTTAAATAGGCAAAAAGCCTTTGATTTTGAAATAGCGTATATTCATATTTAAATGTTAATATTAAAGAATAATTCAAAATTGTTCTCATGGTCTGGTTCTTAATATAACTTAATATACATTATGCCCCATATAATTATTATTTATTTTTATCTATTTCTAGTGTCTCCAAGTTATTTTGCCAATCATTGTCAAAACTGTATCATGTTTCTCCAGTGCTTAAGTTTATAAGGCATGGTGTAAGGAACATACTTTATTAAGATAAATTATTTTCAAATTTACATTACAAAAAATTAACACCCCACACAATTATTTGTGATTTAGGCATGTTTTACACACTTTGTGGAACTATAACATAAAACAGTTTGAGTAATTTGGAAACCATATTATTCATGGACATGTAGGTACCATTCTGGGCCCACTAATTTCACCAGGGATAGCATGGTATATTCTGTAGGGAAAGACATAAAGAAGTAGTGGAACCAATTGTGATGCACATGTAGGTATTGGTTGGGGAGGGGTGGTTATTACACATGATTGTATTGAACAATTTAACAGACTTTTATAATACACTGAAAGTGTATTTTGAAGGGAGGTTGAAGAAGTCAATGCAGCTTTACATGTATAAATATGTGTTTGAGTACAATATTAAGGGCAAAAGTAGCAATTCTCTGTGCATTTCACTGTGATGCTCTCCATTGTGAAAAAAGCATCACCATACTAAACTAACTCTCAAGTCAAGAAGAAAGAGAGAGAGAAAAAAGCAGCAGAAAACTGACAGTGGAGTCAAAGAGGAAAGATAATGTGCAAAGTTGTGGAAACATCACTGTCTGGTGATTAGAACGTCTCGATTACATATGTAACCTCCGTTCCCTGATGGAGGGAATGATACGTCGTGTCGAAAAAGCGACACTAGGGGTCTCTCTTGAGCGCCGAAAGATGCCTCTGATCTAAGAAAAAAGGCCAATGAGAGTTGGCGAACAGTATTTGCATACCCCGCCCCTGAACATACGGGTATAAAGGCAAGGGAAATATACTTGTTCATTCAGGATTTTTCTGAGGAGCCGGGAGTGTTCCGGGCACCTCAGCGGCTCGGCTAAGCGACGTGGCCGGGAAGACACGACATCTCGTTCCCTCCATCAGGGAACGGAGGTTACATACGTAACCGAGACGTTCACCGTCTGTCGCTCACTTCGATGTCGTGTCGAAAAGCGACACTAGGGGTCCACTTCAAAACTCGCCATGCGCTGAGCCATATACGTGTACTGCTGACACAGAAGCGGGCAGGTATCCTACATGCACAAGCAACCAACTGTGTTCAGGCTGCACATACTCTTCCCCAATGCCCCAAAAAAGTCGTCAGAATCCTTTTGGTTACCCTAGGGGGGGAACAAGGTGACGCTCCCAACTAGGGAATGGGCCAAGCCTGGCTGGGCCTCTTTTCTCTCTATGTTTTCTCTGCATAGAGCAAGAGCAGCCGGGGCCCTTACCGCATCGAGGGAAGTGGGTCTTACCCGAATTCCTATTCTTTCAGGGGGAAAAGACCCTGTGGTGGCCACACCCACCCAAAAGGGGAGGTAGAGGTGGCAAAATACACCACATGCCTCTTGGTCACATGTGGGAAGAATGACGCAGTGGTAGATCCAACCTCGAAGAGGGGGAGTTGCTACAACACGGCGACCGGAGGGCAGCGAAGGACTGCCTAAGGGAGACGCGGGTCAGCTCGTAAGGTGACAGTACCGCGGAAGTACACACAGGAGGAGTCCGTGTAGGAGGCCTAACCTGTGGAGCATCTATTCCAGTAGGGGTAGCCTGGGGTACCCGTAGTGGTCTGGGCCAGCAAGTTCCTCCGCTGAACTGTTGAAGACCCAAAAGGGCTAGGGAGGAATCGACCAGGAGCCTAAAAGGGGTCTCCTGGGAAGAAGGCGCACTGAAGGCGCACTGTTCTACCTAGACAGAGGGAAAGGGCGCTGGACGCAAGTGATTCACCCAGTCAGACCTCGTACGTGTACCGAGTTCTACGGGCTCGGACCTGAGAAAACACGGGACGAGACTGACTCAACCCTGAGATTGTAAAATCTCGCAAAGGTGTTAGGTGTTGCCCAGCCCGCAGCGCTGCAAATGTCTGCTAGGGAGGTGCCCCTAGCCAGTGCCCATGAGGACGCCACAATCCTAGTGGAGTGGGCTCGGACCCGTGGGTGGGGGGGGGGGGGGCACGGCCTGGGTGTGATAGGCCAACTGAATGGCGTCCACGACCCAGTAGGACAGCCTCTGTTTGGAGAGCGTTCCCTTTCTGCTGTCCCCCGAAGCAGACAAAGATCTGCTCAGAGCGCCTGAAGCTCTGGGTGCGTTCCAGGTAGGTACGCAAAGCACGTACCGGACACAGTAATGAGAGGGCTGGGTCTGCCTCCTCCCGGGGCAGTGCTTGTAGGTTCACTACCTGATCTCTGAAGGGCGTGGTAGGAACCTTGGGCACATAGCCCGGTCGAGGTCTTAGGATCACATGAGTGTCTACCGGACCGAACTCCAGGCAAGTGTTGTTAGTTGTTAGTAGAGAAGTCCCCGACCCTCTTGATAGAGGCGAGCGCAATCAGCAGGGCCGTCTTAAGGGAGAGGGCCCTGAGTCCAGCTGATTCTAGTGGCTCGAAAGGGGATCTCTGAAGACCGGTGAGGACCACCGAGAGATCCCTGGAGGGGAACAGGTTTAGCCGGGGGGTGGGGGGGGGGGGGCTTTCAACCTCCGGGCACCTCTTAGGAACCTGACGATTAAGTCGTGTTTGCCCAGAGACTTGCCGTCTACTGGGTCGTGGTGAGCTGCAATAGCTGCAACATACACCTTCAAGGTGGAAGGGGACAGCCTCCCCTCCAACCTCTCCTGTAGGAACAGGAGGACCGGCCTAACTGCGCACCTCTGTGGGTCTTCTGCCCAGGAAGAATACCAATTCACGAACAGTCGCCATTTCAGGGCATAGAGTTGCCTGGTAGAAGGGGCTCTGGCTTGATTTATCATGAATACGACCGTGGGTGGTAGACCAGCTAGATCTTCCATGTCCCATCCAGGGGCCAGACATGGAGTTTCCAAAGGTCTGGGTGTGGGTGCCAGAGCGTGCCCCGTCCCTGAGAGAGAAGGTCTTTCCTTAGGGGAATTCGCCAGGGAGGGGCTGTCGCGAGGAGTACGAGGTCCGAGAACCATGCCCGGGTGGGAGCCACGAGAGTGAATTGCTCCTCGTCCTCCCTGACCTTGCACAGCACCTGTGCAAGAAGGCTCACTGAGGGGAAGTGTACTTGCGCAGCCCCACCGGCCAGCTGTGTGCCAATGCATTTGCCCCGAGGGGAGCCTCTGAGTGGGCGTACCAGAGCGGGCAGTGGGAGGTCTCTTGGGAGGCAAACAGGTCTACCTGGGCCTTGCTGAACCGTTCCCAAATCAGCTGAACCGAGTGGGGGTGGAGCCTCCACTCTCCGCCAGGCAAGCGTTGTCATGACAGCATGTCTGCTATCACATTGAGGTTGCCGGGGATGTGAGTAGTGTGCAGCGACATGAGTTGCTGCTGGCTTCAGAGGAGGAGACGACGGGCGAGTTGTGACATGTGATGGGAGCGTACGCCGCCTTGGCGTTTTATGTACGCGACCGCAGTGGTGCTGTCCGACCTGACTAGGATATGTTTGTCCTGAATTAACAGGAGAAACTTCCGCAGGGCCAAAAGGACGGTCAACAACTCGAGGCAGTTGATGTGCCAACACAGCTGGGCCCCTTTTCAGCGGCCTGAGGCTGCGTGCCCATTGCAAACGGCGCCCCAACCCAATCTGGAGGTGTCGGTCGTGACCAGGACGCGTCGGGACACCTGCTGTAGGGGTACTCCTGTCCGTAAGAAACAGAGGTCTGTCCAGGGTTTGAATGTTTGGTGGCAGGCAGGGGTGATTGTCACCCGATGCGTGCCATGGCGCCATGCCAGTGTTGGAGCGGTCTCATATGCATCAACCCCAGCGTCACGACCGCCGCGGAGGACGCCATATGCCCCAGGAGCCTCTGGAAAAGTTTTAAGGGGACCGCTGTGAAGGCGACGAGGCATTTCAACACTGACTGGGAATGCTCGCTGGTGAACCGTGCTGACATTGAGACCGAGTCTAACTCCATACCGAGAAAAGAGATGCTCTGGACTGGAGTAAGCTTGCTCTTTTCCCAGTTGAACTGAAGCCCCAAACGGCTGAGGTGCCGGAGCACCTGGTATCTGTGGGCACATAGTAACTCTTGTGAGTGGGCCAGAATAAGCCAGTCGTCGAGGTAGTTGAGTATGCGAATGCCGGCTTCTCGGAGTGGGGCAAGAGCTGCCTCTGCGACTTTCGTGAAGACACGAGGGGACAGAGACAGGCCGAAGGGGAGGACTTTGTACTGATACGCCTGGCCCTCGAACGCAAACCACAGGAAGGGGCGGTGTCGAGGCAGGATGGAGACGTGGAAGTACGCGTCCTTCAGGTCTACCGCTGCGAACCAATCTAGACGCAGGTTAAGATGTGCTTCTGCGTGAGCATTTTGAATGGGAGTTTGTACAACACTGGGGTGAGAACTCGCAGGTCCAAGATTGGCCGTAAGCCGCCACCTTTCTTGGGTACGATGAAGTAAGGGCTGTAGAAACCCTTCTTCATCTCGGTCGGAGGGACAGGCTCTATCGCGTCTTTGGCCAGAAGAGTAGCGATTTCTGCGCGCAGAGACTGGGCATGTTCACCGTGTACTGCGGAAGAGCGGACGCCCATGAAGGGGGCGGAGGCCTGGCAAACTGAATTGCGTAACTGAGTCGGATGGTCCGGGCCAGCCAGCGAGACGGGTTGGGAAGTGAAAGCCACGCATCCAACCTCTGCGCTAGGGGCCTCAAATTGACAGTTAATTTTGATGTACCCGGCGGAGCTTCACAGCGGAGTGGAGCAGGTAGGGCAGCGTTGGGCGGTGACAGGGCGACCTGCGGCTGGGGTGCTGAGAAAAGACTCAAAGCACTTACCTTGCTCCGCACACCCGGCAGGGGGCGGGTTAGCGACTGAGGAGGAGGTCCAGGGTAGGCGTCCTCTAGACTCGTCAGAAGTCCGGCCGGGGAACAGTCGTGGGGCTGGAGACAGGTGGTCCGTGTCCAGGAAGCCGGGACTGTTGAGATCTGGAGGCAAAGTGCCGTGAGAACAGCATTTGTGGGCCAGGTGACCCAGAGACATAGAAAATAGCTCTTTTATTGAGAATGTGGGTACCGCAACCCCATCTAAGGGGGGGCGGCAAATGAAATTGTTTAAGAACAAAAGATTCTCCTCCCGGCCCTCCACGGGGGACGGAGCGGTCTTACCACCTCCGGAGCTAACGTCTGTGTTGCTGGGTCGTCCGTCTCAGGAGTGCCTGGGAGCCTTACGGGTCCTCGAGGGGGTCCAATAGACGGGGGGCGTCTGCTTCCTGCGGTGAGCTCGACGCTGGGGCTGAGAGCTGGGCCCGGGTTGAGGCGGAGCAGGTTTCTTGGCCGCAGGGGGACGCCCTCGGCGAGCAGACAGGGCAGTGGCCTTGGCGGCAGGTTTGCGGCGAGGCAGGATGTGAGAGATGGCCTCCGTCTGCTTTTTCACCGTAGAGAACTGCTGGGCAAAGTCCTCGACGGTGTCGCCAAAGAGGTCAAGCTGGGAGACAGGGGCGTCGAGGAAGCGAACTTTGTCGGCCTCACGCATCTCGACCAGGTTGAGCCAAAGATGACATTCCTGGACCACAAGGGTGGCCATCGCCTGTCCGAGTGCCTGCGCGGTGACCTTCGTGGTTCTGAGGGCGAGGTTGGTCGCTGAGCACAGTTCCTGCAGCACATCGGGGTCAGGGCTACCCTCGTGCAGATCCCTGAGCGCCTTGGCCTGGTGGACTTGCAGGATGGCCATGGCGTGCAAGGCGGTGGCGGCCTGTCCCGCGGCGCTGTAAGCTTTGGAGTTCAATGAGGATGGCATCCTACAGGCCTTGGAAGGGGGTACAGGGCGCCCGCGCCAGGTGGTAGGGTCACCGGGACAAAGATGGAGCGCAACCGCCCTATCCATCTGGGGAATCGCCGTGTACCCGTGGGCCGCCCCGCCGTCGAGGGTAGCGAGAGCGGACGAGCAGGGCTTTTGACGAATGGAGAGTGGTGCTTTCCATGAAGACGTCAGCTCATCATGCACCCCCTGTCAAAAACGGGACCGGAGGGGGGAGTGGCTGTGAGCGGCGCCCAGACCCCAGGAACCAGTCATCCAACCGAGATGGGTGTGGGGAGGATGGAGGGTTCCAATCCAGCCCCACCCCAACGGCGGCCCGGGCAAGCATGTCGGATATCTGCGCGTCAGCCTCAGCCTGGGCGTGCTAGCCCAAAGGCGGCAGCCCAGGAAAGGAGTCAGCTTCAGATGCCGTGAGTCGCCGTTACCTCTGGCTGGACGGAGGTCAAAGAGCGTGTCGGGGGGCGGGTGATCCGAGGGGGCGTATCCGGCGGAACTGCACCCGCTGCCTTCCCCAAATCGCCTCCATCGCCAACCGAATCGTCCTCAATCCCTTGGGAAGAAGGAGCGATACGGGGGGGTGGTGGCTGGAGTGGCGTGCTTTCTATTGAAAGCAAGCCGTGACCGCAATGTTGCCATGGTCATGTTCTCTCAGTGAGAACATGAACCATCCACAAATGCTGCCTCGGTGTGATCGGCGCCCATACACACGAGACAGTGCCTGTGGCCATCAGAAGCGGAGAGCACTCTACCGCATCCAGGAACTACACAGGGGTTGAATGGCATCTTTATAAAAGACGCGTCCTGAAAAGGACTTTCAACACCACTGTGTATTGCTCTTTCAGAGAAATAAACTCTTTCACAGAGAAAATTGCTCTTTATAATAAACTCTTTTAACTTTGCGCTGTCGAAGCGCCCAGGGGCAAACTGCACGCCGGCAGAGAAGAGAAAAGCCGCTGGAGTGCGCCATAAATCCAACAAGAAAGCAGAACGTCAGAAGCAGGATCAGTTGTGTCATTCGCAGCTGGCTGCATACACATGACCATCGGCTCCGAAGAAAATGACTGAATGAACGAGCGTATTTCCCTCGCCTTTATACCCGTATGTCCGGGGGCGGGGTATGCAAATACTGTTCGCCAACTCTCATTGGCCTTTTTTCATAGATCAGAGGCATCTTTCGGCGCTCAAGAGAGACCCCTAGTGTCGCTTCTTCGACACGACGTCGAAGTGAGCGACAGACGGGGAACCAGTTTTCTACATGCAACTACCGCACAAGAACAAAATAAACTCCAAAAAGAATGGAATACCAAGCAAAATGGCTACAGGGAAAAATCATTAGTCAAATAGTGCAGCATTTGTGCTTTCACTGGTAGAGATTACAGACCTTATCCTCAGCAGTGCCATCTTTGCTTACTGAACGGGAATGACAATGAAGCTGTGTGGGATAGACGTACAGTCACTTTAATGGGCTGCACCACAGTTTTTGGATCATTCTGTAGACAAAACTTTTAAATAAAATCTTTCCAAGAACATTCAGGAGGCAAAAAAACCCAACAGACATGAGTTCTGGAAAATCAGATGGGATCGAGGAGCTTTATACAGCTTGTGTGCAATGAAGAGATGGTAAGTCCATCCCTCACAGCCTCATTTTTATTCACGCAAAAAAATCAAAGATGGCTCCACCCTGAACAAGGTCTATAAGTGGGTCAACAGGGTGTGATGTGTGCATATTTAGACTGAAAGGGCCACTGAACATAACTAAAAATAAAGGGCCCTATTTTAAGAGCACCAGCAATAAACGCAGGGCTGTGCCATAAGTCATAAGTGCAAAGTCAGTGGGCACGACCATGAATTTTTTGTATTTTCATGCAAGTATGTACTCAGTCTAGGCGCAAATGTGTTTAACGAAATCACGCATGCAATTCATTCAAATGGGTCAAGTGAAATTTACTTCTCCAGTTATTCCACTGTCTGTGTCCTATTATATAGTCCATTGCCTCATGCACCAGCAATATAAACAAAGACAACACATTCATAAGAAGTTTGTAGCATAAATGGACTGTATGCAATGAATTACAACAATATAATATTTCTATGACAATGACACTCCTTTTATATGCTTAGAAAATATTATTATAGTCAAGTTTTGGATGTACGCTCTCTTAAATTTATAGAGAATGTAGGTATTGTTAATCATTTTCCTCTTCTGACACACAAATCATGGCTAATATTAATAGTGATTGTATTGCATGCTCTTCACTTATGCCAGTCAATTTTGATTCTGAACAATTAAATTAATTTACTGTTACATGAATAAAATAAACCAAAAATATGTTGAAATTCTAATTATACTTAAAACAAAATGAAAATATAATCAAAATAATGAAATTGTCAAAAAATCTTATCCCAAATAATTTTACCCTCTCCAACTTCACGTTTTGCAGTGACATATACATCACTCTATGACAATATGTAGAGAAATACCAACACAAATTAGATCATAAATACAATTGTAAATATCAACATAATAATAACAATAATAATAATAATAATAATAATAATAATAATAAACTCTGATCGTCAGGGACATCATTTCATGTTCCACTATAATTTCAGAGTTCGGACATTCATTTTATTTCCACCTCCTGGTGGAATCTCTAAACAGCAAATGCAGGAACTAAGTTCACCGTCTGCCGCTCACTTTGACGTTGTGTTGAAGAAGTGACACTAAGGGTCTCTCTTGAGAGCCTTTCGCATCTCTCATTGCGAGAACATGACCATGGCAATGTTGCGGTCGCGGCTTTCCTTCCTCAGAAGGAACGCCACTCCAGCCACCCCCGCGTCACTCCTTCTTCCCACGATATTGAGGATGATCCGGCTGGCATTGGAGGCGATATGGGGATGGCAGCGGTCTCAGTTTCGCCGGGTACGCCCCTGCGAACCGCCCGCCCCCCGGCACGCTCGTTGACTTCTGTAAAGGCTAGAGGCAACAGCGACTCACCTCTCAGCCAGCCTGCCTATCCTCTTTAGCCCCCCAAGCTGGATGAGCTCGCCGCTGCATCGGAGAGCGATTCGGTGCCTGACGCGGATGACTCGACTGGGCTGCCGCCTTCGGGCCAGCGCACCCAGTCTGAGGCTGACGCCCAGATGTCGCACATGCTTGCCTGGGCCGCCGTCAGCATGGGGCTGGACTGGAACCCTCCATCCTCCCCACAGCCTTCACGGCTAGATTATTGGTTCCTCGGGTCTGCATGCCGCTCACTTGGGTAGTACTGATCCCGGCGTGCTGCAGGAACTGCACTCAGCTACCGACCTCACCCTCAGGGCCACGTAGGTCACAGCGTGGTCACTCGGACAGGTGACTGCCACTCTTGTGGTTCAAGAACGACATCTATGACTGAACCTGGTCGAGATGCGCGAAGTGGACAAGACATGCTTCCTTCACCCAGCAGTTCTCAGAGGTGAAGAAGCAGACGGAGGCCATATCTCACATTCTGCCCCACTGCAAACATGCCGCCACAGGCCTCACTCCATCTGCTCGCCGAGGGCGTCCTCCTGCGGCTTCCAATAAACGTGCATCTCCGCCTCAACCCGGGCCCAGCTCTCAGCTCTCACCCCCTACGTTGAACGCCCCACAGGAAGCGCACACCCCCGTCTCACAGACCCCTTCGAGAACCGAGGCTCCAATTGGTCCTGAGATGCCCGACCCAGAGACCAAGATGTTCGCTCCAGAGCTGCTAAGAAGAAAATTCCGTCCCCCGGTGGGACTGAGGAGAATCCTCAGTTTAAATTATTTCGTTTGCCGCACCCCCTTCGGGCTGCCATACCCACATTCTCAATAAAAGAGCTATTTCCTTTGTCTCTGGGTCACCTGGTCCGCTAATGCCGTTCTTACGGCACTCTGCCGCCACACCTCAACAGTCCCAGCACGCTGGACGCAGACCTCTCGCCTTCAGCCCCATGACTGTTCCCCGGCCGGCCGGTTCTGACGAGTCCAGAGAATGCCTCCACGGGACCTCATCCTCAGTCACTAACCCACCCCCTGCCTGGTGTGTGGAGCAAGGTAAGTGCTTCGAGTCTTCTCTCAGCACCAGAGCTTCGGGACGCACCCTTGCCTCCTGATGCCACATTACCTGCTCTGCCCCGCTGTGAAGCCCAGACGGGTACGTAAAAAATAATCGTCCCCTTAGTGCCCCTAGCTTTATTTCATCGTACCCAAGGCTTACGACCGATCTTGAACTTGAGAGTTTTCAACCGGGCCTTGCACAAACTCCAATTCAAAATTCTCATGTAAAAACACATTTTAACTTTCATCCGGCAACTAGATTGTTTTGCAGCAGTAGACCTGAAGGTTGCGTACTTCCACATCTCAATATTGCCTTGACATGGACCCTTTCTACGGTTCACGTTCAATGGCCAGGCGTATCAGTACAAGGTCCTCCCCTTCGGCATGTCCCTGTCCCCTCGCGTCTTTACGAAGGTCGCAGAGGCAGCCCTTACCATGCTCTGGGAAGCAGGCATCCGCATTCTCAACTACCTCGACAACTGGCTCATCCTGGCCCACTCCCGAGAGTTACTATGTGTCCACAGGGACCAGGTGCTCAGGCACCTCAGCCGTTTAGTGCTTCAGGTCAACTGGGAAAAGAGCAAGCTCACCCAAGTTCAGAGCATCTCTTTTCTTGTCATGGAGTTAGACTCAGTGGTCACGCAGCTCGAGTTGATGCATATGAGACAGCTTTAGCACTGGCTCCAGACTCGAGTCCCGAGACAAGCATGGCGCCGCGGCACACACCGTGTGGTTATCACCCCTGCCTGCCGCCAAACGTTCAAACCCTGGACAGACCTCTGCTTTCAATGGACAGGAGTCCCCTTGCAGCAGGTGTCCCGACACGTCCTGGTCACCACAGATGCCCGCACTGCCACATCAACTGCCTAGAATTGTTGGCTATACTTTTTGCCCTGCAGAGGTATCTCCCGCTAATTCAGGGCAAACACGTCTTGATCCGATCAGACAGCACCACCATGGTAGTGCACATAAATCGTCAAGGCGGCGTACGCTCCCGTCACATGTCACAACTCGCCCGTCGTCTCCTCCTTTGGAGCCAGCAGAAACTCAATATCACGACAACGCTTGCCCAGCGGAGAGTGGAGGCTTCACCCCCAGTTTGTCCAACTGATTTGGGAACAGGTGAGACCCCCCCCGAGAGACCTCCCACTGCCCACTCTAGTACCCCCAAACAGAGGCTCCCCTCGGGGCAGATGTGCTGGCACACAGCTGGCTCATGGGGCTGTGAAAGTATGCATTTCCCCCAGTGAGCCTGCTTGCACAGGTGCTATGCAAGGTCAGGGAGGACGGGGAAAAAGTCACTCTAGTGGCTCCCTATTGGCACACTCGGACTTGGTTCTCGGATCTCGTACGCCTCGTGACAGCCCCTCCCTGGAAAATTCCCCTGAGGAAGGACCTTCTTTCTCAGGGACAGGGCACGCTCTGGCATCTGCACCCAGACCTCTGGAACCTCCATGTCTGGCCCCTAGACGGGATGGGGAAGATCTAGCTGATCTACCACCTGCTGTCGTAGACACGATCAACCAAGCCAGACGCCATTACATTGGCCTATCACACCCAGGCCGTGCCCCCCCCCCCCCCCCCCCCTTCTGGTGGGTCCAAGCACACTCAACAAGAAGTTTTGCATCCTAGTGGGCACTGGCCAGGGGCATTTCCCTAGCAGACATATGCAGAGCAGCGGGTGGGGCAACACGCAATACCTTTGCGAGATTTTACAATCTCAGGGTTGAGTCGGTTTCGTCCCGTGTTTTCTCAGGTCCAAGCTGGTAGAACTCGGTACACGTTGAAAAACTGACCGGGTGGACCGCTTGCACCTAGCGCCCTTTCATCCACTGAAGTAAAACCATGCCCTCTTATCCCACGAGATCCCACTAACTCGGCTCACTGGATGACTCCTCCCAAGCCATCTGGTACGCAAATTTAGCGGAGGAATTCGCCAACCAAATCCAATCTACTCAATCTACCCTGTACTGGAATAGGTGCTCCACAGGACGGGCTCCTACGTGGACTTATCCCCCTGTGTGTATTTTCTGCAGTACGGTCCCCTTGCGAGCAGACCCATGTCTCCCTTGGGCAGTTCCCACTGCTCCCTGGTCGCCATGTCTGTAGCAAATCCTCCCTCCCAATAAGGCAGGATCTACCACCGCGCCACTTTCCACATGTGACATAAAAGCCCATGTGATGGATTCACCACACTTTACCTCCCCCAGTCTGGGCAGGTGTGGTCTCCGCAGGGTCTTTTCCCCTGAAAGAATAGGAACTGGGAAAGATCACCTTCCCCAATGCGTATGATAGCGTTAAGATGGCCCCAGCCACTTTAACTCTATGTGAGAAACATAGAGAGAGAAAAAGCATGGCTGGCGTGGCCTGGTCCCTTGCTTGGCACATCGTCTTGTTCCCCCCTGTCAGGGGTAAAGAACCAGAAGGCTTTGACGACTTTATGGAGCTTTGGGGAAGGGTACGTGCAGTCTGACACAGCCAGTCGCTTTGGCACGTAAAATACCTGCCCGCTCCTGTGTCAGCAGTACACGTACATGGCTCAGCACATGGCATGATTTAAATTGGACCCCTAGTGACGCTAGTCTTGTTCCCTTCATCAGGGAATGGAGATTACATCTGTAACCTAGACGTTCCCCGTCTGCCACTCACTTCGACGTTGTGTCCTCCCGGCCACGTCGCTGAACCGAGCCACTGTTGCTGCCGAACCTCATTGTCGGCTCCTCAGAAAAATCCTGAATGAAACAGACGCATTTCCCTCCCTTTATACCCATATGTGCGGGGGCAGGACATGCAAATTCTGTCTGCCAAATTCTCATTGGCCTTTTCTCATAGATCAGAGATGCGAAAGGATCTCAAGAGAGATCCCTAGTGTTGCTTCTTCAACATAACGTGTCCTTGACATTTTTGATTTTACACTGAAAACAGACCTGCATTTGAAACGTCTTAGCGTGGGTGTGGGTGTATTCATTTACATACACAGTTTGCACAAAAAATCCCACCCTCTCTTAGAGCCAAATGAGATTCATGATTTACAGTAATTTTATAGTGCCACATAAAGCTTCTGGACAGTGATAGCTGAACTAGACCCATTCAAAAAAAAAAAATTATGCTATCAGTGTAAAATTAAATATATAGCTTCTGTTCAATATTACTCTGCTTTGAAATGCTTCAATGGAGAAAAAAATAATAAAAAATAAATTAATCAACAGCCCCTTCTGGAGGACATGAAAGAAATTACATAAAGGTATCAATACTTGTGTGAGCCATTTGTTAGAAATGCATTTCTCATGTTAGTCCTGCCTTTTATTTTTTTTCAATCATCCCTCTTTAAAAGCATGCTGCCTGAATAAAGAGGGTTTTGTTCTGCAAAATGTGGGTGGCTAACAGTGACTCCTACATCTTCATTGCCTTCACTTCCCCAATACCAATGTAAAAAATATCATTGGCGACTTGGCAATATATGAAAAAATTAGAGAATGAAGTAAAAGAATGAAAACAGACATGCAGTTGTATAGTGTCAGAATGACACGTTTTGGGCTCCACATTGAAGCAAAATAGCCTGTAAAAATGTCAGGTCAGGTTTTTTTTTATCTTTTGGTTTTACATCTGTAGAAAATTGCGGTGTAAAAGAGAATGAAAAAGAAGGAAAATAATTTAAAAGCACATAAATCTCATCATCATTTACAGAATTGTTTGGAAATCTGTGAGAGAACATTCAATACATTTGATTTTATTTGTAGCTGTTAGTATGGCAGGTTCAAATCAAGCGTGCCGCACAAGCCCTCAAAAGTGAAGCCAAAACGTCTCGATCGCCCCCCAGAAGCCGGTCCTAGTATAGGTCATAAACCCCGCCTCCCCATGTTATTCAACGGGACGTGAGACCAACTAAACAATTAAATTACACTTCACATATCTTTTTTCCAAAGACAGTTTCTGTCATTTACCGTAGTTTTTATCACGCTGATGTAATTTCAAGTGTTTGTTTTTAAAATAAGTTTGTTTTTAGTTAGTTATTTGATGCTATAAAAACGGTGCTGTTACGTCATGATTGACAGCTGTGATTGACAGGTTCTCTGAGCGAAGTAGTCACTGAAGCACCAACGGACTTTTTTTCGGGATATTCGGAGGATTGAGGAGATTGGAGCTTTAAATTACATATCTAGATTTCTATAATTAATTATTTCACACCGACATAATGGGTTGTTCTGCAGTAGAATGTGCTAACCGATCTGGCATGTCCGATCGATCTTTGAGTTTTTTTCGGTAAGTTAAATTTATAAGCTATTAGTAAATAAATGTTATGGGCCAGCTAGCTTAAAGAGAACAAGCCTATTTAAAAGCAGGTGATCGTTAACTAGTAGAAGTTACTAATTATTTTAAAACGGAGCAGACAGAGGCCACTTAAAAAAAAGTGCAGGGGCGTGTGCTTGCGATTGATTCTGCGAGAGTGAGGGCGGGGCCTTGTTTTCGCGGCTTTACTTCCTGCTCACTACTGCGCATGACTGGTCCCGAAAACGCAAGTGCGCAGACTCAAGTTCCAAGATGTCAGCGCCATATCGGGACACTGGCGGCTTCAGTTCTCTCCGATGGAAAAGAGCGAAGGGGCGTCGTCCATCTTTTTTTACAGTCTATGGTTCAAATGCCATTGGTTGTGACCAATGAGCTCCTTCTTATGCTGCTCTGATCTGCTCCAAACTTTTTTCTCAACAAATGCCATGGCTGTAACGCTTCTGTAATATTAGGGTGATGCTAGGTTGTCGCTGGGAACAAGGAGGATAGGAGACACAGGAGCAGGTACTTGAATCCTTTAATAATTAACTCAGAAATAGAACACAAGCTGGAGCAGAACACACGCAGGAGCAGAACACACGCGGGAGCAGAGCAAAATACTGGAGCAGAGCAAAACACTTAACATCTACGTTAACATTCAGAATACACATCCAAGGACTGACTCAGACAGATGGAACTAATGAGAATATATAAACACTTTGAACTAAATGAGGGAATGACACACAGGTGAGGAAAATGGAGGAGTGATTAGGGCAGTGGTTTCTGGGAACTGTAGTGAGGGATAGACTTTCAAAATAAGAGTTCTAGAAAAGGGTGCAGACAGACTGTGACATTACCCCCCCCTCTTTAAATGGGCGACTCCTGGCGCCCCAAGACAGATGACGGGAGGGAAACAGAGAAGAGTGATCGGGGTCTGGGTGGTGGCTTCAGGGCAGGGAATGGATCTGGAGGCATGAGAGGGGGCCGCAGGACAGGGACTAGGTCAGTAGGGACAGGAGGCCTGGGAGGTGGCCGCAGGACAGGGACTGGGTCAGGAGGCCAGGGAGGAGGCCACAGGACAGGGATCGGGTCAGGAGGCCTGGGAGGAAGCCACAGGACAGGGATCGTGTCAGGAGGCCTGGGAGGAGGCCACAAGACAGGGATCAGGTCAGGGGGCCTGGGAGGAGGCCACAGGACAGGGATCGGGTCAGGGGGCCTGGGAGGAGGCCACAGGACAGGGATCGGGTTAGGAGACCTGGGAGGAGGCCACAGGACAGGGATCGGGTCAGGGGGCCTGGGGGCCGGCCACAGGATAGGGACAAAGTCAGGAGAGACAGGGTCAGGAGGCCAGGGAGGAGGCCACTTTAGGGGAGCGGGTGGAGCCGCGGGAGGAATTGTCTCTAGGGGAGTGGGCGGAGCCCAGGAAGTCTCTGTTGGCAGAGTCGTGGAAGGCGGAGCGAAGGAGGGCGGAGCCGTTGAAGGCAGAGCCATGGAAGGCGGAGCCAAGGAGGGTGGAGTCGTGGAAGGTTCAAGGGGTGGAGCCATGGAAGATGGAGCCAAGGAGGACTCTGTGGGCGGAGCCATAGAAGGCGGAGCTGTGGAGGTCTATTGGGGCAGAGCCGCGGAGGGAGGAGCCAAGGAAGGCGGAGTCGTAGAAGACGGAGCCATGGAGAACTCTAGGAGCGGGGCCGTGGAAGGCGGAGCCATGGAGAACTCCGGAGGTGGAGCCATGGCTGGTGGAGCAATGGAAGGCGGAGTAGTAGAAGGCGGAGCCATGGAGAACACTAGGGGCGAAGCCGTGGAAGGTGGGACCATGGAGGGTCCGAGAGGCGAAGCCCCGGAAGGCTGGAGAGGCGGAGCCGTGAAAGGCTCGAGAGCCGGAGTTCTGGGAGGCTCGAGAGGCGGAGCTCTGGGAGGAGGAGCTGTGGAAGGCTTGGGAGGCGGAGCCGTGGAAGGTTCGGGAGGCGGAGCTCTGGGAGGCTCGAGAGGCGGAGTTCTGGAAGGAGAAGCCGTGGAAGTCTTGGGAGGCGGAGCCATGGAAGGCTGGCTCTGGGACGGTCGAGGCTACAGGCGCTGGCTCGCTGACCGTGACCGCTACTGTTGACTGCAGTAGTGAATCGGCCACAGGAGACATGACAGGATTAGCCCCCCCAAAAAAAAATATTTTGGGATGTTGGACAGTGTAGAGTTGCCTTGGTGACAGGGGCCATGGAAGGCTTGGCGACAGGGGCCGTGGAAGGCTTGGAGTTTTCACCATAACCCTCTTGGAGAGGAGAGTAACCAAATAATTTAGTAAGGTCTGAGAAGGGTAGTGAGGGTAAATGGAGGACCAAGGAGGATAGGAGACGCAGGAGTAGGTACTTTAATCCTTTAATAATTAACAGGAATAGAACATAAGCTGGAGCAGAACACACGCAGGAGCACAACACACGCAGGAGCAGAGCAAAACACTGGAGCAGAGCAAAACACTGGAGCAGAGCAAAACACTGGAGCAGAGCAAAACACTTAACATCTACATTAACATTCAGTATACACATCCAAGGACTGACCCAGACATTAACATTCAGTATACACATCCAAGGACTGACCCAGACAGATGGAACTAAAGAGAATATATAAACACTTTGAACTAAATGAGGGAATGACACACAGGTGAGGAATATGGAGGAGTGATTAGGGCAGTGGTTTCTGGGAACTGTAGTGCGGGATAGACTTTCAAAATAAGAGTTCTAGAAAAGGGTGCAGACAGACTGTGACAATGGCACATATTGCAAACACTGTTTGCTATCCATGGTGATTTATTATTTGATTTTTTTCTGGGTTTTGCCTGAACTTGTCATGTCTTTGAAATAATCAGTGCGTATTACTTTTGGAAATAAATTATAATTACAGAGCCTACACAAATTTACACTCTTTTGTGTTTTCTGTATGACCGATTGCAGACTGACACTGATGTGAAGTTGTTCTTATGTTTTTGCCACAGGTTTATTACTGTAGTGTCAGTTATTTCAGATAAACCCACCCTTAACTGAATGTAAATACAAAACAAACTTTGACTTTATGCTCATGTCAAATGTCTGGCTGCATAAGACTAGCCTAAACTTAAATGAATGTAAAAAAAAAAAAAAATTATATATACACTCACCTAAAGGATTATTAGGAACACCTGTTCAATTTCTCATTAATGCAATTATCTAATCAACCAATCACATGGCAGTTACTTCAATGCATTTAGGGGTGTGGTCCTGGTCAAGACAATCTCCTGAACTCCAAACTGAATGTCAGAATGGGAAAGAAAGGTGATTTAAGCAATTTTGAGCGTGGCATGATTGTTGGTGCCAGACGGGCCGGTCTGAGTATTTCACAATCTGCTCAGTTACTGGGATTTTCACGCACAACCATTTCTAGGGTTTACAAAGAATGGTGTGAAAATGGAAAAACATCCAGTATGCGGCAGTCCTGTGGGCGAAAATGCCTTGTTGATGCTAGAGGTCAGATGAGAATGGGCCGACTGATTCAAGCTGATAGAAGAGCAACTTTGACTGAAATAACCACTCGTTACAACCGAGGTATGCAGCAAAGCATTTGTGAAGCCACAACACGCACAACCTTGAGGCGGATGGGCTACAACAGCAGAAGACCCCACTGGGTACCACTCATCTCCACTACAAATAGGAAAAAGAGGCTACAATTTGCAAGAGCTCACCAAAATTGGACAGTTGAAGACTGGAAAAATGTTGCCTGGTCTGATGAGTCTCGATTTCTGTTGAGACATTCAGATGGTAGAGTTAGAATTTGGCGTAAACAGAATGAGAACATGGATCCATCATGCCTTGTTACCACTGTGCAGGCTGGTGGTGGTGGTGTAATGGTGTGGGGGATGTTTTCTTGGCACACTTTAGGCCCCTTAGTGCCAATTGGGCATCGTTTAAATGCCACGGCCTACCTGAGCATTGTTTCTGACCATGTCCATCCTGTTATGGCCACCATGTACCCATCCTCTGATAGCTACTTCCAGCAGGATAATGCACCATGTCACAAAGCTCGAATCATTTCAAATTGGTTTCTTGAACATGACAATGAGTTCACTGTACTAAAATGGCCCCCACAGTCACCAAATCTCAACCCAATAGAGCATCTTTGGGATGTGGTAGAACTGGAGCTTCGTGCCCTGGATGTGCATCCCACAAATCTCCATCAACTGCAAGATGCTATCCAATCAATATGGGCCAACATTTCTAAAGAATGCTTTCAGCACCTTGTTGAATCAATACCACGTAGAATTAAGGCAGTTCTGAAGGCGAAAGGGGGTCAAACACAGTATTAGTATGGTGTTCCTAATAATCCTTTAGGTGAGTGTATGTATATATATATATATATATATATATATATATATATATATATATATATATATATATATATATATATATATATATATATATATTTATTTATTTATTTTTCATTATTATTCTTACTGAAGTTGCGCATTAACAGATTCTTTCAAAGGCAAGCCCAAAAGGAAAAAATACATATCTCATACTCAGGACAAAGCTACTCAATGAATTTCACCTTAATACAGTCTATTACAATTTTTACATTTACAAGGTACAGGTAAACCACTTCTTATTTTGGCAAGTTTCATGATGATTTGCTTCTAAAATGGGGCATTGCAATACGTGACAAGGTATCGGCGAGAAATGTCATAAGCAGTTGTGTAATTTGTCACCCTTCTTCCAGTTTTAATCGTGAGAGCAGCAGACCACCAACATAACTTAGTCGGTAAGTATGACATCCCTTATCATTGTTATGTCTGAGTTGATTCAAAACAGCTCGAAACACCAGTGCAACGCCAGGCAAGAGAATAGCATTCATTTGAAACAGTGTCACCCTATGTAACCTAGATGGCTATGAGAGAAATTAGTGACATAAAATAATCAAATCATTGCTTGTTTAAAAAAAAAAAATTCTACCCTTAACCATGTACGACTCAACATATAAACAATCAAGAAAACCTATCTCTTCCATGTTAATCCCAACTGCAACCATCACAAGCACATCACAAAAACACTGAGTTGTGCTGGGTAGCCCTGCCCATAGAATTAATGAAATCTCTTTGGTACAAAGTCCTGCTCCACATAAATGTATATTAAATGTATGTTCTGATTGGCATTTTGCAGTATTTTCACTTTTAGTGTGCACAGACAAATAAAAATTTGCTGGAATGTTGTCGCTTGTTCTTGGTTAGGACAAAGTTTAACACTATTTAAAATAAGATATGCTGTCATATGTGTAATGTGAGGTACTTCTGAGTTTTACAGCATATTTGCAGAGCCATTCATTACTGTTCTTACAGCAATACAGCACCAAAGCTGATAAATGTGTCAAAAAATTCTGCAACTCTCTGCAATAGAAAACAATCTGAATATGTCAGAATTGATGTTTATTTTTCTTCTAGAAGAATCTTACAACATACCTCATAAAATACATTTTCTTTCCCGAGTTATCTATTCATAGCATTCTCATAACTTGTGTGTGGGTGGGGAGGATTGTTTGTACTGTATATACTATTGCAGGGCTGTTGCTTCTTTGATTTATATTGCTCTTGCATCAGCCTCCTTGAAATACCATACTTGCAATAGATCATGCTGTCATCTCAGACACTTGTGTAAAAGTAAAATAAGGCTTCCTATTGGTTGTTGTAAAGTTGTAAATAAAACATTTGACCTGATGGCATGAAATGTTAAAATCCATAATGGTGAATATAACTAATGCTCTGCACTTGTTTTGACCTAAAAAAAATTACATGCAAGCAGAGGCCCAGGACACAGGTAGGAAAACAGCACTCCATGACCTAGACATCCTCAGGGTATCATCAGTCATGATAGGACCAATATATCACATGTTTTTGGGCAGAGTGCCTTCACCTCTCCAAACACACACACACACACACTCACACACACACAAACACTTACATGTTGGTGCGGCTATCCTTATGCGGACTCTCCATAGACATAATGATTTTTATCCTATACAAACTATAGATTCTATCCCCTAACCCTAACCCTACCCCTAAAACTAACCCTCATAAAAAACGTTCTGCATTTTTACATTTAAAAAAACAAAATGTTGTTTTATAGGTTTTTAAACAATTTGAATTATGGGGACACTAGAAATGTCCTAATAAACCACATTTATATCATAATACCCTTGTGATTACCAGTTTGTAAGCTAAAACAAATCCTTGTAAACCACACAAACCCGCCCACACACGTACGTGTACTCACAACTATGTACGCATGTAAGAGTGCAGTACATTTACAGTACATGGAGTGGTGGTGGCGTAGTGGACTAAAGCACATAACTGTTAATCAGAAGGTCACTGGTTCGATCCCCACAGCCACCACCATTGGGTCCTTGAGCAAGGCACTTAACTCCAGGTTGCTCCGGGGGGGATTGTCCCTGTAATAAGTGCACTGTAAGTCGCTTTGGATAAAAGTGTCTGCCAAATGTAAATGTAACATTTGAAAACAATAGAAGTTGACCCAAAGTGCTTTACAAATCAATAAAATATATACAACAACATATATAAGAAATAATAATACAAATTAAAAGAATACAATTTAAAAACTGCATCAAGTATTTACAAAAAGTCATATTCATACTAAAGTCATATTCAAATGCTAAAGAAAATAAAAACATTTTCTAAGAGCATTTTAAAATGGCTATAGAAGAAGCTGACCTAACTCACATGGTAAGGGAGACAATTCCAGAGTTTAGGACCAACCACAGAGAAAGCATGATAACCCTTGGATGCATAGCGACATCGAGGAACATTCAAAAGAAGTTGATGAGATATAATCACGTACACACATGAGCATTTAAACCCATCCTCATTTATGCACACATTTCTAACACACATACACAAATGCATGGAGTAATATCATTAATTTTCCACTTGAGACATGACCTTTCTAAGTGGAATAGAAAACAAAGGCAGTGCTTATGTGCACTCTCTTGTCCAAGTTTCACATGTGATTTATTGTGATAACAGCAAAAATGTTCGACTTGGCAGTCTCCACTTTACATTTTTACAAAGGTATTTTTTCCCCCTCTGCTGTTTATTTTGGTTGCAAGCTAATAGCAGGGCCTCTGACCATGGTTCTTTGAATTTCCAGCTACTGAGAACATTTAAGTATTTTTCTAACAGCACTGTTTTTATCAAATAAATGATTCTTTTCATGGACCATAATACGAATTTAATCATGTATTTTAACTTTTATTTTATTTTTTGGCAAGTTTCCCAAAATTTTTAAGCTCTGTTTTTTAACTTTCAACAAAAAATCAAATACTCTAAATTTCAAAGATCAAACAAGTATATGCTTTCTCTGTCACACATGTTTGATTTGATGTTAGAACAGAAATAGTTCTATGATGCTGAAGATATTTATGTGAAAACCTCTGAAGGCCTGAAATATGAATGTTATAAATGTTTGCTTTATTTTGCTTTTAAGCTGAAATTCAGGCAAGCCTGATTTACAGCAATGCTAATATTTCATATCGTCCAAAGAAGTATTGAGAGAAAGGCTGGGAGGTCATGAAAATTACTATTTCTTTTACTTAAAGGTGCAGTATGTAAGATTCAGAAACCCTTGTTTTAATGATACCTGTGGCCTTTAAGTGAACTGCAGTCAGCTACCTGTTGCTCATGCTCATGCTCAAACACACACTGCATTGGGACACGAGCATCGATCAAAACAATGCAAAGAGACAATGTGATTCACAGGCATCATGCTGACAGATGAGGTAGCGGAATTAAAATTACACAGTTATGATTGTTTTACTACAAACTTTGAGACTGTATATTGTATTTGACTCTCCAATGCTGGAACAGGGCTAAAACAAAGTGTGGATATAGATCTGACTATGCGAGACCAGTTTGAAGTAATCACTTTTCCTTGCATGATACATTGACTGCATTTATATGATAGCCTATGTCGGCATTAGCTAGGTGGCCAGCTTTATCAATAGCTGTTAGCTAAATTTGGAGGATGATGATAGAAGCTGTTTTATAAAATAGACTGTACATTATAATTATATGGTGACACAATTCAGTATTGATGTGATTCCATTACAACTGTCATTTTTATATACTGTAGTTATTCGATGCAATATTGTATTATAATATAGAATGTATATATTTTCTGTATAACCAAGTTACGTTACACTAATGAATGTTTTTTTTTTGCTTTATCTTGAACATTGTCTAGAATTAATTTCATGAGTTATTGTAGGTTACCTTGCTGAATAATTACAGATTAACATTGTTTATGACAGTTACTATGCAGGCAAGATCAATACAGGTATAAAAGATTAATTCAGATTTGTTCTTTGGAGCCGAGCGGTGTCTATGTATTTCACTGCTTTTTCATTCACCTCAAAATCAAGAAAGCATTCTAAGCTGTTGGATATATGCAGCATTGCAGTGGGTTCTCCCCCTCTCGCATGGATAAGTGCAGAGAAATCCCCTGGGCACTTCGGCAGCTACACTAAAAGAGTTTACTTATAAGAGTATTCCTCTAAAAGAGTGAGCACTGACAGAAAGAGTCTTTTTAAAGATACTTTTCCATCTGAGTGTAGATCCTGGATGCTTTCGCTATCTCTCCACCTTTGATCACCACAATCGCTGCCTCATGTGTATGGGACATAGCCATGTGGAGACAGCGTTCTTGAATGGTTCATGCTCTCACTGCGAGAGCATGACTATGGCAATGTTGCGGCGACAGTTTTCCAGCTTGGGAGTTCCTCGACTCTCACTACCCTCGATGGTGGGGTACCCATGGGGTAAACGGAGATTCCTCAGGTGGATAAAGCGGCTGTGGTGCACTTGTACCTGCAAAAACGCCACCACCAAGCGGAATCGCCCAAGACTCCCATCCAATGCCTCTAAGTCTATGTCGTCCCTGACAGCCAGAGCTTACAGTGCTGCTGGACAGGCTGCATCTACACTGCATGCCATGACCCTCCTGCAAGTCCACCAGGACAAGTCGTTGAGAGAGCTACACAAGGATAGTCCTGACCCAAGAGTGATGCAGGAGCTGTGCTCGACAACTGACCACGCCCTATGGGCATCGAAGGTCACAACACGGGCTCTTGAGCAGGCGATGTCCACCATGGTGGTCCAGAAGCACCACCTGAGGCTTAACCTGGTTGAGACGAAGGATGCCAACAAAGTTTGCTTCCTTGACGCCTCTATCTCCCAGGCTGGCGCGTTTGGCAACACCATCGAGGACTTTGCTCAGCAGTCCTTGACAGTCAAGAAGCAGATGGTGGCAATCCATTATATTCTGCACCAGCGTGGTTTAAGGTCCTGCACCCCGTCTGCTCGTTCCCGAGGTCATCCTCCTGCAGCAGCAACACTGGCTCTGCCACAGCCTGAGCCAACCACTCATCCATGGCGTAGAGCCTCCCGCAGGAAGTTGACGCCCCCCGTCCCATGATCCGGCACCAAGAAGCCCAGGAAGGCTCTGAAGTGCCCCTGAGATGGGCGACCCAGGGGCTTGGAGACCTGCTATAAGTCTGGAGGTGGTGTACAGACCACTCCATCCCCCAGTGGTGGGATGGGAGGAGAATCCTTTGTTCCTTTTGTGTTCATTTTACTGTGTGCCTGAGGGGCATCGGCACCCACACTTTCAAAAAAAGGGTGGTGTCACGACCTTCACGCACCCAGCTGCGGCACATGCACACCCACTCTCAGGCAGTTATAACAAGCCACGAGGACGCTCAGCCTCCTCTCCCGTCACTGACAGGTCTTATGGTGGGCATGCGGAGCAAAGTAAGTGCTTTAGTGGTTCTTTCAGTACAGCCACAGGTTTGGGACGCCAGGCTCCTCAACGTGGCAATTCCTGTCTCATCCGCAGGTACGTCAAATGCGATTGTCCCCTTGGTGCCCCTCGCTCGGAGGCATGGCTAGCACTCGTCATGTTGGCTGGCCAGAATGATCCAACTTGGCTACACGACTGAGTTCACCAGGTGCCCACCCAGGTTCAATGGCATCTGTTTCACCTCGTTAGGAGGCGAGGACGCGGCTGTCCTGTGTGTGGAAATCTTATTGCTTCTGCAGAAGGGCGCAATAGAGCCTGTACCTCCAGCCTAGGTGAAGAAGGTGTTCTTCAGCCCCTACTTCATCATACCAAAGAAAGGTGGTGTGTTGCGGCCAAACTTGGACCTGCGAGCACAGAATCAGTCCCTGCACAAACTTCCATTTAGAATGCTGATGCAGATGCGCATTCTGTCATGTGTCCGATATCAAGATAGGTTTGCGGCGGTAGACCTGAAGGACACGTACTTCCATGTCTCGATTTTGCATTGACACAGACCGTTTCTTCTGTTCACTTTCGAGGGCTAGGCATATCAGAACAAGGTCCTCCCCTTCGGTCTGTCCCTGTCGCCTCATGTCATTATGAAAGTCACAGAGGCAGCCCTTGCCCTGCTAAGGGCAGGGGGCATCCGCATCCTCAATTATTTTGATGATTGGCTGATTCTACCTCACTCTCGAAATCTATTATGTGTGCACAAGCACCTGGTACTCAGACAACTCAGCCGATTGGGGCTTCCGGTCAACTGGGAAAAGAGCAAGATCTCTCTGCTGCAGAGCATCTCTTTTCTCGGGATGAAGTTGAACTCGGTCGCTATGATAGCATGCCTCACAAACAAGCATTCCCAGTCAGAGATAAACTGACTGAAGTCAGTGGTCCCACTGAAACATTTTCAGAGGCTCATGGGGCATATGCCATTCTCAGCAGCGGTCATGCCGCTTGGGTTGATGCATATGAGACTACTTCAGCACTGCCTACAGACTTGAGTCCCGAGATGGCACCATGGTATGCATCGTGTGGCTATCACGTCGATCTGTTGCCATGCGTTCGGCACTTGGACAGACCTTGAATTTCTGCAGGCAGGGGTCCCCTCTAGAGCAAGTGTCCATGGGTGTCGTCATCACGACAGATGCCTCCAAGTCAGGCAGGGGCGCCATTTGTAATGGACACGCAGCCTCAGGGTCCTGGACAGGACCTCGTCTGCGTTGGCTTATCAACTGACTCGAGCTGCTGGCGGTATTGCTGGCCCTGCGGAGACTTCGGCCACTGATCCATGGCAAGCATACATAAACCCCCAATATCAGGCCCAGGGTGTGCCATCCCCCCAGGGAGAACGAGCACACTCCACTAGGAGTGTGGAATCCTCCTGGGCCTTGGCGACCTGGTTATGACCAGACTTCTGAGGGGAGCAGTAGGCAGGGCAACACCCAATAACTTTGCAAAATTTTACAATCTCCAGTTTCATCCCATGTGTTGACAGGTATGAACAGGTAAGTTGGCAGGCAGCTGGCCAGGTGTACTACTTGCACATAGTGCCTTTCCCCTCCCCGAGGGGAAGACATGCGCTTTTTCCCCCATGTGTGTTCCTGAGATGGGTGAACCCTGGATGTCTTTCCTCCTCAGCCCTGTGGCAAGCGCAGGAGAAATACGATGCTAGGCCCAGTACTTGCGCTGGTATGCCCTGTACTGGGATATGTGCTCCACATGTATGGTTGCCTGTCATAACCCCATGTGATGTATTTTCCACAATATGGTTTCTCTGATGGCAAACCCATGTTTTCCCTCGGGCAGAGCCTCCTCTGCCCCCAGTCGCCACGTTTGAAGAACTCCTCCCCTCTGGGTAGGACCTACTGCGGGGGCCTCTTTCCACATGTGTACTACTGGCTGCTGAGTCCATGTGATGTATTCTCCACATGTTAACCTCCCCTTCGGGCAGGATATGGTCTCTGTGGTGTCTTTTCCTCTTGGGAGAAAGAACACCTTCCCCGAAATGAATACTTCTGGCCCCAGCTGAATGGTTTTTCATTTTTTGTGGGAGAAAAAGAAGAGAAAAGGTTGGTACGGCCTGTTCCCACTGTAAATACGTCCTGCCACCCTCCCCCCAGGCCATTCCTTTCTTTTTTTTGGTTAGGAGTCTGTGTTGTGCTGGGATCCGGTCATTTGCTGGATTCCATCTCTAAGATATCGTTACCTAGTGTTGCAGTTTGTTAGTTTCACTGTTGAATAGCGGAAGAGAAGCACTGAGTCAAGGCTCTCGGGACCACACATAAATGTCACATCCTTTGGATTGCGACCCACTCTCTTCCTATGAAAATCAGTCTACAGGCTTTAATAGGCAACCTAGGAAGTCCGGGAAGGGCTCGTTTTTTAAGTTGTGTAACAAGCTGTTCACACATTGGCAAAAAGGTGAATATTACATGAAAATTGTTACATGATGCAGCATTACTTAAGAAAGCAAGAGAATGTAAGAAGGGATGGAATTGAGATTTGTACAGAGAGGTAAGTCTTTGACTGTGAAAATGAAATGAGTAGGGGTAATCTAATATACAATGTCCACTAAATAACTATTAAAGCTATTATACTATTAAAAGTAAATAACAAATCTGAAATAATAATATAATTCGGAATTTATAATTTTTTCCTGGCAACTAGTTGCATATTTTCACAATATTTTTTATTGTAGTAGTTTTACAATTTATTACAATTAAATGACAACTGTATACTGTGACCACAGTGAACAAGGTTGGAAAATCACTTAGATATTGTAATCTACATGGACCAAGCTGATAGCTCCTTTGGCATTAAATGTGTTAAAGCAATTGTCTCGCACTGTGCAAGCTAGAAGGACCTTTGACATGTAATCTGTAGCCATTTGACTTGCATACTGTCTCTTTGTTTATCATTTACCTTGCTTTGGTTCTTTGGTTTAGTCTATGTCTATTACTGTCAGATACTATGACAGTTTTTTTCTATGAAACCCTAATTTCCTAAAATAGTATATTTTCTTAAAGTCTCTTTTCTTAAAATGTTTTGTACTGCACTGAATTAGTGGATATTTAGTGGATTCTGATTCAGCTAGTAAATGGTACCGCTGTATCACATGTGAAGCTACCGCTAAGTCTCTGAAGCTCAGCCTCTTCCACTCACTGTGCCTAGCCAAACATGAGAGCATGTCAACAGACCTGATGAAATGGGTCTACTTGGTTTTTGAAGATTGGTTTCGTTTATGCTGGCTTTCCATCCATCGTGCTAATGGTCCATTGTGAAATAGACAAGGGCATGTTCCAGGCATACTGTAAGACTAAAGTAAAGAGAAATATGATCTGATATAATGATTTTGTTAGTCAAATGTTCTGTTGCCCTGAACTCTCTGTGACATTTCCACAGAATATCTCTGATGTCTGTCATGTCACTCATCCTACATCTAAGAATTAAGGTGCTACATTTTTCCTTATTCAATATTTATCTGCAAAGATACTTGGATCATCATATTGTGATCATTAATGATCATGGACAAATGGCTGTTGAATTAATTGCAGCTTCTTATGCATGAAAAAATATAATGTAAATTCCTAAGTTAAACAGATCTCTAATTAATTGTATTATTTATAGCCTAAACCAAAACAACTGAAAGTGTGAGCATGTTTCATATTTTTTTCCAAGAACAGCCAAGGTCCAAATCAAACATACTGTGAAAACTATAAATATTTCCTCTTTTATTCTGTTTAATGACCATTCTAATCTTTATATGTCTAGTATATAATGTGAATATTATGACTTGACTGTAAAAAGTCCACACCCAAAGTAAAACTACCGTTTTCAGTGCTGTAACAGATTAACTAAAATTTGGCTTAGCATTCAATTCTAATAAATGCCTGCCTTATTAAGAAATTGCTATTTGTGAATGGTTCCAGAAATCCAGGAGTACCACCCTGTGAGAGGGCAGTGGTTGGGACTGTGAACACAACTGTGAACTTTGACACTGGCACCCGTCTAGATTGGTTCCCTGGTTTGATGATTATTAGGTGTCTGCCAGACTGTAAAGGACCCTGTTCTGCACAGTACCCCTACTTCTAACAACTATATACCAGTTTGCAGCAAAATACTTTTGCAGCCTTTTGGGAATGACTTATGGAAAATCAGAGGAGCGAGTGGCCATTAGGCCCACTTTTCAGCTGACTGGTGCCATAATTACTTAAACAAGAAAAAAGGAGTGAGACAAGAGCTCTCTTAGGAGCTGATTTTTAACCCCATTGGGAGTTAATTCTCTCTCTTTCTGGATTTGTTACTTTGTAAAAAGTTATGTTGATCATTTTCTGTTTGGCACTAAAGGTTCATCTCACCCACTCTTTCCCATCCCTCATGTTTTAACATGCGGTAAAAGAGAGGCCTTTGTCATGATGGATTCTTGCAGATTTTTCCATTTCGAAAAGCCCATGGCGTCATCATAACCACACAGATTCTTGAAAACAGAATTTTAACGTTAGTGCACTCTTCGAGTTGTTGGGGTCAGCGTGGTTGGAGGATGATTGGCTGCATTTTAGATTGAGGGAGACAAGACAGTGTTGAACAGTGGTTTGTGTTCAGAACACCAGGCCTGAGAGGATTGTGAGCAGAACCTCAACAACTAGCCAGGCTTCTAATCAGCAAGCACATTTCTAGTATATGCCAAAATTGCCATGCCTTACCTGTTTTGACAAACAGAGTTTTCAACAAACAACAATGCAAAACATTTGTTTGATGACTACGTTGTGTGCCTACTGTATATAGCTAGCATTAATGAAACAATGTATTCTCTCTGCTTGATAAGATACAGTTGGTGCTTAGAAAATTGCTACTAAGCTGTTTTATGTTTGTAACTGACAAGAGCAATTACAGGATGCTTTATAAGCCCTAAGTCTGCATTGCACAACTTACACTCAAGAATGTGTTTTATTCAATAATTATAATTTGAAAACATTCGCTGTAAAAACCTGCTGGTAATTAATGTACAATGGTTCAGCAATAAAAACATGTACACGATGGGGCTCTGGTGTGGTTTTACATATATTCCATCTGGTTCAGCAATTTGCAGTCTACAGGGGGTACTGGACACTCAAAAGTGAGCCACAATCCAACGTTCTGGCCAGTGAGCTTTGGCAAGTTAATTAACTGCAATGTGAATCATTGAAATGCATTTCCATGATCTTTAATAAAGGTTGCGCAAATGTAAAACAATAAAAAGAGATGAGGGTGTTTGAGGACTGTAAAGCAGAAGGTTGGTGCCCTCTCTCGTCTCTAAACACATCTGTCATAACCTCATAGTGCAAATACAGAAACATTTAATCCCATTTTTGGTTTATTAGAATTTAATTTGATTCTAAGGACATTGCTTAATAATTCTTGATAGAATCGAGGAAAGGGTGTCTACACAGGCAGCATAGGTCATTATGATGTGAGAATCTACTGTGAATGATCCCTTTTGGTAAAGGTATGATTACCAGACACTTTGAAACAGCTTTCCTTTGAGCTCAATCCTCAAACTTTTGATGTTTGAAGCCTGGTTGAAAAAAAGAGACTCCTGGTTATGATTTAATAACCTCTGACACTTTAGGTGTTAGTCTTTTTCATTATGGCAGCATTGGCTCAAGGCAAATTCCTTTGCTCTGGATTCAAAGACATTCTCTACAGGTCAAACATTAACTGTTTTGGAGCACTGACAGATTTTGCTCCCATTATGGAATCAATACACTGATTTTAATAATTTTCGTCTCAAATACCATATCTTGAAAGTCCTCTTTGAAAAGGCTTTACAAGCTCCACATACCAGGTTCTAATGATTCTGAACATAGCACAAAATAAAAGGATTTTCCACCTCTAAAATGAGGGGAAATTAAGAGGTGGGCTCACTGGTTGGAAGATGTAATACACAAATTCTAAATTAATTTATTTTATGAAATATAATAATCACCACTATAAAAACCAGAAATATTGTTTTTGACATTTTTTCACCAATCCCATTTCCCTCGGTTTTATGGAGGTGAATTAAAGGTTAAGGGAATTTGGAGGGAACTGTACTTTAGTAGAACTGGAAACAAATGTGAAATAAAAAAAGAACTTCAAAAAGCAACAGGATATTATGTCACAAAGTGATGTGAGTTGCCAGTCATTTGATCTATTAAAGTCTTTTTCTCTGTTAATGTGGTCTCTGATTAGAGGCATCATTTTAGAACAAAGAGTCACAGCAACAGTAATTCATTTATTGAAGAAGAAAAATATCACCAAATGTTTTCTAAAACATTTTTTGAGACTGGATAGCATTCCAGAGGAGTGCTATTCATAGTATTTAGAGTTGTTGTATTGTCTCTGATGTTACTCAATGCACTACTTGGAAAAAAAATAATTCCTATACAACACATCTATAATTTATATTGTTTTGTATCAGTACAATTATTAAAGGAATGAAAATGTCCTCTCTGGAAGAGCATTAAAATAAATGCTTGTAAAACTCAACCAATACCATAGTTTTAGTGTTTTGCCTTTGATTTAGGAAAGTTCCTAAGAACATTGTGAGGATTTGGAAACATCATGGTGACCAAACTTTAGGCCATGCAGAAATAGCCTGTAACATTCATAAATGAAGGTATTAATATGTAATGTAGACACATGTTCAACTCATCATCTCTGCAATTTTTTATCAGCTGGAGGGTAAGTGTTTTTACACAATATTTTATACTTTTAAATATGAAAAGCAGATTTTCCGTGTTTGATGCAAAGAAGTGGAATGAATGTGAGAGGTCATTTTTGTGTGTAGAAATGCAACATGGAAATGACATATATTCACATTCCTCCTAGTTGATTTGAAACCACCAGAATGTGGTGTTTATGAATGTTTCCTCAGCTGCTGAGATAATTAAAATGGCAAACTCTAAAGTCTGTACGCATAATGGGGGGCTGTACCACTTTCATTGGCTGCCTATAAAAGAGAAAATCATACAATACTGATACAAAACATTACTTAAAGAAAAGACTCCCACACTGCAGCTTCAAAGAAAGGGGCATTTTGCACTTCCTGTAAGCTGACCTTTAATGCCTTCTCTAGCATCAATGAGAGGAAAGAGTCTGTCTGTGTTGAGTTTGGTACCCATGCATCATAATGTGAGACTGATGCCTGTACATCTGAAATGCAGCCAGTAACAACTGAGTGGCCGCAAGCCACATGCTTGTCTTCCATTCCTAAAGGTCCTGTGAGGACTCATCAGAGCTCATCTTTTCTGTTGTTGTTCAACATCCTCTGCCCATTCTATCTTTCTTAAGCCTTTCTAAACACGGAACTACAAATGCTTCAATTTAATGTCTTCAAAATCAGTATCCCTTGCATTCCTCAGATTGCACAGACCTTGGTGACTGCATTTTGCCTTGATTTCTTGCAGTTTTTACTCTCCTCCCTTCTGTCTTTCTTCTCATATTTTTTCTCTTCATGTGCTCAGCTGCTTACTATCAGGCTCTGCGGTAGGTACAGCTCATAGCCTGTTTGGAAAACAGGCTGTGTTTTGTGGATGAGAACCTCAGTGGTGATTTCTCAGAGGAGGCAGTGCCTCCTCAAAAAGTTGGGTGAGAAAAATAAACGACTGTACATAAATAAAACCAATAAATTAATACGAAATGTGAGCTCAAATAATGTGTATAGCAGTCATATTTCTAAAGTCTGTCAAACAGCGACACCAGCAGATGAAGTTTCAGAGTGAAGCAGCATCTCTCAAGTCTCCCTTCAGCTCACCGCAATTTCATTGAGCAACTAAAGTGTGGAGTGAATGTGAGGCGAGGTAATCTTCAAAAACAGCGAAAAGTCATGTGAGGGGAGACATTGCTCCAATTAGCACTGGTGTGTTCAATATGCTGTCAGTCAATCAACACAAAAATGCCTGTCTCACTTGCTCTCGTCGTTGCAGTGTGTCTCCACAGATTGCTATGAATGGGACAAAGAAACTATTTGCACAGTAAACAACTAACCAACATGAACAACAGCACATTTGTTCACGTCCAACTCAAAATTAACTTGAAATGACTTGAAACATGAAATGGTGTGCTAGTGAGCCGCTTGAGCACTTGCTCTTAAATGTGGTAGCTCGTGCATTCATGAGACCTGTGGTATTTACCAAGGAGTCGATGACAAATTATCTAATACAGATATGCATGAAATTTTCTTGTTGCTGAATCCTTATACTGCTATTGACTGGTCACCTGTCCAGGGTCATTCCCTGCCTTCTTCCCGAGACAGCTGGGATAGGCTCCAGCACTCCCGGCGACCCTACATAGGACAAGTGGCTATAGAAAATGAATGGATGGATGTATTCTTGTAGGTATTTTTTTGAAGCAATGTAAAAAATAGTACTTATAATACAATGCAAAAACTTGATGAGTCTTTGATTTGACTTGATTTAATAGTGTTAATAAGTTAAAGTGTATTCACATGCTTTCCCTTACAGAAATCTGATATATGGCAATTAACATTTACATAAATCTCAGGGATCTGGGCTAGGAGGATAAGCTGTGAGCCAGAAACGTGTCTAAGAAACACTCTGGAGGGCATCAAATGTTAGTGCCACCCTGCTGCTTGCAGAATGCTTAAGGTGGGCAAACAAACATGCAAGCAGCTCAATTAAAACCACCTTCTTTGCAGTTGGTATTCTCAGGAATGTACAAGGTTGAGGGCATGTTAAGGCCACCCGGCCTGTTTTAACGTGAAATAAAAATACAGAATAAGGCACTGATGGCTTTTGCTCTGGATTTGAGTTTCACCTATAGTTATTAATGTCATTCAAACATATGATAAACATGTATTTAGCCTGAAAAGGGTTTTAATATTAAAATGTTCTATTTCATCAAACATTTTTGAAAATTTTGCATTTATTTAACTATTCAGCAGGATCATTTCAAATAGAACAAACATGTTAAAGCTCAAACGTTATCAAAACAAGTTCAACAACATCAAAAGTGACTCAACACATACAAATGTTTGTGATTGCTCAGCTTGTAAAATTATATAGCTTTTTCCATTTCGCTGTTCAAAATTCCACCTTTGTTTAATCTGTTGATAATTAAGTGTAAAATGAGATACTTCATATGTATATACTTGCAAAATGTGCTTTAAGAGGCCACTTAGCAAGACTATTATGCAGTTAACTCCTATAAAGGTAGAGAATAAATATGCAACAAATGCAAATCCAAAGATGTCTAATTATCAAGAACCCAATTCCAAAATCATCCATTTCTCAAAGCAACTATGATGTTCTCATAGTTTTGGGCATGTTAATCTATTAACTCTGTATGGTATTGTCTACTGAAGTGAGATAGCCGCTGGGGGCAATCTTGCAATTCTCTAAAAGAGTTGGCAAGGTCACAGCAGTCAATGCAGATGTGGTTTTTATAGCAAAGGCTTTTTGATGTTGACTCTCTGGATTTTCCATGTTCTCACTCAAGAAACATAAAAAGTTCACACTTTAGACCCCAATGATCTTTTTCCATTAGTAAAACAAATTTTGCTTCTTTGCCTCATACATTACAAAACACATTGTACAAAGGTCAAAAGACAAAAACAATTTGCAAAGGACTTTTACTTTCCCCAAAAAAAAATGTCGTTCCAAACACGTTTGAATTTCTTTTTTATGCAGAACACAAAAAGAGATGTTTAAATCTATTTGAAGATCGTGGTTCATCTTTTCAAAACCATGGCATGTGATAGCAAATTAATTTAAAGCTTAAAAGAACCCAAAAGTTTAATCTTCTGAAGGCACACAATAGGTTTAGGTGAAATAAAAAAAACAAATTCAGTGAAAACTTTGACATCCGCTGTGCGTTTTTGAGCGCTATGAAAGAAACCTGTTCATAGTGGCACACTTGTTCAACTGCTATTGTATAAAAAAAACTTGGTTGATATTCATATTTCTCTATCTGTCACTCACTTGATGTTGTGTCGATGTAGTGACACTAGGGGTCCCTCTTGAGAGCCAGAGACTCCTCTGATCTTTGATAAAAGGCCAATGAAAATTGGCGAGTGGTATTTGCATGCCCCCCTCCCCCCCAGACATACGGGTATAAAGGAGGGGACGCTGCATACCGCTCATTAGATTTTCCCTTCGGAGCCGAATGGTCGATGGTTCAAGCTGAGCAAGTGATTTCCATCCCTCATCTCTGCTGGATCCTTACGGCACATTACAGCGGCTTTCTCCCCATTCTGCATGGGTACACTGCAGACATCGCCCTTGGGCGCTTCAGCAGATCTAAAAGAGTACATTCTGAAAGAGTTTAATTTCCCTTTCCTAAAATTGTATATTCTAAAAGAGCGGCACACACCAGAGCATCTTTTTCAAGATGCGTCTTTTTAAAGATGCCATTTCGGCTGTGTGTAATTGCTGGTTGCCACTCACATCCCGGACGACCTCAACACCTCAGCAGACGCACTGTCATGACAGGCACTCGTAAGGGAGAGTGGAGACTCCACCCTCAGGTGGTCCAGTTGATCTGGAGTTGATACGGGCAGGCACATTTAGACCTGTTTTCCTTGCCGGAATCCTCCCATTTCCCACTCTAGAACAATCTCACGAGGCCCCTCTTGGTATAGACACACTGGCAAACACCTGGCCATCTGGACTGCACAAGTATGACTTCCCCCCAGTGAGCTTGCTTGCACAGACCCTGTGCAAGGTCAGGGAGGACGAGGAGCAGGTCCTTCTAGTGGCTCCCTATAGGCCCACTCAGACTTGGTTCTCAGACCTCAAGCTCCTCGCGTCAGCCCCTCCCTGGCAAATTCCCCTTACCCCCACCATCTTTCTCAGGGTCGGGCCACCATCTGGCACCTGCGACCAGACCTCTGGAACCTGCACCCCTTTCAGGTACCAAGTGGTGAACCTGCAAGCACTGCCCCAGGAGGAGGCAGACCCAGCCTTAGAATTGCTGTGTCCGGTGCACGCTTTACACATCTATTTGGATCGTACACAGAGCTTTAGGATCTCTGAGCAGCTCTTTGTCTACTTTGGGGGACAGCGGAAAGGAAACGCTAGATCATCGACACCATAGCTGTCACCTACCCTGTAGGCCTACGGGCCCATTCCACCAGGGGTGTGGCGGCCTCTTGGGCTCTGACCAGTGGCGCCTCTCTGGCTGACATTTGCAGGTCTTTTGTGGTCTCCAGGGGCCTTTTTCTCGGCTCCTCAGCACAAAATTTAATGAGCGGTATGCAGCGTCCCCTCCTTTATAGCCGTATGTCCAGGGGAGGGGCATACAGATACCACTAGCAAATTCTAATTGGCTTTTTATCAAAGATCAGAGGCGTCTCGGGCTCTCAACCCCTAGTGTCACTACATCAACACATCGTCTTGTTCCCTCCATGAGGGAATGGAGGTTATGGAAGTAACCAGGACGATTTTTGTTATCAGCATCAATTTAAGAAACATTTACGTATTTCCTGGTTGCTTCAGGGGTCTAATTTATAGGAACTCCTCAGCTGGTGACATTTGATATTTCCCCCTAAAAAAGAAAGGCAGGTTGTGACAAGGGTATGGCTCCTGCCTTCCATCCACACAGAATATGGACAGCGGTCAGGGTGCACAGGAAGTTCACCCAGGGTGAAATAAGACCCATACCAAGCTTGACATTCATGCGCCTGTTATCTACACAGGTCAATGTGTAGAAATGTAGAAAGAAAGGGAGTCATCAAGAGAACAAGGTAGCAATTAAGGAAAATTTTAAGATTGTTGAAACAAAGTTAGTCAACATTTTGCAGACTTCACAAGTTCACGAATGGGTCAGTGAAAAGAGAACATATTTAACTTCTTTTTTAATACAGACTCATATGTTGTGTAGGGCTGACATAAATGTGATGTAACTTTCTTTACATAAAGCCGTGGAACAATTCAATACTTGCATAAGACTGAGTAATTTTTTACATATTGAAAAGTACTATATGAGTCTTTGAATTAATTTTTTTTCTCCTAGTAGACACAAAATCTGTTTTCATCCTATTCACTGAAGTCTGACGTGCCAATGAGCCAGTTTAAAGCAATTGTACAGTATGTCAACAGTTACATTGATAAAGCAGGCCCTCATTCATGAAATTAATGTGCTGTATGATCAGATTGGATTCTAAACATTATATATATATATATATATATATATATATATATATATATATATATATATACACAATATATACTGTATATATTGTATAGTGAGTGTGTCACTGTAACCTTGATTATTGCTTGTTGATTTTTTTTATAGAAAAGGAGGGATAATGCTGAATTCTTTTTTTTTTTTTCAACATTATGCCACGAAAGGATGTTGATTGAGCTTAACTTGTACTGAACGTGGAATGTTCTTTTTGTCCAGTGTGTGAAAAGTTGGTCAGTTGTCTCAGGTCTCATTCAGGTTGGATGGAGCCAGAGTATTGCAAGAATGTGGGTTCAGTGTGCCTGTTGATCTGGGTACTATAATATGACAATTTCTCTACATTGCAACCAGGTTAGAATCAACATTTTTACAGCATAATAATATTTAACATTTCCTCCCTACACTGTTAAGGCCTGGTTAAGAGAACCATACACCAAAAGAAAAGTTTAATTTTTCATTATATTAGCAGTATAACAATGTATTTGACATTTTATAGTACAGGGACCAAAAACGATTAATGGAACAAAAATTAAAACTGAAAATGAACAAAAATGTTAGCAGAACATAACCGAAAACTGGAACAAATTGATTTTCAGTTGTTCCAGAGTGAAACCTTTATTTTTAAATGCTAGTAACCTGTTATAACCGGTTCATTTTGTTCTGAAAATGTTTTTATGAAACTAAAGGCCAAAGGGTTTATCACAGTACATTTTTGGATCTACACTTCTGTGAATGAAGACCTTTTTTAACAACAATGTGTAATACGTACAGTATACATGAACGGCTAATCCAGATACAAGGAAAACATTATTAGAGGTAAAAAGTACATTTCTAAGATGTTTCTTCACTGAATTATTGTTAGATATGATGCAGTAATACAGATTTGATGCTGCTGTGTTTTGACTGAGAAACAGATCTGTAAACAAAATTATACTCAATTGTTCATTAACAGCTTGATCTATGCTGATAAATCCACCACACAGAAAAAAAATAAAAATAAAATACAAAAAAATAAAATTATATATACACATATATACATATATACATATATATATATATATATATATATATATATATATATATATATATATATATATTATTTTCACATATTTTGGTGATGCAAGTGTCTTATTTTGGGCTTGTTTCTCTTGCGAGATCTGGCATCACTGCAATTGCCATTTCACCTACCGCTTAGCTCAGAGTACTGCCATTTTAAAGAACTTTATTAACTGTTCTTTTATTTTGTTCCAACCGGTAACCTTTTGGAAAGGAGACTACAGAACTTCTTATCTGGAACGTCTGTTTTTGCTCAGAATGAGCTGAAATTAAAAACATTTTGTTTTTAGTATCTGTTACAATATTGAAGAAAAAAAAATGTTTTGTTGCTGTTGTAAAAATCAGTCTCTCACAGAACAGCTGGTACAGTATGAATGGAATATGTTGCTTCTTTTGCTAAATTAACCTTTGGCTCTATTAATCCCTAGCTAGGCACTGGAGTGATTCTGATTTGCTCTCTAGTCAAATACCCTGCACTAATGTACGTGCTTGGCTTTAAAAGGTTAAATCTGCACATAAGATTGTCTTGGTTCTGTGAGGCCCCACCGTTTTCTAATGTGTTGTTTGACTGCCTATTAATTTTGTTTTCTTCCCTTCCTTTGTCTGTCAGTGTATTTCCTTTCTTACATTAACAGGAACATGTTTCACACAATGAAATGTCTGCTTTTATTTGAAGCATTGCCATTTTATGTGAAGTGTCAGCATAGTCACAGCAGTCAGAGAGGGAGTGAAGTGAGAACCAGAGCTGTCTAGAAGTCTTACAGAGGTACATAACTTTCTTTAGAATGTATTCATCAAAACAATTTACATAAAATAACAGATTTCTGGAAAAAATGTCTAAGACACACACAAAAAAAAAAAAACATTTACACAATGGAATACATATAGGCAAGGTATATATTTGATGATAAAATATTATACAGTGCTCTACATACAATATATTTAACAGTGAATTATAGGCAATTATATTCAACAATGCAGCATTACATTAAAGACTTCCAAAAGATCATTAAAAATTCATTGGCATGTAATTGAATATGTTCTTTCACACAGAAATAAACAGTCTTGATTGTCATATTGAGAGACTTTGTAAATCCATGACAAACTTTTCATAGATGCTCAACATTGCAAGGGAAGATTTTTGTACACAAGATTTGGCAAGAGATCGATCATGGACAAAGCTTTATGATAAAGTACAAGGCATTCAGGAACTTTTTGTCACCCTTATTTCAGTGATCAATGATGAGAAGTCAGTGATATTGTGGATCCATGCATATATATGCAGAACACATTATTGAAAACACTTAAAAAATAAAAATATGAATCCCTCCTCTAGCCTATTTCTTAACATAGGAATAGAAACATAGGAATGCAGCCTTTTTATTGTCAGATCAGTGACATACATGGAAAGACCAAAGCTCTTCTTTACTTTACCCTAATTTTTAAAATAACATAACTTCTGGAAATCCTGCTGATTTAGTTTGATTAATCCTAGATCTCTTGACTTGCAACTGACTGAGATTCCGTTTAACTGATTTTGCAATAGCCCTGGTCCACCTGAGTTAGCCCAACCTTCACTGTACTTGGTAGGAGGAGCTCATGACCTGGTCATGAAGAGAAAATAGGCAATTTGTGTATTTTACCACATAATAGTTCTTTCACAGGCATGTTTATATGTCTTGCACCCTTTTCCAGATGGATCTGCTCAGTTTCATACTTTATAGTCAAATGCAAAAAGGCACATGGGCGTGCGTGTAAGATTTACACAAATAAAAAACCCTTTCATCTTCTGTTCTCTTACACATCCAACTACCCACACACACATAACATACACACACACGCACATTGCCAACCCAGAGTTGACCTCAAATCCATTTAGTGAGGATTTCTTTAAAGCAAAATAACATTGTGATAGTAATTGGAGCCACCTCTCTGATTACTATCACACTCTGCTAACAGCAGGGGCTCAGCTAATAACCAGCCCGTCTCGGACCTTATAGCCTAACAGTACAAATCCAGGATTTAACCTAAACAGCCAACGCTGTTGAAAGGAGAAATAAAGGAGAGGAACAAATGGATGGGAGGTGGTGCGAGGTGGTTCTGTCTCTCATTCTCTGCGTGAAGGAAGAAGAAAGGAGCATCTGGCAGTGAAGAAAGCGCAGAGTATTACAGAAGACATGAAAAAGGATTAAACAGGCAGAGGGATGAAAGTGTTAGTGGGAGTCAGAGAGAATATGTAGAGAGTTCAGGGCCAGGTCAGATACAGGGCAGGGAGCTTGGCATGTAATATATGTACAAACACACATTCGTTATGCAACATTCGTGCATATAGTACTAAAACAAGCAAACGCACACAACAATGTTTCACATAATGTTTGAGTGTTTTTGGCTTTCTCTTGGCTAGTAAGTAAATATGCATGAGCAAGGCCATAGATATCTTTGCATATATATTATGTATATCAGTCCAATAAGCTTCACAGAGATGCGTGGATGGAGATTTTGGTTTGGTTGGTATTGGTGTCTATTTCCATTTCCCCATCACCGTCTCACAGTGTTCCCTTTCCACTGAAGGGACCAACCATTTTCATAGCAGCATAGTTCTGTAAAAATTACAATAATATAGTGCTTAACATGGCAAATACATTCAACAAATGCTGTATGTGTTTTATAAAACATTATGAAATATTTTATTGTACTTTAATACTCATGGACTGCTAACGCTAAATAAATTACAATAAATTAGGTATGAATTAACAAAGAATAATTATTTTTTACAGCATTTGTTAATCTTGGTTCATCATCCATTATTCATGTTAATTCATATTGCTTTAATTTTGAATTGTTTACAATTTTTTTTTACAACTTTTCATGTAAAAAAAAATAATCTAAAAATTCATCTTAAATTAAAATAAATACAAATAAATGCTGTAAAAGTACTGCCCATTGTTATTTCATGTTAAATATTGTGTAAACTATTGTTAACAAATACAACCTTATTATAAGTGTTACCCATGGTCCTATTTAATTGCACCCTGTGTGCATGATCTGTATGGTTTTGTTGGTCCAATATTTATACACTGTATATATGGCATTTATTTCTACCATACAAGTAACTATACCTAGTGTAGCTGTACAATTCAACAATGTCAGTTGTGTGGCAGTAAAGAATCTATTCTATTCATTGCATTCAAGGATATACTCTCAGTCTATCATTTGAGTATCATGTGCGTGTATATGTACATATGAACTTTTGCATGCCAATGTGTGTATGTGTGAGTCTGTATTTAACCCAGCTGCAGAGCTGAATAATGCATGCCACATTCTTGAACTATGAACAAAGAAACACATCTCTGATCAAACACATCACAATCACAGAAACACCCATTTACACTTTAATCCTCTTCTTTTATCAGCACAATTACTACCATAAAGCTATTTGATAGACACACACACACACACACACACACACACACACACACACACACACGTACACAAACACACACACAGACTTACAGGGAAGGCGTAGAGAAAGACTCCAAGGAAGAGTATAATGAAAAAGAGAAGAAAGAGGCCAAGAATAAGCCACTTAAACCTTCTCCACACAATGAACTTAAACGTCTTATACGGGGTTGAAAACCATAGAAATGAGGTCTCAGGACGCCTATAGAGAGAAAGAGAGAGAGAGAGAGAGAGAGAGAGAGAAAGAGAAAGAGAGAGAGAGAGAGAGAGAGAGAGAGAGAGAGAGAGAGAGAGAGAAGAAAACAGATTTTCAGCCAACAGATAAATGATCTAATTCCCACAACAGAGGGGCTATTACTTGAGTATTTTTGGTTATTTGATGAGAGAAGTGCCTGTAATTGGATGTGCTCTACTTACTGTGGGTCCTCTAGATGGGGATTCATGTTTGGCTCATCTCTGCCAAGCCCTGCTGGCCTCTCATCCTGCTCCTGCTCAGAGATGATTTCCAGGGACATTTCCACTTTTCCCTGAGTAACAAGAAGAGTCTATGTGATTCCTACATAATAGCGAGAACGGTGTTTAGAAGTGAGTTGTGTTTGACTTAAGACTCAAGTCGCTAAATCCTAGAGGCTTTGCCTTACCAGCTGCACACTTTAAAAACAGGGTTTGATTTTGATCCATAATATTTTCAAGTATAAGGGTATAGCACAACAGACTTTAAAAGCAGAAAGAATTAACAATAAAAGTAATTTGCTTTTTTGGAAACAGAATAATTTATTAAGCTTTTCTTATCTTTATGGAGCTTTTTATGTTTTGAATGGTGCACAATGAACTGCTATACACATTACATTTAACAGCTGTTATAAAACATTATGCTCAGGAGAAATTCAGTTAAAAATGAACATGTATCATGATATGTATTGTATCGTGATGATATTGGTGATACCTAGCCAAACCACAGACCTTATTTTGGTCATAAATCCAAAACTGCCATTATAAAAATCCCATAGGAAAATTCCAAAATTCTCATTCTATTCCAGGTTTATTATTATTTTGAACAGCTTTATTGATTACTGGGATTTCAAACATTGTATTTCACTCCCACCTGGAAGCCCAGCTTCTTCATATGAGGATTGTCGAGCTCTCAAATGCGCAGAACTTCACAACAAAAGGCCAGCAAATTGAAATGGGGATGTACATGACTGACTATTTTTTCTTCCAAAAACAAATAAGTTTTTAGCTTAATTATTTTCATAATTATTTTTTTTTTTTAATCACTGTTTGAGCAGTAGTTTGAGCAGCTATTGGGAGAACATTGTTGAAACCAAAAACAATGGTCTGTGCTTCCCCGCTTCTGAAAATCTCTGGATGCCACTGACAGACACACATACTGTACAAATCAGTAAATTATGTAAATTAAACATCAAGAGTGTTTCATTTCCTGTATGTTTCATACATAGCTGTGATGATTATTGAATTTATCCTTTCAAAAAGAGCAAATGACAAACTTTGTACTTTCAGTCCTCCTCACAAAAGCAAACTGCAAACACTACAGGAACACAGCAATTGTGGCCCTTGCTGATTGTTTATATTTCTGTGACACTTCTCTTCTTATGTCAGCGAGCTTCACTTTGATTTGCCTCCAAAATGAGGCATTGCAATCCATAACAGGGAATCAGAAAGTGGTAGTCATTTAATAGGTTCCCCCTCTTCTATTTTGGAGCAATTATCATGACAGACACACAAGTGTATAAGGGACTAGATTTCATCAACAGCAGTCAATAGGTCCCCTGGTGTTAATGAGTTGGCAAGTGGGCAGCTGGTTTAAAGGAAAGGTTTGTTGATTTCAGTAGCATGGCAGTTGATAGTGACTCATTTTCAAGCTTAAAAAAGGACCCAAAAGTATCATAAAAGTAGTCCATGCGACTCATGCTCCATGTTCCATGTCTTCTGAAGGCACATGTTTAGATATTGCAAGTTATTTTACAGTGATAATCATGACTTCCGGCATTTTCCACACTTAAACCTCACAAAAGCAAAAACAGTGCAAGTTCTCACAGGAACATGTGAACAAGCTTCTCGTGCACGCACAAAATTTTTGCCACAAGAAGTCACGTGCACTACTCATGACACTTCTGGGTCCTTTTATAAACTACAGGTCATACAGGTTATAAACTAAAGTCTTAAGGGTTTGGGTACGGCATGAAGGTGAATGAATAATGAAGGCATTTACATTTTCAAGTTAACTATTCCTTCGAGTGCATGTTTGTTTATGTGTAACTCCTACTTACTGCAAGGATCTTCTCGCCTTGTTTGTCACATGCGCAAGGCCACCAGCCTTTTACCGACTTCTGCTCAAACAGTGAAACCAGCTTGTCTTGGGTCTGTGAGAGCATCTCCAGACCACATTTCCCTTGAGATTTTGCAGGACTCAGCATATGGTTCAGATCCATCTCCAAACAACCTTTGAAAGACAGAGAGAGAGAGGGAGGGCGACAAGGCAAAATTAATTCAGCACTCACTATTTTTTCCTATTATTTAATTTTAGCCAAAAAAGTGTCCGACCTACAGAATGCTGGCAGCCTGTCATTTTCTGCGGTTTTCATATTGTGGTCAGATGCCCATTGTTTGAAAAATGCACCTAGATAAGTATATTTTATAGAGGTCTTTAAGGAGTCAGGTTCATAAGGACATAACATATTTTTCTTTCAGTTGTGATGACATGTTGGAAATTAGGTTAAGATGCATAAGAATATCATTAGTAGTAAAGTTATAGAGGACCCGTGTGGTCTAAATGATGTATTTGCGTAAATGTTTAATTGCATTTATGCTAGGGTGACCAGATTCCTGCTTGTGTAAAACGGTACAGCCCCCTCCCTGCAAACATTTTATTGAAGTATCCTTACCTAGGCACAGATCAATGCAAAGTAGAGAGTGCATCCACATCTGTAACAATTGTGACCTTGTACTTTTCGCTAGCAGCAATTTTTCTCAGTGTGCGCTTGTCTTTCAAGAGTTTAAAATCGCAAAATGCAGAGCAGTCCAGTCCAAAATTAAGACATACGAAAAGCATTGCCTTCATACTGAGCCCCTAAAGGGTCAAGGTAGGGAGGAACAATTATTTGGGTGGGGGAAAAAGAAAATAAGCAAATGCTTTTGCATTTTCTTGAAATCATTTTGCATTCTCTCGCAAAATGTGCGCCATAATGACAGTCTTTTCTGTTAGCTCTCCTATGAGTATTCCAGGATTATTCTAGCTTTTGTGTTAAACCAGTGCAATGAAAGAGTGAAGCCCAAGACAATACTTTGGCAATGAACAAATCACAATCTTCAATTTACGAATTTGTGAAAATAAAGATATAACAGTTAAAATTACAATAAATGCGTGTGGTCTATTTGAAATGGAATGCTGTGGCGCATAATTGAATCACAGTTCCACAAAAGTAGGCACCGGCACCTGTCATATCGACTTATCTCTCATAAATGCAATAGCCTGCAGAGCATTCTTGCATGGGAATGCATATACGAGAGCACATGTTTTGCGAAAGAACATGAAATAATTTGCTAGAGAACACATAGTTTCTCTGGGGAACACAAAAGGTTTGCGAGTGCATGCAAAGTTTCTTGAAGGAATGCAAAAGCTAATTTTTCCCCACCACCGTGGCCCATTAGGGGCTCCGTACCTTCATGAAGGTTACACTGAGTTGAGATTTATCCGGTATCCGTGCTTCATTCATTAATGACAACACATGCTCCACAGATGCAGATGTTCCAGGCAGGCATAAAACAAACTCCACAACCTTGGCTAAGACTCCAAAGTTGATGGTCTTGTTCTCCAGCCCACAAAAAATGTCTGTCCATCTCTCAGACACAGACGTCTTGTTCATGTTCCACTCAGTGATGCAACGAGTGACAATGTTTTTTCAGGCAAAGCCCACTCATCAAAGAGCATGGTTTCAACAATCAAACTAAGAGCGGGGATTCTGAAGTAGAAGAGTTCAAGGTTGCTCTGAATGTCTTTCCACTATGGGATGTCCCACACAAGTTTTTCTGTCGGCTCCAATTTTTGAGGTAATCCTCCGATGCATGACTTTTCTCAGGTCATGAATGTGCAAAGCTATGACTGTGCACAACAGAATGATAAGCAAAAAGTCCTTCACTTGCATGCACCTTGTCAGATTCGGAACTTTGCTTCCCAAAAGAAATCAGTAACACTTGGTGTGGCACACGTACTTTTTGCAGCATCCACATGCTTTTTTTGTATGAACATGCTGCGTGATGTTGGTGCAGCCTCCATGGGCAATGGAAACGTGAGCTCCACAAATCTCACACCTCACTTTAATAGACTCTGTCTGTGACTCCTTTTTTTTGGAAATTTAAACTCTTTGTGAAGATCCTCATTAAATGTACATGCACGCTTCCTTGACATTTTTCCAGCCACAATTTCATCTGTGTGTTCTTTCAAACTGACTCTTCAGTCAGTTCACTAACTGGACATCTATCGATAGGGGATTGTGATTGGATAGTTAAATCCAATAATGTACTTCAAATAACAAGGTGTGATTTTATTGGTTATACAAGATGTATCCTTGGCTACCTTTGATTAGAATATTCATGAGACTGAGAAAGCCGCTTATTTGATATAGAAAGTTTAAGAGAGGCGAAATATGGGACAAAAATGATTTTTTTCAGAATAAGTCAGGACACTAGTAAAAGTGCTTAAATACAGGACTGTCCCAAGAAAAACAGGTCTGGCAACCCTAGTTTATTCTGACTGTCACGCTAGGGCTGGACATCATATTGACTTTTTAAGGTATATTGATATATTTTCAAATGAAATATAGGATGAGACAATACCATTTATATCGATATAGTTCAATGTTGCGTTACATAACCCGTTTCTTCCGTAAAGCCGTGCCATGTTTGCATCTCTCCTCTCTCACACTCTCTGCGCAACCCCGCCCCCACTCTCCCTCTGCGTCTGCACGCAAACCCGGCCCCACACACTCATAAGTTCTCCTGAAACATGGAGGGAGACTCTGTGCTAGTTCACACTGCCAAAGAAGACCTGGTTAATAAAAAGAAAAATTATGGATAAATTATTTGGATATGGCTTGGATTTAGACGATGAAGCACTGTTTGACTGACAGACGGATTGCGTGTGTGGCACGCTTTACATCCGCCTGTGCTCAAAGATCGCTCGCACCTAAAAGGTCAAATGCATTTCAAAATTTCACCAAAATGCCTGTCTTGGTGAGGTGTTAATGTAAAAACAGTATAAAGTGTATGTATAAAGTGAATGTAAACATTGGGAAAAAAAGCTAATTTGTATCTCATTTGTAAGTTTAAATGTAACCTAATAGACCTGCAACTGTAATGTATAATTTTCTAACATTGTTATAAACAATGTATAACATTGAATCAACATGTAACCCCCACTATTACCCCTCCCCAATCACCAACCCCACCCTGACCCCCAACGAACACCCCTGTGGTCAAAAACAAAAATATACCAAAAAAAAGAAGAAAAAAAGAAACTATAATAAACATACATATTATAACTGTACTTCTCTCTCCACAACGCCTCCCAGAGAGTCACCCAAAAATGCTATATAACTGCCCCATTTCCTATCAAACAAATCCCAAAACCCCAGCATTCTACCTGACACCTCTTCGAAAGCTGCTACCTTCCCCATCTCTGCACACCACTCCAGAAATGAGAGCTCTCCAGCCGACTTTCAACCCCTAAAATAATCTGACTGCCAATCAATACACTGGTCAGAAACCAATTTGTTATGTGTTTATCCCCCATATTGATGACCGCCCCATTGCCCAAAATAAAGAGTCTGGGGCAAAATTACATTTGAGTGCCCACATGTCACATATAAAACTCTGAACCTTTAACCAAAATTCTTGGATCTTAACACACCACCAAAAAACATTCCTGTTTCCATCTTCTGATAGGCATCACCAGCAGGTGGGTGTGATTTTAAGACCAAGCCTATACAATCTAGAGGGGGTCCAATAGAATCTATGTAAAATTTTAATTGCACAAGGTGCACCCTTGCAACTTTAGATACAGACTTGACATTTTTTAGAATCATAGGCCACACTCCTTAAAGGGGCATAACTTCTCAGATTAGTCAGACAGAAAGGCTTTGCGGTGGCGAAATAGGGGCAAGAACTTCATGTTCAATACAAAACAAGGGAGGGGATCTCTCAAGAGGAAGCAACCAATGAACCAAATGTCTGAGACCGAATGCATGATAACAAAACAAAATCTTGGGTAGGCCTAGCCCACCTTTGTCAATCAGCCTATGTATTTTATTGAAATGTAATCTAGGACACTTACCATTCCAAATGAAGGACTTCGCTATGCTATCAAATTGCTTGTAATAAGAGAGGGGGACATCTACACGGAGAGCTTGTAGCAGGTAGTTACATTTTGGAATACAATTCATTTTAATAACATTAACCTTCCCAATCATAGAGCCCACCTGCCCACATCACTCAAAAACCTTTTAATTAAGGGGTCCAAATTAAATCAGACAAATTTGCTGGGAATAAAATGCCCAAATACTTAGTATGCCCTGTTTGGGCCACTGGAAGGCGTCCGGCTGAAAAGCAGTGACTGGTCAGTATGCTGTCAGAGCCAAAGCTTTGGATTTAGACCAATTGAGACTGTATCCTGAGAACTTAGAAAAGGAATGAATAATTCTGTGGAGGCAAGGCATAGATCTAATGGGGTCAGAGACAAATAATAAAATATAATCAGTGTAAAGTAAAAGCAACATACCTCCCACCACCACCCCTGGAAAGCTCATCTTCCCTTCTTATCGTAGCTGCTAATGCTAGACAGAACAATAATGTGGAAAGAGGGCAACCCTGCTGGGTGCTCGTATCCAGAGTAAAATAATCCAAAATTAATCCATTTGTTAATACCACCACTACCAGGAGTCTATAAAGTAACTTAGACAATCACATAAAAGTATTCCTGATCTCATTTCCAAAATCTTAAAAAGATAATCCCATTCTATCATATCAAATGCCTTTTCAGCATCAAGTGAGATAGCAGCGACCAGAGTCTGATTATTTGCCACTGACCACATGATATTCGCATCACTAATAAGTGGTACACAACTACTGGCTTCTGAAGTTCTGGCTCCTCTTTTCTTATTTTTTTTTTTGGTGAATGAGGCATACTGGTATGATCCGACCCCAAAGATCAACCTTAAGTGCCTCCCAAGACATACCCACACAGGACACAGAGGACCAGCTGGTCTCCATATAAACATAGATTTCAGCCTTTAACATTTGGTGGAATTCAGGATTTTGCAAAAGGGATACATTAAAGTGCCAACTATATGATTTATATTTGACCGAATGTGGCAACATCTCTAAAATCAGTAGGGCGTGATCTGAGACTTAGATGTTTCTAATTAAGCAATCAACAACAGTTGAAATGGGGGGCTTTGACATTGACATATTAGTAAAAAATGTATTGCGTGTCAAAAATAAAATCATAAAGACTACATTCCACATTAGTGCAACAATCAAACCCCAAATTTCCCCCCCAAACCAAACAAACAGAAAAAATAAAAATGTGTGCATTAACCCCATGCACGACAGCGCCAACCGGCACCCCTCTAAACTCAAACTTTCCACGTACGCCTTTGAGAGCCCCGCAACAACTTTGCCATCGAATTGGTCAAGTCCGGTGTTCTATACAAATTTTGTAAAAAAAAAAAAAAAAAAGTATACTCTTCTCCCTCTAAACCAATGACTGCACCACCAAGGACCCCTCTGTCAAGCTCCTGAAGTTTGCAGACGACACCACTGTCATCGGCCTCATCCAAGATGACGATGAGTCTGCATATAGAAGGGAGGTTGAACGGCTGGCTCACTGGTGCAATCACAACAACCTGGAGCTGAACACACTCAAAACGGTGGAGATGACTGTGGACTTTAGGAGGAACACCCCAACACTGACCCCCCTCACCATTCTAACAGCACTGTGGCAGCAGTGGAGTCATTCAGGTTCCTGGGCACTTCCACCACAGGACCTGAAGTGGGAGACACACATTACTCCATTTTGAAAAAGGCCCAGCAGAGGTTGTACTTCCTTCGCCAGCTGAGGAAGTTCAACCTGCCACAGGCTCTGTTGATACAGTTCTACTCAGCAGTTATTGAGTCTGTCCTTCAATAACTGTCTGTTTTGGTGCAGCTACAAAATCAGACATCAGAAGACTACAGAGGACAGTTCGGACTGCTGAGCAGATTATTGGTTGCCCCCTGCCCCCCTTCAAGAGTTATACACTTCCAGAGTGACAAAAAAAGGCTGTAAAAATCACTCTGTATCCCACTCACCCAGCCCATTACCTTTTTGAATTGTTGCCTTCTGGCCGACGCTTCAGAGCTCTGAGCACTTGAACCGTCAGGCACAGGAACAGTTTTTAACCTCAGGCTATCCATCTCATAAATAGTAAAAGCCGCCCCATTGAGCAATAATTATGTGCAGTACACAGTTTAAGTCCATTTATATCATCTAACATATCCTCTTCTGCCATTACATACAAAGGAAAAAAAACTTTCTGCACTGTACATAACATACTGTATTTTTGTACTTTATATTATGTCAATTAACTTTTTTAGTTGGACAAGTGAATGACCAATTTGCTTGTCCATAGGACAAGCACACCACAATGCTAAATGTCGAGCCCTGCATGTCATCTGTAGAGAATGCCATAAACATGTTGCATCCAAAAGTAGAAGCACTTCAAATCGCTTCAACCATTTACAACAGCGACATAAACTGCAGTTTGTGTTAAACTTCTGAAAGTCTTCTGCCCTGAAACAAAGCACGTTGCAAGCTTAATTTACCATCTCACATGTGGCTTTAACTTGAGATCTATATTGTGTATCGCCATTCAGCCTAAAAAATTTGCTGAGGGTGGTAAAGCTGAGGAAGAAAGTTGAGGAGTAATTTGGCACAAGGGATGAACATTGGTTCAGGATTTTCATCTCATATGTTCTTACCAAGGAAATCATCAAAGGAGAACTTGTCATTGTCCCAAATCTGGATAGTAAGCTTAGGAGGCAGTTTTGTTTCAACTTTGTCCAAACTCCAAAAATGCTCCTGTAGAGAAAGAGAAACATGGTGGGAGTGACAGAGGTACAGACAGAGTAAATCAGGAGAGAATTTGTATTTTTGGGTGAGCTATCCCTTTTAATATCCCCCTTTCTCTAATAATTTACTCTCCCTCATGCCATCCCAGATGTGCTTCTGCAGAACACAAATTAAGATTTTTAGAAGAATATCTCAGCTCTGTTGGTTCATACAATGCAAGTGAATTGTGACCAGAAATCTGGAGCTCCAAAAAGAACATGAAAGCAGAATAAAAGTAATGCATATGACTTTGATTGGTTAAATCCATGTCTTCAGAAGCGATATGATAGGTGAGAGGGATAAACAGATCAATATACATGTCTTTTGTTTTACTATAAACCTCCACTTTCACTTCCACATTCTTTTTGTTTTGGCGATTCACATTCTTTGTGCTACTGGTTGGTCTGGTCAAAAGTGGAGATTTATAGTAAAAAGGACATAAATATTGATCTGTCTCTCACCCACAACTATCACATAACTTTCAAAGATATGGATATAACCACAAGTTGTATGGATTACTAATACGCTGCCTTTTACTTAGGAGCTTTAAAGTTCTGGTCATCATTTGCTTGCATTGTATGGATCAACAGAGCTGAAATATTCTTCTAAAAATCTTTGTTTGTGTTCTGCAGATGAAAGAAAATCATCTTGGCATGAGGGCGAGTAAATGATGAGAGAATTAAAAATGTTGGGTGAACTATCCCTTTAAACCAGGGGTTTTCAAACTTTTTGATGCCAAGGATCCCCAAATATGATGATCGTCTTGCAAGGGACCCCCCAGACTGCTTTGAATAACGTATAATGTTAGTCTGCACGATAATGGTTAAAATGATAATCAATTATTTTGCTCAAAATTTAAATCAAGATTATAAAAATCACAATTTTTCTGCCCTTTTGAGAACTGTTTTTTTTTTTTTTTTTTTTTATACAGGGCTGCAGAATTTGGACAAAAATACTGTTTCCACTGCTCTAATATCACTTCTAAAAGATACAAATTACAATAAACAGCAGTTGAACAAGGTGTTAAAACTACAAATTAGGAAATGATTTGAGCAAAATTAAGTCATGTTTTGCCCATGCTTTACTTCCAATGTAAGAGTTAAGAGGGTAATGATGAGAGAATTATAATATTTTTGGTGAACAATTCTTTAAGTGCCTTGCTTGTGGAATTTACAACCTGCAACCTTTTAGTTACCAATCCAGATCTTTAACCACTACACTACACCAGCCCTATGAGAAATGGAGAGGCAGATATAAACTCACAGCCCAAGACAGTGACTGAGAAAGACAGAGTGAGAAAATGATAGCATGAATGTGAGAAGTAGAATTAGAAAGAAGGTGAGAGACACAAAGTGACACCCACTACAGCCCTGATTCGGCATCCCACCGCCAGACAGGATTCCATTGGCGTGACAACATTCCCACCGTACTGTACCCTTGATGGATGTGTGGACAAACACGGCTAGGATAATGAACTCCTGCTTCACAGAGCTGCACTGCTGCCATTCACCGGTAAACAGGCCACGTCGGTCATCTCATCCTGCCTGACAACCGCATACAGCTTCATCAAAACAAACACTGCAAATAAGGACTTACTTCCAATCAATCACTGTTTGTCAGGCCTTTTTTCATGCTAGAGAATCAAGACAATTTTGTTATGTATCATTTCTATTGTGTGTTGTCTCCAACAATCCCCAGCCAAAGTGGATCTATCTTCTGACAGCTGCTGTAATGGACCGCTCTAAGTTTAATGGGTGGAACAGCTATCTTCAATCTTACCATAACTGATCTCTTGCCTGCCAAAACCTCACTTTAAGTGCCATGTCCATCACAACTGTTTTCCCTGAGCTGGCTTGGCTGAAGTCTGGACTGTCTTGCTTTTATAGGATGCTCATGTACCACGTGTGGTGAGTGGACGTTTGCCAGCTGCAGCCTGCAACATATCTGGGTTTGAAACATTGCATTAAACACCTGCCAATTGCAGTGATATCCTTCAAAATGTGGCCAGTTCACAGAAATCCATGAGCGTAAGATTAAGTTTTTGGAGTTGTTACAAAACCTTTTCAAATTATGGGTGACCTGTGGATCACCTAATCAGACTCAATCAAGGTTCAGCATTTTGGTTTACGCAACATATCTAAAGACCAGAATGCGGATATGAATGTTGACAGGCCTAGAGTCACTAACTAAACCACTAATCAAATCTGGTTTGATTTCTCCTTTGATTTAAACTCTGGTTTGATCCTTCTCAACTGACTTATTTGTTTCCATCAAATCTTTAAATGCAGATTAAGGGGCAGTTAAGTACAAACGTTCTTGCACTAAAAAGCTAGACGCAACGCAACAAACAGAACCTAAGTGTCTCAAGGCGTGTTTTTAAAAGTTCAAGTTCTTTTTACTTAACATGGCATCTAAAAAAATGGTGCTTCTGCACAAGACACTGAAAAAACAGTGAGACTGTGCAACGGTCAAAGATGTCTGTCTTGCATAGTGGTTCTCAACCAGGGGGTCAACAAACTTCCAAGGGGGCCTCAAAATGACTGAAAATTAGTGCTGTCAATTTAATAAGTGAATTTAGTATGATAAAAAATAACGCTTAAACTTTACGCAATTAATCATGCCCCTTGACGTGTACGTACATTCCGTAATAATAGTATGTATTTTATTACCATAAGAGCAATTCAAGCTTGAAGTACATCTGTTTTTCTGAGATGTATCAATAGGTGGTAGTGTGCCTAAAAAAAAAAAAACTCAAAAGTTGCACATCCACAGAAGAAGAACTGGTAAAGCAGGCAATTGTAGAAGCTCAATCACTCTCACGGGTCACTTTTGCAGGGAAAATCCAAGGCATATGACGTTTATGCGCGCTCCCGAGAGCCTTGCCTCATACAGTAGCTTCTCTTCCACTATTCAACAGCGACAACAGTCTGCAACACTAGGTAATGTTATCTTATAGATGGAATCCAGCAAATAGCCGGCTCCCAGCACACCACCGACTCATACACAAACTCAGAGTAAGCCAAAAATACATTTATCTATTGAATCCCGTCTGGCTAAGAAATGTGATTGTGGTCGAGTGAAAAATAGAGTGAACATCGGCAGGACATTTGATTCCTGGAGGGACCTTCGTTCGGTTTTGGGGATCAAAACTGACCCTGAATTGGCATTCTTATTGGACAGGTAAGCTTACATAACTGCAAAGCATGTGAAATATAGTGCCATAAGAATTGATCGGTGTAATTTTATATAACTTGATCTTGTCTGCTAATACTGACGAATTGCAAGCTACTTTGCTTCGTAGCTTTCAAATAATTTAAACTATCTTCTCTTTATACTAAATGTCAGGTTAATGTCAATGTTAATCTGTAATTATTCAGCAAGGTAACCTGTAGTGCAAAAAAGACGCATTCATTAATATAATGTAACTTGGTTATACAGAAAATATATACAATCTATTATTATAAAACAATAGCACATCGATATATCAAAATCACAGTTGTAATGGAATCACATCAATACTGAATTGTCAACATATTTATAATGTACAGGCTATTTTATATACAGCTACTATCATCATCCACAAATTTTGCTAACAGCTATTGATAAAGCTGGCTAGCTAGCTAACGCTGACATAGGCTATCGTATAAATGCAGTTAATGTATCATGCAAAGATTACTTCAAACTAAAGTCTCGCATAGTCAGAACTATATCCACATTTTGTTTTAGAACTGTTTGACACTATTGTTGGGTGAACTATTGTATATTGTATTTGACACTGGAGAGTCAAATACAATATACAGTCTCAAAGTTTGTAGTAAAACAATCTTAACTGTGTAATTTAAATTATGCTACCTCATCTGTTAGCATGATGCTGGTGAACGTCATTGTTTTGGTCGATGCTCGAGCATGAGCAACAGGTAGCTGGCTGCAGTTCACTTAACAGCCACAGGTGTCATTAATAACAAGGGTTTCTGCATCTTACGTACTGCACCTTTAAGAAAGTAGTTCCATGCACACATGCATTTTTTGTCACAGTTTTTCCATTACTTGTTCTTTGAACTGTTTGAACACTCACTATCATGCTGTATGGCCCTAGACCAGCAAGACTGTGTTTTCTTGTGGATTTGTGCCTGCGGCCGAATCACAGCCGTGCTGATGAAAGGCCATACCTCACTCTTCTTAGTGGGTACTCATAAAGTGGTAAAGACGCTGGCTACCACCACTGGAGTTCGCTAGTTCGAATCCCAGGGCATGCTCAGTGAATCTAGCCAGGTCTCCTAAGCAACCAAATTGGCTCGGTTGCTAGGGAGGGTAGAGTCACTAGGAGTAACCTCCTCGTGGTCGCTATAATGTGAATCGGTCTCAGTGGGGCGAGTGGTGAGTTGAGCGTGGATGCCACTTTGGATGGCGTGAAGCCTCCACATGCACTATGTCTCTGTGGCAATGCGTTCAACAAGCCATGTGATAAGATGCGCGGTTGACGGTCTCAGACACAGAGGCAGCGGAGATTCGTCCTCCGCCACCCGGATTGAGGCGAATCACTACACAACCATGAGGACTTAGAGCACATTGGGAATTGGGCACTCCAAATTGGGAGAAAAAAGGGAAAAAACAACAAACAAACATTGAATTATTATGCATTATTTATATAAATGACCTTTATTTGGGGGCCTTTCTTAGCAAATAATGATGTATGCAATGCATTGCAATTAATCTGATTGGCATGCTATGTCATTATTAATTTGATATAATATTCCATTTAGATTCTGTATTTACATAATAAAATGATTGAAAAACAACACAAACAGATGTAAAAACTTGTTTGTTGTAAATAGCCCCCCAAGTCTGACCTTTTTATCAATGGTGCAGAGTTGTTCAGCAGGTAAATAATGGAAGGGGAAGAGAAACCTCCAATTAAAGTTGCCTTCACCTCCCAGTGATCGATAGTGCACATCTGTTTTCTGCTTGTTATCTTCATGGCCGTGCATCCAGCTACGATTGAAAAAAATAGCTTTGACAATTACCCGACACATAATTTCAAACACATTTAGAAGGCAATGCTACTTACAATTTACCTATGGCTTGAGGCCCTGGTTGCTCTGCAACTGTATGTTTGTTGCTACTGATCGATATATTTTGCATCCCATTGTTACTATTGGTCACAGTGGCAACAGACAAGCAACAGACCCATGGCATGGGAAACAAGAACAACTTCATCTTAGTGAAGTTTATATACACAAGCCCAACAAGCAATTTATGACACCCCAATTTACCCTTTCACATAAATGTCACTCATCTTCTCCCCAGTAACGCTGACCTCATCCAAGATAACATCTCTTGTGTTCCATATAATACAGCGCAGGAAGAACCTATGGGACCAGAAATCGTGGAATACGTCTGCATAAAAAAGCAAATAAATGAAAGTGAATATAGAAATTAAAGAAGGTAACAATCTTACTTTTTAGCTCTGCGTGGTGTAATATTGAATGGAGGCCCTGGTGGGCCTAAAGATTTAGGAAACAGGTCCACCCACATTTGCAAACGCCCCTGGGAATTGGGAAATAAAACAACTCAATGAAGAGAGACAAGGCATCTCATGAACAATATAATCAAGTAGAGAGAAAGTTATTTGAGAGTAAATGTTTTCAGAATGTAAAAATTAGTATACATTTTGGAGATTGTGCTACCTGTTCTATATCCGGCTGTAGAGGGCTGTAGAGGGGTCGTGTCTCAACATGCTCAGGTACCAGACCCTGCCTCCTCAGCACCAACAGAGCGAGATGCTCCTGCATTAGACCCAGGTGAGTGTTAAGAGGTTTCCTTTCATCTGAGGACCAAATGTAGTAAATCATAAGGTCATGATATCATATATTAACATAGATTACAATTAATGTTGAAAACAAAAGAGGTGAAACATACAGAGGCGTTCGTTCCAAAAGCATTAAGCCCATGTACACAATGCAGCTAAAAACAGTTATCACTCCCAGATTTAGTGCCCAATCCCATCCAGTATAAAAACAGTTTGTTAATTTAAGGGAAAGGCAACTGCATTTAGGGGATTCACTCCCGCATTTAAATGCAGTTGACACTCAAAACTTTCCAGTGTGTATGTGCCCTTATTTTCCAGGACAGTCCAAGTTGTTTAGCTTGAAATTGCTCAAATGACATGGAAGATTATATTATTTTCTGTTACAGCTGTGTGCAATGTGCCATAAGTGCACCAAAATAATAATTGTTTTTAAACAGCTTTCTTGAAAACTCCTACTGTCTTCCATTGGTTGAACAAATGGATAGTCCCACCCAAAACCCACGCTATTAGTTGAGTCAGTGTTGTTGTGTAAGGTGGTCAGGACGCTCAAACAAATAGAGGAATGTTTTAATATCGCCTCAGAGCCACAGTGTAACACTTTTCTGGGAAATCAACCTACGAATGAATTAATTATACTTGTCTCTGTATATTATTAAAGGATAGAAGAAAGTATTTTAACATATAAAATTACATAAATGAGCTTAACATTGATTTGATATGAAAAATAATTGGCCATTGGTTTTATGAAGTCATAACTGAAACAAGAAAATAAGCCAACAGAAGTGCAAAACATATTCATGAAATATTCCACTTGTATAGTTTGAAATGTTTATCTTTCCCCATTCCTTATATGATGCGTTGATTTCATTGCTGTTGATCTAAGAAGAGATTTTCCTCTTTCAAAAAGCAAAAAAGAGAGAAGGCAAAAAAATAAACGCCCACTGCTGAGTTTATGGTTTTAAACCCCGTGTCATGTCCCAGAGGGAAATATGGTCAGAGTGTGGAGAAAGGAGGAAAAAAAAGAGCGAAGTGGAGGAAGACAATTTCTGCCATGAAGTTAGATGCCCAAAATGGCCACCTGATAATTGCTTTGACGCGCGGGTTGCCACGGATACATGGGGCAAACAAAGAGAAGTAGTGTTCCGCGGCGGCGAGACACGGGAGCACAGTGTTGACCTTGGCTGAACATGCTTGCATGCTAGTTCACCATAAATCTGAAGCCTACCTCGTCCCAAAGCATCATGGAAGGGAAAATGGCAGGAGAGCTTGGCTTTCTGTAGGCCCTATGTGGCATCTCAGCGGTAGAAAGACAGCCAATGGGACTTTAAGAGTTATGTAAGGGCTTAGAGGTCAAACCAAATGTGGCAGGAGGGTTTGATGGAGGTTACACATGAGTAAGATCAACATAATAAATACTTACTAGTAAACTACTGTAGAATTAGTTAGCATTAGCTTCCCAAGGGCATAATTTAGGAACAGGAATAGATGTCAGGTTGCTGTGGTAAGGGGTGATATATGTGCTATGAATGAATGACTATGTCAGGGTTGCTGTATGTTTACACAGGTCCTTCGTCTTTACAATATCACACTTGTTTTTCTACACACAGAGGAGCAACTCATTCTTTCCGCTCATAGCGCCCAGACAAGTATGGCTAACTGGGTCTCCCCAACAGTTTTGTGATCCCACACACACAGATATGATGTATGGCACAAGCCAAAAAGTATATCGTTATTATTTTTTGTCTGTGTTTCACAGAACCGCAGCCTATCTCATGCGAAGCTCACTTTTTTAATGACGGAAGATGTGATGGAGTCAGTCTGCTGCTTTGATTACATTTTACTCATGACTGAAGCTTTCAGCAGCTCCAAAGAAAAGACCACTTTCTTTTTTCACCTTCTAGCCCCCGATTTGATAGGTCATGATGTCTGTGTTTATTCATAGAGTACATACACACTCACATGCATTCGTGCACACAATTCTTTTAGAAGCCACTTTTTGGGAATGACAATCACAGAATTAATGTCAATCAAATATCAGGAACATTAATGCAGCGGTAGGAAAGGTGGTCTAGTGAGAGTCTGTGTTTAGGACACTCACCAAAGTCTGCCATGGTGTATTCCTGTCCTCTGAAGTAAACTCGATCCTGCTTGTAGACAGGCAGTTTATAGTTTCGCTTCTCACAAAGACGATGCAGTAACTGGGTAGGTTTCAGGTGATCTCGCCACTGGTTGACACCCGAACTAATGCCAGCATAAAGACAAAAAAACTCCCATTCTGTTTGGAAAGCTTTTGAGATTATCAGCAGTTAAAAATAATATTTTTAATATTTTTTTTTATTTCTAGAAAAGTCAGTAGAGGACATGATGTGAGAACATGGGGAATCAAGATACAATTAAGTCAAAATCCATTCTCTGAACTCTGCCATTACTAGTCCCAATCACATTCATTACTCGTAAATTGTAATTGGCACATAAAGACTCAGAAGTCACTTTTTTAATTTTTTTTATATTGTCATTGATAATGTGGTCGATAAAGGAAATAGGACAGAAGAGAGATTTTCTTACAGACAGTAGGTTTGTGGCAGGCCACAACAAGCACCATGACGGGACAAAAAGCGATTCTCCAGATCGATGACAGTCTCTCCGATTATTTCATCTTTAGAGAGCATGTCATAATCATACAATATGATTTTCAGGTCCTTCTCTAGAGGCAAACAGCATGTCAGCTCAAACATCCTTAAAAAAAAAGAAGCAAAATGTAGGATAATTTACAGGACATTTGGCTTTTATGAAGGTATCTATACACACACTTCATATTCTGTCATTGATTAGTTGCCAGATCAACCTTGTATCCTGTATTTATCCAATGTCAAGAATGTCAGAATTAAGGGCTGGATCATTATTTTGAGTGTGGGGACCCCTGCTGGTATAAATTTAAGTATAGATCTCTGTGATGATGTGTTTCTGTGTGTGTATATGTGTGTTGGGGGGGTTAGGTAACAAACTGGTAATTACAAGGGTATTATGCTATAAATGTGGTTTATGAGGACATTTCTAGTATCCCTATAATTCAAATCGCTTAAAAAAAATTTTTAAAAAAAGTTTCTAAGAAAACGTAAAAATGCAGAACGTTTTTTTTTTTTTTGAGGGTTAGGTTTAGGGGTAGGGGATAGAATCTATAATTCACTATGTCTATGGAGAGTCCACATAAAGATAACCACACCAACGTGTGTGTGTGTGTGTGTGTGTGTGTGTGTGTGTGTGTGTGTGTGTGTGTGTGTGTGTGTGAAAGAAACAGACATGCTCACTTTCCAAAGACGGGGTCCAAAGTACAGGGTATGTAATGGTCATGGTCATCAACTGATTTCTTGCCAAGTGTGATCTTAACGTAAGGGTCACACTATGAAAGAACAACAATTGCTAGTTATGCATGCGTTAACACAGTCACACACACACTTGCGCAGACATACTACAGGCAACAATATCTAAAACAACACACCCTCTTTTTTACAACCCCTCTTTGCTCTCATGGTGGAAAATGCATCAAATCTCTATGATCAGTGTCGTTTAATAGGCACTGAGTATATGTATGAAATGTTCTATGTCATAACTCCTGGCCTGAGTAGGTGATGAAAGGACATCATCTTAACCTATTCGCAACTAATGAAGGGAAAGGCCATCTGACGATGGGCCAGCAGTGGTGGTGCATTGGCCAGGTCTAGGGCTGCCATTGAGAGTTTATGGCTGTGGGTAAAAGGGTGGATCCATGTTTTCATAAAGACATTTCTCTGCTCTCTTATGACTATGGTACTGCAGAGGCTTTGCAAAGGGCTAACACATCTTGTCTGCCTGATGAAGCTCAAAGTGAAGTAAAACAAGGTTTAAAAACAAAATTTAGAAATTTGTAAATGTGTCTAGTGAGAAAAGTAAAGGATTACTGTTACAACTTCTCCCACCCCCATGCTATACAAACACTCTAAATCATAATGGGTGATAATGTGATATTGTATTAAGCTCTAGACTATGATGTTCAAAACACTAGTGGAACTTGACTGTACAGAAAAGAGCAAAAGTGAAAAAACGGTTAGGTGTGTTGTACCTACCTTGCCATTGGCATCTTTGGGCTGTAATCCATAGGCCTGTATGATGTACACACGTACCAGGCACTCCTCTATACCATTCGGTGGGAGTTTGCAGAACTGTCGTGGGGGTGTGGCCACTGTGGGATCATCAGGAAGTGGATATATCTTAAACGAACCCTAAATAAGGACAGGAGTTAGAGAAGTTGAAGTGTGTAACTTATGACACACTATTCCCAGAAGAACAGTAAAGGAGCCCAGACCGCACACAACGTGATCAAACGGGAATTCGGAATTGTTGCTTCCAAATGTTCTAGTACCCTGGCATCAGCCCCATAATTCCGAGTTACTGACAAGTGCCATCTACCATGAGACATTTCTGCAGGAGTTTAAATTAATTTACCTTTTCCTTTGGTGTGACCGGAAGCACATTGCATAGGTGAGTAGGAGTGTAGGAGAGTCAGGTTCTTGTCCAGGAATTTATTGCGTTTGCATAATTAGTGATAATCGCAATTCTGAGGTTCAATTTGTTCCTCTAAAATTTCATTTTCACTCCACTGACGGTTAGATTTAGGGTTGGGGTTTGGGTTGCAATAAAATAGGCATTCTTCATCACTGTATAACACTCTTTACAGCTAAAACAACTCTCTTTACAACTAGCTTTTGACGCCCCTCTCTGGGCATTTCACCCAGAAACTGGAGCTCACGCATGCCCTTACTTAACAAAATACATCCTGCTTCGGCCACTGGGAGCAGTGTTTCGAATTTCTGTGTGCACAGAGTGAGTTTAGCTCAAGAAAAGTCTACCAACTGTTTCGGAATTCACTGTTGATAGATAAATGGGACAATGTCAGCTTCCACCATTTACAGTAGTTCCACTACACTCTGCATTCCTAAATGTCCTAAATTCAAAAGATTTAATGTCCTAAAAAATTATTACACCTGGTAATGGAAAATGTGTGACTGAAGCCCATATCAACAAGTAACTCATGTTGAAGCAATCCTCACAGACAGTTTTGACATCATACCAGGCACTACTTCCACCACAGTTTTGGCCAAGGAACCAGAATCAGTTACAGAGATGAAATTATGTGGCCATATCCAAATGGCAGGATAAGAACTGTTTTGTTTTGGGGGTTTTTCAATTGGCAACCATTAAACAGCCTGACTAAGCCACAGAACTTGACAATGACATAATATTTGTTGCATTTTCTCTCCGTAAACTCTGACACATTTCACATTGTTTAATGCTTCTGCTTTATTTCAAAATGTAGATATGCAATTTGGGTGCAAGTTAGTGTCTGATTTATCTTCTTTTTTTTTGTAGAAAGTTTTATCTTTTGCAACAGTGTCTACATTGCTGATTTATTTGTGTAACAAATACACCTATAAGTGTGATTCTGACTGGATGGATGGTTTGGTTTCAAGGGATGGTAGTTTTTCTGCAAGTCGTGAGTTTTTCATGCATCTTTAAGATTTTGATCATGTATAATTAGATTTTTAGCATTGTGCATACAATTTGGGGAAACTGGTAAATGAAAGCAATACACTGAACAACTTTTTTTTAATCTCCAAAAGGACCATAAAGAAAACTCAAGAACCATATACAGTTAAAAATGATTACTAATAATCAGGGCTGCAATTAGAAATTATTTTGTCCGGTACAAAACTAATTCAGCAGGCCTTGCCCCAGGTAGTTGTTGCTAGTTGGGTGGGGTGGGATGCAGACAGTTTTATCGTCAATGTGTGCGCTGCCCCGGCAGCTTTCGCTTTTGTGACTCTGTCTCGATTTTTATATCAGTGTCTCCTAATGAATGTGGGATTTCCCATTTCTGTACCCCTCCCCAGCCCTGAGACAAAAGTTCTAGTTGTCCCCCCTTATCGGCAGCCTGCTAAAATTTTTATTTAAAAAAGGCAATGAGATGAGATTTGACCCACAAACTCATTTACGCAGAAAAGATGGCATAAGCTTCTGGTTCGGTGTTACAGAATGCTCCAAATTATAGAATTGCTCAAAGGCAAATTTGACAAAGCACAGACTGATCACGTATGTGATCAGTTTAAAAAGAAGGCCTGATTCAAATTACTTTATTGTCCAGCCACTGCATTAGCTCAGCTAATTAGCATTGACACCAATCCCTTGCTTCATCTGGCACTGTCTGAATGTTCTTCTTCATGGAGACTGAATGGGAGCACATGTGATAGTTGTTGAACTGATCAGGTCATTTCTCATGAACTTGCTGAGTGATAAAGAGTGACCCTACCTTGAACTCTCCAACAATGGAAGGGTCATCACACTCATCCTGAATTCTTCCACGGTAAAGTCTGAACGTTCTGCAAAAATCAGCAAATTGCTCAAAGCTTTCAACCTTCTCCAGCTCTGTGTCGTACACCTGGGAAAGAAAGGACATGAGCGTATGAGTGTGTGTGAATGTCGCATGTTGTGATGATGTATGATTTGTATGCAGATCCAGTTCTTTGAAAATGTACTTTAATCAGTTCCGGGGCTGAAAGGACAATAGGTCCATTGTTTCATTAGCCAAAACATTTTTCGTTAAGAAGCTTAGACTCTGGGATCTTTAATTGTGGGTTTAACATTTCAGTTGCAAAGTCAAACAACCTCAAATGCACCATTAATGTAAAAAAGTTCTGGAAAAACTTGATTACGAGAATGTTTAAAGGCAGCAATAAATTGAATAAAAATTACTTGTGCCTGACGAAAATATGCATTGCTGTGATAGCACACAACTCTCCATCTAAATGGTGCCCAAATGGCCACCCAGGAGACAGCTTAGTGACAGGAATATGAAGGAATCTTCATAAACTGGGTTCTGTGTTAGTCCAGATGACTCACTTTGCACACAGGCCTGGTCCCGACAACCCCGAACATGTAATACTGCACACATAACATCAAACCTTTTTCAATTATCCCTCCCTCAAATCTCTCTCTAAGGTAACATTACCCAAAAATAACAACTGATCTCAAAAGTTTCAGGAAAACAGTGTGCGTCTGTCGCCCCTCCCAGTGCATGGGATTCACTCACATGGTGGCAGACAACAATCAAGACTCGCCTTGCAGGTAGCCCAAGACATCAGCCCATGCCAGATGACTAATAGACACAATTAGATTGGAAAGGTTGGAAAAAATGGCTAAGAGAAGGAGAGAGAGTGATGTGGTGACAGGGGAGATCGCTGACAAACCAGGCTGAGACTGAGGGATGAGAGGGAGGTGTGGGGAGGGGGGAAATTGTCAGATGATGTCAGTAACAGAGCCCTTGTCTGCACATGGTTATCCCCCTGTGGCAACCCTGACATGAATTCATAGGAAAAGTTGGGAATCTGGCAGCCACAGGCTCTATTATAAATGGATAAGCTTGTGGGAAGTTGGCCGGGGCGTACTGGAGTAAGGGTGAGTGAATGCTTAAAAGTAGGCATGCATGCTCCCGAGGGGGACGACGGAACTTTGAAGTTCTGGTGTGGAGCCAATGTTTCTGCAACCTCTGTTTCTGGCATTCTTAGGTTAGGTTTGGCACTGATAATGTCACTACAGTTACAGTATAGGGTTGTTGTTAATATCCATGAAGCAATTTCATGCTGACGGGATATCTTTCGATACTTGGAATTGTTACTATGTTACATCTGTCATTTAGGCATTACATTAAATCTTAGACATTTTTACATAAAATGTATTCATTTAGCAGACTAATTTATCCAAACTTACTTACAAATGAGAGAAATACAAAAAGCAGCAAGGAGAGAACACAACACTATAGGGCTGCTATGGTACGCTACATGTTTCTGTGGTGAACATATTTGCTAACTTTGTTTTGCAAATCTAATTTTGTGGCTAACATCTTATGTTTCCCAAGTACACACAATTATAAGTACAGTGTGTGTGTAGTGCATATATATATATATATATATATATATATATATATATACATACACACACACACACACACACACTCACCTAAAGGATTATTAGGAACACCATACTAATATTGTGTTTGACCCCCTTTCGCCTTCAGAACTGCCTTAATTCTACGTGGCATTGATTCAACAAGGTGCTGAAAGCATTCTTTAGACATGTTGGCCCATATTGATAGGATAGCATCTTGCAGTTGATGGAGATTTGTGGGATGCACATCCAGGGCACGAAGCTCCCGTTTCCACCACATCCCAAAGATGCTCTATTGGGTTGAGATCTGGTGACTGTGGGGGCCATTTTAGTACAGTGAACTCATTGTCATGTTCAAGAAACCAATTTGAAATGATTCGAGCTTTGTGACATGGTGCATTATCCTGCTGAAAGTAGCCATCAGAGGATGGGTACATGGTGGCCATAAAGGGATGGACATGGGCAGAAACAATGCTCAGGTAGGCCGTGGCATTTAAACGATGCCCAATTGGCACTAAGGGGCCTAAAGTGTGCCAAGAAAACATCCCCCACACCATTACACCACCACCCAAATTGAACAGGTGTTCCTAATAATCCTTTAGGTGAGTATATATATACACACCCACACACACACACACACACACACACACACACACAAAATATAACATATATACACAAACATATACATACAGCTCTGGAAATAAATTAAGAGACCACTGCAAAATTATCAGTTTTTCTGGATTAACCATTTATAGCTATGTGTTTAGAGTAAAATGAAAATTTTTGTTTTATTTTATAAGTACTGACAACATTTCAACCAAATTCCAAAGACAACTATTGTCAATTAGAGTATTTATTTGCAGAAAATGACAACTGGTCTAAATAACAAAAAAGATGCAGTGATTTCAGACCATATTTCAAGTTCATATAGGTTTTAAACAACACAATACTAATGTTTTTACTTAAAAAGAGTTCAGAAATCAATATTTGGTGGAATAACTTTCATGCGTCTTGGCATGCTCTCTACCAATCTTTCAGATTGCTGTTGGGTGACTTTATGGCACTCCTGGTGCAAGAATTCAAGCAGCTCTGCTTTGTTTGATGGCTTGAGGCCATCCATCTTGCTCTTGCTCATATTCCAGAGGTTTTCAATAGGGTTCAGGTCTCGAGATTGGGCTGGCTATGACAGGGTCTTGATCCAGTGGTACTCCAATACCTTGATTGACCTGGCTGTGTGGCATGGAGCATTGTCTTGCTGGAATGCCAATCCTCAGAGTTGGGGAACATTGTCAGAGCAGAAGGAAGCTAATTTTCTTCCAGGACAACCTTGTACGTGGCTTGATTCAAGTTGAAAGACTTTTCTTGGTTCAATGGCAATCAGCACAGTATGGCATACAAATCTTTACAGATATAGGTTCCAATACACTTGGCAGTGGGTGGGAATATTTGTATAAGAGTGTGGTTCTAAAATATAAGAATTGCTTCATTTGTTACAGTGCAGCTAAGATAAAGAATATAACAATATGCCCATTAGATTATTCACTGTATTACCTCTATCTCAAGTCACACAAATATTTGCTTATACATCAAAACTAAGCAAAATATAGAACACATAATGTCTTCAAAAGCCTTCAGTAACAACTTGGTATGCTAATTAAGCTAACTCTTAATTTAAAACACTTAATTTGTTAAAAAGACTTTAACTTCCTAATCACAAATTGTGATAAATATACACTTACATTGTGTCACTGAAAACCCACTCAGGAATCACTTAAACTCTAGGAACCCAGGAACAAAGGAAAAGCAGTCTGTACTCAACATGTGGTTCTGCCATTTTGTTACCGATTCAATACCTGCGGTAGCTGATGCAATCCTTAAATTAAACTTTGAGCATGACCCCCATGGAGTGACTCAAAGGGAGTTCCTCTGTGAGCCACAAATCATCTGAGTGCCATGAGAAAGATATAAGTATCAGTCCTTGAGAGCATATCTAAGTGGACACATCTGGTTGTTAGACACTTCCATATTATTCCCCATCTTTTCTGTACTCCCTGTCCAATCTCTACAGAGAAGGGGCCAAAGCAATCCACTCCTGTAGAGTAAAACGTGGGCTTAAATAACTGAATCCGTGCAACTGGTAGATCAAACATTTGTGGGGTTTCTGGTTTGGCACTCCTTTTGTGACAGTCTGTGCATTGGAACTGGTGATGGCGGGTGGCCTTTCCTTCCCGAAGAATACAGAACTTCTTTTTGATCTCAGCCAGGACTCTCTCTGGGCCTGGGTGTCTCAACATACAACAAAAATGCATGGCTTTCCCTTGCAACAGAAAAAATATTCATATCCTGTGTCACATAACACCTGGAAAAGGTGATGGAAGGAAGCTATTTGAATTAATTTTCATCCCATTCCCAGAAGGTTATCCCATTTCCTAGGCTTAGCACAAAATGTTGGAATTCAAAAAGGTTGAGAATCACTGTTTTAGACAACCAACTAGCATTCTTGCTTCCTCAACTGATGTCAAACTCTGAAGGCAGTTGTCAACGTAGACAATTCTATGTATAGCAGATTGGAGGTAATCACCTGGCTCTGTACTGTTGAGAAGAATATGCTTCTGCAATGCGTTAGAAGCACAACACGGGCACAACACATCTGCATCTTGATCTTGTTTTATATCCCTTCAGAAGTACCTAAGGATAGGCTTTTCCATTTCCTCAAGTTGAAATTGATGCATCATTCCTTTGATAGCTCCACTCACAGCCACAAAATGCTCTCTGAATTTTAGCAGGACTCCCAGGAGGGATGGACTCAGTGGAGGAATAGATAGCAATTATTCTTTCAAGTTCATTCCTTTATACTGGAAGCAGCAGTTGAAAACCAGTCGATTTTTATCATTAAGGGTGATCATATGATGTGGAATGAACCAACTTTCTTCGCACTGTGCCACTTTGTCTGGCTCGATTTCAGCCGAGTAAGCAGCTGAACACAGGATATTTTAAGAGAGGCTTCTCAGTTCTCCTAAATTTTTGTATTACTACTTCTTTGGAGGCATTTAGGCAAGCCATGCCTGATTTGCATAATATAGGGGTGGTATACCTCTAGACACCATTAATGCCAACCATGATGGTTCCTTTTCCCGGAAGTTCAAGGGCCTCCTGAAGCGGGTGACTAGTTTCTCATTATGGTATGGAAGGGTGTCCATTTCCCACAATGTTGCTAAATTTTTTATCAGCTCTGCCTGCTGGTTTGGGTCCAAGACAAACTTGTTCGATTGGGTTTATAATAGGCTGGTCAGCACCTATCAGCAGGAGTGGGTGAACCTGCTCAAAGGGCTGCAGAGGAAGACACTTCAGGTGCTTGTACTTGTCCATAAGTGCCTCCACATTGTATGATTGTTGTGTCAAGAACAGTTGTTCAGCTGTAAAGGTATGCTTAATATGGAAAGTCTTCAGGGGTTGTGCCACATGAGATATACTGAATGAAAAATGTAGAACCTCGCAGTATTGACACATTCTGTTGTATGTTTCTGAGTGACAATTTCTCCTCGCCTTTTAGACCCAGCTTCTTAGCTGCAGTAAATACCATGATGTTGCACTCAGATCCATCATGAAGTATTGCATATGCATGCAAGGTCTGGTACTTATTTCTCAGCAGGACTTTGACTAATTTTAGCAAGACACAGCTATTTGTCCCAGGTTTGTCTAGATATAAGGTTTCTGCAGTAGAACTTGGAACTAGTGAGGTGTCTTTGGCTACCTTGTGGTTAATGTCATGAAGTATTAGCAAACTTTTACCTTTACATTTGCTGCAAGGCTTCTTCAGATTGCACTGTGCAGCTACGTGTGACCTTCCACACTTCCAACAGTGCTAGTTAGTTTTAATCCAATGTTTCATCTGTTCAGTTGTGAGCTGCTGAAAGTTCAGGCACTGACTGAGAAAATGGTCTGTATTCTCACAGTAGGGACAATAAGCTTTGCATTTCACATGGTTCTCAGATGGAGTGGAAGATTTAGCTGGAGAGGGAGGTGTGCTTGTGGAGGGATTTCGCACTCAGTAGGACAGTAGCTGGTCTGATCTCTCCGTTTCTCAATCATTTGCTTTGGCCACCCCTTCAACTGAATGTGCTCCATAATTTCACTGTTCTGACACCATGATTCAGACTCAACCATTTGGAAAACTCATGAAGTGTGAACATTGAGTCATTATTCTACAGCATTTGTCTCCTGAAAGAGGCTCTTATCTCAGATGGCAATTTGTCAGCAGGTGAGCAAAATGAGAACCACACCTCAATTCAGCATTCCCATCTTGTCTAAAGGATTTAAACAGCCCCACAAGAGCTTGAACTTGTAATGCAAACTTTTCAAAGGCTTCTTCAGGGGCCCCTCAACGGAAATCTGATGTATCCATCACACTGGCAATCTTAGTGCAAGTTGGTGAGACTTACAGATTTTCTCCATTATTGCTTCCATCGTGTCAGTATAAGGATAAGAAGAGTTAAGAAACCAGTCTGTAATCAGACTAGCTTCTTCAAGCTGCAGATGATCCACCAATATCTGGTACTTAACCAACTCTGGCCCATCTTCAGGTAACAGATTCTATAGAGCGAGCTTCAGACGTGCAAACTCACTTAGGTCCTAATGTTCAAGGTTAGGAATGCTGGGCTTAGGACCTCTGTAACCTGCAGCTGGCTCTTGGGGCTGAACATAAGGGCAATCTGACCAGAAAGGCCCTGGTCTTTGTTCAGATGGTGGCACTGGGGAGAAGTACACGTTCCTCTTAGGTCTAGATTCAGCCTCATGGGATCTCTCTCTGTTCTGAACATTAGTTAGTTGAGGTGAAACAGTTCTATTATCTTGACTGCCAACTGATGAGTGGTGCCTCTGCGTGAATAATTATGAGCCATCTGTAATACACCTTCCTCCTATTGTCTTTGCTCATACCACGCTGTGCTTATGTGCTGAGGATGCTCACTTTTCTGCCTATAACCAGTGTAGTCCACTTGAAAGTCATCATAGTAGGCATGATGACATGTCCAGCGTTTTGGCCGTGTAAGTATGCCTTTGCCCTTTTTCCCTTTGTTTTTACAGTCGCACACTCTGGGACAGATCCTCTCTGATGCTCATCAACCTTACGGTCACTGTAGCAAATCACTAACTGGCTCAAAGGACCATTTGTTTGGAAGAGTTAGGTTGATAATGTGTCTGGTTACAGTATATAGCATTCACTATGGGATGTCGAACAAGACTCAGGAAGACAATATCAATTTCAAAGACATTTACTTGGTTCAATGCAATCAGCACAGGTTCAAAAGCACTTGGCAATGGGTGGGAATATTTGTATAGGCATACTAGTGTGGTTCTAAAGTAAGGAAATACAATAAAAGAATAATTACAAAACAGGATTATGCTACAACACTACTAAAATTAACTGACAACAATATACATATGTAAAAGGCTGAATTACTAGAATTGCTTAGTTTGTTACAGTGCAGCAAGATAATACAACAATATTCCCAGTAAGGTTAGTCACTCTAATTGTTATTCAATTATCTCAGTAGTCACACCAATAATATACATACTTATATATAAACTAAGCAAAATATAGAACAAATAATGTCTTAAAATAGCTTTCAGTAACAACTTGGAATGATATTGAAGCTAATTTCACATAATTTATTAAACAGACTTTAATTAACTTCCTAGATCACAAATTGTGTTAAATACACACTTACATTGCGTCACTGACACACACTCATTGAAAACCCACTCAGAAGTCACTTGAAAAGGCTGGGAACAAAGGAAAAGCAGTCTGTACTCAACATGTGGTTCTGCCATTTTGTTTCAGATTCAACACCTGTGGTGGCTGATGCTATACTTGCATTAAACTTTACTTGAGCATGACTCCCCCCTGCAGGCCACTGTTGGTAATTCACTTGAATACAACGTACATACTCAATTTACTGAGGGCCTTTTGCACACTTCTATTTCATTGCATACAGTCCATTTACAGGACCAACTTCTTATGCTGGGTTTGTTTATACTAATGGTGCTTGAGGGAATGGACTATATAATAGGAGGCAGATGGTGGAATGACCGGAGAAAAACTCAGAATTAAATTGCTCTTGACACTAACTTTTGAAAAAACTTAATTAGGGGCAAAACTGTTTAAATGACAGCATATCTGTGCATCTTCTTTTTTTTTTTAATTGATACAAATCATTTTCACACAATAAATATTTAGATGGTTTCTGTTTATTTCTTTGTTTAGGTTATCATAGTTTTATACATGTAATAATTTGTAATATATGATGAAAATGAAGGTCAGGTACAAGGGTGAATCTATAATATCTATATAAAGCATTTGGAGTGTATCAAAATTATTTGATGAAGGCCTGGTAAAAATGAATGAGACCTTCATGTAACACACACAAAAAAAGAAAGAAATCCCCTGTGACAAGAAATTGACCGAATTTGAAGAAACCGTAAATTCTTTTTAAAAAAGATAACCAAGGTTTAACAGAACACGAAATGCATCAGCTGCTGCGAAATGCAAATCTGTATCCCAGCTAGTTATCTCATTCTGTCTAACGTCATGTCAGTCTTGCCACAGAATTCAAGCAGTCTCTCTTTTCAGATTCAGACTAAGTTAAGACAATAACCACATCACAGAATTATTTATTGCTGCAGATATGCCAATTTTTATTTAATTGGCATACCTGCAGCAATAAATACTTCTAATTTAATTAAATATTAAAAATTGATGATGGGCTGAATGGCAAAGCAAATAGAATATGTGCAGCCTTTTAATAATTATTTATTCAGTTGGAGGAATCATACACATAGTGAAATCATATGCAAATGAGTGACAGATTCTTTGTTCTCTCTGCTGTACAGAAATCGTACAAAACTGTGACACTACACCGTTAATCAAATTTTTTGTACCATTGCAGCCCTACAACACACGTAGTGCTACCTTACCAAATTTTCTCAAGAATTGTAAGTGGAAGAGGCTAGTTGGTTAATCAAAATGTGTTTTAGTGACTTTTTGAAGACTGTAATGGAGTCTGCTGTTTAGGTGAAGGTTGGCTTTACCTGCAGTGTATCGAACCCTTTCTCCAGATAACTTCCACACTTGTTCCTCTCACCTGTAGAGGCATAAAACTTGCTCCACCAGTCCATAAATTCATCCTGCTGTAGACAGAGAGAAAGAAACATTAGAAATAAGACTCCAGCAAGGAAGCTATGTTCAATATCTGACACCACATCACTGAACAGTAGTTCCAATTTAATAGCCCTTTGATGAATTAAATTATTTAAAAAATGTCCATTTTATGATCATGAACATTTATTTAGAAAGCAATGAAAAGACTCAACTTACCCACTGCCCCATCTAAGCATGTCCCACAAATTCAATACAAACAATAATACAAGGTTAGGTTTGAAAAGCTAAAGGGAAAAAAGATTAAAGAGAAAATTCCCTCAGTGGTCAAAATATTTGAAATATCATGTACAAGTGACAGTGACACCATCCACAGATCAAACATAACTTGATCTTTTCCATAAGTGACTGATAAATCATACATCTGCTGTAAAGTTGGTACTGGTGAGCATATCAACTGAAACTAGAATGAGCTTTAAAAATGTCTTTGGCAATTGTCTTTCCTGGTGCATCTCCACTGATACTGTAAGTCTGCACAACACTCACTCATTCCAGATGGAAAGTGTGGGAATTTTTCAAAGATGGCACAAATCAGGCAGTTTAAACCTCAGTAAACACCACCTTCTCCTCCAAAAAAAAGAAAGAAAAAATACAAAAGAGTGTTGTTAGAGCAGAACAACACCCTTTGGAAGTGACACTGCCTCAAAACAAGAAACAAGAGTACAAGAGTAGTATGACGTCTAATCGTGCTAATGTGAGCATGTCAGTAAGTACAAATTCAACACATCATCTCACTGTCTTTATCAAAGACAGTGATGAAATATGTGTCAATGTGTGCATGTGTTTGACAGAAGTATGAAAGATTGACCGACATCGCACAGAACACAGTTTGTTTGGGAGAGACTCTTACACACTCTGTCCATTCACATGCAAATCTCTTCCAGAAGGCCAATTTCGGCTCACCCTAAGAAGAGAATTGAAGTTTGGTTCCAGCGTGCTTTTAACTTTTATTTTTCAACACCAACAAGAGAGGAAAAACAGTAGTGGCAGAGGAATGGTGGGATCTAATATTTTTTGTCCCACTCTTTGTGCTTGGGGAGTATGCTGTAGTGGCATGTGTTTTGGTGGCCAGACGGGGAGTTGACGGTGTCCTGTTCTGAGTAACCCACATACCATTGCTGTGCCAAGGAATGTGTGTGTGCAGAAAATCTTGGTCTTTTGAGAGCCTAAGATACCACTGCTGAACCAGTTCAAAAGGTGAGATCATTTGTGTGTTTATGCTTATGCACCTTATATTTTCTAGAAATAGTCACAGGTAAATACATGCCGCACTTGTAAGAGACAAAAACACAGAAATGTTGCATCTGTGTATACAGTAAATCGTACTGCAGAGGTTGCAAGCAACAGGCATTAGGACTTCCTTTCAGCTGCTCAGCATGTCAAGTCACACTTTGCAAAGATTACCTCAGGCTTAAGCTTTATACATCGAATTATGTTGTATTTTATTGTGTTTTAATTGGGAACATCTGCATTAAACGAAACAGTGTAACAGTTTTTCATATTCTTTTTATGTTTTTTGTCTGCGAGTAAGACATACTTGTTGTATCTAATTCATTCATTTACGTTAATGACTGTCAATCATGGATATTTCTAATATTTGCTACCCAGTATGCAATGCACATATTGTCCGGTTCACAGACTGAATGTTTTTACAAGGAGTGTGCTAAAACGTCATTTTGTGGGGATGTGAGGAGTTTCGTTTTACAGTGGTCTAGAGTAGTAAAACCACTACTACAGTCTCTATGACTGAGGTTTTCATCTGTTTATGTGTAAGCATTACACGTGCGTTGTTGTGTCCTTAGGTACTTGCATTACAAAGCCGTCGCTTTCTTTGCTGATATTGTAGCTTTTTTTGGGGGGGGGGAACTCCAATCCAAATTAGCATAATAACAGTATGTTGGCTTTGTTAGGAAAGAAATTAATTAACAGTAGGCCCTGGTAAGCCACAGAGAAAAAGAGAGGGTTGAGCAGGAAAAACATAGACAAGTAACAGGTAATACATAGGAAAGTTTTGGGGAGAGGGTCCCCTACCAGCCCATGCGTCTACCCAGAAGTGGCACGCAGGGTAAATGGGACTGGGCATGTGGTAAGGATATGCAGTGTATTGTGAAGCTGCATTTAGACTCACTTAAGCTGAGTTGGCCTGGCTGTGGGACAGCCTAACTGGGCCCTGAATGGTACTTTTCACAGAACTGCCACATGTTTCCTCTCTTTGTCTGTCGGTGCTATTAAAGTGGAGCCTAAGGACACTGTGACAGCCATGTTTCCATCTGTGTTACTGTGTGTGTCCTAGGTGTTTGTGTGAGTAACAGTATGTGCTAATCTGAGTGTATGTGTGTCTGAAGTACAACTGTAATGTTACATTTTCCCACTAAAATGATGTGTATTGAGACTGTGTGCATATAAGTGTGCATGTGTGACTGGTCACCTAGACACTTAAGACTGCACCATATGCATGTGTTCAGTTATTCTATACTCTATCCAAAAGGTTTAAATTATAGGGGTAATATTAATGTATGTACTGCATCAAAAAAGACTAGACTGCGTGTGTGCGTGTGTGCGTGCGTGCGTGCGTGCGTGTGTTAAGAGTACAATAAGAATTTCAGTCACTGCAAATATTCAGGTATGTTTTGCTGTTCATGCCAGTCTCTCCACTGTATGCTTTGGCTGTATCCCACTTTCTTTATAACAACTGGAATAGAAGGGCCGTGGAATAATATTGTATCAGACGGTAGTGAATGATCTGAAAAGTGTGTGTGTATGTGGGGTGGGGGGGGGGTTACCATATCAGCAAGGCTCATGAATATTAATTAGGTGTTTGCAAAGCAAAGTGGGCCTTCTAAGTTTGATAGTGGTTATCTTTTGTGTTCTTGTTAGGCCCACTAGCAATGCTACAGATTCTGCTTGGACTTAAAATACAGCTAATCAAACAAATCTCTTACAATGTAATGATAATATTTCCCCAAAAAGTGGTAGGGCAAACTTCTAAACGTTGGAGGATATTAGTTGCTACAACCAGGGGCAACATTATGCTGGAACAGTGTGGCTGAAAAGGCTGAAGGAAAACAAGTACCTTCAATGCTTTTCAAAAAAATGTATTAATGCAAAACCTGTTAAAATCGATGCATAAAGTTACCCATTCCCGAGGCACAGTTTACTGTAGGGTATTGCTAGTGTTAGAGTTGGGTCTGTTACAGGAGAAAAGCCTCACATGCACTAGTTATAAAAAATAAACAAACAATGTTTGTAATAATTTAGCAATAAATATACTTTTAACATAAAGTATGTTTTGAATGCAGTTTGATTGGCAGATCATTCAGAAGTATAAACAATATCAAAAATGGCCTCAAGAATTTGTGACTTGGTATTGGTGTAAAACCTGTCTCACCAGATTTTGAAATGAAAAACCACTGAATTTCTAGCACTGAATTTTTCAGCATTGAAACTATGTATGTGAATTTTTTGCCTTTGTATTGAACTCTTCAAAATTTCAATAACTAATTTTCACTTTCATTTTTCAATGTTCACAAGTTCAGAATCAAACATTCAAGTTTAAAAATTCAAATAATTTATATTCGAGTTGCTCAAATTCGATAGGCCAAATTCAGATGCCAAAATTCGGTGTTAAAATTTTCAGATTAAACATCCGGGACACTGAGGATAAGCAATCGATTCTGTATTAAATCGAACCATGTGACAGGAGGACGCCGGTGCTTGAAATTACAGGAATGCCGTCAGCAATGGCAACAAACCCAAATGATGGTGCTTCGGTGAGTATATTAACTGTTTTTTTTTTTTGCCTTTTGTAAGATTCAGTAACAGGTAATACCTGACACGTTGCATATGAACAGAATTTATTGGACAATATTTACGCAACTTTTAATAAGGTGGCGTTCGTTAAAATTTTGTTAGCATAACTAAAGTTTTGTTCTAACGTTCAGTTAGAATGACTAATGAGCTGAAAACGGCGCGATGACAAATTTGCTTAAAAAAAATATTCACCAACATGTTAACCTAAGGAAGAGTAACTAACAGCAATAACATTTTTAAATAGCAATTCCAGGTGTACTCCATAAACCAACCATTAGAAATTAACTGTTGAAGATAGCCTGACAGCCCCGGATGTTTAATCTGAAAATTTTAACACCGAATTTTGGCATCTGAATTTGGCCTATCGAATTTGAGCAACTCGAATATAATTGATTTTAATTTTTAAACTTGAATGTTTAATTCTGAATTTGTGAACATTGAAAAAATTTAAGTGAAAATTAGTTATTGAAATTTTGAAGAGTTCAATACAAAGGCAAAACATTCACACAAATCTGGTGAGACAGAATTGCTTCCATACTGCATGAAGATAAGTGTCTTTTGAATTTATGTATTCATTTAGAAGTGATATTTTGGTTCAGGACAGATATTGGACAGGATGTGGGTCATGGTTCCTCAAAAGGCGGGACACGAGAGACAAATGTTTGGCCCACGCTAAAGGCCTGTTCAAACCAAATCCATGGCGATTTTACAAGATGAACTTCCAAAGAAAATCCATAAAAATAAAAACAATTTCACATTGTAGGTGAACTCAGTGTGCTGTACTCTTTCACAGGTCACTTGCTAATTCCAGACAAAACTTATCTGCGCATATTGCACATGCTTTTCAAGGCATTTTTTTTAAATAACTTTTAACATGTTTGCTTGGTCTGAAGAAAAAGATTGCACCAAAAAATCTTCCATTTTATGAGTGACCGGTTTTAAGGGTTTCTTTTTTCCACTCAAAACTACTGATAATTTTTGGATGTCAACTACTAAGCCTGAAAAACTGGCAAAACTGTTGAAAAGCTATTTGGCCTTTGGAGTGTCTTGAGGCTTGGCATGCAAGCTGTCAGAGCTGTTTAACATTCTGCAATGACAGCATCATAATGGTACAGGCCTATATATGGCACAGTTCTCATAAAGAATTTAGAATAAAACAAATTTGTTTTTAATTACCACACTAACACTGTTCATGCAACAAATCACTAAATGCAAGAAAAACATATTAAATTGTTTTGAATGAGTTAAAACAATCAAGAATGCTTGAATTTAGGCTGTGAAGTGCATTTGTCCACATTATATTGATCAAAACCTGATGGGTCTGGATTGCTTTTTAAAGTTTTATTTTTATTTTACTCGTTTATCGGTTGTAAGCATTCTGAGGTACAGAAGAGGAATTACAGATAAAAGCAGTTAAAATACCTCAAAATAGTAATGCACATTTCGATACAATCTTGTACAAAGAGATTTGATGATCAGCTCTCTACTTTGCATCTTTTCTCACTCCCTCTCTTTTTATGTCCTTCTGAAAGCATCCGGACAGGACCAGAATGTTGTCCTATAGCTCTTAGAAACTCTGAATTAGTGAAAAACTGATTGAATACATTTTTTTCTCTCTTTCTTTCTCTTACTTTTGCTCATTCCTTTTCATTCTGTTCTTGACATTTGGCTATGAGGGGAAATGCACTGGGAATCTTTTTACAGCCCTATTTTCCTTGGCTATGGTGAGAGAGAAAATTTGGATTTTTGATCATCTGGTTTGAATGTGTTCTAATAAAATAAATATCTTTGTTTGCAAAAGAGAAACCTCTATGTCTTGGCAGGAGGAGGCAGTAATTACTACATTTAGAGTGTGATAGAAACAAGAATTTGTATCAAAGGATCCTGCTTATTCCTAGCCTGATCTAAACTATTCAAAAGGACTTAAACCGAAGCCTTGGAGCTGTGGGGATCAGGTGACTAAGACCAAACCTTATCATGCCAAGACATGTGTGTCTTCTAAGAGTTAGACAGGTCTAAATAGATCAAAGAAGACACAAAAAGCCTTTCTCCTATTGTCACGAATTCTGAGGGAGTACCCAAATGCAGAGAGGCAATCATATGTGCTTTTAGTGAAAAAAAAAAAAAAAAAAAACTATTAAAAGAAACAAAACAGAAATAAACTCTCTTGAGGGAGAAAGTAACATAAACAAGAAATACCAAAAAGACAACAGGACCTAAGAATAACAAATGAATGAAGAATCACAAGACTCAGGGGCAGGGCTGGGGAACGTCAGGCCTCAGGGTCGTATAAGACCCGCAAGAGCACTTTACCTGGCACGAGAGGCCATTTGAGAAATAATTTAAAAGAAAAAAATGGCCTTGATTCTATTAACCTGAAAAAAAAATCCTTTCAAATAATGTTTAAAAATAATTTAAAATGATAACAACACCAGTTGCGAATTTTCACGGCCAGCAAAGCCTTCTCTGCTGGACTAACATGCCAAATAAATAAAGAAATATTTTTATCCATTCATTCTCAATCACCTTTTCGCCTATGTATTTTTAATTGCTTCACACTCTTAATTAATCTACATACAAATAGACAAAAAGAAAAGTTTATCCAGCCCGAAGCGTGTGAGTTTGAGCTCAACTCCGTCAGGCCTTCAGAATTTCTTCAGAATCCCTCAACAGTGCAAATGAATGAGCAACTAAAGTTAGTTTGTCAGATTCATCAGCCAATCAGATTGATTTACTAGTTCTTGGTGGTGTGATCTTTAGGATATGTCCCGGTTGAGGCCTTCTAGCTGGCCTTTAGTGATGCAGTCATGCTTTAAGTGATGTAATTTTAAAGCGAAGAGTGTGAAAGTGTCATTACTGCCGCTATCGCCATTGAGAAAGATATCCTTATGGATTTAAAAACATGAGATGTTCTGTATGATCGTGTGATTGCTTAATTTATTAAACAGGAAAGGAGGACTGATTTTCACTTCAATTAAATTGGTAAGTGCTTTTTGCATTGTTATAGCAACATCAGTAGTTTTAAGTGGAAATTGGGCTGCTGGAGCATTCAGTGTCGAATCAAGTTTTGAAAAGTAGTGCTGCGTTCCATTCAACTCAGAAAGTCAGATTTTACAACAGTCTAATAGGAAAAGTGCGATGGAATGCATCTTAAAGACAGAATTACAACTTGTAGGCTCGTGCAGAAATTCTCAACTTCGAATTCGGCGAGATGCAGGGGCATGATCAGTACCGCCGCTCCCTATAAGCGGACTACGCAGTCTGCGTAAGGCACCAACTCCCTAGGGGGGCACAATCTTACACAAGGTGTGAACAAGAAAGTCCACCGGCTGCACTTACTTGCACGTTATACATTATTCAAGGACGCGAAAGCAGTTGCGGAACACAGATGACCCCCCCCCCACCCCCACCCCACCCCCTGCGTAGGGTATCAATTTGGCCAGCGGTGGCCCAGGGCATGATGTCACACAAACATGTGCGCACTCAGGGAGATATACACAGTAAGTGATAGGTGTTTAAAACATTATAATATAAGGTTCCCCATTCCTGCTCTAAGGGATGAATACCGGGTGTCCCAAACTAACTAAACAAAACACAATTCCAATTAAAGGGGGGGGGGGGACAGGAGGCACAAACCAGTGTGGGACAGGAGGCTCAGAACAGGGTGGGACAGATGGCACAGAATGTCCCAACCAAGGGAGGGAAGTTGGGGGAAACCAGGGGGAAGGCTTCAGATAGGAGGTAGGGTCCAGCAGCCTGGGAGGAGGATCCATGTAGGGGGCGGGATTCGGAGGCCAGGGGGCAGGGTCCTGTGACCTGGGTAGAGGATCCACATAGTGGGTGAGGTCCAGCCAGGGAGGAGGATACAGGTACGGGGCAGGTGAATGGTCAGACTGAGCAGATGCCACAGGGAACTGGGCAGTGGTCGCTGGTGAGGGGTCAGTCTGGATGGCGGCCACTGGAGACTGGACAGACTCATCGATCGCAACAGGGGACTGGACAGGCTCGTCAATGGCCACGGAGAAGTGGACATTATTGGTCACACAGGAGACAGCAGCAGATTCGGTCCCCTCCAAGAGCACTGCAACAGACTACGATGCAAGGATCCCTCTCCTCTTCCTCCTATTCTTCTTGGAGATGGAAAGAGCAGCAGGCTCCTCCGCCTCCTGGTGGTCAGCTGCAGGCTCCCCTGCCTCCTGGTGGTCAGCAGCCAGCCTCTCCACCTCCTGACAATCAGCAGCGGGCTCCTCCTGCTTATGAGATTTGGAGGTCTGATTGGATAAAGGAGAGTCAATGGGCCTGTCAATCAGGGGAGGCTGAACGTAATCAGGGGTAACTCAATGCACCCAGTGTGTCAGGTAACTCACAAACACCTCAAACAATAAAACCTACAGACTTCCATCTCCCAGTAGCAATGGGGGGCCTCAAGGCAGGTGTTAAAAAGGTCCTTTAGGGTGGTATTGTTGTAATTCAGCCCCTCTGCTGTTTTCAGGAACTCGCCTGCAAAAACCCTCATGTCAGCCTTCCCTTGACGGAGAGAGGAAAGCCAGTCGAGCTGAGCTGAACTTTCTCTGATGGTGCCCCGGGGGTGGGAGTTGGGAAAATGAGGATGCCCATAATGCCTCTGCTAGGTCCAAATGTGGTTGGATCCTTATGTTACGAATTCAGAGGGAGGACCCAAATGCAGAGAGGCAATCAAATGGGCTTTTATTGAAACAATAATAAAAAATAGAAACAAACTCTCTCAAAGGAGAAAATAACATAAACAAGAAATACCAAAAAGACAACAGGACCGAAAAATAACTATTGACTGGAGACAGGAACTCACAAAATGATCCAACACAGGGCAGAGAACATGAGGAAAATATCAAGAGGGAGAAATTAGGCAGGCAAATGAGGGGAGCAGGTGGAGAAAAGTAACAGAAGATCAGAGAAAAAGGGGGTGGGGCCATGAAATGAGATGAAGCAGAAAAAAGCAGGGGAAGAGAAGTACATGATGAGAAAAAAGAACATCCCGTAATAAAAAAAATTGCAAGGGTGTTAGGATCCTTCCACAAAAGTAAAAAACAAGTTCTTAAGCAGGACGTGGTTATGTGTCTGTCACTTGGGAGAGAGGAAGCGGTAAGGACCATCACCTGGTGATTGTTAACATTAAACACCTGTGTCTCATTACAGTGATGACAAAGGCTGCCGAGAATGCCGAGACAGAGCTACAGGCAGCTGCCCTGTATGCATTTACATTTGTGTGTTTTTGTGTTTGATTTTATTAAAACATTACTTTGATTCTTCATCCGGTTCCCGCCTCTTCCTTTTCCATTGAACCCTGTTACACAAGACTATACTGATGACAGGATCATGACACCTACTGCTAGCTACTAATTCCTCTATCCCTTATTTACCACCCTTACTTATTTCTGTTGAAAATTTAATTCATGTATCCAAAAAAGTGCAGAGAAATGGAAGATTGTTTGAATCCATTAGGTCTCCTTGATGTGAACACAAAACAGGATCATCTCCATTTTTTTATTGGCATGAAGGAACCATGCTCTGCAACCAATCTAAGGCGTAACAAATAGAGTTTGTCTTTGAGACTTTATAGACTCAAAGACAAATAGATGAGCAAATGAGCTTTGCCTCAGAAACATTTGAAATGGAATGGTGAAGGTCTACTCTCAGTGCAGAGAGTGACTGTTTTGTAGCCAATCAGACTGGCTACGCTCACACTGTCACTGGATTGACTACCGCATTTACTTGCAACTGTAGCTCTCAAATTGTCCTGTACATAACAGCAGCAGATTTAATACTGTCTGTATGAACAGGTAACAGAATTTAAAACCAATTAAGAACCGAACTCACATGCAATACTTGTAACCACAGTGACAGATAACAGTAAATATTTAAACTTTACATGCATCATTAAGGATTTCATTTTTATTCTAAACTGTTAGACCTTGTAGTGTATGTGGAGCCTGAATGTGAACATCCCTCAGGGATAATAATAACTTCTCAAAATGTATCTGGAAATGGTTTGATCTGTAATGATAATGTCAATATCAGCAGATTATTTAAATTTTATCATCAAAAATGTGTTTAAATAAATAATTTAAACTTTAATCAAATGAAAATGTAACAATTCATTTTCAACATAATATTGTATTATTTTTTTCAAATTAAGTGCTCATATACAGAAAATCAAAGCACAATCCTAAATACAACATTGGAGTTATTTTTGTCAAATAAAGTGCTGCATAACAGAGCACAGATGTGAGATACTGCTGAAATATAATACAGTTACTATTGATTTTTTTATTATTAGTAGTAGTATTAGTAGTAGTGGTAGTGTAACAGTGAATATTACATAACTATATAGTAGAGATCTATTTTAGTCATATTTTTTCATTTAAATTGAGCTTTTATTTTGGCAGAGTTTTTCTGTGATTCTGTGTTGTTAGACCAAGGAGCTCTGATGTAATAATGGTAGATTCCCAATTTGGAAAAAGCAGTTCGCTACGTGAATCACAGTAGCCTAATTATTAAAATGCTACTATATAAATATGTAGTCTGTATATGACTTGTGCTAAGAGAATTAGTGCTCTGCCTGCTGTCATCTGATACAAACAGAGCATGCATTGCTCATAATAGTGTTTTCCATGTATGAGCCAAGGATCTCTAAACGTATGAGCAGTTTGTGTCTCTATGCCTGCACAACACCAGCTCCACACATTCACAAACACTCACATTTAAACACTGCACGTGTAAACAATCTATTTATCTCATTAAATCACAGCTTAAATAATCTCACTAGGACATGACGTGACTTTAATCTGTACACTGAATGTTAACGTAATGACATATGTCGACATATCAGATGGTCTCGGGGCATTTTTACTGATACCAGTATTGGTATCAGTGCATCCCTACTGAAAATCTTTTGATGCACCACAATCACTTTAGTGTTAGAAACCTTGACTAAGCACTCCAAAAGCCAGCTGGATCTCCGATTTTCATTTATCTGTCCAAGTTTTTTTTTTTTGTTGTTGTTTTTTTTATCTAATCAGTCTAGAGGAAAGATAATTTGGGAATACTTAAAATTAGTGTTCATATTACAGGTAAAAGCAATAAATTAAAAAATTTATTACAATAACAATGTGTTACATGCCGCATCACACATTGTTTTAGCACACATTACTTGCAGTAAGTGTCTTCTTTCTGTAAGAAACTTTTAGTTTAAACAAGAATATTGTCACTTGTCCATGCATTGTCATACACCAAGTGCATGCAGCACCAACATGCTATATGAGTATGATGATTTTGTCACAGCCACTTTGACATGCCATGACATGCCATGGGTCGCAGATATACATAAATTGTGGGGGGGAAAAAAATAATAAATCTAACATAATATTCTCACTTTTTAAGGAAAATGAAAAAATGGCTTCAAAGCTTGACATTATCAGCCAATGAGCTCTAGTCAGGATGAAATGAAGGTTGCAGAGATATGGAAAGAGATGAGGAAAGGGGTGATGAGGTCATACATACGTACATGGAGGCTGGACTGAGAGGGCGAGATGTTAATAATGGCAGAGCTGGTGCCGTCTGCCTGTTATAAACCAGAAGCATTTTGGTTAGGTGGTTAACATTAGTAAATACCCATGATCCTGTGAGTCAACCACGGTTGATATTATAATATGACGTTTAAAGGGTCACCTCAAAAGTATAAATTGTAGTTGATTCTCATTTGGATGGAAAGTTGGAGTGAACAACAAACATTTAAAAAAAAAAAAAAAGCATACACACAAGTAGTGTAGCCATTGCAGCATGAGATCACAGTTTGCACAATGTGAACTGATTTCAAATTTGACAGGACTCAACGAGACAGTATTTTATGTTTAAACTTTAAATGTTTGAGGTTGTAATTTGAATGAATAATATTGTATTCCTATCTAGGACAATCTAATTTAAAAAGCTGAACTATTCTATATATATATATTTTACAACACTCTACAACTCAACAGTGCAACCCTGGCTACTGTGATGATGATCTTTTTTATATCATAATGAAGAATGACATGAAAACAGGCCAACAGATCAGCTGGATATATGAATGAAGTTGACAACATATTTTATGGAGCAGACAGTGGATTGGATCACCAGGTCTGAAACTCCTAGACTATGATACAACAGAGAGCTTCAATGAGGTACAGATGGCATCCTCACAAAACCTGTGGTTTGCGAACTAAGACAGCACTGTGTTTCTAGCTGATCGATAAATCATTACCACGGTTGCGACCGTGAAATGTGATTCCCTGATGAAGAATGACACCCCAAGATTGTTGTTTTTCCTGGACGGGACTCAAAAGTTGGTTTTCTACCAGATGAAGAGAAGGAAAGTACAGTAGGACGAGTTTATGCTGCAATGCGAGCGTTAAAGCTAATTAGCTGCAGACACAACACACATACGGATTACACAATGTTGAGCCTCCTGGTGCTAAATCAAACCATTCATTAACTTTGCCACGAAAGTAACACACCAGCCATAAAAGAACAATGATGAATATTCATCTAGTAGATTAAACAATGGAAACAAATAATTACATTCTGGACAGAGAGAGAGAGAGAGAGAGACAGAGAGAGAGAGAGAGAGAGAGAGAGAGAGAGAGAGAGAGAGAGAGAGAGAGAGAGAGAGAGCTCTCCAAGGAGCAATGATAAAGTAATAGCTTATTGCATTTTTAACTTTAAAGAAAAAAAATATATATATATATATAGTAAAGTCAACAAATTATATATTTATTTTATGTTTTTCTTAGGGCAATACATTTTAATTTTCTATATAATGTAAGTGCAAATCTCCTTATCCTCAATAGCATAATATATTATGCTAAACTTAACAACAGCTTTGTTGTTACATGGAGAATAAAAGCCCCAATTTTGTGTTTTACGGATTGGGGTCACGATGTAAGATTACTTTGTGTTAATGCTATACTGTATAAGCAAAAAGAATAAAGTAAAGTAAGAAAATACTGAAAATAGCAACAATATAATTGTATTAAATCTAAGATACAGTTTACATTTTACAATAAGGTTGTATTCATTAACATTAACTAACACAGTGGTTAATATGAACCTTAAATGAACAACATTTTCACAGCTTTTATCAATATTGTTTAATGTTAATTTCTACAAATAATACATTTTTCTACATCGAAATTTGTATATGTTAATTAAGTAATATCACATGAGCAAGAGTGCTATATGGTGATGTAGGGCCATATAGCACTCTTGCCCTTACTCTTTAAGAAAAACCGAGTAAGGTCATAAAATGCATTTGTGCATGGAACTACTTTATTACACTACAGATCAGAATCTGCCGTTGCTGGTTCAAAACAAATGATGTGTCCAAGCCTTAGTAATTCAAAAAGTTCACTTCAGAAATAGTATCACGGCTTGTTGTTCCTAACATGTTATTGGATAAACAAGGATGGATTGATGGGTGTGTGCGTGTCTATGTGTCTTTGTCTGTGTGTGTGTGTGTGTGTGTGTGTGTGTGTGTGTGTGTGTGTGTGTGTGTATGTGTGTGTGTGTGTGTGTGTGTGTGTGTGTGTGTGTGTGTGTGTGTGTGTGTGATAGAGAGAGAGGGAGAGACGGAGCATGTGTGATCACCTGTTGCATCTCCCAAGCAGAGATGCTGTCAGCTTTCTGAAGGTCAGCTTTCTCAGTGGAAAAATAGCGTCCAAGCGGGGGTATTTCTCCCTATTTCGTGGTAGCCGCGCAAGAGTCATTCACTATAGAAACAGCGATGTCCTCCGCAATTTTAAACAGTGTGTATCCGATGTGGAAACTCTGTAAGCTCCTCAAATTCTGTAATCAAACAGTCCATTGTGTCTCTCAACTGCGATGAGCCTTAATCCTGAAATTGTTCATTTAAAGCTGTTTAAAACAATGTCCTAGCTTAAGTAATGTAGTGGTAATACGAGCGATCACGGAGCGCTGTTCTATGTAAACAATGACTAACAGATTCACTTTACGTCACCAACTGGCTCATATTACACACAAAAATGATCTTTTGCCACCACCTGCTGGCTAACATATGTACTTTAAAAAATAAAGACAGTAACTCCTAACAGATATGCACTACTCTTACACTTCAGTTTAGAACAGCACAAACACAAGCGGAGTGATACACACACGGTGAAGCGTCCGAGTGCTGATGCTGTCAGACCATCAATGCTCACGGAACGTCTCTCGTCCAATCAGATTTGAGGACCGGATCTAACTGTTGTATATCATTAGTTAATGCAATAGTATTTTGATAAATTAACATTAACCAAGTTTACTAATTGTGTACAAATCAGTGTTCATTTGTTCATGATTCCTAATGTATTCACTTTGTTAATGAATTGGACATTGTAAAGTGTTACTAATAAAAATGAATACAGAAACACAATATGTAACTGTAGATTTGTGCAACCCACAGAAATATGTATGTATATAAGAAAAATGTAACTGTTCAAATGCAAAAGGATCTCAGTGTTACTGTATATTGTAGGTGGACAATGATTAAATGCAGCAATTAAACAACTGCTTTGGGTAAAATCGCATTTTAGGCAGAGATGTACACCCTGATGATCCTGGGAGATGTCATCACCATAATGAAAATGTCTCATAGCTAATTACTTTTACTGGAACAATCTTGCTGAACTTCTGTCATTCCTTTGGATTCTGATGCACATGGTGTGGGTGATTACAGTGATACTGTAGGTTGGTGTTACAAATAGCAGTTTTCCCTCTGCCAGAGCTGTGTCTTCCCATGCTGTAACCACATCCCAGTGAAATTATGTGAATCAAGCTTACTTTATTACACCACAATATAAATACACTAAAAATGTTGGGTGCCGTGTTAAACATATGGCCATCTGTTATAAAACAGCTATTCAAATAAGTGCATGATGTGGTGCACCATTTACACTGTCTTCAGCAGGGACACAAGCACAATTTATCCTCTCAAGAAAAGAGGATTGTTATGGTCTTATACGAGTGTCATGTAAACTGGTCTCTTGAGTCTTTGACAAGGCATCAGATTGGTGGCTCATAAACAAGGGACCTGGTCGCTAAGGCCTGTAATCGAGTGCTCTCATTCCCCCAAAGCTGACCCCTAGCAGGGGTGGTGTGGGGGTAGGGGGGTGGCAGTTATTGTGGCGCCGGTGGTGAGCAGCTAGGAGTGGGGGGATGCAGTTGCCCAAGATGAGGACTCACCACATCAGAGAGAGGACTGAACCCTTGCAGCGCCTTCTGCTGTATAGTGCCAGGGCATAATAAATACAACAAGAAAGAGGACTCCACACAGCTACTCAGTAGAACAGCTAATTAGGACCAGGCCCATTTGTTTGCTGTTGTCCTCCAACTAGGGGAGTTGTATTACAGAGCATTTTGAAGCACACACATTAGAGGGGCTGTTTGCCACTTTATGCATCACAACCCTGACTCTATCCCTGTCTAAAGGCCTTTGGGCTAAGCCACCAAGATGTAGGATCAAAATCTAACCTTTTCAGTAGCGTTCACTCAAGTTCAACCTCATAAACCTTTTCAAAGCTGCTCTACATGGGCACTTGCTTTTAGCGCCCTGTTTTTAGAGTAAATAATTTAACCCGCTAAAGACCATAGCAAATCCACAAAGGCTCCAGATGGGTGTTACTTCCCCTATGATGTTGTGTTTGGCCTCGTCAACAATCTGCTCCCAGTGACAGACCTGATCCTCTTTACCAATATGTGTTTTTTAAGAGAACACAAGGGAATAGTTTTGGGTTCTGGGCCAAGCCAAACTGGAGTCTTTGGGGAGATGATGGGGCTCAAGTTTCATTTAATGCACAACGGAGTTCAGACCAGCTTTTTGTAGTGCTTTGTACACAATCAAAATACAGAACACAAGGCATTGTAAGTAAAGAGTATTTTATGTGTGTCTGAGACTGTTGTGGACCACAATGTTAGACCATAATATAACTAATTTAAAATTACACTACAGAACAATTTATTATTTTAATACTAACTGTGTGTTAATGGCAATATTTGGATAATCCAGTGAATTACATTATCTAAGACACTAGATATACATTATTTGAAGTTAATGATAAAATAATCAAAACAGTAAAACTAAAATGTAAAAATATACAGTTCTGATTATAATATCTGATTGTATGGGCCACATACAATTGCTGTTTCAGAAAAGCCAATAAATGCACACCAATACTCACTACACAATATAAATACTGTATGAATGCAGCAAGTTTCAGCTGTACACAGTATAGACTCATCTAGAGATTACACTAATAGCTGTGTATTGACATCCATTGTAGCATAAATGCTCTAGCAAAATCTATACCTGCTAGGAAAAACTACTAGGTCACACAATAAATGCCGTCATATTGCCCAACCTTAAAAGAAATCACGCAATACATGGTTATTACAATAATTTTCAGAAAAAAACGTCTCATACATTGCCATGGACCAGAAAGAAGATAAGTCTTTTTTTATCCAAGTTTGGACATGCAAGCTTGTAGCAAGTATTTTTTTATGTTTTTGTGCTCTTTTTTTTAAACTGAGAAAAGCTACCATGTACTTTGGTGGTTAACATGTGGTTAATTCCTGAGAATTCAACTGAATGTGGTTTGTCCAACGATGGCGATTGAATTGTCTTGAGAATCTGGAATGAAATTAGGCAGAGTGGATTCTGTCTTTATTTGTTGGGACTGTGTAATCTACATGTGTTATGTGACATTTCAGGTTCATCATTCGGCTACTAATAGATGAATTCAAGATGATTGAAATTGCACAACTTTGTAAAAAGAACTAATTTAATCTTCTCTTTAAGTCCTTGGATTAGATCAATGGAAAACATAGCAAATGCAGAAGAAAAGAGCCCCATTAATAGCCTTTAACTAGAGCTGGGTGTGGGCTTATAAAACTGAGCTCAAAAGGGCAAGCGTGAAGTATTCCCCTTACCACTCAGCAAATGACAGAATGTCTCTCTTCCACAGGGAAGCCCTGCCAGCCGAGCTGGAAGGTCAAAAGCTGAATTAAACTTTGTGAATACAATACATTGCCAAGGAAACCAAGTGGGCCATGAGGCCCCAAATTCGATATTCTGCTCTCGTTGAACACATAAAGGCTGAAAGGTTAAAGCTGAGACATGGAAACAATTTTCCAATACTCTTAATCCTTCTTGATCATTTTTGTAATGTTGTTTTTATTTATTTTGTGGGTGTATTTTTAGGTCGTAGTTATGAGAGGGAATTGATGACAGCTCAAGGAGGCGTCATTAAAGCTGGGCTCTTTCTCAGAGAGTGAAATGTGTCATCGTCTCAAGATGGTGTAAGCATTCATCATAGATACAACTGCCAAATAGTTTTCCATCGTGGTACAGAATTCATGATTCCATCACACCCCCACCCCATATTGTGCCTTGAGTTGACTAACATAGTACCATAGCAACATTACAAGGCAGTCCAAAATCTCAGTTTGGCTTATCTTATGCCTTACATTTGAAAAGATCAGAATACAAAAATACATACTGTATCAGCAATAGGTCTAGAGAAGAGTGTCTTAGAAGTTCTGAGAGCTTACTTGTCCAGGAATAAGAAGCTCCTTGTCATCGATATCAATCAGAACTTCATCACTAGGGATGTGAGCAATTGCCTCTGTTGACAAAAATTATGCCATTAGCAATATTCATTGATCTGAGGTACCTGGTACAAGTGTGGTTCATTATCCAAGGCAAAGAATCTCTAAAATAGCTCGTAATAATCTACCCAGGAAGAAAAGATTCATCAGAAGTCAAGGCTTTAATTTATTTGTTATGTTAGCTTTCTTCATACAGTTTTTCATTCATACATAATATTCAGTTGGGAACAATATGGTTCAAGCAGCATTACTTCAACATTCCCTTATTTTCAGCACACTCATGACAACAAAATAATTTGCAAGATGGCGAAATCATAAGATATTGAATTTCAACTTGATACAATACAGGCGTAATGTTTTAGCTAGCCTTCTATCCAGACTTTATTTTAATATAGGATGCGTTTGTGAACAAATGAGGCTACTCATTCCATATGTATTAATGCAATACACATGACTGAAGTATGTCAAGTACTTGTAATACACATTCCTCATCCCATTCCAAACTCCAGTGTTTTCTTTCTTTCCATGATACACAACAAGTGATCTTCTTATGTGTAGGTTTACTGTTTGGGAAAGGGGTTAGGCTTTATTGTTAGATTTAGGTTTTGGAAAATCATAAGAAAACTCATTCAAACCCAGTTGTTTCTCTTCCATGAAAGACAACAGTGATTTTCCTATTCAAATCATGGTTTGGTTAGGTTAAGGTTTGGGCAGGGGTTGGGGGTATCGGGTCGTACATTTTAAAATGAGCCAACTTAACAATTTCATTTCATATGATTTTGCCATGTCATACTTTAATTACAACTTGCCATGCTTATTCCATCTCCTAAATCCCTACCATCCTCATGCAGGCCAAGATGTCTTACCAAATTCTGCTTCCTTAGGTTCTCTCTCCATACTCTTTGGCTGGCAGCGGAACTCATTCAATGAGCGGACTGTGCACTGGCCCACCACTGGCTTCCTGCCAAACTGTCGGTTGTCTATAACCTTAATCACTAATGGGGGCATGTAAAGGTCCTCCTTGGGCAGCCGCTACAGTCCAAAGGAGATTGTGAAGAGTACATGTATTAATATACAACAAAACTTTTCTTGTTAATTTTTTTCTAACCAATTTGGAATGCCCAATTCCCAATGCGCCTCAATCCTGGTGGCGGAAGATGAATCTCAGTTGCCTCCATGTCTGAGAACGTCAATCCGCGCATCCTGTCACATGGCTTGTTGAGAATGTTACCATAGAGACACAACGTGTGTGGAGGCTTCATGCTATTCACTGCGGCATCCACACACAACTCACCATGCCACCACCGAGAGCGAGAACTACATTATAGCAACCACGAGGAGTTTACCCCATGTGATACTACCCTCCTTGCAACCAGGCCAATTGGGTTGCTTAGGAGACCTGGCTGGAGTCACTCAGCACACCCTGGATTTGAACTCATAACTCCAGGGATAGTAGTCAGCGTCTTTACTCACTGAGCTACCCAGGCCCCCCTTTCTTGTTAGTTTTAACTCTTAACATAATGACTTGTTTTAGTTGTTATACCAAAGAACCTTTGGAACCTCTCTCTGTGAAAGCATTTAGCACCCTGAACTGATGCAAACATGACATGATATGGCACAGGGCTGACCCCAAATGACAGTGCAAATAACTTTCCCAGTCAAGCTCATTGCTGGGGTGCATTGTTACAGTGCCAGTCATTACTGCTGAAACATCTCCTATGAGAAGGACAGCGTAACAACAATGTATATAACGCTGTCACAACTGGTTAGCAGCATGCTCTAACAGATCATTTAACAGATCTACATTAAGAATCTACAATAACACATTTCTGAAGAGGGTTCAGACAAAGGTTAAAATATTTACAGTGAGCTTTTGATTGTTACAATAACTGGATTATTTTTTTCACGCATCCTTGATGAATCTATAAAAATTCGAATAGATACAGATGCCAATTAATTTATTGAAGTCTAATTTTACTACTTGCTTTAAAATAAGATCATGCCTGCTTTATTCGGGGGGAAAAAATATATCTGGAGCTTACCACATCAATGAACATAGTGTTGACATCAAAGTTAGGGTTCTTCTTAGTATTTCGAATGACACATGACTGAACGACATGTCCCCCACATTCCACCTGGAGACTAGGAGAAGTCACACTGGCCAGCTGGAAACTCTTCAGGTTACGCAAACCCCATGCCAGGATCTAAGATATCAAAGGTTAATAATAGCAAGTCACATCAGGAGTAATGAACATAAACGGAAAGAAAATAAAGTCAAAGACAGAAAAGAAAGTCAAAGAATTTTCAAAGAACATAAGAGTGAGTAAATTATTATTTCATTGACATTTTTGGGTAAACTATCCTTTAAGTAATCGTGACAGGTAGAATAACACTGACAGTGCAAGATTTCATAGATTTTTAAGATTGTGAAAGTTAACCATCTATTGTGCATTGCTGCCTCAGGGTGACAAACCCCTTTTTCACTTTCCAAGCACATAATGTATGAAAGATGACATTAAAATATTTAATAATAAGTCCTGTTCTTGATGTGCTGCAGCAACTGCGCTGGATGACCAACCGCGCCCCCGGGCCACGGAGGTCAGAAGCACCGGCACTCGAACAGGCGATGGCCACCCCTTGTGGTCCAGAAACGCATCTGTGGACTGGACCTGGTCGAAATGCGGGAGGTAGACAAGGCACACCTTCTCCCACACCCCCGTCTCCCAGCTCCGTCCATTCGGCGCCACCGTTGACGACTCTGCCCAGCAGTCCTCAGTGGTGAAGCAGACGGAGGCCACTGCACATCCTGCCCCGCTGCAAGCCTGCCACCATGGGCCATGCCCCATCTGCTCGCCGAGGGCGTCCTCCTGCGGCTATGAAACACCCTGCTCCGCCTCAACCCAGGCCCAGCTCTCAGCCCCAGCGTTGAGCACTCTGCAGGAAGCAGACGCCCCCGTCTCACGGACCCCCTCGAGGACCTGGAAGGCTCCCAGGCTGTCCGTAGACGCTCAACCCAGGGACCAAGATCCGGTTAGATCCGGAGGTGGTAAGACCGCTCCGTCCCCGGTGGAGGGCCGGGAGGAGAATTTTTTGTCTAATTAGTTTTCACATTCTCATATTCTCTGTAACGAGCTATTTCCTTTTGTCTCTGGGTCACCTGGCCCGCAAATGCCGTTCTCACGGCACTCTGCCACCAGATCTCAGCAGTCCCGGCTTCCTGGACACGGACCACCCGTCTCCAGCCCCACGACTGCCCCCCCGGCCGGCCGGTTCCGACGAGTCTAGAGGACGCCTACCCGGGACCTCCTCCTCAGTCGCTAACCCGCCCCCTGCCGGGTGTGCGGAGCAAGGTAAGTGCTTCGAGTCTTTTCTCAGCACCCCAGCTCCGGGTCGCCCTGTTGCCGCCCAACGCTGCCCTACCTGCTCCGCCCTGCTGCGAAGCCCTGCCGGGTACGTCAAATTAATCGTCCCCTTGGTGCCCCTAGTGCAGAGGTTGGACGCGTGGCTTTCACTTCCCAACCCGTCTCGCTGGCTGGCCCGGACCATCCGACTCGGTTACGCAATTCAGTTTGCCAGGCCCCCGCCCCCCTTCATGGGCGTCCGCTTTTCCGCAGTATACGGCGAACATGCCCAGTCCCTGCGCGCGGAAATTGCGACTCTTCTGACCAAAGACGCGATAGGGCCTGTCCCTCCAACCGAGATGAAGGAGGGTTTCTACAGCCCTTACCTCATCGTACTCAAGAAAGGCGGCGGCTTACGACCAATCTTGGACTTGCGAGTTTTCAACCAAGCGTTGCACAAACTCCCGTTCAAAATGCTCACGCTTAACCTGCGTCCGGCATCTAGATTGGTTCGCAGCGGTAGACCTGAAGGACGCGTACTTCCACGTCTCCATCCTGCCTCGACACCACCCCTTCCTGCGGTTTGCGTTCAATGGCCAGGCGTGTCAGTACAAAGTCCTCCCCTTCGGCATGTCTCTGTCCCCTCACGTCTTCACGAATGTCACAGAGGCAGCTCTTGATCCGCATACTCAATTACCTCAATGACTGGCTTGTTCTGGTCCACTCGCGAGTGACTATGCACCCACAGAGACCAGGTGCTCAGGCACCTCAGCCATTGGGGCTTCAGGTTAGCCGGGAAAAGAGCAAGCTTACTCCAGTCCAGAGCATCTCTTTTCTCGGTATGGAGTTAGACTCGGTCTCAATGTCGGCACGCCGCACCTACGGGCATGCCCAGTCAATGTTGAAGTGCCTCACCGTCTTCAGGCCGGGCACAGCGGTCCCTTTAAAACCTTTCCAGAGGCTCCTGGGGCATATGGCATCCTCCGTGGCGGTCGTGCCGCTGGGGTTGATGCATATGAGACCGCTCCAACACTGGCTTCAGACCCCAGTCCCGAGACGAGCATGGCGCCACGGCACGCACCAGGTAACAATCACCCCCGCCTGCCGCCAAGCATTCAACCCCTGGACGGACCTCTGTTTCTTATGGGCAGGAGTACCCCTACAGCAGGTGTCCAGATGCATCCTGGTCACGACCGAGGCCTCCAGATCGGGTTGGGGCGCCATTTGCAACGGGCACGCAGCCTCAGGCCGTTGGAAAGGGGCCCAGCTGCGTTGGCACATCAACTGCCTCGAGTTGTTGACCGTCCTTTTGCCCCTGCGGAAGTTTCTCCCATTAATTTGGGACGAACATATCCTAGTCAGGTTGGACAGCACCACTGCAGTCGCATACATAAATCGCTGAGGCGGCGTATGCTCCCGCCACATGTCACAACTCGCCCGTCGTCTCCTCCTTTGGAGCCAGCACCGACTCAAGTCGCTGCGTGCCACTCACATCCCCGGCAACTTCAATGTGATAGCAGACGTGCTGTCACGACAATGCTTGCCTGGTGGAGAGTGGAGGCTCCACCCCCACTCGGTTCAGCTGATTTGGGAACGGTTCGTCAAGGCCCAGGTAGACCCCTCTGCCTCCCGAGAGACCTCCCACTGCCCGCTCTGGTATGCCCGCTCAGAGGCTCCCCTCGGGGCAGATGCACTGGCACACAGCTGGCCGGTGGGGCTGCGCAAGTACGCATTCCCCCAGTGAGCCTTCTTGCACAGGTGCTGTGCAAGGTCAGGGAGGACGAGGAGCAAGTCACTCTCGTGGCTCCTTATTGGCCCACCCGGGCCTGGTTCTCGGACCTTGTACTCCTCGTGACAGCCCCTCCCTGGTGAATTCCCCTGAGGAAGGACCTTCTTTCTCAGGGACGGGGCACGCTCTGGCATCCGCACCCAGACCTTTGGAACCTCCCCGTCTGGCCCCTGAACGGGATGCGGAAGATCTAGCTGGTCTACCACCACGGTCGTAGCCACGATAAACCAAGCCAGAGCCCCTTCTACCAGGCAACTCTACGCCCTGAAATGGCGTCTGTTCGCGAATTGGTGTTCTTCCTGGGCAGAAGACCCACAGAGGTGCGCAGTTAGGTCGGTGCTCCTGTTCCTGCAGGAGAGGTTGGAGGGGAGGCTGTCCCCATCCACCTTGAAGGTGTATGTTGCCACTGTTGCAGCTCACCACGACCCAGTAGTTGGCAAGTCTCTGGGTAAGCACGACTTAATCGTCAGGTTCCTAAGAGGTGCCCGGAGGTTAAACCCCTCCCGACCAAACCTGTTCCCCTCCTGGGATCTCTCGGCGGTCCTCGCCGGTCTTCAGAGGTTCCCCCCACCCCCCCCCCCCCCCGAGCCGCTAGAATCAGTTGGCTCAGGGCCCTCTCCTTAAAAAGACAGCCCTGCTGATCGCGCTCGCTTCCATCAAGAGGGTCGGGGACCTGCAAGTGTTCTCTACTAACGACACTTGCCTGGAGCTCGGTCCAGCAGATACTCATGTGATCCTAAGACCTCGACCGGGCTATGTGCCCAAGGTTCCTACCACGCCCTTCAGGATCAGGTAGTGAACCTACAAGCCCTGCCCCGGGAGGAGGCAGACCCAGCCCCCTCACTGCTGTGTCTGGTACATGCCTTGCGTGCCTACCTGGAACGCACCCAGAGCTTCAGGCGCTCTGAACAGCACTTTGTCTGCTTTGGAGGACAGCAGAAAGGGAACGCTGTCTCCAAACAAAGGTTGTCCCACTGGGTGGTGGACGCCACTCTGCTGGCCTATCACACCCAGGCCGTGCCACCCCCTCTGCCGGTTCGAGCCCACTCTACTAGAAGCGTGGCATCCTCATGGGCACTGGCTAGGGGCACCTCCCTAGCAGACATTTGCAGAGCTGCAGGCTGGGCAGCACCTAACACCTTTACGAGATATTACAATCTCAGGGTTGAGTCAGTCTCGTCCCGTGTTTTCTCAGGTCCGAGCCCGTAGAACTCGGTACACGTCGACGGTCTGACTGGGAGAATCGCTTGTTCCAGCGCCGTTTCCCTCTGCCGAGGCAAAACAGTGCGCTTCTTTCCCAGAAGACCTAGGTCCCTGGTTGATTCCTCCTTAGCCCTTTGGGCCAGCACAGCAGTTCAGAGGAGGAACTTGCTGGCCCAGTCCACTATGGGTACCCCAGGCTACCCCTACTGGAATAGGTGCTCCACAGATCAGGCCTCCTACGGGACTCCTCCTGTGTGTACTTCCGCAGTACGGTCACCTTACGAGCTGACCCGCGTCTCCCTTAGGCAGTCCTTTGCTGCCCTCCGGTCGCCGTGTTGTAGCGATTCCCCCCTCCTCGAGGTTGGATCTACCACCGCGCCATTCTTCCCACATGTGACCCAAGAGGCCATGTGATGTATTTTGCCACCTCTACCTCCCCTTTTGGGTGGGTGTGGCCTCCACAGGGTCTTTTCCCCCTAAAAGAATAGGAATTCGGGATAAGACCCCCTTCCCTCGATGCGGTAAGGGCCCCGGCTGCTCTTGCTCTATGCCGAGAAAACATAGAGAGAAAAGAGGCCCAGCCAGGCTTGGCCCGTTCCCTAGTTGGGAGCGTCACCTTGTTCCCCCCTAGGGTAACCAAAAGGATTCTGACGACTTTTTTGGGGCATTGGGGAAGAGTACGTGCAGCCTGAACACAGTTGGTCGCTTGTACACGTAGAAATACCTGCCCGCTTCTGTGTAAGCGTACACGTACACGGCTCAGCGCATGCGAGTTTTGAAGTGGACCCCTAGTGTCGCTTCTTCGACATGACTTCGAAGTGAGCGACAGACGGGGAACGTCTAGGTTACATATGTAACCTCCGTTCCCTGATGGAGGGAACGAGACGTCGTGTCTTCCCGGCCACGTTGCTGAGCCGAGCCGCTGAGGTGCCCGGAACACTCCCGGCTCCTCAGAAAAATGATGAATGAACGAGCGTATTTCCCTCACCTTTATATCCGTATCCGGAGGCGGGGTATGCAAATACTGTTCGCCAACTCTCATTGGCCTTTTTTCATAGATCAGAGGCATCTTTCGGCGCTCAAGAGATACCCCTAGTGTCGCTTCTTTGACATGACGTCTCGTTCCCTCCATCAGGGAACGGAGGTTACATACGTAACCTAGACGTTCTCCTTGCACAAAGCGGACAGAGCAAAATACCTCTCAGGTAAAAGCAGAGGTGGTGGTGTATGTTTTATGATCAACAAATCTTGGAGTCTTTCTGCTCCCTTGATCTGGAAAATTCTCATGCCTCTGTGTCGGCCATTCTGTCTTCCGAGGGAATCCCCAGAAGTCATTATCACAGCTGTGTACATCCCGCCACAAGCAGACACAGACCGAGCACTCAAGGAAATGTATGGGAGTATAAGTGAGCTGGAAACCATGCACCCTGAGGCCGTGTTCATTGTGACCGGGGAATTAACAAAGCCAATTTCAAATTAATCGCACCGAAATACTTCCAACACATCAGATGCAACACACGAGGGGACCGGGTTTTGGACTATTGCTACTCTCCCTTCCAGGATGGCTATAAATCCCTCCCCCACCCATCATTTTGCAAATCGGACCACTCTTCTGTTCTGCTTCTGCCCGCTTACAGGCAGAAACTGAAACAGGAACCACCCGCCCTCAGAACAACCCAGTGCAGGTTGGACCAATCAGATTCTGTGCTACAAGACTGTTTTGATCATGCAGACTTGCTAAGGAAGCACTCTGTGAACTGTATGGGGCTATTAGTGAACTTCAGAACGCTAACCCTGATTTCAACCATGCGAATCTCAAGACAGTGCTCCCTAAATTCCATCAGTATGTGGACTTTGCAATGAGATGGACGAACACGTCCCCACCTCAGCTAATCAGACCACATCTCTGTTATATTAATCCCAGCATACATACTGCTCGTCAGGCACACAAAACCGCTTCAGAAGCAGGTGAAAACCTGGCCAGCAGGAGCTATCTCTGCTCTTCAGGACTGTTTTGAGTGTACTGACTGGCACATATTCAGGGAGGCTGCAACATATGGTGACTCTATAAACTTGGAGGAATACACAGCATCAGTGATCTGCTACATCAGCAAATGCATTGATGATGTCACTTTCTCCAAGACCATCACCACACGCTCCAACCAGAAACCGTGGATGACTGCAGAGGTGCGTGCGCTGCTAAGGACCCAAGACTCCACCTTCAGAGCAGGTGACAAGGTGGCCCTAAGAACAGCAAGGGCCAAACTGTCCCGGGCCATCAGAGAGGCAAAGCGCGCACACGCCCAGAGAATACACAGTCACTTCCAGGACAGTGATGACACGTGGCACATGTGGCAGGGCATCCAGGCCATAACCAACTACAGAAAAACATCAGTTGCCTGTGACAAAGATGCTTCCTTTCCAGATGCACTGAATGACATCTACGCTCAATTTGAGGCGCAGAATGACGTGGTGGCAGGGAAGACCACCCCTCCTCCGACCAGGTGCTCTGTCTTACCACGGCAGATGTGAGGAAAACTCTACGCAGAGTCAACCCACGGAAGGCTGCTGGACCATTCCTGGCAGTGTGCTCAGAGGATGTGCAGACCAGCTGGCAGATGTTCTTACCGACATCTTCAACATCTCTCTGAGCAGTGCAGTCGTTCCAATGTGCTTCAAGGCCACCACCATCGGCCCCATGCCAAAGAAGTCCTCAGTCAGTCCGGATCAGGAACAGCATCTCCACCTTCACCACACTTAGCACTGGGGCCCCACTGGGCTGTGTGCACAGTCCACTGCTGTTCACTCTGCTGACTCACGACTGTGCAGCAATGCACAGCTCAAACCACATCATTAAGTTTTCCATACAGCCGTGGTGGGTCTCATCAGCAAGAACGACGATTCTTTATTAATCTTATTATCTCACACTGGACTGTCATAAATTATATTATCTCTTAACAATACTGGCAACTGATTATCAACCAACAGCCTGAATGTCAATACAGCACAATACAACATACTGTAGAGCCGTGACCAAAAGTATTGTCAGTGATATACATTTTGTGTTTTGCAAAGTTTGCTCCTTCAGTATTTGTAGATAATTTTTTCACATGTTTCTATGGTATACTGGAAAACAACGATAAGCTCTTCATAAGTTTTAAAGGCTTTCATTGGCAAAAACAATATGCAAAGAGTCAATATTTACAGTGTTGACCCTTGTTCTTCATAACCTCTGCAATTCACTCTGGCGTGCTGGATATCAGCTTCTGGGCCAAATCCTCACTGATGGTGATCCATTCTTGCCTTATTAGTGCTCGGTGGTCGGCTTCTGCTTGTCTACTCGCCTTTTGTGAATTGACCACAGGTTCTCAATGGGATTAAGATCCAGGGAGTTGCCTGGCTGCGCATCCAAAATTTCAATGTAATGATCTCCAAGCCACTTCGTTATCATGCTTGCCTTATGACATGGTGCTCCATCATGCTGGAAAATGCTCCTGGGTTGTTCTGAGAAGTTGCTCTTGCAGGACGTTTTGATAACATTCTTCATTCATTCACCTTTTCTTCTCCGGACAATCAATTTTCCAGATGTCCCAAACAGTCGGAAGGGGGCTTCATCAGAGAAAATAACTTTGCACCAGTCTTCTGCTGTCCAATCCTTGTACTTCCTGCAGAATTTCAGTCTGTCCTTGATGTTTATCTTGTAGAGAAGTGGCTTCTTTGCACCAGGCCATTGTCCAAAAGTCTTCGCCTCACTATGCGTAGAGATGCACTCACACCAACCTGCTGCCAATATTAAGCAAGCTCTGCACTGGTGGTGACACAATTCCGTAGCTGACTCCTCAGGAGGAGACGTTCCTGGCGCTTGCTGGACACTCTGGGGCGTCTTGAAGCCTTTTTCACTGCAGTTGAACCTCTCTCCTTGAAGTTTTTGATGATCCGGTAAATGGTTCTTTCAGGTGCAATACTCTTTGCAGCAATTTCCTTGCATGTGAGGCCATTTTGATGCAAAGAGTTGATAGTGGCACGTCTTTCTTTAGAGGTAACCTTTGCTAACAAGAACACAATGATTGGAAGCACTTCTACCCTCCTTTTATAGCAATCAGTCTGCTCTTATAATCCAATCAGAATGATAGAGTGATTTCACCTGACTAGTACTCGTCCACACTTTCCCAGGTGATGCTGATATGATTAGTGAAATGATGTTAGCTGGTCATTTTTTGCCAGGGCCAAAAAACTGTGAAATTTGGGTTTTTGTGATAAAGTACATTTTTTTTAAGCTTTTTGAAATTATTTAAAATGCATCTTATTACTCTGCATAACAATCTAGGAACAATGTGAATCAACACCAAAAGAACTGAAGCATAAAACTTTGCGAAACACAAAATTTATGTCACTGCCAATACTTTTTGCCACGGCTGTATATTTTATATATACTATTTTTATTGTATAGTGTGTATTCTATATTGTGCGTATGTGTATTCTATATTGTATGTATTGTATATTATTATTTGTATGCATATCGTGTTGTGTGTAATTATGTGTATATTAGATATGTAAATTGTATTGCGTAATCTGATGTTATTGTAAATTGGTTTATGTCTCATCACTGTCATGACTGCTATTTTGCTCGGAACTGCACCCAAGACTTTCACCCACAGTTGCACTTGTGTATATGGTTGTGACAATAAAGTGATATAATTTGATCAGTGAGCTAGCGGTTTCTTGAAGTAATAGGCATCATCTCTTACTTCATGATCATTCAGATTACTAGTACTACATTACAGCTGGGACATACCAACCGCTTCAGCATTAAGGCTTATCACAGCTGAGAGATACGACAGAGGTGCTTACCTCTAACCAATGTTTCTGTGATGTGAGGATATATAATTATGCTTTCCTGTGGCTGAATCACAGCCATGCTCATGTAGGGCCATAGCACACTTGCTTGTGTGATATTGCTTTATTAATCTACTTTTTAAGCATTTACTTTTCACTTAATGAGTATTATTTGAAGAAAAAAAAGTTAAGCTAGGAGATGATTCTATTACACTCAGCAGTTTGATTTTATCTTTTTAATTATGTCAATGTATTTTATTTATTTATTTTTATACAACTTTATTGTCACTGCACATTTCAGGTACACAGCAACAAAATGCAGTTTAGCATCTATAGAAGTGCAAATAGTAGCATTGTGTAAATTAACAACGTGCAGGTTGAATGTGTAAATACATATATAGTAAATAATAAATAACAAGGCTATTGGAGAAAATATTTGCAGTAGCTATTGAGTACATAACAGTATGAATGGTTTAAAAACAAATTATGCAAGTAATAACTCATAATATATGTAAGAGATATGTACAATGTATATAAAACATTACCAAGATTATCCACGGATAATACACAATGTATATACAGATATTATACTGTACATATACTGTATATGATAACCTAGGATATATACTATGAATCTACAATTATATCAAGAAATACAGAATATACAGTATAGAATACAGCTGCAGGATTAATACAGGCAGCAAAACATCAGTGGCCTAACAGTGCAGTGTAGAGTTCAGCAGGGTAATGGTTGTGGGGAAGAAGCTGGCCCCAAGCCTGTTGGCTCTGGTACAAAAGTTCCTTTATCTCCTCCTGGAAGAAAGGAGGTTGAACAGTTTGTGTCTGGGATGGGAGGAGTCCCTGATTATGTTACGTGCACTACGCAGATATCTACTGTGGTGAAGTTGTTCAATGGCAGGTAGTTGGGCTCCAATGATGAGTTGGGCGGTTTAACGACACTGAGATGGAATTGGTCTGGATGCTCTCAATGGTGCATTGATAGAAAATTGTTAAGATCTGGGAAGACAGAGGCATTTTCAGAAAGTAAAAAACGATTTTAAGGTTGCACCTTACTAACCAGAATTTAAGTATTATTATGCCAGGACATATCCTTAGAGAAGTGGACACCCAGGAACTTGAAGCTAAAGACACGCTCTACTTCAGTCCCATTGATGTAGACGGGAGAGTGCCTGCTGCTTTTAGATTTCTGGAAGTCCACAATTAGCTCTTCTTGGCATTGAGGGTGAGGTTGTTGGCAGGAAACACCAAGCTGCTAGGCTTTGGATCTCCTCCCTGTAGGCTGACTCATTGTTGCTGATGTGAACTACCACCGTGGTATCATCTGTATACTTGATGATGATATTGGAGTTATGGAAAGGTTCAAAGTCATAGGTAAATAGGGAGTAGAGCAGCAGGCTCACCACACAACTCTGTGGGATGCCAGTGATCGTGATGAACGTGATTGCCCAACCTAACAGGCTGAGGTCTATTGGTTAGGAAGTCCATAATCCAACTGCATATGAAGGAGCTGATGCCCAAGTCATTGAGCTTGGTGATTAGTTTGGTGGGGATGACAGTGCTAAATGCAGAACTAAAGTCAAAGAACAGCATCCTTATGTATGTGGTGTTGTCCAGATGGGTGAGGACTGATGAAGAGCAGTGGCAATGGCATCCTCTGTTGACCTGTTTGGGCAGTAGGCAAACTGGTGGGAGTCCAGTGTAGGTGGTAGGCTCGCTGTGAGGTGACTCAAAACCAGTTTCTCAAAGCATTTAATTACAATAGGGTTAGTGCAACAAGGCGAATTTAGAGGGTTAAAAACTATTCCAAACTTTTAAATATAAATAATACTATACTTTTCTATACTATACCTTTTTGTAATGCATCAGATTCCTTTTGAAACTGTGTAAATGTATAATTTAAGCTTGTGTTTTGGGCACACCTCAATAGCAGTGCGTTGTAGGACAGGTTTGATACCCTGTGGCACCATGTAGACATTAGGTTCCCTCTGTGGAGGTGGATAGGGCAAATCAGAGTCCTCTGGCTAACAATGAGATAGAAGAGCAAAGCATAATGAGCAACAATTCATCAATAAGGAAATTCAACACTTAACTACAAATTAAGAGTTTCACAAACTATGCAAAATGTTAACGTCACATAATTTAAAGAGACAAACAGTAAATTTAGACACAACTTCACTCTGATTGCTGCGTTACTCTCTCATGCATCTAGTTGTTATCAGTAACTGGAAACACGGTGGTTCCAACCTTCTCTTAGAGTACACTACAGTACGTGACACACCCAAACTAGAAAGCGGGTGTGAAAACAAACAAGAAATTGGTCACTAATAGCAGCAACAATCATAACTTTGTATGTCAAGAAGAGTTAGCAATCATGCCACAACATAAAAAATTATGGATATCCTCTTTCCATTGCAATTGTTTGATGAATGGGCACTACTGTTGGATAAATTGGTGCTCTGTGCAAAGGGACATTTGGAACATTAGGCTATGTAATGTCAGGCAATGATTTGGAACGGGGTCATTAAAACAGACACATCCCCGGTAGCCTCTCTAATCTGCTTATTAATGAAAATATTTCCAGAGGCTTATACATGATGTTTACACAAAGTCAGTCTGCTAACATGGCATCTTTAGACACAAACATAACATTTAGGAAAGGCCACTATATTTGATGGTTAAACAGAGCGTATTATTGATATCATGCTATTAGTTTCAGCAAAAAGAAAGTAAAGAGAAAAAAGGAAAAAACTTTAAAGATTGCAAGAGCATAACCCAAGCAAATTGCTTGCTGTTTTCCTTGCCATATTTGCCATGTATTGCCAATGATTTATTTTACTATTGACAAAACAGAGTAAATACAGTATATTGTGTGATTCAGTGTGTTTATGTATCTTGTGTGAGTGAATATAATGAATACCAGCAATTCTGTAGTCTTACGTTAGCATGTTAGTTCCACAATTTTCAAATCATTTTATGTCTTTTTTAAATGCCACACCAGAACAATACAAACCTTTGTGTGGATTTAGCTGATTCCTGTCGATAGAAGAGCTGGGAATATAGCCGGATCAGAAAGTGCTCTCAATTTCCAAGGAACCTCCCACAAGATCTTGTCCTTGGCAGGCCCCATAAATAAAGAAATGGAGGTACATCGAGTTCTGGAGGAATCTACCCACCAGAGATAAAAATAATCTACTCCTAATTATCCATTTTCCACAGCCTAATGAAAACCATTGGGAATGACGTTTTGGATGTAACTAGTGATCCCAGCTCCATATCTTCAGTAGTGAGTTGTGTTGTGAAGGTAACCTTTGGAGGGATGTTTGGCAGAGGTTGCTACAGATGTAGGAATGCTACGACTTGTGTCATTTTTGTGTTTTATCAGGTTTTCTTGCAGGACAATGATAATAAAGGTGTTTGTATGTTAGAGTATGCTGAAATGTACCCATTGCTTCTGTTGATTGTCAGAGAAGAACCCTGGAAGCACAAGCTTGAAGATGGCCAAAATAAACAGAGAGGAAAACAAAAGAAGAAGAGGACAGAGAAGAGATGTTTGGGAACAATTCAAATATTAGTCATTACCAAGCCCAAACGGAATCTGTGCCCACACAACCCTACAGAAAGCAGCCGTCTCGGTCACATACATGAGCAAAATCTGTTAATTGCTGTTAATTTCTTCACTCAAATAGTGGGGGTGCTCTGTATAAAGTGGAGATGTATCTTAATTACAATTGTTTTACTATAGTAAATCATGTATAAATGCTACTAAAACAAAGTAAATAAGTTTATTTTTTTTCTAAATGTACAAAACATTTATTGCTGCGTTTTTTTTTTTTATATATGATCTGTCACTGAAAATGACAGCAAAATGCTGCGCCTGCAGATTAGGACATACTGAATTGTAAATCATGCATGTTTATAAATTAATGCAGCATGACTTTTTGTATTTGCAGGGATTCAAGGAAATCTGCTTGGCAATTTACTGTATTAGTCTTACATATTCTATTCAGCAGAGGAGTGCAATTATTTTGGTACGGGGCCACATCAGCTGTTAAGTAGAACATGGAAGAGAAAAAATATTCTCTATATCTCTAGATCTTTTAAACCCAGAATTAGAAGTGCACTCAATGAATGATGCACAATTTTCTGAAGCGTATACTGACTGACGGGAACATTCTTTTTTCCTGTTTTGTTGCTACTTTTCTATCAATTAATAGTAAAATATTCTGAAATGATAGATTCTTAAATCTTATATTAATGTTTGCCACAAAGTGGATAAAGTTGTTTTATTCTCAACCTGTTTAAATGCTCATGGGTCATGATATGGGTCATGTCAATGGTTTGTTTGGCATCCCAATCAGCACACAACTGAATAAAACAGGCTGCATGACACTGATAAATTATTACTGCCAGAGTAACATTCATATACAGGTGTGAGGGACTTCAACATTTCACAAATAACAAACATATTACTCTCTCACTTGGTTTTGATCGTGTGTCCTCTCCTCATGAATAGACACATAGTGGCTGCATCGCACTTTTCTTTTAGCATAATATTGCACTATTGTGCGTCATTTTTATTTATTTATTCCGAAGAGGAGAGAGAATGTGTGCACACTTGCATGCATGGTTGCCAGATTGTATAAAATAAGTATTACATAAGGAAAAATATTTCCAATTTGTAGTATATAGTATAAATCTCTGATTGGGGTGTTGAATCTATTATCTGGCAACCCTGAGCATATTAAAAGCTTGTGGGTGCGCGTTAGGTCCCAAAGCCAGATAAATGAAAGATCTAATAAATAAAGTTAATGATAAATTGACCAACATTAGTAGTTTGCCCTGGTCTGCAATTGAGGGTGCTCTAAGGTTCATTGCACCCCATAGAACCGGGCCTGAAAAAAAAAACTCTGGAACACAACAACAACTCTGGAATATCTGGAAATAAAGCAAAGCAACAGAGAATAAAATAGCGCCATGTTTGTTATTTACACAAGCGTCACAGAGTAATTATGTTGCTCTGGAGAAATCCGCTTACTGACCGAGCCGCATGTATACGGGAGTAAAGTCTACGCAGCTTATACAGTGCATATAAACAAGAACACTGCTCTCTAGCAATTCACTGCTTTCTGGTGTCCATGTAAACGTAGTCATTAGTTGTTCATGATGTTTTATATGCCTTTAAGTTGTTAATTCTGTGACCCTGCTTGATTTAAATATGATACTTTTCTGCCTGTATACATAACAGATTTCATTTATATTAAATGTATTGGTTCAGTAAATGTTCCTGTAATTATTTGCAAATTTATTAGGCCTACGCCTACTTATAGTCTGTGTCACATCTACAGTATGTGTTTTTGTTCATGATTTGATGTCTTGTGGTTCTTGTAGCCATGTTTTTTCTAGTCTGGTCATGTGTCTTTTATGTGGTTTCCTGTTTCCTTCATGTTTCGTGTGGCTTGTTCTTATTGGTTCTTGTATCATTAGTCTTGTTATGTTCCTCAGTTCTGTTTTGTTACTGGTTCATGTTTACTAGTCTTGCCAACTGGTTCATTAGTTCTGTCCTTTCATTGGTTGTCTTGTTATCTTGGTTCCTCAGTGTGTGTATTTAAGCCCTTTTGTTTGCCATTGTCTTTTGTCAAGTATTGTTCTTTGAAAGGTTGAAGTCACTTTGAGTCTTATTCCAGTCTTATGGCGGGTGCTCACTGTACGATTTATAATAGTCCTTTACGATTGTTGCTTGTCAGACTGTACGATATGAGTGCACTGATATCGCCATGGCACACTGTGCATCATTATGTCAGACTGCAAAATATACATTGTAGCCGACTGTGGTCCCAATCGTCCCGATCAATGAATGTGACTCACGTTATGGGAGTGATGCGGAATAGAGGCGAAACGGCAAAATTTGCCCGCCACTGAGGAGCATTTTTTTTTTCTCTCTGAAAGTCAGGACATCAGCATTTCCACTGCTCTAACACCACTCCATCACAAGCATAGGCTAACATTTATAAGAAAGATGGATTTTGTCAAATAGGCATATAATAAGACAGCCTGATGAGTACAGATGTTGAGAATGAATGCCAGTGGGGGAGTTATCCTACAGTTATAATGAGCTACCACAAGCAAATATTCATTGTGGAAATAAAAATACTTGTGGCCCATAAAATGACAAACTTCTCCTTTAAATTGGGGAAAACAAAAAAGGTGGGTTATAGAATGTCTTTCCCCTCTTTTAGATTAGTAACCTACAGGCTAAAACGCCCCATAAGTGGTGTGAATCTTAACTAAAGAAGTTTACAGATGTTTAAAGTGTGCACAAATGTTGCTATGGTGCAAACGCGGGGCAGGTTTCTTTCGGGTGCAAGAGAGGTGTGGAATATGTCATCTGGCCGTTGTAATAGCAGTCACACTATATGGCTGCGATGCTAAATTTCAGACACTGCCCAAACTTCGTCAGAGGCTGAAGATCATCGTAAAGGCTATTAATCGACCGTCTGTGAACATCACAATGAACATTTTAAGATTGCCGATTTTGCCCTGCGATGAGAGAAATCCTTTTCAGATTTCTGAGATGGCAGAATCGTGGCCAGTTTGATTTGAACTGTATGTGACTGCAAATATGAACAGAAAATGATCAGAATAATGGCTAAATAACATTAGTATTATTCTGATCATTTTCTGTTCATATTTGCAGTCACATACAGTTCAAATCAAACTTCCCTGTGTTGCCTAAATTCAAAGAATGTTCTTTAAAGATTTTGAATGGTGATTTTTTTCAACAATACCACACATTTCTCCTCTCAAATTACATTTTTGAGCCAGTGAATGTAAAACCTGGTGAATTTGTTTCTATTTTCATGTGTAGTGCAAATTCCTCCATTTACATTTGTGTCTTCAGAATATTTTGGATAATAATTATGAATCATAAGAAAATAATGTAATTAAATTTTATGACTAAACATTAAGCCCATTATTTGGCACAAAAACAGGCCTGCCTACTCTATTAATAAAAGTGCCATTATAATGTAACAGAGGGTAAATTTAAAGCTAAAAAGAAATAAATGCAATGGTTGTAAATGGTAAATGTCCCTTTGTTGTGATTCAATTCTTGCACACTCATTTTTACCCCAAAATGCAGAATTTCTTTTTTTTTTTAAAAAAGGTCCGCAGATTTCGTCTGGGCCTGCATATTACTGAAAATGTATTGTCTATTCCAAAATAGTGACTTTAAGTGCATAAGCAAAAATCTTCAACCAAATCTTACCTCATCCATAATATGTGAGGGTGGTATAAAATCCCCCTGGAAAAGAGGAAGAAAAAAAGAGATTTTAGGTTACTAACTGGTAATTATACAGGGTATTATAATAAGGGTATTATGCTATAAATGTGGTTTATGAGGACATTTCTAGTGTTAAAATAGTTACATACTAAACGTTGTTTTATTGAAAATGTAAATATGCAGAAAGTTTTTTGTGAGGGTTAGGTTTAGTAGCCGCACCAACGTGTGTGTGTGTGTGTGTGTGTGTGTGTGTGTGTGTGTGTGTGTGTGTGTGTGTGTGTGTGTACGCGCGCGTGTCCGCTCTAATTCGATTTTCTGTGAGTATCGCAATCTAACTGATGCCAGCTGGGCAGGTCTGGATGGGGTGGGGCCTCTGGCACTCTTAAACTCCACTGGCATCTCCAATCAGTCTCCTGGCTGTCTGCATTGGCCAGACAGGGCCATTTGCCTGAACTGAGAACTGCTGAGCATAGCCAGTCTCCAAACAGACAGCAGAGCCAGTGAAACCTTCTTAGATACAGTGATGTTTATGTAATTTACAGCAGCTCTGTGAAATTATTCAGTCCTGCCTGACCGAGGGAAGAGTAGCTGCATCTTGAACGACAGGATGCGTGAATAAGTGAGTGAGTGCGTGTGTGTGTGTGTGTGTGTGTGTTTGTGCGTGCGTGCGTGTGCGTGTGTAAAACAGCTTAGCAAACATATTAATCATCTTAATAAAAATCAAAAAAATACAAAAGGTGTCTGTGAGAGTTATGTTAAGAGGCAGGGGAAACTAAATAAAATTAGCTTAATGTAAAAACAATAAAAGTCAAAGGAAACTTTCTTTTCACAGAAAGGGCACTGATAAAAGGCAGAAATATTACTAACTTCTTGACCAGGTATGTGGTGAACTGCAGGCTGTGAAAACAACAAAGCATTATTAGTTATACCCGTCTTTCCAACGTGAATAAGCACTGGTGCACCAGAGACCAACACAACCAAACAGGACATCTCAAAACACATCTCTGTGTACAAAATTACATTTAAGAACACAGACATCCTTGAAAAATTAAGAGTGGTTTTCAAATTAAAATCATATGTTGTCAGGCACTATAGTGTACATATATACTATGCATGGGTTAAGAAACCACAAAGCTTCCTCTGTGATGCTGGAGAAGATGTGATATGTGCCATGTAAACACTTGTGGGTTAATCTTATAACAAAAGCATTTCTTTCAACAGAGATGCGGCAGACAATAGCTGAGATATATGTCTCTGGAGGAACCAAAGGATCCCACTAAATCGTTGAGGTTATCATAAGTATGTAGAACAGTGACCTGAGATTACTGACTGTAAATCAACACCTTATATTATGATATCATAATCACAAATGTTAGAGATCTTGAAGATTGCAATAATTATGATTACTTGTACCTTATCTCTGAGGATCAGTTCAAAAGCAGCAAGCAGTTCTCCAGCAGCCTTCCCGCCTTTTTGGATGGGATACCAGGCAAGGCGAGGAGAAGACATTGATGGTTGGCACACACAGCGCCCCATAAACTCATCAGCTCCCTACAGCGCAGAAGTCAAACAATACCTGTGTTCAGCTCAGACAGTTTTTCTGTTTCACAGAGAGCATTTTTCAGTCTGAGCTTAACACACTCGCTTTGTCTTCCATGTTAATTAAAGTTTTCGTACTAGCCTATCGTGATAAGAACAGGACACTCATAGCTTCATCTCTATTTTTGTGGTGTCACACCAGTCAAAAATCCTGTTCCTCATAATTTTTACATTTAACCTTAAAATATGTTCTGATTGGCTGTGATTGTGCTGCGTAGTGCAACATTATCACATTCAGTGTGGAGAGACAAATTGCATGTCATTGAAATCTTATTGCATCACACGGTTCGGACAAAAAGGCAGCCTGATCTCATGAAATTTACTTGAACATGACAACATTTTTACAATTCAAAATTTGACATATTGTATAACACAATTGGCTGCAGGTTTCCAGTGAAATGTCCATCTGGTGGCACCAATTGGATGAGGTATTAAGGTGAATTTAGATGAACTCCCAAAACTGTTGCCTGAACCTAACCAATATATATTATATTGTAACGCGGGGTTATGATGGGCAATGAGGAGGCGAGATCCGGCTTGCCTTTCTTAATAAAGAATTCAAACAAAAAGCACAAACACACAACGGACATGTCCATGATTGTTCTCTCTCTCTCTCTCGAACCGTCGTCACCGGCCGCCTTTATCCCTCGCACGCCCCATCAGGCCGATTGGGGACCGGGCGTGCGACATTCCAGCCCGGCCCCGCCCCCCTCCACTACACACTTATATATCATAATATATATTAAAAGTGTTTTAAAATATAAATTAGATATTAAAAATACATCCTTACCTTATGTGGCAATTCAGGTTCTCAATGTGGAAAGGAGGAAGCGGGGACCGGGTGAACAAGCCACGTAAGACACTTTAATGTGGCAGTTTTCAGTGCACATTTAACACTATAACACAGTTGCTTTTCAGCAGCTCTAACATATATTGCTTTTTAGCATAACGCTGACACGCAGACAACTTCAGACATCTTCTTGCATCCCTCAGACAACTTCTTGCTCTCTCTCTGCCACTGTCTTCTCTCCTTCAATACTCCCGCCACCCCTCATTGGAAAGCGGGACCGGTGTGCCACACAGGTGGACCTCATTCACCATTTATCACTCTGCCTACATGCCGCTCAGCCCCACCCTGCTTGCCACATACCCCCATCGCCAAACTCAGGTTGGGGAATTCTCCAGCCTGTGACCTACCCCCCATTTATTGGGAGGGAGCGTTGTCTTCAGGATTGTCTCCAGGTCCAACCCGCATGTGCCTGGGAGTGGGAATAGGATGAGTGAGAGGAGAAAGCAGAGAAAGGAGAGAGAGTAGAGAGATGGGCACACCGGCCCTGGACACGCTTACAACTTTCCTTCAGCTCATTGTACTGCTTCAGTCCGCGACCCCGGGCGATGGCACTGGACCCCTCAGCTGTCCCTTTCGGTTGCCGGTTAACACAGTGCTCTAGTGCCACCGGATCGGGCACTCCCTCTGCGGGGACCCAGAAGGAGGAAGGAAGCATCATCAAGGAGGCTCCTTGATGGCGCATCCTTCCTCCTTCCCGGGTTTTGGTCCACTGTGGTAGACAGGTCTCCTGCCCATTATAAAGGAGGAAGCAGGAACTGGGTTTACAATCAAAAGACTTTGAATTCAACACAAAATAAAACATAACAAAACCAGAACGCGCACACACACCTCTGTGTGCTCTTTCATTCTGATGACTACTCAGGCAAACAGGCGGAATGCACGTTTAGCAGCTGTGTGCACCGCCCTCTCTCTCCTGAACTGTCTTCAGCTCCTCTTTATACCTCTCATGGCTGACTGTGGTGACTCAGCGCCAGGCGTCCATCCTAATGGCCCCGCCCCACCCTCCTCCTCGTCATCACCCCTTATCAATGCCTACACTAACAATTAGTGTTTTAAAAAGCAGAAGCAAAATTAAAAATCACATTTTCTAAATCAACCACATAATTTTGTGCCACTTCTATGGCTCTGTAATGCCCCCAGTCAGCTTGAGTTCATGGCCGGACTTGAACCACGGTCTTCCAACCCCAAGTCCAACTCTCTATCAAGTGAGCTACGTTGGAATATGTGTATTTATTTAGGTGGGTCTGTAATACAAGCTTTAAAATGTCTCTCTTTTTCAAAAGATGTAGATCAGTAAAAGTGTATTGATATCATAAAATAGCAGGGTCTGAGTAATAGTGAGAATAATAAGTATTTATATTCATTTTCAGACATGAAAGTCATCATTTGAGTGAAAGTGAATAAAACACACAGTTGTCATAGTACCACTAGTGTTCATTTCACCTGGAAACTGCAGGGAATTGTAACTGGAGACACGTTGTAACAGGTAAAGTTAGGCATTAGGAGATTAGGGGTTAGGAGGAGGCAGGAACCGACTCAACAGTAAAAACAAACTTTAATGATAGAACTTAATACAACATAAAATATAAGTGCACAGACACACATGCAATACAGCTGTGTGCATCTCTCCATCTCGAACCGGCAACTCCAGCCACCCATTATCTCGCTCTCCCCCTGCTCAGCTGATTCAGCGCCAGCCGTGCTCCATCACGGCCCGTCCACGCCCTCCTCCTCATCACACACACATATATCAAGTTTTGTAAAAATGTATCTAGAGACACGTTTACACTATGAGACCAGCTTGAATATGGTATGATGGTCAGAGGGTCTTATGTCTAAGTGGGAGGTTCTTGACCAGATTAAGCAGTAAAGTAGACCAGAATTCATGTCTACAGTAAAAAAAGAAGTCTGGCAATACTAAACTAATTTGACTAATTTTTAAACACACCTGCTTATAAAATTACACACCAATACAGTGAAAACTCACATAGGTGTCCTGATCGTATATTTCCACCACAATGTTTGGAGGGTTCCTCCCAGTCACATGAATGTCTCCAAATATTTCCACTTCATAGAAGATGAGGGTCTGGTCCCAGGTAGGGTTGAGAGTGTTCCGAACAGTCACTGTCTTCTGGCTCTGATGCAGGAAGGATACAATGGCATAAGGATCTGTTCAAAGAGTCAAAGATCAAAGGTCAATTAATTGCATTGCACTGTAATGTCAAAATGAGTAATGAAGCATGGCTTGAGTTGCCAGTTCACAAAGAAAGGGAAATGCATGTGAAATGTGCTATTGTACACTGTCAAAAATGAGATCTAAACTGTCAAATGGAATAAGAAAGGCTTCATCGGGTCAGATGGAGTCCGCTGCCATGTAGATTGATATATGATGTGGAAAGAAATGCATCAAGAGTTGGAAAGATGTGCAGCCATCAAGTGACTGAAGTCTGTTTGCCATCAAGACTGAGGCAATGATTTGGTTTTTTCTCCTCAGAACAAGGCTTCCAATGCATCAGTAAACACAATAAACACAAGGATTTCTGCTTTTATTTGGTTTGTAATGAGGGGGACTTTTTCAAGTATATAACATTAATTATGGAAGTGAAAAGAACCAGAAATACCCAGCCTGAGTTGGTTCAGGGAGTGTGAGACAGTTTTGAACTTTGGTAGGTCTATGTAATGTCTGTAGGATAGAGCGGTTGTGAAAGAAAGAAAGAAAGAAAGAAAGAAAGAAAGAAAGAAAGAAATCAGCAAGTATATGTTTACCATATGTGAGAGTGTTTATGTCTCGGTGAAGGTGTATGTGCATGAGGTTCTTTTAACCTTCACTTCATTCAAACATTTTGATGGTTTTGATCTTAAGGTATAAAAGAAATTGACATCAACAACTTAGGAATGGCAGAAATTGTAGGGACAGCCTAAGTTTATTGTTATTATTTTAGTTGACGTAAAGCGGCCTCAGTGGGATGGTTTCACTTGGGAGAGAGAAACAGACCCAATTTTCCCAGCTCTTATTAAAATACCCCGCTTGCACACGAACACACACTCACACAAAATTCTTCCCATAAACACAGTGGCTCAAATAAACAAAGGCATAAACAAGCTATTGGGAGCGTGCACCATTACCCAATGAGCAAATGGGAAATAAACACAGACAGTGTCTAATCTGGCTGCTTACAGCAAACAGTAAATAAACTGTCTTCCCCAAGGGTGTTGTGGGACTGGACACCACCATGTCGCTGGCTGCCCACATGTATGACTCAAACATTATCTATGGCCCATGGGAACAATGATGCACTCAGAGAAAATGGGGAAAGACAACCAAGGAATTCTGATGTGGATTATTTCCCACATACTGTATCAACAATCTGTACCATGTTTAACTGTGCAAAGAGCATATTTTATTCAAAATGGATGGATGGATGGATGGATGGATGGATGGACTGATGGACAGACATGAAACCGACTGTGAGCCAGGGTCCAGCACCTAACAATAGTGTCTGGCCTATCTGGTGCTTTTGTATCTGAATGGGAGAAAATCCATGCAGCTATATTACAACATCAAGTGGAAAGCCTTTCCAGAAGGATACCCAACACTCCCGTTCCCCCCCCCCCCTCCTCCCGCTGTACACCTGATTTACAATTTCTTCTGATAAACTCATGATTTTCCACATTCACACTTTGCTCATGAGAATGTATTAGACCTCCATGTAGGGTTGCCACCCATCCTGTAAAATACAGGGTCATCCCATATTTCAGGTTTTCCTGCATACAGAATTACTAGGCGGCCACCTCTGTTAAATTTTAAGTCGCTTCCGGCTGTCTAAAAAACTCTGGTGGGTGTCTTCATGGAAAACACTAACAAGCATTGCACTCGGTGGATTGTCATTTGTAACTGCAAATCTCTGCAATAATAATACAATTGCAGAATTGTAAAGAAGCCATGTAAATAAACACAAACTTCAAAACTGTCATTCTCTGTGCGGTCAGAACCACTTCAACCAATCGCGGAAGAGACCCAATCTGAGTGGGAGTCGAGACTGGGAGAGATTAAAGTTCCGCCAGCTGATGTGCACTCTAACACGGAGACGCTCGTCCCTCACCCCCGCTGTCTGCAGCTCGCAACTTCATCATCATCATCATGAGATCATCATGATAAATTAATCTTATGTGAAAAATAACACTAAAATGACAACAACAATAAAATGTGTATATATATATTGGTTTTGGATAGACTACATTGAAAAATGCTTATCAATAATACTCTTATGGCTAACAATGTTTACAGTGTTCAGTGACTAAAATATCAATATGACTAAATGTTACTAAAATATGACTAAAATGTCAACAGTTTTCATTGACTAAAACTACATTAAAATGCCCAGACTTTGCCAACTAATACTTGACAAAAAAAAAATTAGGATAAGGTTGACTAAATATGATACAAACTACAGGACATTTGACACAGGACTAAGACTAAATTAAAAAACAGCTGACAAAATTAACACTATTATTCAGTTGCCAGATCATTAGGAGTGTATTAATGCAAAGCCAACATTTACGTGTTCTTAACATCACTTTTTTGATCCATATGGTACCACCTCCACCTCATTTTGAGCCAGGAAAAACCCTGTATTTATATATGAAATGATGCATCCTATATCAAATCAATACGGGATGCAATTTGTCCCTTAAGCTGGTTAGATGGCATCATGCCGAAATCATTCCAGATCATTAAATTAACATTGATACAAGAAATTTTTCATACGGGAGGTAAGGGGTCATCTGAAAAGTCTACACATTGTGCTGAAACATGCTAATGTGGAGGATGTGGAACGGGATCGTGTGAAAAGTGTTAAATCTGTGGATGTTTTTATATTGAAAAACAGAAGGTTCGATATAACTGTTCAATAATATGTACAAAATTGTACATATTCCAATAAAAATTCCAACAATGTAGGAAACTGTGAAGGCTGTGGTAAAGGATCATCTGAATACATTGTCAATTTCTTGGTATTATTCCTCGTCAATAATAATATAACCGACCGGTACTGCCACTCTATATACTGCCACACATTACGCAGCCTGCGTAGGTACTTACTCCCTATGGGGGCACCAGAAAGTCCACCGGCTGCTGTTCATCACACATATGAAGCACAACCACACACACACACACACATTGTGGTGAAACACATACGAAGCACAAAACAATCCCATGTTGGCAGGTATGCAGAACAGTGGAAGATGTTATGGCAGCAAAAAGTGGGATTAATCCCTATAGTTTTAAAATAAGATGTTCAACAAACACAAGTGAATCCACAAACTTTTGGTCATATAGTTTAGATAGATGCATCATTAAATAACTTTGCTGACATTTTTCTGACATCTGAGTGTAATTGGCAGCCAGTCTCCCAGACTAGCAGAGTGGGGTCTATAGCCATGTACCATCTGGCCCAAACCTCTGACTTCCTCTAATCCCCCTCCAGTGGCAAAAGCACTGATGCAGCTCCATATTCCCCTCCTTTATAAATATTGTGGTCCATTGATCATTTCAGTTTACCAAACTCCATCTCATGTGCACCAAGGACAAGTGATTTCTGCCTTCACTTGATTTATTCATTTTCCTCAGAACTCATAATGCTGTAAAAGAACTAGGCTGGGGTTTGTGCATCAGGAAACTAACCCAAAACTATTTGTAGATTTGTATCACAGTGCCATGCTGGTCTGATTTATACCAGGCCTGTATTTTTAAAAGGATCCTTGATGTTTTTTCATCTGTGTTTGAGGGTTCAAACAGCCAAATAGCTACATTTCCAGGATTTTGCAAAAAAAATAAAAAACAATATACTTTAGATATTTCTCTCTCTCTCTCTCTCTCTCTCTCTCTCTCTCTCTCTCTCTTTTCATTATCGTCAGTTATGGTCCCGTTTTTAGCCTCTATGGTTTTTCCATGCATGGGAGATTTATACCGGACATCCTTAATGGGTGATAACCAGCGGGTGTGTTTTGCCTGTATTTTAATGATGTGAAGCACTCTGGGTTAAAAATTTCACTAACACAACTTAGCGCTCTCGCCTATGGCAACAGACATGCTATGGTTTCAAGGTGGTGAAATACTGCTTATGTGTTGCCAAGAATGTTCTCTTATATTTGAGATTTTTATGGACAATTATTTTTTTCAATGTCAATTATAAGTGTCACATTTTGAATGAGAACTCAGTTCATGTTTATTAATATATAATTACAAGGTAATAACTAGGGCCACACAGAATTCACACACTTTTTACATTTTCTGTGCTGATTATGGGGGAGTTCTGAGGAATGGATTTAAACATTTTAAATTACTAAAACAGAGCTGAGAGAACTACAATTATTGGTAGCAGAAAGACTTTTATTCAAAACTCTTCGATGACGCTATTATAATAGGGAAATCCAATAAACAAATTAGATGTGCGGGCACAGATTCTATGCAGGGTTGGTAATATCTATAGTACACTACACTAGACTATCATTACACAATTCATCAATAAACATTATACAACTTTCAGGCCTGTAGCCAGCCTAGTGGAAGGGGGGGGGGGTTATTTTTTTAAAAAGTGGAGATTTTCAATTTTTTCCAACATTTGTATTTAATTATGAGGTAGAAATACTTCAATTTGGTGACTTTTTATGCACTAATTTGTGCTGGATTAGCTTGTCTGCTGGTATTTTAACGAGCATGCTTTTTGATGCAATGAAAATATTTACTACAATGTAAATAACATGTATAACAACCGTACCCTGTTTGGCAGTCTTTTTTAACCTATGTTCAAAATTCTTCGACAATGACACTGCTGCCTGCTTTCTCTTCCATCTCTCCTGCACTTTTCACCCATACTCACTATCCTGCTGGATGTCGATGGCCTCACTGATTTAGCACGGTAAAGTTTGACGTTGGACATTCGGTTTGCAGATGTAAGGGACCCTCTGAAAACTCTACTCACTACGCTAAAATATAGATGTCCACTCATTCATTCAATTCACGTGCAAGTTACACATGCAAAAAACTGTAAAATACATTTTCACATTCAGAATGTTCTTATAACTTCCCAGAGGACAGACAGACATACTACAGGTGATATTATTACAATATGATCAATTATATAAGTACAGTAATCAATTTTAGATGATAGAAGGACTTACTACTTAATCACTAAAATAAAATAAAAAATAAAAAAAACTACAGCCTTTAAAATAAGAAAATATTATATTTGTGATTTAAAAAAAATAAATACAAATTTGATTTTTTTTCTATAAAATAATTGATTACTGTATTTCTATAATTGATGATACTGTAATAACTTTACCTGTAGTAAGTTCATATATCCTCTGGGAAGTTACCAAAGCCTTTACAATTAGAAAACATCATTTTGGTGAATTTTAGTGAAAAGAAAACAGTAGAAAACACTGTGCCATGACATCAATTAGAAGGCTTTTCAATCACACATGAAATGTATCTTACAAAAATGTACCATGGATTTACTGTGTAAGTGTATTAACTATGGTATTTACAGTAGACTACTCCTTTTCATTACAAAAAATGCTTTAGTTCTCCTCTAATGATTGTAAGAAATTTCATAAATTCCACGAGATGACAGAAATTTAGTTAGGAGGACAATGATGTAAGGACTCTGTATTAGAGACCTAACCTAGTCTCTTTCAGAATATTTCAATCATATATCAGTTACGAGTAAAAACATTTTCAACCCAAAATTTCAAAGGTCAAATGTGAATTTCAATGCACAAAATATACAATATTATTAGTAATTGCATGGGTGCCAAATCATGTGCCGATGCCACATTTTCAACCAGCCTTTTGAGGGCACAAATAACGCTCAAGTGGCCCAGGCTTGAATTGATTTAGTCATCCCTGGTCGATAATAAGTTACGTTTATTTTTAGAGCACATTTAAAAAAGAGCAAATATTGAGCCAAAGTACTGCATAGCTGCAAGAAGGCTAAGTTAAGGCGGTCGCACACTGGACAGGAAGTGCCACGTCGCTGCTAGGACACGGCACATGTATCAAACAAAGGGCACCTTGATAAGTTCAGGTGGCAGACAGTACAGAGTAAAAAAGTTATCAAGGTGTTTCCCTTCTTCATGAATGAACAATGCTAGAGTAAATAATCCATCTCCTTTGATAATGATTTGGGTCGAATTTAATGGAAAATATGCTAGTTGCGCTCTGTGGCACTGCAGAAATTTGAGCAACCTCTGGAGTTGTAGCTGGGTGCTGCCGACAGACGCCGTGCGGCGGTGTGCGTACCTTCATTGAAAACAGTTGTTTCAAATTTTAGAACACACCATGTTGTCCGCCAGACACATCCAGTGTGCATCTCGCTTTAAAGCTAAGCCAGAAAATACTAGAACAAAATATATATATATACAATGTACACACTTTGTAGGTACTTGTTTTGATATTTTTTAAGGACACATGTTATAGACAATTAGAACATTTCTATTAAGAAATACTAGTTTAGCAAAATCCAGCTGGCACCGCTGATCAAAACAACAAGGCAGACTTGAGCTACAACAATTACATATAATGTCTCACAGTGATCATTCGTTGTTTCACTCTGGCGTCTGCCTCCTCTTCCCTATACAAATTACTTTTTTCATCTCTGCTGCCAACGTCTTCTCTCACAGGCACCGCTGTAAATCTGCTTAGTTTCCTTTCTCTCTGGGTGGCACTTGACCCAAAGTGCCTGGGCCCAATCTGTGCCAGGCACAATATTTCACCCCCATCACGGTTCTTCTATCATTATGTCTCAAAAGACCTGTGATTTTTTTTTTTTTTAAATGCCCTTATTATGCTAGACAATTCTGACCTTTATTTTTTTTACTAAAATTCATAAAACCATAATTCTGACGTGTTACGGAATCACTTTCAATTTGCTTCACATTAGGACTACCCATTGACTTCATTTTGTCTCATCGCATGAGTGCTTGTGCACACTCGAAACTAGAAATATGTATCTAATTGTATGTTATCTGATCAAAAGGTCATCACAGCTGACACAACATTCTTTATGCCATGTTGTATTGTAGTACATTTTTTGAAAGGCACATTCTACTGATGCTAGGCGTGTATCTAAAAGTCACACTACTGCTGGAGTGGCAAGCGTTCAGATGGGTATGCTACTCAGAATCCATGTCAAGGGTTGAAAGGCCATAGAGTGAGACTGGTATAGTTGAGAAAAGTATTTTGCCAAAACAAAGACAGCTGCTTTACACAATGGATGACTAGGTAATTTATTTCCTTGTAATATGCATAGCTTTGATCAGATTTCATCCAAAAGTGAGAAGCCAAACATGCTTCAATGTTTTCAATAGTTCTTCGGTTCCGACCTTGGAAAACCTGACTGTTTTTAAATAGCACTCTTGAAATGTCTGTAATAGTTATGTTTGTCTACATTTGTTCACACGGAAGGTGGCACATCCTCACCTGAGAAACTGTCCTTATCCATTGCCAGTAGGTCTCTGGCCTGATACAAGTAGCATCGCAAATGATACAGGGTCCCACCTGAAATACATCAAAAGATTCAAACAGCAGTGCAGCATGAATCATCATTGAAATCTGTTGTTATTTTAAATGATGTGACAGTACAGCATGTTTGACTCACTATCAAAGAAGCAGGAGATGGTTGGGCGGTTGACACCAAATGTTGTTGTAACCGACTTATCATCGTTCTTTTCATCAGTAACACTGCTCTGTTGACAAAAATAAAAAAACTTTTAGACATGTGCTTTGCCAATAAAATGAATTGGTTAAACATAAACACAAGACTCCCACATTTGGCATTTGGACAAGACAAAGCATTCATGTTGGATCAGATATCACAATATTCCGACCAAATAAGAATGCGTTAATGATGATTCTGCTGTCAGTTGTGGAAAGGCAACTGAATCTGCACCACAAACCACCAGCATGAAGCGATTACGTGTCACCACCCCTAGACACTGGAATATCCTCTTGACACATTTCAAAATCCTGACCTTCTCTGATTAAAATGCCTGATGATGTCTTCTAACCAAGCTGAAACTACTATTTAATTTGTGGCTCAATTTATTTACATAACCAAATACCCCTTTATAGTTTTGGGGAAAAGGAAAATGAAAAGAAAACATGCCCTCCAGACAGCCCTTTACAACGATAAAACAACAATGTAGGATTGTGATTTAGGTCAGCTGAATTGGTTTGGTTATTATAGGCACAATGTAGTCTGATATCTTAACTTCAAGCTTAATTAACTATGACAAACCAAATACAAATACAATTATGTGCCCTTTTGCATTACTTGGGGAACAATGATGGAAAAGAAAATGAATGTAAAGATAAATCACACACACACACACACACACACACACACACACACACACACACACACACACACACACACACACACACACACACACACACACACACACACACACACACATACATATATAAATGTACAGTAAATATATATATATATATATATATAAACTAAAATTGAATTAAAAGCAAAAAGGTTTTGAATTGATGACTTGGACCAAATAATAAAGAAAAGCAATAAGTGCCCAATATAGATGGGAACTCCTTCAATACTGTTTAAAAAGCATCCCAGGGTGATTCCTCAAGAAGTTGGTTGAGAAAATGTCAAGAGTTCATGTCTGCAAATTCTAGGCAAAGGGGGACTTCTTTGAAGATGCTAAAATATAACACAGCTTTGATTTATTTGGGATTTGTTTAATTCACAACATAATTCCCATAGTTCCATTTATGTTATTCCATAGTTTTAATGACTTTACTATTATTCTAAAATGTGAATAAAAAAAAATTATATATATATATATATATATATATATATATATATATCTCAATACAGTTCACATTAGAACACAAAAACTTCAGGTGGATATTTATTTAGCAGATGCTTTTATCCAAAGCAATGTACAGTGCATTCAAGTTATACATTTTATAACTCTGTGTGTTCCCTGAAAATGTAATCAAAGACCTTGGCTTTGCCAGTGCTATGCTCTACCAAAGAAGCAACAGAAACAGTAGAAATCAGCAGGAATGAGGGAAGCTATATATACTGTTCATGTAGGTTGCCAGTGTACATTACTAGGTTTAAACACCATTTAATTAAAAAAAAAAAAAAAAAAAGACAATTACATTATTTGTTTTTTGTAGTGGACAACTAAATACAGGCATAGAATGGCCATATAGGGAACAACAGATATCTAATTGTCTAACTATCTTTCTATCTATCTTTTTATCTAGCTATACAGTATATCTAGCTATCCATTTGGCAAGCTAGCTAATAGTCAAAATCTATCTATCTGCCTGGCTGTCTGTCTAAACTTTCAGAAAAAGCATTGTTGCATGCACAGAGCACTATTTTCACATAATATATCCATCAAACTTTTTGCTCTGCAGAGAAAAAGAAAATCACACTGGATGAAGGTTTTCAGGAGCCCTGATTGGCCAGAGCTTCCCTCTGCTCAATTTTGGAAGGCACTGGGACCTTTCATACGCACCACAGATCAATTCCAGATCCTAGTCAACTCTCAATTCTCAACCCAGACAAGCCCACATGACAATCATGCCAAAGCTGCCAGGAATAGATCTGTAAAAGTGCACCCAGTGGACCAGAACAAAAGTAAAAGAATAAGCATACTAACTGGCCTTTGTACATATTCCCCCTTTCACACTCACTGTTCCATTTCAGGTTCCCAGTAAATAATCTCCCATGATGCCCTTATTTTACCAGGCTGGTTCCACTTTGCCTGCCCAGTCTCTCTCTGCACCTCTGATTTATCCAAGCTCCCTCCACACCCATTCTTGCCTTTGCCTTTAAATTGCATCTCACCCTTGTTTTGTTCTCGCTCTGACCACTTTTCTTTCCTTCCATTACTTTTTAATCTTTCACACTCAAAGTCTCACCCCTAATTCCAGACCCACATTTTTCAAATAGTCATCCTTCATTACCAGTGAACACTCCAAGGCAAAGATGGCCGCTGGCCCTGTCTTTTCCAATGGCTCCATGCGACATCTCCAGCGTCGACGACGGAAGGAGTCAGTCTTCCTCTGCTTAAGATGAAACTTCCAGCCAAATAATGAGGCATATTCCCAGCCCTCGCGCTCAGACTCATCTGGACGCTGCTGTTGGTGGATGGGCACAAATTCACAGAAACACCAAAAGTTAACATTATTCAATTTGGTTATAGTTGTAAATGGTTAACATTTTCTCATGTACAGGTATGGTCATAACAAGCAGGTCAAATTAGCAGTGATAGCATGACAAATGTAAAACATGAGGATCTTGATAAGTGAGGAACAGTTTACTGAGGAATTAAAGTTATTTAACAGAGTAGAACATCTGAGAGGTACAAGTTGACAGACATGTCTCTATATCTGTTTAAAGAGTGCCACCATGAGGATAATTCAAGTAATATTTCTAACAGTGGCCCCTGTGAGTAAATTATATTATACAGTATTACATAATTGACTTATGTATACATAAATGACACTTAAACCACTCTTAAACATGTTTGAATGCCATTGGATTAGATAGCAAAATATCAAAGAGGACTTTCTTTGAAAGAAAGAATACTTTTCAAGAATATATATCACAAAAATGTAGGTTTTAAATAAGAGACACAATGAAGACAAGAAGTGTCCATAGTAGTCCATTAAGAACTACAAGAGTTTCTGACATCCAATGAAAACCAGGACCAGCTGGCTAAAAGTAATACCAAAAAAGTTGAGATAAGAAAAGAGTGCTCCCTGTAGCACTCTCTCTTAGACTCATACTGCCTGTTTATTTGTTTCTCAAACAGAACCAACACATACACACTTCTTTGCTGTCTATTTGGAAGAGTCTAAAATGCAAATACTGGCAGCTAAACACCTTCTCACTGCCACTGGTCCATGTCATCAGCAGGTGTGACCTGGATTACTTTCAGGCCAACAGCTAATTCCAGTTACATTGCTCAGTCTGTTAAGATTAGTCAACAAATAAACACTGGTGTACAGAGTAATTAGTGAGCCGGTGCAAATGTATCTAAACCTGTACGATTGTACACATAGAGACATTTTACAAAAAAAGTAATGCGATTTTTTTGTTTAATTAGTCTACAAAAGGAATCAAATCTACTAAAATTTTCTTAAGTGACCATTCACTCTTTTGTTTTATATGCTACTTCACTCATGTGCCACCTGCAGCCGAAAGCATTCACACATCTGCCCAAACTAGGACATGCCTATAATCATTCTTTTGTCTGTATTCTGCCTGTTTACACTCATTTTTATACACCCATCTTTGCAGTAGTATCTTTGTCATCATAAATTACAATAACAGAGTGTAACTGGCACAAACTAAAGCCATGTATAGCCGTGTATAGCCTGTTAGCGCATTAGCGTCATGAATTCATATTGTAATCAAGACAAATTACACATTATCTACTGCATGTACTGTAGATTACATTAAATCATCATTGTAGAAAATACTGCATATTTTACTGATCTCGTGAATTCTACTCAAAGAATGAGGCATGAAATGATTGTAACACATTTTAATGTCACATTAGTTAAGGTTTTACATGTAATTTAGTGCTTCCTCATATTTAAATGCTCCTCTAAACGCCTCCCCCAGCAGCATGGCTGAAAGTTTGAATGTTCATAAACAGTATGTTGTCGCTCAGCTGTTTTGAACTTCTTTTTACCTCTGAACAAAAAATGAAGAAGAACCTGGGGCATGGAATCAGCTAACAGCACTAGCTTGGCCAAGCTGGGAGACCAGTTTAAACCAGCTAAGACTATTTTAGACTGATTTTAGCTGTTTTAATGTTTGTTTGATTTTTTCCCAGACGGGCATTCACAGATTGAAACTCTTTATCTCTCTCTTTCTCTCTCTGTCACACAGACACACACTTGCACACAGATGATGAACATTAAACATATTTGTGGTGAGCCTCTCCAGTTGGACCTGGGTTTTCTTGCCAAGTGAATTAGAGGTGTGGGATTGATTTCAGATTGTTCTCAGATGTCATGATTAATTAGGTGTCCTCACAGCCTCTGCCTGGCTCTCAGCAGATGCGTTCAGGGACAGGGAAAGACCTCCTGAGACTACACAGAGCTCTCTATGTCACGCCACCCTAAGCTTCACCAGAATCACCCTGAATTCAAAGGGAACAAACTGAGCCTTGAGCCAAGAGTCCTCTTTTTTATAACCTGCTCCCAATACAACGTGTGCCAAAGACAAAAACTTTGCTAATTACTGATGCAATAAAATGAAGTACTTTTCTGAGTGCTTCCATTTTATGCATATCTCTACGTCGAAGTCGAATCCAGCGTCTGCGGCGGTTGGTGTGGTACATCTTCTCGGATGTAACCCAAGATTTCGGCCGGCGGTCGGGGGGGAGGGTTATGCCATATTCCCATCCTAAAGGTAAGACACATACAAGTGAGGATCAAAATAATGTTTTATGCAGCTGACTTATTGTGGCGACACTCTGCTTTTGTAAATCACCTCTCTATACAAAATAATAAAGACCAGACATCACATACACACATACCTTGATCATCAACTGCACGCTTCAGATCCTCGCTCCACTCAATATCTTCCCAAACCCAACCAGGGGGACACTCAATCTCATCTTTAGGCACTGCCTTTTCTCCATTCTGCCCCCAAGTGGATTCATAAAGAACAAAACAGTTTGCCTTTGTAATATATATATATATATGTATATATATGTAATGTATTTCAGTGGCCCAAATCCAAGGCAGTTGTGTTGTAGCATGAACACTGACCACATCTGTGTACCCCTCTGACATGCCAATCCACTGTCCTCCTGGCAACCGCATCTGATTTTCAAAGACTTCCTCCAGAAAGCTTGTATGACCAGCATCAGCATCATACAGCAATCTGTGCATCATGTGATTAAAAATTACAAGCCAAAACTGTTATGTAGACAGTTTTTAATGAGATGAGCACCTCAACAATCCCAAAGCAAAATATTTGGATGGACTCTGAAATCTATAGAGTACATCCAAAAGTAATAATAAAATAGATTATATTTACGTTTTCTCTGGGCTGATATACCAGTCTCCTGCCCAGCTCCATCCTGGAGAGGGTTTAAAGCTCTCCTTTGGCAGTTTAACTCTGCCAGTCACATCACTGAACTTGGGGTATGTCAGACCAGTCGTACCCCAGCTTCCCACAAGGGCCAATTTAGTCTGGTTCTCATACTGTAGATTATAATAACTCACAATTGCTCAGCAGCTTAAAAAAAAAATAAGCTACTTAAAATGTTTTTAACTCAAAACAGTTCTGCAATTATTTATGATTAATTAATTGAAAATTTAATTAAATTGTAATAAAAATGTAACTGGATGTTTAACATTTTGTGATTAAACTGCCCACTGACCATTTCTGCAAATACAGATAGTTTTCCCTCAGCAAACTGGTTGAAGAATTTGACATCCGCAGTCAGTCCAAACCACACCTTTAACCTGAGCTGAGCTGGGATCTTACCGTCTCTCCCATCTTCCTGTGGATACTAAATACAACATTACAAACAGAGATAGAGTATTTATTAATACCCATTTTAATAAAGTTCCATCTGGCATTATGCTTTGCCTCCAAATATTGTGTTTACCTTCAGGAAAACCGTCTGAAGTTGGCAACAATGCTTGCCACAGTAACCCTGGGAGAAAAGAACCTGGTGTGCTGGGATTCTGTGGTAGGCCACTCTCCTGTCCCCCTGTAGCATCCAGACTAGTATATCTGGAAGACTGTTCTGGGGCTGAAGAAAGAAAGAAAGAAAGAAAGAAAGAAAGAAAGAAAGAAAGAAAGAAAGAAAGAAAGAAAGAAAGAAAGAAAGAAAAGAAACAAACAAACAAAGAACGTGCAATTGAATGAAAGAAAGAAACAAACAAAGAACGTACAATTGAAAGAAAGAAAGAAACAAACAATCAAACGAAGGAAAAAGAACGTACAATTGATAGAAAAAAAATGCACGAAAGAAAGAATGTATGAAAAAAGAAAGAACAAATTAAAGAAAAAACAGAAAAAGAAAAGAAAAACAAACAAAAGACAGTAAAACAAACAAGCGAACGAAGAAAGAAAGAAAGAAAGAAAGAACAAACAAATTAATGAAAGAAAAAATGTAAGGAATACAAAAAACAAAAAGAGAAGAGAACGTACAATTGAGAGAAAAAAGAAACAAACAAACAAAGGAAAAAAGAACATACAAGTGAAAGAAAAAAAGAGCAAATGAAAGAAAATACAAATGAAAGACAGTAAAACAAACAAATGAAAGAAAGAATGAACGAACGAAAGAATTACAGAAAAAGCGAACAAACAAGAAAGAAAGACAAAACAAACAAATGAATGCAAGAAAGAATACATGAAAGAATACATGAAAGAAAGAATGAAAGAAAGACTTTATTGCGGAAACTCTTCAAACAAATGAAATAATGTTCTTTATTTGTATTTCCTTGTTGACTTTTCAACCGTTGAAATAGTTATAGAGAAAACATAAATGAGAAGACTTAGAAATGGTATAAAACACATAAGAACTAAAGATATACAGTTTCAAACTTGTGTCGCCTGCACAGACTAAATGTGTCAAAGCATTTTGACTTTACTCTTTTACCTCCTCAGCGAGGTGGCGTAGTCTTATGACCCAGTCGTCAGCCTGCTCCAGCACTGCACTCAGCTCAGTCTCTGGGCCATGCTTGAGTGCCGTTGCGGCCTGCATGATCTGCTCCATATTAATCTTGCGTAGATTCCTCAGAGCTTTATCCAACGGAGTCACACAGGGCCATTTATCCAACACAGGAAGCTCCTCACTACAGTACATTCACACACATACATAAATTAAATCATATCAGTCTGTCATAGTGTGTGATATACCTTCACAAAACAACTGAGCATATTTCAACCTGCAGTCGGCTATGACATCATCAAGCAGCTGGATAACCCTCTGCTCCACTTCCTGTTGGTCACTTCTTGCTTTTAGCTCCAGTTGTACCTTCTCCAGGTTTGATTCCTAATTTGAACAGCAACATTTTAAGTGATACAAATATAATTATAACTAGTTCTTAATAATATAATAAAGTTCTAAAAAAGTTTACTGAAGGAATTTTTCTTTCAAAGAGAGAGTTTATAGCTACTTTGCATGTATTAAAATTCCTCACCAGCCGGTCGACTATGCTGAGCAGCATGTTTAGAGCCTCTATGCGAGGACCAATATCTTCCCACTCTGAAGACAAGACCACCACAGGTTTCACATTTCCCCATGGCAGGTAGTAATAATGGCAGCCTATATTGGCAAACAGTGGAACTGATTTTAAACACTTGAGAATCATAGATTGATGAGATACTGACCAATGATAATTTAAAAAAAAAAAATGTTGTTGGCTAACTAATGTCAGTTTATTGATAAAAAATCTATTAATTTCAAAATTATAGTGTCATTTACTGTGTGAACATTCTTTATAATTATTCCATTTGAGTTCCATTGAGGAAAGAAAGTGATATGGCAAATAAAGTACAGCACAGTACAGAATTTATAAAGATTTGTAATTCTGTAAAAATATTTTCAGGTATGAGCCATGGGGTGGTTTCTCACCATCAAACACAGCCCTGCTAAAATGAGTGGTGGAGGCCAGAGGCAGACAGGTGTTGTCAAACATGTTTCCATAGTTCCCAATACTGACTTCAAACTGAACTGCATCATCCACATCCTGAAGAAGAGTTGCGGAATAGAAGGCAGCAAACAGAGAGTATTTCCTCTTCCGCATAAATTTCTATAAGACAAAACACAACAGAGAGAACTTTCAGTTTCATTGAATGATGTATCCCATGTCACATGATCACATGTCTGAGGCTGGAACCAGTGTTCACACAGTAGCATTAAATGTGATTTCTCACCTCCACTACCAGCAGGTCATCAGTGTGAATGTCTTCAACTTTTTGTTCCACATGATCTGACAGCTTCGTAATGAGCTCCAACAGCACCCGCCCTCGATAAGCCACACCCTCTCCCTGTATCAGAAAACACACACAACCAGCACCATTTTATTTTTTTCTCCCCAATTTGGAATGCCCAATTGCCAATGCACTCTAAGTTCTCGTGGTTGTGTAGTGACTCGCCTAAATCCGGGTGGTGGAGGACGAATCTCAGTTGCCTCCGCGTCTGAGACCGTCAATCCAAGCATCTTATCATTTGGCTTGTTGAGCATGTTACCGCGGAGACATAGCATGTATGGAGACTTCACGCTATTCTCCGTGGCATCCATGCACAACTCACCATGTGCACCACCAAGAGCGAACCACACTACAGCAACCATGAGGAAGTTACCCCGTGTGACTACCTCCCTAGCAACCAGGCCAATTTGGTTGCTTAGGAGACCTAGCTGGAGTCACTCAGAATGCCATGGATTCGTCCTCCGTGAAACACAAAAGGAGATGTTAGGCAGAACATATGTCACCATTCACTTTAATTGTGAGGGGAAAATATACAATTGTTGCCCTGCTAAAATATTAGACCTGTTCAAATGTTATAGTGTAAACTTGATAAAACGTTACGGTATCTTAATTGATTGTTTATTTGTTTATATATTTTATTTTATGTATATTATGTGTAAAAGGAATATACATGGTTATTTGATGTTGCAATGAAAAAAGAATCAAAATCTTTGATGTGAAGCTAAGGTTTACCTGTACATAACTGTTACGATGTCTGAGATTGGTTAAGAAAGAGGGGCGGGGATGGGAACGAAGGAGAGAGAGAGATGCGAGAAGAGAGGAGATGGCGGATGGTAGAGAGGAGAGATGAGCAAAGTTTAGACGAGAGCTAACGATAGTCTTTAAGTTACTGTAAAGGACGCTTTTAATAGGTTAGTGTGTGATTGTTTAAGCAGTGAGAGATAGCATATGAGTGTTCTAGAACATAAATTCACTTAGTGAACAATGAAGTGAATGGAGTTGACCACTTCTTGCCAAAAAGTCGTCGGAAGAACCAGATAGTGCCCTGAGATCCAGGAAATTCTCAGTGGTTCCTCTGGCAATAGTGGAATGTCCGTGATATCTGTGTTCAATGGACCAATGTTAATTGACTGATTGAAATCCTCGCAGACGTGGAGCGTGTGAAGAAAATCTTGGATTGCTAACACTGAGGTAACCATTTTGTTAGAAGCACGTGCACCATCAAAGTAACAGGCCAGCAACATTTATTTTATTTTATTTCAAAGACTTTGAGTGTAAGTTTGATACTATCACAAGAGTATTGACATTCCAAAGGGTGACACATATTGTTAGAAGTTGGTTTATGAGTGACATGTGTTTCATATTGATATTTGAAAGTGAATAACTGAGTGTTTATATTACTATGAGTCTGAAGTAAAAAGTGAATAAGGTATTGTGAATACTGTAAACCCTTAATGTGTTATTTTTGATCATTTAAGGGTTATTTTATCTTTCTAAACGGTTATTGTTTATTTTACTGATTTCATTTATTTAATTTGATTAATTAAAAAAGACTCAGAAGTTATATTTTATATATTACATTGTATTGTGTTTTATTATTGAGGTAAAAGGTATTTACATATAGTAAAAAAAGTAATGTACATGATAAAATAAATAATAGTTCATTTAGTTAAGTGATAAAAGAGAATAAGAACTCTGGGCCCTTTCCATTTAAGATATGGAGTGGAGCGCTACACAATGAAAGTGAACTGACACTGAGACTAAAGCCGTAATCACACTAGCAGACTCAAAACAATTAGATTTTGGCTGAAGATTTCACATATGCAGACTGTTTTGCTGAGATCTGGCTCTCTTCAATCAGATGTATGACACACTTGCCGGTTAAGAATGATGGAGGGGTGACAGACATACAAACTCACAGCAACTCTCTCTCTCTCTGATTTCCTGTCACGTGGAGCTCACCAAAATACTGTACTGTATGAGCATAAAAATTTCAATATAGTGATTTGCGATGCGATTCATGGGGTAACTTTATCTTGTGAAAGGTGTGATTGTGTTTTTATCCCCTCAAGTCTTGCCGTAGAACGTGTTTTTCCATGCAACTTTCAGTGAGAAATTACTTTCAATAAAACAGAATGTTGTGCATCCATTTTCTGATTTCATTTAGTGTGGAAAAATGCTCGATGACAGTATCTCTATGGGTTACATTCATTGTTTGTGATGATAAGCAGCTGAGTGCAATGAAAATGGTCAGATCAGCTTGATGTCTTGTCAGTTCTTCAGTAAAAGAAGAAGCTCATAGGTAACTTGAAGAGAACACAAGAGCCCATCCCAGTGACAGAATTACTTTTTCAGTCATGTTGGATCCATTTTTCCCATTGCTGTACCCATCAACTCAGCAGGGAATCCAGATGGTCATGTGATGTTAAACTACCTCCCACTGGCAGATGCTAATTTGTGCGCCATCTCTTACCTACTGGCCGGAGATTATGTTAATGAAGGTTACAACTGGAAATCACTGGAAAGATCAGCTAATGTGACCCCGGCATAACATACTGCCCAACATCTCCTTGTGTGGTCCACAGAAGACATAAAGTCATACAGGTTTGGAGTAACATGAGGGTGAGTTGATAATGAATTAAAATTTTTGGGTGAACTATCCCTTAGTTTGTAATCAATTCGAAGTATAGTCAAAATATAAAATACTGCACATTGTGTTTTTATGTAGTGTAAATCGTATTGCCATACAGTTATGTTTTGTAGCATACTGTTTTTTGTTTCTATGTAGTGAATCTCACCTTTCCAAAGTTTAGGGCCTCATGTGGATCTGAAAAGGCAGAGAACTCTCGCGGGCTCCCATACATATTAACGAAGCATGGGCCAAAGGTGGGCAGGAAGCCTATATTATCATCCACTTATTGACATAAAATGGAAGAAGGCAAGAATTAGGCACACTGCAATCCATCTTTCTATCTGTATCAGTACACATATACAGTTAATACAAAATTATATTAATGTAAATATAAACAAATAACCATGTTGTTTGATGATGTAGATTCTGTGACAAATCATTACACCATTCAGTCATGGAAAATGGCATATCTGAAGACCAGCGGAATAAAAGCTATAGGCTACTTACACATTGCAATTATCACATCTAACAAGCAATACAAGCCCACCATAAGCCCAAATTTGAAGCTTAGGTGTGATCTACTGTACAGGAAGTGCAGAACACAGATTTGAGAGACAGAGAGAGGCTGGCATACTGGTGCTATTGGAGATCCTGGAAGGGAACTCATCTGAGTGCATAGAGAAATAAAGGCTATGAGACACAATGATATGTATAGAGGAGATAAATAATGCAGGCAGTGCAACTAATTCTGTATTGTACACCTGCCTCATGCACATAACTTTAGTAAGACTCATGTCTGCGCAAAGCATAGAGCTGGTTGTGCACACCGAACTTGCAGCCCAGAAATCCACAATCAGTGTTAGAGACCATAAAACAAATCAACTATGTTTTTCCTTCAAATGCTACAAAACCACATTACCTGTCAACAAAGCTACACTTCAAATGAAATCTCTTGAAAAAGGCTTGGATGTTAAAGTTAGCAATGAAATGGTAGTTAGAAGTTAGTGTCTTTTCTGTCTCTAATTCAAACAACAACACAGGAACCAACAACACACCACATTACCCAACACACAGAGTCAACTCACAGCAAATTAATTGATGACATAATGATAAGATGAAGTGGTTGAAAACAAGGAATAAAATCAGTACGTAAACAACTATAAGTAGTCTTTTGCCTTCGCTTGAGCTTTTATTATTTAAACCGGTGAAATGCTTGACAGTTTTGTCACATACAACCCAACACCTAGACGCTTTGCTGAACCAATATACCATTGTAGCTGAAGAACAAAACAAAAAGTGGTTAGGACAAACAGAACATAGACTGTAAAGACATTGAGTCCTCTAGGCCACAACCCCTGATTTGCCACTACAAGGTAACAACAGGATTTCAACACAGATAGTGAAAGCACAAGTTAGAGCATACCTTCAATGTTCCCCCCAGGAGCTGAGATTTTGGACATGCATAAGTGAGTAGTGCCAATGACATCATTGTGGCTGGCGCGATCCCTGAGAGAATGTAAATGCATGTAAAATAGCACAAACATTTTCCTCAAAAATAGATCAATTCATATTTACAGTGACAGTACTGTTTATCAGAGAGAGACACTGATTTACAAAGATGAAACTACTTACCATAGATAATGGCAAATTAATAAATGAAACTGAACTGTAACTCACCAATCTAAAATGCGTATCCTCATCTTTTCACACATGGATGGGAACTGGAGAGAAAAATATACTGTTAATTGATATTATGAATGATTTTTGTGGCAGATAGTGGAATGGGTATATTTACCCTGATGGGCAGAGTGAGGCTCTGGTTCCACTGAGGGTTGGTGTTTTTCTCCAGAATCCTGCTACAGATCTAGAGATATAAATATTATTTAAATACCACTTGAGTAGCCAATAAATCCAGAATCTAATGATGACCCTCCATGTACCGTTTTCCCTGCAAAATTGACCTCCACCAAAGGATCCACAAGGTTCTTTCTGTTGGTCTCAAAACCAAGGAACTGTTTTACACCATCCATTACAGCATCATCCACTGTACAAAGAGGATGAAGGAATATCAGTTGCAAAAAGAAAGAAACACGCATATACACACACATTCTCACCAGGGTCCGAAAAAAAAGGACAGGCACTAAAAGCTGCCAGGTCAGCATATTTGAGTAAACTCATAGAAAATACCCACAACAATGCTAGGTGTTTATACAGTACTTTGGCTAAATTGTTTAGGAATAAAGCTTCAACATAACCAGAAATTCCGTCGCAGCACAATGATTTCATGAATTTCTTTACTGATAAAATATATGAAATTAAATAATCAGAAATAAAATTTGAATTATGCAATCATCTGCAATAGCACCTCAGAAAAAACAGTGTCTCATAATTTTCCTCAAGTGCAACTTCAATCCTTTGCTGTCATAGTTTAAGAAGAGCTAACAAAACTTACTGAAACATCAAAACCCGCAACATGTTTGTTAGATCCAATACAAACTAAACTCTTCAAAAAGGTATTCCTTGTAATCTCAGAACCTCTTCTTAATATTATTAACTCCTCACTATCCATAGGACATGTCTCAAGAAACTTTAAAATGGCAGTTATCAAACCGCTTATTAGAAGCCACAACTTGATCCTGGAGAACTGACTAATTATAGACAGATTTCAAATCTCCCATTTATGTAAAAAATATCAGAATAGGTAGTATCCTCCCAAATATGTTCATTTCTACAGAGAAATATATGAACAATTTCAGTCAAGATTTTGGCCTCATCATAGTACAGAGACTGCACATGACAGAGTGATGCAAATTACTTGCTCTTCTCATCTGATCACGGCTGTATTTCACTTCTAGTGCTTTTAGATCTTAGTGCTGTATTCGGCACGACAGATCACGACATTCTCTTGAATAGACTAGAGAATTATGTTGGAATTTGTGGAGTTGCATTAGCATGGTTTATGTCATAATTAACAGACCGCTACCACTTTGTCTATGAAAATGAGGAACTGTCAAACCAAACAAAAGTCAAGAATGGAGTGCCACAGGGATCAGTTTTAGGGCCTATTCTCCTTATATATGCTTCCCCTGGAAGATATTTTCAGGAATCGTGGAATAAGTTTCTACTGTTATACCGACAATATCCAACTTTATATTTCTTCAAAACCTGATGAGATTTCACAATTCTCCAAATTAACAGAGTGTATCAATGAACTAAAAGATTGAATGGCCAGAAATGTCCTTCAGTTCAGTTTTGACAAAACAGAGGTAAATAATTATTGGACAAGAAACTACTAAAAATAAGCCTCTAAAATATAATTTGACTCTCGATGGATGTACTGTTACATCATCTTCAACAGCGAAGAACTTGGGTGTTATATTTGATACCAAACTGTCCTTGAAAATCATATTACCAATGTTTGTAGAACAGTATTCTTCCACCTCAGAAATATTGCTAAATTACGACATATGATCTCTGTTGCAGATGCTGAAAGACTATGTCATGACTTCTGTGAACTACATACAAAGCTTTGAGTGGTCTAGCTCTGCAGTACTTAGGTGACCTTCTACCATGCTAACACGTTCATTAAGATCACAAAATTCTGGCCTGTTAATAGTTCCTAGAATTTCAAAATCCACAAAAGGAGGAAGATCCTTTTCATATTTGGCTCCTAAACTATATAATAGTCTCCCTAACGCTGTTTGAGACACAGACACACACTCCCTCAGTTTAAGTCTAGACTAAAGACTCATCTATTTAGCCAGGCATACACCTAATTTATCCTTCAACTCACAATTAGGCTGCTTCAGTTAGGTCTGCCGGAACCAGAAACATTGATCATGATCTATAACTCTGCAATAAATTGAATGGTATCTATGCTAATATTACTTTATTTTTTTCCCTGTCTCAATCTCAGGAGTCCTATCCTGAGGTCACCAGAACCGGCAGGATCCAGCTCCATTCCTGCTTCATGTTGGACTCAACTGATACGTGTCGCTGTGTGATGATGACTATTAACAGCCGGTGCCAGACAAACATCACTTCAGTCTATTACGATGGGCTTCAGAGGATGAATTGATGCCAACTCTAACCATAAGACATGGGATACTTCATGTGCCATTGCCTGTTCCTTGGATTTAGGATGGACCACACCGAACCTCACCGAAATTACCGGCCAGGTTGAACTGTGATGCACCTCACTGATCTCTGCCTGCATCACCTCGGTCTAGTGATGGACTACACTTTTGAAATGGAATACATAGACTATAAATTGCCAACAAAACCCTTCATCAGCCAACTAACAAAGACAATTGCATCTATGTGAATTTATGCAGTTAATCCAGAATGGACTTCAAATACATTATTCATTAATCTTACAGTTCATACAAAATCTTAATTTAAACACTGACCCTTAACACTTAGTTTAATAATTTTAAACCATGACTTGATTATACATTAATCAATATTGGCATTATATTTATGATGTTAGCCAGAGGGGAACTGGCCCCCACAGTGAGTCTTGTTTCTCCCAAGGTTATTTTTCCCCCATTAACCAACATCTTCTGGAGTTTTGCTTGCTCATTGGGGTTATAAATACAATTATGATTGAATTAATTATTTTTAAACACAATTCACTATCGTATTTTATCAAACTACACAATGATGACTCTAAGATGACTTTATAGACATTACAGTTTTATCTTCTGTTAATATCTGATCTTCTGTAAAGCTGCTTTGAAACGATGTGTGTTGTGAAAGGCGCTATACAAATAAAAATGACTTGATTTGGCTTAGAATAAACTATTAGAAAAATAGATGGGAATTCATAATGGGGGCATGTTTTGCTCCTACATTTTAAATTTCGCCAAGGCTCCATTAATTTCTGACCCTGTTTCAAACAAAGGCCATTGCTATACTCACTCTGAGGCAGGTCTTCTGCCCTGTAAACTCTGAGAGCAAAGGTGGCTCCTCTCAGGGTAAGACCTGCTGGTCTCAACAGGTTCCCCTCAATGTCTTCCTTTTCTTCTTGCACTTCTTTCTTATCCATCTAACACACACATACAAAGCACAAAATAAATATAATTAAGGAAATGTCCTGCTGAAGTTTAAAAAGTAGCTACAGGACAAATCACATGCTCTTGAATCAGTAGAATTGTTAGCTCAAAATGAAACAGTGGAATCATAACCTACGATATTAATCTATCTCTAACTCACCGGAATCTCATCACCCGCGGCCAGCACAAAAATGCTGACCTTCAAATAACCTCTGGCCCCTGCAGACAGATCATTGGTATCTGCCAGCAACAACCATTTCCTGAGAATGGCATGCCCTGTTCAGAGGAATAGAAAACAACAATGTTGATACAAATTGCATGATAAAAACTTGTAGAGGCTTATTTGTAGAGGGTTATTTGAGTTCCAAAATGTACTCTTACTCAGTAAGACACAATCAAATGGCCTTTGAAAAAAAGGGCTTTCAACATCACAATATGACTATGAAGTACTTACGGTGTTCATTATACACCATTCCAACATCAAGCTGAGAGAGAAAACAAAGACACAAATTCAGAACTATTATTAGCAAAGTGTGAAATCATATACACTCACCTAAAGGATTATTAGGAACACCATACTAATACTGTGTTTGACCCCCTTTCGCCTTCAGAACTGCCTTAATTCTACGTGGCATTGATTCAACAAGGTGTTGAAAGCATTCTTTAGAAATGTTGGACCATATTGATAGGATAGCATCTTGCAGTTGATGAAGATTTGTGGGATGCACATCTGGTGACTGTGGGGGCCATTTTAGTACAGTGAACTCATTGTCATGTTCAAGAAACCGATCTGAAATGATTCGAGCTTTGTGACATGGTGCATTATCCTGCTGGAAGTAGCCATCAGAGGATGGGTACATGGTGGCCATAAAGGGATGGACATGGTCAGAAACAATGCTCAAGTAGGCCGTGGCATTTAAACGATGCCCAATTGGCACTAAGGGGCCTAAAGTGTGCCAAGAAAACATCCCCCACACCATTACACCACCACCACCAGCCTGCACAGTGGTAACAAGGCATGATGGATCCATGTTCTCATTCTGTTTACACCAAATTCTGACTCTACCATCTGAATGTCTCAACAGAAATCGAGACTCATCAGACCAGGCAACATTTTTCCAGTCTTCAACTGTCCAATTTTGGTGAGCTCTTGCAAATTGTAGCCTCTTTTTCCTATTTGTAGTGGAGATGAGTGGTACCCGGTGGGGTCTTCTGCTGTTGTAGCCCATCCGCCTCAAGGTTGTGCGTGTTGTGGCTTCACAAATGCTTTGCTGCATACCTCGGTTGTAACGAGTGGTTATTTCAGTCAAAGTTGCTCTTCTATCAGCTTGAATCAGTCGGCCCATTCTCCTCTGACCTCTAGCATCAACAAGGCATTTTCGCCCACAGGACTGCCGCATACTGGATGTTTTTCCCTTTTCACACCATTCTTTGTAAACCCTAGAAATGGTTGTGCGTGAAAATCCCAGTAACTGAGCAGATTGTGAAATACTCAGACCGGCCTGTCTGGCACCAACAACCATGCCACGCTCAAAATTGCTTAAATCACCTTTCTTTCCCATTCTGACATTCAGTCTGGAGTTCAGGAGATTGTCTTGACCAGGACCACACCCCTAAATGCATTGAAGCAACTGCCATGTGATTGGTTGATTAGATAATTGCATTAATGAGAAATTGAACAGGTGTTCCTAATAATCCTTTAGGTGAGTGTAGACTTGTGTCTTGAAATGGGTAAAAACCACTAAAGAAAACAAAAACAAAGAATCATGGAAATCATTGGAAATTAGAAGAAACCACCAAATGATGAATGTGATTAGCATATAGAAAGAGAGAGGGAAGAAAAATAAGGAAAGAGGGAGCAAATCTACCTTGAATTCTCCAATAACGGAATCTTTGCGTTGTGACTTGGAGTCAGATACCTTAGAATGGACAGAGGCTAGATAACTTCAGCATTATTAAATACAACATGATTGGATTAAAGAACAACAACAACAACAACATTACTAATGAGGATAATAATAAAACTTACAGTTATAAAGATAGGTTCATCAAAAAGATCTGAGGGTGTCTCAAAGAAGTTCAGAAAGAAAGTCTGAGGTAAAGACAGAAAAGTATTTATTATTAAAATGAAATGTGTTGATGTGAGAACAATAAATAAAAAATAAAAAAATAAAACTACGTTGAAACATTTATTGAGCAGTTGCAGTTGAAATATTCAGCACCACTTTACGGGATGATCATTTGGTTAGCATTAGTAAAAGGGATAGTTCTCCCAAAAAGTTAAATTCTCTCATTCTTTACTCACCCTCATGTTAACCCAGATGTTTATGGCTTTCTTTCTTCTGCTGAACACAAACAATTATTTTTAGGAGAATATCTCAGCTCTGTAGGTTCATACAATGCACGTAAACAGGGTCCAAAACTATGAAGCTTTAACAAGCTTATTAAGGCAGCATAAAAGTAATCCATACGACTCCAGTGATTAAATCCATGTCATCAGAAGCAATATGATAAGTGTGGAAGTGTGGGTGAGAAACAGATAAATATTTAAGTCTTTTTTTACTATAAATTCTTCTCCCTGCCCAGTAGGAGGTGATATGCATGAAGAATGTGAATTGCCAAAAACAAAAGATTTTAGACAGTTGACTTGCATTGAGTGAACCTACAGAGCTGAGATATTCTTCTAAAAATCTTAATTTGTGTTCAGCAGAAGAATGAAAGTCATACACAACTGGGATGGAGTAAATGATGAGAGACTTTACATTTTTGGGTGAACTATAATTTTAAGGTTTCATGAACTAACAATGAAAAAATAATTACAGCATACGTTAATCTTTGTTAATGTTAATTTATCAAAATGAAGTTGTAAATGTTTTGTAAATGTATTGAAATTAACATAAACTGAGATTATTAAATTCTGTAAAATGATTTTTACATTATTAGATTGTTAACTATTGTGTTATCAATATTTAACAAATGTAACCTTATGTAAAGTGTTGCCAAATATTCTTATGCTCCTTGAGACAATGGTAAAAAAGCCTCCCATGAACAGTCACCTCGTCAAAATATGGATTATTGCCCTTTTTGATGCGTGTTCTCTTTGTTTGGCCTCCAACTGTAACCTTGACAATGGGTTTTATATTGACACCAGGGAGCTGTCTTCCCTCAATGATGCGCAGCCGTACCTACAATTATAACAGGAAAATGAATTAAAAGAAAATGTATTTTCTATACTTTTTAAGAAAACAGCATTGCACAAGAAATATAAGATAATATATACAATAGCAAAGTAATCTTTCAATAAAGAGCATACGCTCTTAAAAATAAAGGTTCTTCAAGGGTTCTTTGTCGGGGTGTATGGTTCCATGAAGAAACTTTGTAGTGCCGAAAGGTTATTTAGACCATAAAAAGGTTCTTCACACTAAATAATCTCAAGTGAATTTTTTTTTTTTAAACTGGTGTAAAGTTAACTCACTGCAAATTAATGGTGTGCTTTCAGTGGCTTTGGTGTACATTCTCAAAATGTTAGCACCATTATTCATAAGTGAAATATTATTTAAACATTACTACATTAAAAAAATATATATGTCCATGATTTATAATTTTTTTTTACATAATTTGTATTTTCTGTTAGATAAAAGAACAACACTATTTCAATGCACTGCGATTGAAATAGCCTAATTTATTTATTTGTATTTCTTAATTTTTTTGTTGGTTAGACCCCCTGACTGACCAAAAAATATATATATTTGTAGTTTATTTATTGGACAATATATAGGATATTATAGAATATTTATTTATTTATATACATTTAAAATTATTTATATCCATGGTCATTGTGTGGTTTCACTTTAAAGAAAATAGCATGTAAATCTGAAGTAAAATATAAATGATTAATGACAAATAAGTAAGTATAGAAAGAAAATGTTTTTTAAATACATTATCATTTCACAATTAGTCAATAAGGCTATAAAAAACACAAAATTAGGTGATTCACAATAGTTAAAGGTATTATATCAATATAATGTTATAAAGTGCATTTTGTATTATTATTTATTATTTTCAAAGACTTTTTACATCAATTTCCAGTTGGTCACACTTGCATCATAATTTATTTTATACCTGTTTATACCACATTGTGGTGACCAAATGTCTCTAGTAAAACCTGAGATCACCTGCACTGTGGGGCCCAGCCAGTGGTCCCCATGAGGGAAATGGCTAATTAAACGTACTAAATAATGTTTTTTTGAAAATGTAAAAATTAAAAAAGGTTTCTGTGAGGGTTAGGTGTAAGGGTAGGGTTAGGGGATATAAATTATCTTTAGATCTGTGGTAAGTAGAGCGCAGAGTTCAGTGTTTTGTGTAGTGATTGTTTTAGTATCAGAATGTTTTGATTTTGCTTTGTAAGGCGAACAAAATCGTATCGTTCCCTTAAGTGGTGTTTGTGTGTGTGTGTGTGTGTGTGTGTGTGTTTATGTGTTAACGGCCAATTAATAATTACATTTTATGATAATAATTACCTTTAAGACAATGATGCATTTCAAATATATAACCACTGTCTTTTATTTCAAGCAGAAAAACGTCTCAAAAAATGTAAAACTCATTCATTCAAGCCCTATGAACCACCTCACCCAAATAACAAAGCAAGTCTAAGTTTTTGATAACTTTTTGCTAGCTTTTATACTAATTGTTATAGGCTACACAGCAAAAAAACTGGCAATCACTGGCAGATCGTTTGTCTTCTTCTAAAGTTCACAAATTTTGTTAAGTTTCACTTAAAACAAGACTTAAAGTAAGACTAATATCTTACGCCATTTTGCTTGACAAGTAAATAAATCATGTTTTAAGAATGATTAGATCATTTTACAGGAAAACCAGTCAAAAAGACTTTTTTTTTTAAGTGTAAAAAAAATTATGCTGCCAGGATGCTGTAAGTTACCAGGATGATAGAGAGGTACTCTACTTCAAGTGCTGGCTGTAAACGAGCTTTCAAAAAATGATTAAATATGCACATCACGAAAAGTAGGATAAGTGCCAAATTTAGTTACTTCTATCTTCACCACACTTTCCAGTATTTATCGATTAGTTGCAAGATTTATTAGCTGAATAAACTAATGAAAATATTGTATGGTATTGTATTTCTGCAAGGTTTCAGACAATGTTGATGATGGTGAAGATAAGCACAGTATTGCCCAACATCTTGAATGCATGGGCAGATGGAGATATGGATGCTCATTACATTTGTCAACATACAATAAAGTAGGTGTTTTGTCAGTTACATTGCTGCTTTTGACCGTCTTTGTAAGTGATCTTGGTGTTAAAAATACACACTTTTATTTTTCAAGGTTTAAGATGTTTATTGTCATGGTGTCATGCTCCACCAGAATAAGTTCAAATACTGACATTTCTATGAATCATCCATGTTATGATTACACAATTAACATTCCTAACCATTGAATTATAAAGACAGTGGTTCTGTATCTCCACTTTTCTCATATAATTTTTTATCACCTTCAAGAGGAAATGAACAGCACCTGTCACACTGACACTGACAAATGTGTCATCACAAATCTGTAGAAACTTTCTCACCTTGTGGAAAAGATTCCAAATGCTGCACTTAAGCAAGTTTTGCAGCTTACTTTGAATTTGTGTGAAACTGACATGGACCCCTTCAAATTCGCCTACCGTCAGAACAGGAGCACAGAGGATCTCTACGGCACTTCACTCTGCCCTGTCCCACCTTGACAATAACAACACCTATGTGAGAATGCTGTTCATTGACTTTAGTTCAGCATTCAACACCATCATCCCCTCCAAACTGATCACCAAACTCAGTGAACTGGGCATCAATTCCACTCTCTGTAACGGGATTCTGGACTTCCTAACCAACAGACCTCAGTCTGTTAGGTTAGCTAATCAGACCTCCTCAACCATCACCCTGAACTACAGGGATGTGTGCTGAGCCCTCTCCTTTACTCTCTCTTCACCTACGACTGCACACCTGTACATGGCTCTAACACCATTGTCAAGTTTACAGACGACACTACGGTGATCGGCCTCATCAGTAACAACGATGAGACGGCCTACAGGGAGGAGGTCCAGCACCTATCTTCGTGGTGCACTGACAACAACCTGGCTCTCAACACTAAGAAGACCAAAGAGCTCATTGTGGACTTCAGGAAGTCTAAAGCTGGCACACACACCCATTCTTATCAACGTGACTGAGGTGGAGCGTGTAACCAGCTTCAGGTTTCTGGGTGTCCACATCTCTGAGGACCTCTCTTGGACCCTCAACACATCTACCCTGATCAAGAAGGCTCACCAGCGTCTCTTCTTTCTGAGGAGACTCAAGAAGTTCCACCTGTCTCCTCAGATCCTGGTCAACTTTTACCGCTGCATCATCGAGAGCATCCTCACCAACTGTCACAGTTTGGTATAGCAACTGCTCTGCCCATGACCGGAAAGCACTGCAGAGGGTGGTGAAACTGCCCAATGCATCACCGGTTCCTCACTCCCCTCCATCGAGGCCATCCAGGGTAGGCAATGCTTGCGTAAGGCGCACAGCATCATCAAAGACTGTTCCCATCCCAGGCGTTTCAGGTCTCTCCGCACCCGTACCAGCAGGTTCAGAGGAACTTCTATCCTGCAGCTGTCACCCTACTGAACTCTAGCTCTGCATCCCAGTGACAACTGACTACCCACAATGACACTAACCTATCCCTTCATACTATTCATCCTGCACATACACTTATTCTTACTGCAATTATAATGTTACCACACTGCACATAGCTGTACATACTGTACATATCTGTCTATATGGTTCACACAGAATATCCATATTTACTCTGTTTTTCTTATTATATATTCTGCTAATACACTGCATATATCAGTGACCACCTGTCTATACTTGATTATCACATTGCACTTTCTGCTTTTTTGCACTTCTTGTTGGACGCAAACTGCATTTCGTTGTCTTTGTACTTGTACTCTGCACAATAACAATAAAGTTGAATCTAATCTAATCTAATGGAGTGTGTTTGTCAGCATACTACACTAATATATTGTTACATTTTAGGGCATTTTGTGTATTGCAAAGTTTTTTCTTTTGGTTTATTCCTTTGTGTTTTGTGAAGTTTTGCACTGACAGCAACAATGTATTGTTGGGGTGAGGATGTTGCATCTGCAACTTCATGTTACCACAAGGGAGCACTGTTGTCAAATCAGAAGCAGATAGTGAAAATGACAGCACATTCCTATTGAATAAAATTAATTTAGGAGTCCACTGAGCCACATGACAAGAACACTTGGAAACACTTATTAATAGTGTTATTATGGTTCACAACTGTTAGCCTTTGCTTGACCAATGTGGATATACAATATATATATATATATATATATATATATATATATATATATATATATATATATATATATATATATATATATATTTTTTTTTTTTTTTTTTTTTTTTGAGAAAGTAATACAAATCAGATATCAGTAGCTTAGGTATTTTTCTATATTGAGGTTAAAAAGGAGGCATATTTGTATTAGAGACTAGCATCATATGAAGATTAAAAAACAGCACTGTCGATTAAAAAACATCCATAAATAGCACACACCCAAACAAAGATTCATACACACATACCTGGAAGTCCTGGGGTTTGTTGGACAGTGTGGATTTGTTGCTGTGGCGTTTCTTTTTCTTAAGGCTGTGGTTAAAGTTTGGTGGGGTCTTTTTGGGTGGTGCAGTAGGGGCCCCCATGTCCTGACCCTGGGGCCCTGGAACAGGTTCAGGCTCCTCCACCACCTCCATCATAAGCATACTCTCAGTATCCTCCTCACCCATGGTGTCCAATGAGAACACTGCACATCAACAAGTCAGACAAACACACACACAATAACGCTGCAGACATGCCTGCATGAGACACACACACTTTGTAGTCCCAAAGCAATGTGTTGTACAGTATCAGATGAAAAAATATTACATGAAATTCAAGATATTTTATGAAATATAAGAAAACCAAAACAACGTAGCTACACGTTGACAGGTTTCAGGCTGAGGCATACAGCAAAGGGTCAGACCCTTGGAAATTAGACATATCACACAAATAATGTTTTATTATTTTGTGTGCTGCCCGCGTTGGATGGCTTTGGACTATCACACTATTTATAGGTCCTCTCAGACATAATCTCAATGGAGAATGCCATGAATATTGGTGAAATCAAATCTAGGCAATTTAATTCATGTATCTTCTTAAACGGGTCATGACATAAGCAATTAAAATTCCCTTGATCTTTTTACATATAAGAGTTCATGGTACTATAAACATACTGTACATTTCAGATCTCAAAGCTTCATCCTCACTGCAAAAAGAACATTTGAAACCAAACTGCCAAAATGACTTGTTCTCCATTTCCTCTACATTGTGATGTCACACTGTGGGAGACATTTGCATCTGGCCACCTCCACAACAACACATCAACACCTACTTAACCTTATTACTTCCGTTTTAGCAGTAGTGGTGAGCATGGCAAGAAGAGCAGAGAGGCAATCATAACAGTGGGTGTTTACTGTCAAGTCTTAAAGGAGAAGCAACAGCTTCTAAGCAAAGGGTCAGAATGAGGTTGGAAAATTATCATGTTTTACAAATATATTACTTTTTCTTTTTGCAAAAAAGAAAATTCACTAATAACATAAGTGAACCTCAAGGACGTTTCCCCCATTTATTTTAATACAAGTGCTACGTCTTGGGCTAAATAGTCTCTGATTATGTCTTTTGAATGGCTTATCAAAGAATTTGATAACAACACAAGGCCAAATTTTGGTTTGTTGTTACACAGTCTAGTGCCATCTCAGAGAGTGGCGAGATATCTTAGGAACGTATTATCTTTCAGTGAGTAGGAACATTTTATGCATACCATTCCATTAAAAAAAAAAAAAATCACTTACAGCACCTTTAAAATGAAACTCACAGTACATGTGTGTCTGAATGGGTATAATTCACCTTGAAAATTTCATCTAGGAGCTTCCAGTCTAGCGATTTCTATATATATATCCCTGGTGTTTATGTCAAAGTGTATTTAGCTAGTGAAGTGGATTTATTTAAAAGTGTTCAAAGGATTTCATAAATACTGAAATTAGAGGGAGGAGATGTTAAAACAAATGGACTTCTTTCAAAAATCAACAAGATCCTACTTTCAAACCGTGGACATACTGAAATGCCTTAGTGCTCACAAAGGCATTAAAATCTCTACGTGCGGCTCACGCATTAATAGATAAAGTGAGCAGAATTTTTTAGCATTAACCAGGACGGGGGAAGAGGTGCCACTATATTTATTCACACACACACACACACACACACACACACACACATACAGTATACATGTGAAAGTGTACATTTTATTTTATATTCCTTTTACAACAATTTTACTCACATTTAAGCCTTTTAAAAATGTGGTGTGACAAATTAATTTAAAAAGTTCGAATGTAATTTCCTTTTATGTCATAAACTTGCATGTGAAATCATACAAACTGTCACTGTTTGAAATGTCATGTCAACTACACATTTTAAACAAAAAAATTAAACAGAATTACATGTATAATTATTAAACGCTTGTGATTATGCAAAAGTGCAGTGTCATAGCTGTCTGGATGTGATCTGCCATGACAATTTTACCTGTCGGTATTGGAAAAACAGTGATCGCAAAACACCTCACTAGCACTTTCTGGTAGTAAAGGGGTGGTTTAGACTCACACAACCAATTCTTGGTGTATTTTCTAAGAAAATATTTTGTGCTCACACAAATTCCATTTTGATCGACTTTTACAATAGCTTCAATGCAAACAGAAATTTAGATGACAATAAATTGGAAGAGCAGAGCATTGAAAAGGGGCGGTGGCTGAATAAGGTGAACATAGTGTGATTTTTTAATAGCCTAACCTGTAACTGTGTCCAGTTCCACAGGGGTGTGCTGGGCCTCTGGCAGTGAGGGAGGCTGAAATATGGGTGCCATGCCTGGAGGAGGGATGTAGGAAACCTGCAAGATTATTGTGGCCTGAAAGAGTGAACGCAGAGTGAGGATATTTTGACATTTAGGGAATGAAGAACAGGGCAAAACGTGCAATAATGAATGAAAGAAATTTGAATTAAAAATATTCTCAACAAATTTAAAATAAGACAACAATTTCCAAAAGACCTAATGGTCAAGTTTTGATTCAATATTTAAACAATAAGGTATGGCAACAAATTCACAGCTACAGGACGTTTCTACACATCACGTGTTACCAAACTGTCGATTTAAGTATGGCAGGAACGCTGAACTAATACGCTTGAATAATCAGCATCCAGGATCAGAAATCTGATTGGATGTGCCACACTCTGCTGTTGTTAATATACAGCATCATCCAATTATAAGCATCAGTGACAAAACAGAACAGTTTTCTTTTCAAGAGATTATTTTATAAATTGTAATATTAATACCGTAAAAGTTCATCAAATGTTTTGTGAAGATGTACATAGATATCTTGGGAGGGGTGAGTTTTTTTTAGCTGTTTTTATGATTGGATCAGTGTCATCTTATAATGTCCTTTCCTGAAATTATTTCTGGTTTCAGCTATTTCAAGAGCACACGGATGCACAGGAGCTAAGAAAACTAACACCACCTTTCCCTCTCCTTCTTTTTGCTCTCCATCACTCAAAATCAACCCACATACGCACATAAACCCACACAATGCAAGGAAATGACACTCTGTTGAGTAAGAAATAGCCTTGTAGTATTTCTTCAGTCAACTCTTAAATTATATGTGGGGCAGAGGTTTTTTAGTTAAATTGATACAAACTGTGGTGGATGTAAATGTGGGGTGTGGGACGTACTGCTCTCAACATCTAAAGATTTAAAGAATTCGCTCTTGATATCTGAAGGGGGTACCACTACATCAAAAAGATGAGAGGGTCTAATTTTCTCCCAATTACAGGAAAAGGGGACTGAGAGCAAGGCTGTGTTTAAATGAGTGTTCATGCATTCCATCTTTTGACAGAGGAGGGCACAGAGGGTATGGATTTGATCGGAGTGTGCAGAGGAATGAATTGGTTGGGTTGGGTTGGGTTTAAAAGCAATGTTTACAATCCATCCCTTGCTTTTTCCCTAAACCAGCAACTCTGAATGTACTGAGTAAATGATGAAGGTCCCAGGTTGCATCTGCCTCCATCAGTCAATGTGACAGCAAATGCGAAATAATTTGGAGTCAGCGAGAAAGAAAATGAAAGTGTGAATGAGAGCTAGAGAGACAGACAGAGAAGCGCACCCCTGTGCTATTCCGCTTGGTGTCTACCAGGGACACAGTGAAAGTAGCAGCCAGGTTTGGAGAGTTGAGCACATCTCGGAGAGCTACCCGACACTCCCCCAGAAACCTGTAAAGACACACAAAGAGTTGTTAACATCTGACAAGCTTGGAGCCGTAGCTTTGTGGACAGTGCTCTAAAATGGTGCTGTAGCATTACGGTTTGAGATCCTTTCCCCATCCAGTTCTACCCAATTTTCGGACCAAGGACCACTTGGTGGGTAGAGAGATGGAGCCAGGACCCCTATTACTTACTGTATTAAATTGAGTGTTGCATTCCCTTTCTATTCAGTTCACTTCGACTTTGCTAAGGGACTTTACTTTCCTCGACAACCTAAATGAAATCCTTGTACAATAACTGCAATCTTCCAATTGGCAATGATGTTTTGGCCCCGCCTCTTTAGCTGTGCATCAGGCGTATATAAGTGGGCTCTCAAACATCATTACTTCAGATTTTCTTCCTTGATGACTATGAGCATTCGTCTTCATCTAGGAAACCCTCTACTGCTTTGATACACAATTCAGTGTCCGACTCTTCTCTGCGAGATGCTAACAGGATGACTCGTCACCTGTGCTTCCAGCGCCTGCAGTGAGAAGTTTACTGCTCCCCTGTGTGTTGCTGTGAAGTTTTCTCCACCTCGCTTCTGCTTTGTGTTCTCATAAGAAACAGAAACGTGATCGCTGCATTTGCATGCTACTCATCCCCGCTGGGTATGCTGGGATGATAGACAAACATGTTTTTTGTGTGTTATGTTCACATAAGAAATGTTCCCATGCAAAAGAGAAAGAGCTTGTTGCTCATGCTGCACCTGCTGGAGACGCATGCGCATTTACACGCCCTCCCCACCTGAGATCGCTGGGAGTTTGCATATATGTTGTTTCTGAGTGACAGTTTTCATATAACAATGTTCTCACAAAAACAGAAAGCACTCACGCACTTTTTGCTTCCCCTCCCAGTTCGTGGCGAGCCCTCACGGGCGTGTCAGATTGGGTGCTTTAAACAATAGAACTCGGCTACACGATTCAGTTCGTACACAGACCACTTTGCTTCAACGGCATTCTGCCATCTGTGGTCCCACCACAAGATGCACTGGATGTGAAGAATGCGATAGACTGTCCCAGACTGCGATGCCACAGCAGGTTTTACAGTCGTTATTTTCTCATTCCAAAGAAAGGTGGCGGGCTCTGTCCCATTCTAGATCCGAGATGCTTGAATTGTGCTCTGCCGAAGCGCCCATTCAAAATGTTAACCCGGAATCTCAGGTCAGCTCGCACATCCTCAGGTTGCCGTCAATAGACCTGAAGGACACATTCTTTAGTTTATCAATTGTGCAACATTTGATAAAGCGTTTTTTGAGATTTGTGTTAGAGGGAACTGCGTATCAAGGCCCTTTGGTCTGTTTCTGGCACCCTGCATGTTCATGAAATGTATTTATGCGGCGCTCACCCCATTGAAATTGAACGGTGTTTGTGTGTCAAATTACCTCAACGACTGGTTGTTACTAGCACAATCAGAGGCTTTGTTGAGCGAACACAGAGACATATTCTGGGTGAAAGCACACTTATCCCCAGCAAACAAATCTCCTTTGTTGGTGTTCAACTCTCACGTGCATGTGTGTACACCTCACAAGCGAGCATGTTCAGGCCATTCTTCATTCATGTCTGTTTCGGTTAAAACGGGAACTGAGGTCTTTTCAGAAAATACTAGGTTTTATGGTGGCAGCATCTACCATAAACCGTTGTCGGTTCGATCCCCACAGTCACCACCATTGTGTCCTTGAGCAAGGCACTTAACTCCAGGTTGCTCCGGGGGAAATTGTCCCTGTAATAAGGGCTCTGTAAGCCAAAATTGCCTTAATCTTTATATAAAATCTTATCTCTTGGGTTGTTAGCTTTAAAATAAGTTTAAAAAAAAAACTTTTTTACTTGTTTGTTAGCTTGTTTGTTAGCTTGTTTGGGCGAATAATCCAATGTTGTGCAAAATTTGTTTTTACAACAAAATATGAAGTCTGTTGGAAAAAGTATGACAAACAAATCATCAGCAAAATAGGTTAAACTCAGAAGCCAAGATATTCAACAAAACAGTGTGGAAGCTCTCAGCACTTAAAAAAAAAACACTTATCTATGGGTGAGCACAAAAATTTGTTAGAGTATCATCTACATTTCAGGTCAGTATAATGTGATGGAAGGTGATTATTTTTTTTATAGTACTTCTTGCCATTGAGTGGAATAAAATAATACTTTTTTCTTGAAAAGTGAGGACACAGAACTTAAAATTGGATGCTTTTAAACTTTAGACATAAAAAAAAAAAAAAAAAAAAAAAAAAATATCCATCATAAAATTGTACACATATACAGTTATTTATTAATTATTTCAATAATTTCATGTCATAAATGTAGGGGGTCATCTGTTAAATTAAGCATTTTTTATGAAATTAGTCCACTATGTGTGAACAGGGAGCTTGTAAATTTGAGTGTGAAAACTTTCAGGTGGCAGAACAATAACCTAGCAGAGCGTAATCATTCGCAAAGTGTGGTTCTAGAATTTTTATCTTTTTTTTTTTCTGTGGAGGGAAACAGTGTTCCACTGTGGATGAAAGGCATAGTGTGTATAATCACAATTTAGTGGTTCTAGTTTCTAAAGAAAATAACAAGCACTTACTGGCATAAGCATAGAGATTCAAAGTAAATTCCATTGCATGTTGGGGAGGAATAGCTGTAAACAGGTCCTATAGGCCTTATTCACGCTAGCGCCATGTTTGATTTTTAATGGGAATGATAACAAGGCTGTGAGGGATAGACTTATCCCTTATATACTCTTCAATGGCACGAACAGTATAAAGCTGCATAAAGCTCCTAGATCACATCTGATTTACCACAACTCATGATGTGTGGAGTTCTTTGTATACTGCATGTTCTTGGACAGATTTTTAATCAATGTTTTGTCTGTGGAACAATCCAAACAGGGTTCGAAATGAGGGGGGTCTGGGGGTGTCCCGGACCCCCCATAAGTCATTAGGGACCCCCCCATAAGAATTTATTTTTGGATTTTGGGGGGTCCCGACAAATATATTTTAACATTAACAATTAAAAATGATTGTGAAAATTATAGGTCTTTAGAGACGTTTTATATTTATAACAGTAATTAATTTATTTCCTAGCGCAAGGCAGCAATCAGGGCAGCTATTAGCCGAGTGATTTCCTATACAGCGTCACTGATTGTTGTTGTGGCGGCGCTCCCGCAGACACGTGACGTACTGTAGCTGAACGCGGCAAAACGAAACCTCCTGAATGAAAATCCTGTAAGTGCTTCGATTATGTTTATATTTCCATAATAATTGCTTATAGTAAAATATTAGGAGTTCGAGTTTCTATATCAAAAGTTGCATTAACTAGATACCAAGTGTAATGATTAGAAGAGTACGTTTGTCAACGTTTCTTGCTAGCTGTATGTGTGTTGCGAGATGTACGATAATTATCGTATTTGTACGATAATTTTGACCTCTGTACGATGTACGATCAATAATGAAAAAAATCCCATAATGTACCATAATTTCAGAGTTTTCAGTCGTTCGTCCAAACACACATCCTACCGCTTCTCTCTCGGACCCCGAATCATTTCGCAGGCTCGCCTGCCTGCACGCAAGCACGTACACGCACGTACACACACACACACACACACACACACACACACACGCACACACGCACACAGCACAAGTGGATGTGGCATCCGATGATGACAGCGACTTAGAGATCGAATTTGAATCTTTTTTGTGTTAATTGTGCCTTTTTTGTTTTTTGTGCACTTTTTTTTGGCATATTTTTGCACTTTGGAAAAAAAAGTTATTCAGACTTCCTCCAGTTAATGTGAGCGTATTATACAGCTTGTTCAAATTGGATGTAAAATTATTTGGAAAATAAAATTGTTGGAAAATAACTATATTTTATTCGTTTGGTTTGTGTACGATAATTAAAAAAAAAAAACGATAATTTTGAGGCTTTGGTACGATACTTCGACATTTCTAATCTGGCAACACTGATGTGTATGAAGCCAAATGATCTGCCAGCTAACAGCAGACCTAGCAGCTAGACTAAATTAGTTAATCAAAGCTATCTTAACAATCTAATTGTCCAGTCAGTGATTATGAAAGATAACCAGGACTTAATTCAAGTCTGTGAGTTGATTAAAGTGAATGTGATTTGAGCATGAATGAGTATGTACATGAGAGTTTGGTAAGATATCTAGGAAGCTAATATTATTTTTCTTAATTTAGAATCCTGCATCATGGAAAGCAAAAGAGGAAAAAGAAAGATCACCGACTTTTTTCAAGGGTAAATTGTGCTTATGTGATAACATGGCTGTTGTTGGGGGAAATTGTAGATATATTGGCCAACACTTATTATTCACAGATGTCTTCATTAAAATTAATTTAATATGTTTATTTTAATAATCAATAATTAATTTAATAAACATTTATATGCCAAATGTTTTACCATAATAATAGTAATTAAAACAATATTTTGTACTATAGAATACAGTTAAAAAGGTCAGCTCACAGCAGCTCAGCCCAGCCAAGCCCAGACCAGCTCAGCTCAGTACAGCCATAATGAGTACACCTGGTGGATTTAGAGTTAACTTCCTTGCTCAAGGACAGAATGACCTGTTATTCACTTTGTCATGTCAGGGATTAGATTTATAGAAGGTGCTGTAACTTTGTTGCTCCAGAGTTAGAGGGTTACCTGTTAGATTATAGCCACTTCTCCAGGCTCCACTAGCCCAAACCATGAAAAACATCCCAAGACCATTATCCCACCTTCAACATTGGTCCATATAATTTTGCCTACAGTATATAGTGTAGCAAGGTAGTCTTCAGAATTTTTAATAATTTAATAATTAAATTTTAGGGGACCCCCCAAGAGTCCTAAGTCATTTCGAACCCTGAATCCAAAGACACTTTAAACTCCAGTACGGTACACTGAAGAGACTGTAAGTCTATCCCACACAGCCTTGTTGTCATTCCCATTGAAAATCAAAGATAGCGCTAGCGTGAATAAGGTCTATATGAGGATATATGAATTTCTATTGCTAAGGAACATAGACTGGAATGATGTAATAGATCAAACTGATCACTGATGCAACTGTATGTAAATTAAAAAATGTAGCCTCTTTTTTGTGGTGACTACTATAAACTACTTTTATAGGTATACACAAACCACACTGATGATAAAAGCAGATTTATAATATTCTGTATCTTTAGCACTCTGATTTCATAGCTATTTGATACAGCTACAGTCCATTTAAGAATTGCCTTCGGGAACAATGAGGATATTGGAATGCATAGCACATTAAGAGGCTGTTTGCCACATCCTACACTAACGCCACTCATCTTTGAAACAATGGTGCATTTCTAAAAATTCTACAGCACTCCTAAATTAATAGTTAAGCAGTTGTTTTTCAAGATTAGCCTTCATTTTCAAGCAAGCAGCAGATATTTTATTGCTGTATTTTCGAAGTCTTTCTTGTTTTACATATACATAAACAATATCCTGAACAGAGAGAGAAAAAGAGTGAGTGAGAGAAAGATATTTCCAACCTATTCCTGCCCATTTTCTCATGGTCCTTGACAACAACAAGAAGCTCTGCTCCTGAATCTAAAGGCACGCCCTTCAAGTCCCACTCAAAGCCCTGAGAGAATGAAATTGGAACAGAGAACAGAATAATGAATTAGCAAACATTTATAAGTCACATTTCAATAAAAATATGTTTTTTGTTAATTAAAATTTGTAAGACATAAGAATGAACCAACCTCATTCCACACAGGATTGACATTATTTTTGATGACTTTGGTTTTCTTTTTTGTCCCTACAAGAACAGAAAAAGGAAGATAACAGTGTGTGCTTATTACTATATGGTATGTAATGTATAAAAGTAAAGTCTTACAGATTCAAATTATGCATTTTCCATTTAAATTTTTCTGGATTCCATGTTAAATGCAGGGGTGTAGCAGTCATTTTAAAAGTGTGTGTGTTGGGGGGTGGGGGGGGGGGCAGTAGGTGGCTCGCAAAGACCCAACACTTGCAGTGCAGTATTAAGATATTGCAGTATATATTAATATATAAGTATTATTAATATATATATACGGATTATTTACTTGCAATATTTGAAGTATTTTAAAGATTCAATTATTGCAATTGCTTGTCTTGAATAAATTATTTAATCAATTACAATAATGACAACTGTGCATGTGCACAATTATATTTTTTACTCTGTGCTTGTGCATTGTGGGATTTAAAAGTATCAAAGTGGCTCAAGTGTTTTGACTCCGTTCACCAAAATGGATCAAAAAAAGATCCATTTAATGATTCAGAGACCATTGCTGGTGATGCTAGAAGGTGTTGACAGATGAGTGTCTTGTGTGAAATTAGTAAATCAATGAATCAACGATCAAAAGAAAATGTTAATCCTTTAAAATGTGTTTGTCTACAGTCTTACAATGAGACTTTAGTAGAGGTTATAAGCATTATAAGAACAAAGCAAATCTATAATTTATATAGTTTGTGAGCTGTTGAGCATGACTTTTATCAAAAGCCAACAATAATAATCTTATAATAATTATGAGTTTCAATAACATCCGTACATTTTCATGTATAAAAAGTGTGCCTACATATCTATATAGTCTTCTAAGAACACAGCAGATCTTTTTTTTTTTTCATCTTTTTTTTTGTTTGTCGACTGCACAACAACACAGAGGTAAAAAAAAAAGGAGCTGATATTAAAAATAGCTTTACATATTTATCACAGATCATGTAATCTTCTTAAGTTGGCAAAAACAAACAATCAAACTATTACCTCACAAACATAATGTAAAAAGCAGACCTAATGAAGAATCAGGCACTGATATAAACTTCTCTTGTGTGCTGAAAAGAAGGATTGTCCTTTGCTTTGTTTTTTACTGCAGTGCATTTCATGTAATGCTGCCAATCAAGACTGATATGCCAATAAAAAAAAAAACGGTCAAATGAGAGTTGTTGAAAGCAGCTTTATAGAAATTGAACGGAGCTGCGTTAGACTGTCTGTCTGATGGCATATTATGTAAGGATTGTTTCGGCTCATGAAACTCACCTGTGATTGGCTGGATAGTCACTCAACAGCCCAAAATAATAAAACGCAAAGAATACTGTATACAAATCCACCATTTGGACTCAACATGGGTTTAGCTTGAAAAGGTGTGGGGACAAAAGTCACCTTTTTAAAGAGTTGCTGCAATGCCCTTGGATAATTTTTTAAATTAAATATTATGATCAAATAGTGTTTAATCAAATCAAAATCTAATAATTATTTACATTTGTTTACATAAAACTGCAGTTTTATTTTTGGTAAAATAAAATTATGCACAACAGAGCTTCATAGTATTTATGAAAACATTAATGAAAAAAATGTAATTGCCTGTGGCACAATGCTGCTTGTGTTTGCTTACAGAAAATAATAATAATAATAATAATACAATCATTTAATATTACATAATTGTTGAGTATTATTGCTACTTTTTAAATACTACATTTTTTACTCTAAACACACTGCATGAAAATTAAGCACCAGCTAGTGTGTGTGTGTAGCAGATGACAGAGCAGCACCTCTGGTTCATTCTGTAGCGTGCAGCACATGTGACTGTATAATACTGAATTAAATGACATCCATCAGCTGTTTAAAGATCACACTTCACCATAGGTTTTTTATTTTCAAATTGTCATTGATTTCATCTCAAAACTGTCACATCTCATATCATTTTGCTAATTTCAGCATATTGTAATATAGTACCGAAATTGGCAACAAGATGATATACTACCAGTTTAATTTTTTTTTTGGTATCGCAATACTTTGTTATTACTGGTCAACCCTAATGCTGACACCTAGCAGCAAAAGTGCTCGGTTACCGATGCCACTAGAAATTCAAAGTCAGTCACGATTAATTTATTAATTGAGTCAAAGTATACAATTTAGGGATTATTGAAATAAAGCGAGTACCATGCAGCTGTTCATGTGATCTCAACATAGTGATCATACACCGTAAGTAAAATAAAGCAGCATTTTCTCCATAATGGATATGCCAAGTGTCTTCATCTCACATGTACAGTGCATCCCTTTAAACGTATCTTTAAAATATGCTGTTAATTTTTTGCTGTTTAAAAGTTTGCCAATTGAAAAAAAAATACTAACTGCAGTCCCTTTAAGGGATGCAGTCATGAAGCCTTTATTATATATGCTAATGGCATTGTTGTCATTAAAGGCATGTCTGATGCATTCATGAACAGATCAAAGATAGATGCTCTATAATGATGGCATCCTCATTACCACATATTCATGTTGCAAATTAATCATTATGCAAATTCAGAAGAATGCATGGTTTAAAGAATGATATGTATGAAACTGTTTGTTCAGGGAAACATGCCATCAGAATGGGGCATATGAGGCCATTGTATCTGACGTATTATTGCACATTGGCTGGCCTCCATTAAAACCATGATGAAAATCCTTTCAGTGAGAGGAAGATGGACAATGGGAACTAACTTCCACTTGACAAATACAGATGAAAGATTTCCATAGGGATTCAGATAGGCTTGATATTAAGCCTGCATTTCTGATGGATAATTTATAGCTTATAAAGGAGGCTGACAGATTTGATTTTTAGGTGTTTTAAGACCCCTTTAAAGTACATACATAAAAGCACCAATGGGGTGGCTACACACACATACACACACACACACACACACACACACACACACACACACATACACACACATATACACTTGAATCCATGTAAATCACCTCATGTCTGTCAAACTAAGATGTGTTTTAGGAAAGAGCTCTATTTATCTTCCTGTTTTGAAAGTACATCAAGTCAGGAGGTGTGATTAATGTAACAATGTCCTGTGGCAGATATATACCCAGTGGCAGTTGTGGGAAAACCCTCTTTGCCAGTCTAAAATAGACTTGGAGCCTTCACACAAGCCAGAAGGGGACAACAAAAGATTGAGGAAAAGAGCAAAGAATGGCATGCCATGACATCCTTCACCAAAATATGTAGATAACTGGCTGGAATTTGACCCTTAAAGTCCTAGGCTTTGTTTGGTGTGCAGTATATGTCAAAACACATCAGACACTACTCAATTGGTGGATATCATTTGAAAATAGCCAGGAAACCATACCTTTGATAAAAAAAAAACCATGAGGTAAATAAAACATTACTCATATAATGAAGCCAGATGGAACACAAAATTTCAAGTCCTAAATAAATGCATCTATTCGTAATAACCTGGATCTCAATAAGAGACACAGTATGATCGAATAGATACAAGGCCTCAATAACAGTTTTAGCCATTTTGTATTGTATTAATGCAGTAGTAGTATAAGGCAAACTGATTGGTTGTGGTTCTCAGTCATGCTTAACTGTCTGCCTTTTTTTCTAAAATACTGTACTTGCTCACTATCTCCCTCATGTAGCCTACTGTCTGCATATATTGTTTCTTACTCAGAGCTCAAACGGAGGACTCTGGCATTCGGGCCAGAGGAATTATTTGCATCGGAGATGTTTATAAATGGAGATCGTATTTGATATAGTGTCTAAAAAAAAACACTTACTGCAGCTACTTTATGTTTCCAGTGTATCTGAGTCATGCCTCTAACATTCACATATATTGGAAGACACAAATGTACACATTAAACACACTAACACACAAAGTTATAATTAAGGAAACACAAGATCCCACCGATTAGAATATAGAATTAGACAACTGGCTGAAACTAAAGCTAAATCTGTGGAATTTTTATCTATTATGAATCTACATGGGAAAAAAGGTGACCATGAAATGTTTTATATGTGCAAATCAAGTGTTGCAATCACAACCCCTTAAAGCTGTCACACACTCTTGGTTCAGCTCAGAATAATGGCCAAAATGCCTGATTTTTCCTTCGATTGTTAAGTGTAAATGTTTGTATGGTACACAGAGTTACTCTGTGTTTTTGACAGAATGAGGGGCAACCTTTACACCACATGACCAAGAGATGGAAAAAGAGACAACCCTTTGCAGTTATGATGTATAGAGGGTGCAAAACATTACATGTCAAGTTGTAAAGTAACAAAATGATTTAATGAACGAAAAAAATGAATGAAAAAAACTAAAATGAATGAATGAATGAACAAAAAAATCAATGAATTAATGAACAAACAGATGGATGAATGAATGAGATATAACTGCAACCTCTAATACAGGGCCAAGCACTGAATGGCACCTAATGCACAATTCAAAGTATGACATAAAGAACACAGAGAAGATCTGACGTACAGTGCAAAGCAAAACCACACTACTTCACTAAGAAGTGTTCAAACCTATACATTTCCGATCCACAGTTCTGCACACATTTGTCTGCACCATGCATACAGACATACAAAACTGAGACTCAGCACAGCCAAGCACAGTGGTCATCTGTGTCAACTTCTTATTGGCATAATTCTGTTGTGTCAATTCTGTGCAGCTTGGTCTAAAATGATCTGATCCATTTTTTTTTTTTTTTTTTTGTGAGAGTAGTAGAAAAAAAAACTATTACAATCACCAGGAACAGAGTAATCAAAGAAAGGGTTAATTGTGTTTCTAGACCCCAGACTTTGTCAGGAGGCTATTCATACCCACCCTTATCAGTGTATCAGATTTCATAATTTTCCTATGTACAGAAATATCACAAAATAAAACGAGAAACAAACTAAAATAATCAAAAGAAAAATATATTTTTGAAATGTATAAAATCTCTGTTTGACGTTCACCGAGAAGGCAGTTTGCCAAAAATGTAAGTTGATCACCATTGATTTTCTAAATAACAGAGACAGGAACTGCATTGTTTCTCTGATCATCCACCAATATATATTAACCAATAACCAAATAAAGTCACAATGGGTTAAAGTTGAAGGAATCGTTCAGGCAAAAATTACATTTTTCTGACCATTTACTCACCCTTATACCCTCCCAGATGTATATGAATTTTTTTCTTTTGTAGAACACATGAAGATGAAGATGTCTCAAAATGAAGATTTTTAGAAGAATATCTCAGCTCTTTAGGTCCATACAATGGAAGTGAATGGTGACCAAAACTTTGAAGCTCCAAAACGAATATAAAGGGAGTAGCAAAAGCAATCCATTCAACTCCAGTGGTTTAATCCATGTTTTCTGAAGCAATCCAATTGGTTTAGGGTGAGAATAACAATTATAAAAATTGTTTGTTTTTCACAATAAATCTTGACATGAGCAGTCTCCTTGTCGATCATGTTTTTTTCCTGATTTGTCCTTGTCGAACACTTCCCACCACCATCTAGTGCTCTGCGCATGCAACAAGCACTAAAACGTCTAATCGAGCTTGAAATCATAATCGTACCTAGAGACTGTAATATCAAGATGTACAGTGAAAAAATTGTTACATTTCGGTCTACTTCTCAAAACGATTAGATCACTTCAGAAGTCATGGATTAAACCACTTGAGTCGTAAAGATTACTTTTATGCTGCCTATATGTGCTTTTTGGAGCTTCAAATTTTGATCATTGTTCCCTTGCACTGTGTGGATCTAATGAGCTGTGTTATCCTTCTAAAATCTTAATTTTTGTTCTGCAATTGAAATAAAGTAATACACATCTGAAATGGCATGAGGGGGAGTAAATAATGAAATCATTTTTATTTTGGGGTGAATTATCCCTTTAAAATAAGAGAAGTAAGATGATTATTTTTGTTGTTTCTGACTTTATACAGTTCCCACAAATGGGAACAAGGAAAATATTTTTTATTGTCATGGAAACGAACACAAAAACACATCCACCTCCTTAATCCATAATGTACATGCGCATACAATCAAGTTCCTGTGTGTCCCAGAGCTGGAACAGGAAATAAGGAACAATGAGAGGAACTGCTTCTCGGGTTGTGGGGTTTAGTCTAAAAGTGGCCATCTCATTAAATCATTCATTCAAAAAGATAACTTTCGTGAAACCTTACGACAGCTCCGATCCACAAATGATATTGATCATTGTCTCTACATTCTCACAGTGAAGTTATTCAGGGCAGTTTGTCAAAACAATTATCATATTCTTGGCAGCTTTCTGCTATCTCTATCTTGCAATAATAAATGCCAGACTGACCTATCGGAAAGGTCCTTCTAACTCTGTTTATGGGTTTTGTTCATGCATTTTTTTCATTTTATGAAATTCTAATGCTGTTAGCAACTCCACAAATGGTGAACACTACCAAAGTTCTGCTTCCATGTACAGTATTGTACAAAAGTCTTAGGCACATTAGATGTTTCACAAACATATTTGTTTTTAGATTGTTACTTCATGTTTTCTACTTCAGTGTGTAAAAAGGAAATATCAGTTTTAGATTTCCAAACATTCCTTTAGAAAATACAATAGAATATAAAAGAACAAGGCGTTCTTAAACAGATGGCATAACCCGCACAGAGCCTGGATCTCAACATCACTGAGCCGTCTGCGATTACATGAAGAGACAGAAGCAGTTTAGTCACCCTAAATACATAGAACCCTGGCCAACAACCAAGAAAAACTGTGCGCAAGTGTACCAAAAAACATTTGTGCTGTTTTAAAGGCATAGGGTGGTCACACCGAATATTGATTTAGTTTTTTATGTTTACTGCAATTCTTTTGAAGTAAATCGACAAATCAAAAACTATTTGTGACATTATTTTTGAAAACATCCTTACTATACATCATTTTTAACAAGTTCCTGAAACTTTTACACAGCACTGTATATTTAACATCCCGATTTAAATGGAAAATATGACCCTATAATTGAACGCGATCCAGGGGTAAATTAGCATTCATCTTAAATACTCATTTTAAATATTAAAATAAATTATGAAATATATAGGGGCTGAGGTGGAACTTTGAGCAGGCTGGCTTAACTTTGCTGTGTAAAGACGCCTAAAGATCGCAATGTAATGCACCTATTTACCACAGTTCGGTAATAGATTTTATTTATTTTCATTGTTTATTTTTCACAGTCTTCTGGTGTCATCTCTTACCTCTGAAAGTGATGCTAGCAAGTGGGTCACTATGTCTCTCCCCTTTCTCTACATTCCTTAAGTTGGTTGCTCTCTGTAGCAAACACCTCAACATGCTTCCTTAATGCCTCAACAACTGTCCAACAGAAACGAGGATCAAACTACCATCAGACCAAAGAAAAGGGGCAGATCCTGACAAAAGTCCCAAATGGCCGAAAGGTGTGCAAAGCAAGCTGTAAAGATAAACGTGTCTTGTGATCTTTAGGTCCAAAGATGAAGATGAGTGTGACCTCCAGAATAGAATGTATCAGGAGTTGTATAAACCCAACACAGTCCTGGGAAAATCAATCACTGTCTGCCTCCCTGATATGGATTCTAAGGTCCTTGATCAAAGTGTCTCACTGTTTTCCCTTACAAGCACTTTTTACACATTTACACAGAGGTTGTGATGTGGGAACATGCTGAGCCAGAGGAGCTGAACTTACTTTCGGGCACACTTTCCTCTCCAGTGACCCAGCCCATAACTCAAGAGGAAATTTAAACATTTCCTGCCTTCTTGTTCTTTTCTCACCTCATCCACCTTGTTCCTCTAATCTCATTTACTTGAAATGTTAACCTAACCTATTAATTACTTAAAAACCTATTAATCTTAAAGCGTTTAAAAACCTAAAAATAAAACATGCAGTTTACTTAGTATGAATAACTTTCTGTAAATAATATTAGTTAAGATATTTTTTTTCTGGAATTTTATGCCACCTTAATAGCCTACTTTATTTAAACTAAATCAACTCACTTTTTAAATCACTGAAACATCAGTTCACTATATAGAGTTACTATATAGCATTAGTGTACAGTACAGTACAATACAATTAGACCATAGAGGTCTCTGTGTTTGTTTAGGCTTGATACTGGTACTGGACTTTTCCAGACGAGGAGCACCACCTACTGCCATGAGTCAGAATGCTGAAAAGTTGAAATGGAATCTCGTTGACTCTTGAACTTGCATCAGCGATCTTTAAAAAATGCTGAAATGTATGAATTAAGATTTTAGATTTTAAGTGTGGTTTATAGGCGATTTAATGAAAACATGGCCCATTAATATTACCACCTGTATTTCTGGCATTCTAACAAGGTATTTGTGGTGTATTGTAATTGTAGATCTTGGAAAGACACGCATATTTTAGACATGCTTCGTTAGACTTCCCTATGCCTCAGCAATATGGTCTATATGATCAATGTTTAAATCCGCAAATGTTTTTGGACTGCAACGTTATGGTTTTCACGGAAACTTGAATCAATAGCACCATTCCAACCAGCACGATTGAGCTAGAGGGACACAATATCTATAGAGCTGACAGAATGGCTGTGGAGTGTGGACTCTGGTAAAAGCAAAGGTGGGGGTGTTTGCATCCATGTAAACAGAACTTGGTGCACCAATGATGTTATTATCTACCAAAATATCTGCAGTATATGTACCCCGGATGCTAATACTAAGCTAGACATGAAGGAACTCTCTTCTGTTGTTAGTAAACTGCAAACAACAAATCCGGATGGAGCTTATATCATTGCACAGACTGGAATACGTTTCCTTCTCAGGCCAACTTGGACTCACACACGGACATTAATACATAGACAAATTCTGTTCTGCAACACATAAGGGGTGTACTCACTTTTGTTGCCAGCGGTTTAGACATTAATGGCTGTGTGTTGAGTTATTTTGAGGGGACAGCAAATTTACACTGTTATACAAGCTGTACACTCACTACATTACATTGTAGCAAGTGTCATTTCTTCAGTGTTGTCACATAAAAAGGTATAATAAAATATTTACATAAATGTGAGGGGTGTACTCACGTTTGTGAGATACTGTATCTCTTAGGATCTTTCCTGGACCTACAACAACTCCACTCTGATCAAAAAGGTACAACAGCACCTATGCAAGGAAAGCTCACCTGTCCCCCCACATCCTGCTGAACTTTTACCACTGCACTATTGAAAGTATCCTAACAAACTGCATCACAGTGTGATATGGCAACTGCACTGTCTCAGACCAGAAGACACGTCAGCGGGTGGTGAAAACTGCCTGATACATCACTGGTGTTCAGCTACCCTCCATCAAAGACATTCATCACAAACGCTGCCTAAGGAGGGTGAGAAGCATTATCCAAGACACCTCTCACCCCAGCCATGGTGTGTTTACTCCTCTCCCATCAGGGAGACGCATAGCAGACTCTGGAACAGTTTCTTTTCCTCAGCTGTCAGCC